>OX104063.1:99281330-99418176 GCA_944474145.2 Dicrocoelium dendriticum
CATGTCGCGCTGGACTGAGTGTCAGTCTCGTTTCGAATGGCCTACCTCCAATCCGTCCAAGTCCTTCATGTCTGCATTCTGTTCAAAAGCAGGAAGATTCTCCGCTGCCCCCCCAACGCGAAGTATATCCTGACCTGTCTGACTCCAGGAAAGATAGCAGGTACCGACACTGCACCGCTTTATGGACTGCCTGCACTGAACCCGCGTTTCTTTTCTGTTCAAACCGAGGCAATCAGCGGTACTGCATCCTTGGCATCCCCATGCATTTCGTCACTAGCTTCTGATCCGGTTACCCCCACTGGTAAGCCGACGGATATTGACCACGGTAAAGCCCCACATACCAAGCCTTATGCTTCCGTAGCGAAGGAATGTGCGCCACTGCCCTCACCAGTACCAGTGGTCGTAAGTAAGGGCAAGACAGATGTCAAGGTGAAACGCAAACCATTGTCTTCACAATCACAGTTGAAGCTAGTTCCGGATAGTCGGTCGGCTGGAAAAACTGCTTTCGGAGCGTCCACCTCCCCACAAGCCGCAGCTCCCCGATAACAACAAATCACCCTCTCGTGACCGTTGCCTAATCATCATAAATGCTCCTGAGTCGTCCAAAACCACTCCATCTGAAAGGATTATGGATGATCAAGACTTTCTAAAACGGATGATCTCCTTACTGTTCGACGAAGGTGAGCCAGGAATCAACATCGTCTCCGCTTTCCGCCTTGGCAAGAAACAGGTGGACTACTCTAAGGTCCGGTCATTGAAGATTGTATGTCAGAACGATGAGGAAGTCCATCGCATTCTCCGACGAGCTCCGCGTCTTAAAGGAGAATCATTTTTTGTACTACTAGACCTTTCTCCGGAGGATCAAGTAAAAATGAAGAAAGTGGTTGATAAACCCAGATCTCGTCGTGATAACGGTGAGATTTTCGCGTACTTCGAAAAGCGCCAAGAACTCGCTGGAGACCACTCTTTGTCATGCCCAGGCGTTAGAGTTGAAGAACGGACTGCGCGTAATTTCTTCCAATGTGCGCAGTCTCAGCAACAAACTAGACGAAGGTCAGCTTCTTACCTCCCTGAATCGGCCGGATCTTATAGCTTTCACCGAAACCTGGTTGTCCCCGGATATCCTGGACTCGAAAGGGCAGATTTCTAGATACCACCTTTGCCGGGCAGACCGACATGGAGGTAGATCTGGGGGCGGTGTGATACTCTATTGGAAGACGGACTTCAAGGCTCATCTGGTTGAAGCTACCTGTGGCAGCGATGGCGACTTCGAAACTCTCTGGTGCCGTGTTCATGACGGATGCAGATCTCTCATGGTCGGTGTTGTCTACAGGGCCCCATTGGGTTCCGGAGTTTGCCTGCTGGACGCGATCAAAATGCACGGTGGACGCAAGGACTGCTTAGTACTGGGTGACTTCAACGCCCAGAGTATCGACTAGGATCAACTGCATTGTGTTCCCTCTTCAAACGTTTTTGGTTCCGCTCTTTTAGAGACGGTTATCGAATGTAACTTATTCCAACATGTCACAGTGCCTACTCGTATAATCGCAGGAAAAACACCCCATATTCTTGACCTCATACTCTCACCGGCACAATCAGATGTCACCGGCCTAGCCGTTCTTCAGCCCATTGGTAACAGCGATCACTGTGTGGTTTCATTCCTCTGGACTCGACGCCTTACTCTTCACAACCAAAATCGCTTTCGCAGAAATTTCTGGCGTGTTGATCCCCAACGCCTACAAACGGCCGCCAGTCTTGTGGACTGGAGTATACCCGAACCCCTGGATCTGACGATGAGTGGAACTTCTTGTACTCCAAAATGATTTCTCTCGTTGAGCAGGTCGTTCCTGTCCACAAAAGACCTTTTTCCTGAGCTCCTCCATGGATTGATCGAGAACTGATGGGTCTAATGAACAAAAGACGGAAACCGTGGGTCAGATCCAAGCTCACGCAATCCGAGTCTGACTACTCGGGATATAAAGTGGCTATGAATATCTGCAACTTTAAAAACGTGAGAAACGGCATAAGTACGAACTCGGTTTGGCTGTGCGCTCCAAGATGACTCCCAAAGCACTCTTCTCTTACTTGAAGAGAAGTACCAGAGCAGGCAGTGGTATTCCTGCTCTGTATTCCTTGGCCCATGGCGGCCTACTTGACGAGAACGCTGCGAAAGCCAGTTTCCTGGCCATGCAATATTCATCTGTTTACTCTATGGAGACGCCGTTTCTCAGTGACGCGGTGTCAAGACTTCCTTCTTCATTGGATCATGTAGAAATGAACGCTGATGTCGTTGCCAAAGGCATTCGTGAATTAGATCCAAACTCCTCGCCGGGTCCTGATGGGTTGCATCCGCTGTTCCTCAAGACTGGCCGATTACATTGCCGCTCCTGTTTGCCGGGTATTTCGCCATTCCCTTGAAGTTGGACGGCTCCCGATTGCTTGGAAAGTGGGGATTGTTAAACCCATACACAAAGGAGGGGATCGTCAAAATCCTGTCAATTATCGACCCATCTGCTTAACGTCGATATTGTGCAAGCTAATGGAGAGGATTCTCAAGAGCACACTTCTCCACCTCGAGAACCTAAACATTATCTTTTGTGCTCAACATGGTTTTCGGCGGGCACGCTCATGTTCTTCGAATTTGCTTGTGGCCCGTGAAAGATGGGCGAAATCATTAGACGCTGGGAAACGTCTGGATGTTATTTTTGTCGACTTCAGCAAGGCGTTTGACAAGGTTCTTCATGAAAGGCTCCTTTATAAACTACGATAAATAGATGTTTCTGGGAACGTTCTCTCTTGGATCGCTGATTCTTTGGATGCCCAGACAATGCGAGTCGACTTGAACGAGACTTACTCTGCTCCTGTGCTCATGACTAGCGGTGTCCCACAGGGATCGGTCCTGGGCCCAGAACTTTTCAAGATCTTCATCAGTGACCTCCCGGCGGAACTTCAGTTAGATTGTTTGATTTACGCTGACGACTTAAAGTTGTGGATGGAGGTATCCTGTCTTGACGATGCGGACCGATTACAGGCTACACTTGATAAGTTACATGAGTGGTCAGTCAAATGGCAATCGCCCATAAATTACGGTAAGTGCTTGGTCCTCCCCATTGGTGCTCATAAGCCTTTTGGGACTTACCACATTGGTGGGGCGTTGCTCAGAACTTCAATCCTTGAAAAAGACCTCGGCGTGTTGGTGTCATCTGATCTACGGACTACACAGGACACGTTACGAAGGGTTGCTGCTGCCAACATGATGTCCCATGCCATACGAAGAGCATTTTCACGTTTGACTCCGGATATCTTCAGATTGTTGTTTACTTCCCATGTCCGCCCCATCCTCGAATACGGATTACCTGCCATCTTCCCTCTCACCAAGTTTGAATGTGACCTCCTTGAGAAGGTCCAACGGCGGGGATCGAAATACATCTTGGAGGTACGGGACTTGCCCCATCCCCTGAGACTTCAACGGATGAACCTGTTCTCCCTGGATTATCGCCGACGTCGCGGTGACCTTATTTTCACCAGGCGCATCCTGAGAGGAGCGTTGGGGGCGGAGTTGCAGGCGTGCTTTCAATTCAATGCAAACAGCTCAACTCGACGCCACAAGTGGAAACTGTTTAAACCTAGAAGGCTCCGGGTTCATCCTGCTCTCGCGTAGTCAACGATTGGAACGAGTTACCGGAGCATGTGGTCGATGCCCAGACTGAGGAATGTTTCAAGCGAATGTTAGATACTTATCTTTTGAGTACGATGGGTCCTTGCAGCTTCCACTTTAGCTGTCACGGTCCTTTGTGGATTACCGCATAACATCGGATCGCGGCCTCCACACAGTGATCGGGAAGCGATGGAGCTGACAAAGCATTTCTCCTTCTGCTCTCTACAATCCTATGATTGATGGCGATTGGCGGATCCGACGCTCCCATCTAGGTATCATCATAGGGAACAGTTTTAAGCCTTCCGCACAGTGTCGCCATGCTGCCAATAAAGCGCGACAAGAGTTATTTCGTCTTGGGAGGGCGCTGAGTAACACTAAAGCAGTATTCTTGCCGCTATATAAAGCAGTGGTTAGGCCACAGCTGGAGTATTGTGTTCAGGCCTGGGCACCGTACCTCCGCAGTGACGTTATTTGTTTAGAAAAGATTCAGAAACTTGCAACCAGGATGATCGAAGGTCCACGAGGAAGTCGTACGAAGATCGTCTAAGTAGCTTGGGATTATTTTCCTTGGAACGGCGTAGGTTGAGGGAATTTGATAGAGACGTTTAAGATCATTAAGGGACTTAGTGGTATTAGTCCCACCCATCCGTTTGAGTTGGCTATGTCAGACCATCTGCGCGGGCATCGTCTGAAGCTCAAACACCATAGAGCTCGTTTGGACATCAGGGCAAAGTTTTTACGAACCGAATAGTTAATTTCTGGAATAAACTACCTTCTGATTTAGCGGTGTGAGTCTGTATAAGCCTTCAAAGGGGGCTTAGATGTGTGTTGGTCTGTCCTCTTCCCAGAGATATTGTAGTTGTACTGAAATATGTAGTGTATTTTGATGCTGACACATGAAAGTGCAAATATTGCTCTTGTTCTTGCTTCCTTCCTTTGCAGAAGCAAGAAGAGAATCCAACGTCGAAGTGCCGGGGGCCGCTTCACTTACCGGCACAAGAAACTGGACGCTCGTTAGGCGTAGGCCTCTATTGTCTGGCCTACCTGACCTGACCTACTGGGCAGCGCTGTTGGCGGGCACGACGCTCCGGTTTACAATGACGATGTTTTGATCGCAAGCGCCACCCCTGACGTACATTTATCACACCTTCGAATGGTTTTCAAACGCTTTGAGCACTACGGTATAACCATCAACCCGGACAAATGCATATTTGTAGCCCGAGAGTGCTGGGCTGAGGCTGTGGATCAAGGACAGGCGGTGGATGTGTAGTTTATCAACTTTCCTAAAGCCTTTGACGCTGTACCGCATTGTCGTCTTTTGTTTAAACTATAATCTCAAGCCAAGTCTCAGGCCTAATATTGAAGTGGATTTCGGCTTTTCTGGAAGGAGGGCAGATGAGCGTTCGAGTGGGTTCCGGGCTGTCTTTCAGACAAGCTGTCCTGAGTGGTGTTCCTCAGGCGTCAGTTCTGGGACCTCCACTGTTTGCATTGTATGTCAATGACCCCTGTAAAGCTTAAGGTACCATCCCTTATGTTTGCGGATGACTTAATTTTGGAATAGTGAACGATTCTGTTGGACCCACGACTTTGCAGACAGATCTCGACAAGCTTTGGGAGTGGTCAGAATTGTGACAGCTGCCTGTCAATCTTGCCAAGTGTTCGGTCCTGCGCATAGGATCAAGCACTTCCACAACTCTTTACGTACTTGGCGGAAACGTAGTGCGTCAAGTAACTGAACAAACCGACTTGGGTATCTCGCTATCCTCTGACTTCAAATCCAACGAGAACTGGACAAATGCTACCCGCAAGGGTTTCCGAATGCTGTGGATGATCCGCAGGTCGTTCGGCATAATAACAAATGGAATGTTTGTTACCTTGTTCTCAGCCTTTGTCAAGCCATACTTGGAGTACTGCGTGCAGGCCTGTCCTCGATGCTTGGTACGCGCCAAGATTACACTTGAACGAGTTCTGAGGGTTAGCACAAAAATGGTACAAGGATTGAGGCATCTCTCGTATCCTGATAGGCTGCTCAGATTGCAGTTGTTTTCGCTGCACTATAGGCGCCTTCGGGGAGACTTGTTTCTTACGTACCGTATATGGACCGGCAAGATTGGGCCTGACCTAACTAGACTGTTCCATCCGGCTCAGATACCATCTCTTCGTAGTCACCCTCTGAAGCTGCATAAGCCCATATCTGATCGCGTTACAGCTGACTTTCGTTTATCACTCAGGGTCATCGACTCATGGAATGCACTACCCAGCGAAGTGGTATTAGCACCAACGGTGAGAGTTTGAACATCGACTCGACGCCCATGGGTTGCAGTTTCAGACCTTTCCGTTTGGTTCTTAATTGCTACATCTATTTCCTTGGCTTCTCACAGCTATTACTATTATTGTCTTATTCACCCATTCTTTCATGTACTACGATTATCATTCTGTTTTTGTTGTTTTCCTTCTCTTAGTCTTTCTACTTATTCACGTGGTCGGTACAGCGGGGATTGCTAGTGCAGGCCGTGTGGGCATTGATTAGTTGACCGTGATGTGATTCGTGTGTATCGATTTGCCTCTTCTCGGTTTCAAATCGCTACCGCGAACTCCATCCTGGTTCAGCGACGCATTGCAGAAGAAACACACATGAGAATTTTCCTGCTGTTCTCGTCTAAATTGAACTTGAACTTGGTCAGCCCACCGTTGAATTTCTCGGTCACAGGATCGATGGTGAAGGTATTAAACCTCTCCCGAATAATCCCAAGCGATCTTCGACTATCCGAAGCCTACAACGATTTCCGGTATGTTCAACTACTACGGCAGATTCATTCCTAACTGTTCTGATTTACTTCATCCGCTTATCGTAGGGAGACTCAAAGACGTTCACGATAACCCCAGAAGTTGAATCCGCCTTCATTGCCATCAAGCAGAAGTTTAGCGAGATCACATATATCCATCATTTGAACACCACCGAAGATGCTACACTTGTCCTTAAGACGAATGCTTCAAGTTCCGCTGTCGGTGTAGTCTTGCAACAGTTAGTTGATAACGAATTTCAACCACTGTCCTTTTTCTCACGGGGGCTACAACCTGCTCAAGTCAGGTACAGCAGCATTGGTCGTGAACTGCTCGCCATGTATTTGGCTGTGGAACTTTTCCGTCACCTTGAGGGACGTCGTTGTATACTCTTGACAGATCACAAGCCACTGGTGTACGCTTTCCGTGTTGCCTCGAACCCTTACTCACCCCGAGAAACGCGTCATCTGGACTATCTTTCGCAGTTCTGTGTTGCTGTCCGTTATATCGACGGTCCTAACAACGCTGTTGCCGATGTATTATCCCGCGCTCATATGAATCAACTTTCATCGACACCTATCGACTTGGAGAGAATAGCTGCCGCTCAAAGCAATGATCCGGAGCTTGTCCAATTTTGATCAAACCTCTCATTGAAAGTCACACAGTTGCCCGTACTTAACTCTGACATAAGAGTTTACTGTGACCTTTCCACCGGTAAGCCTAGACCCTTTGTCCCACGATCGTTTTCATGATCTTTCATACCCGAGTATTCGCTCCACCGTAAAGCTCATTACCGACCGATTCCTCTGGCACACTATGCGTTCAGACATTAGACATTTGGCTAAACATTGTCTTAGTTTCCAAACCAGTAAAGTTCATTGTCACTCAGTCACTACCCCAGGTACATTCTCATTCCCTGACGCACATTTTAGACACGTTAACGTAGATATTGTGGGCCCTTTACTTCATTCCAATAGTTTTACTCATCTTCGAACATGTGTGGACAGCTTTACCCGTTGGCCACAAGCTGTTCTTTTACGTGATACATCTACCGAATCTGTTTCCCGTGCTTTTGTCTAATCTTGGATTTCTCTGTTTGGTGTTCCATCCACCATCACTACCGACAGAGGGACTCAGTTCAGTTCCACACTGTTCCGTGATCTGAGTCGTTTATTAGGCTGCACTCACATAAGAACCGCGCACCACCACGCTGTCAATGGCCTCGTCGAGCGCTTTCATCGACCATTAAAAGCTGCCATCATGACTAGTTCATCCTACTCACGTTGATCTGATCATCTCCCCGCAATCCTGCTTGGCGTTCGCAATACAATCAGGGAACACATTGGGTGCTGCCCTGCAGAATTCGTGTTCGGCACGCCCCCCAAACTACCTGGTGAGATGGTACTGGACTCTCGCACCACCGGAGAACTAGACCCCTCGTCATACGCTGAATGCCTCAAGTACCATTTTCGATCCATTCTACCAATGTCTACGCGACTTAATATGCGCAAGTGTCCGTTTGTTTTCATCCGCCTCGACGCCGTCCGAAGACCTTTAACTCCGCCCTATGAAGGCCCGTACCGGGTATTATCACGGAAACCCAAGTATTTCATGTTAAATAACAATGGATCACAAGAATCCGTAAGCATCGACCGACTCAAACCAGCTTACGTTGAACCTACAGTCGATAGTACAGACCTCGTTTCCTCCCCTCAGAATACTCCCGTCTCTGACTTATTACCCCCTACCTAACAACATACTGACGCCAGTGCACCGAGTCCTCTGTGCCCTCCAACTACGAGCAGCTCCACACACACGTTCTGGTCATGTTGTTTCCCTTCCAAATAAGCTTGCTCAGTACGTTCCGTAGGTAACTTGTTGAGCGTTTCCTTGGTGTACGCTCTAGGGGGGGGGGCGGAGTCCTGTAGCGAGTGTAAATAATTTGCTTATTTTTTATTTTCACGCTTACTTATTACGCTGCAGTTGTACAACTTTGCTTTAATTAACTGCACACAACGATTGGTTTCGAGCTCGTCTTCCGTGGTTCTCCTTTGGTTGTCACTGGATTGTTGTGATTGTGCGCATCGCTGCCTGCTCGATTCGCGATCGGAATCTACGTGCACGTGCACTTCGGTCTACTTCGCGAGCTACGGTCATCCAACGCTGAGGCGCATCAGGACATTTTACATGTGAGGTAAACCTGACTGACTAGGTATTCTTAGCGGCTCCTCCATCAGAACGACGTAAATCTTTCGTTTCACAAGACCAACATTGTCCGTTCGTTTTTCTCCGCCTCGATGGTCTCCACAGACCACTGGAGCGATCTTACGAAAGTCCGTTCAAGGTTCTGCAGCGTAAGGAGCGCGTCTTTATCATCAACCGTCACGGTAAACGAGAAGCCGTTACAATTGACCGTCTCAATGTTGCCCACGTGGAACTCGAGCTCGGTGAAGACACTTGCTCGTCTTCTGACGAATCAATCCAGCCTATGATGGAAGACTCGCCTGCTTCCAACATCCCTGACCTCAGGCATCACCCTCCGTCCAAGCCTTCCTCATGATCTCCGCCGCTTCCCATCGAACCAACCGCCACGTATTCAGCAATTCCTCCGACTTTGCGATCCGATAGGACATCTAAGACGACGCCTTTCTCTGATCTGCACAAGTCGACTAGGTCGGTTAAGCGCGTTCATTGGCCAGCGCTCAAGGGATTGGTATTCCTTCCACTTTTCTTTTCTCGCTTTCCTTTTCCCTTTTGGCCAACAACGCACGAAAGCTCAGAAACATCAACAAAAGCTTTTAAAAACGCAAAAAGATCGACAAATATTTTTGAAAACCCCAGAACAGAAGAAAACTTTTTGAAAACATCTAAAAAGATTTGCGTTTTGCTTGACGCTCACCTCATCCGTTAAGTATCCCTCTTACTTTTGCCCTCGTCACCACTCTCACTGTTCTTGTTTCCGTTTATCTTCCAAGTATGAACCAGAGGAGAGGACGAACCTGAAGCGGATATTCGATCTTCACGAAATCGCTCGGTATGGGTATTCCATGTCGCTGACGTCCAAAATCCCATTATCGGGATGGATTTTCTTCAGCACTTCGACTTGCTCGTTGATGCTAAACGACATCGTCTCATCGATCAGACAACGAAACTTTCCGTCGCTGGAATATCCACCGATGTAGCATCGCTCAGTCCGGTGTATGCTACAACCAACTCGCCGGCCGGTAAAGCACTACTTGAGAGTTTCCCTGAAGTCTTCCAACCTTCATCGTCTCTGTCAACTGCAGCCGCAGCTACACCACATCACATAGTTACCAAGAGTCCGCCCGTCTCTGCCAAAGCCCGAAGACTGATTCCGGACAAGCTCAAAACCGCCCGTGCGGAATTCGAGCAATGCTCGAACTTGGGATTGTCCGACCATCTAGCAGCCCTTGGTTTTCGCCCTTTCACATTTTCCCGAAATAGTCAGGAGACTGACGACCATGTGGCGATTACCACGCCCTCAACAAGGTGACAATTTCGGATCGTTTTCCTATCCCTCACATACAGGATATTACAGCCGGTCTTCATGGCACTCGCGTGTTCTCAAAGATCGATCTGGTGTGGGCTTATCATCACATCCCGGTCCCCGACGAGGACATACCGAAAACCGCCGTTATTACGCCATTTGGACTAATCGAGTTTCTACGAATGCCATTCGGTCTGCGCAACGCCGCGCTGACATTTCAACGCTTCGTCGACTCCATCGTACGTGGACTCGACTTCGTCCATCCGTACATCAACGATATCCTGGTGTCCAGTTCTTTGAAAGAGGAACACCGAACGCATCTACGACTCTTGTTCGAACGACTGAAGACGCACAACGTCACCGTCAACCCCGACAAGTGCATTTTCATGCAGCCGAGCATTGAGTTACTCGGACACCAACTTGATTCCGAGGGTATCCGCCTTTTGCAGGACAGAGTCCAGGCAATTCGCGACTTTCCTCATCCAAAAACTCTAGCCGCCATTCGACGCTTCAACGGCATGCTCAACTACTATCGCCGATTCCTGCCGCGCTGTGCCGAGCTTATCCATCGCAATAAGGCTGGACCTTACCGTTGTGCGATGCTTTGTGCGCCTCAGCCATCCATTGAACTATGCTGGGTGGTGCTTTTTTTGCACCTTCAGAACCACTTATGCCAGATTGGTCAATGGTTAGAGGCCAGACAAACTCAGCCTCCTGGTCCTCCAGCTTGGGGTTGGATTGAGGGTAGCACCTTATTTCTTAAAGCGGACTCATTGTAGCCCAACGCCAAACCGCTGCCTTGCGGTGAGGTTTTTGAACCAAAGGCTTTGGTTGAGAACCCTAATCGTTCTCCTGTCTAGGCCTGAGCAACCTGACAGTATCCTGCCCAAGCGATACAATGCATCTTTCCTCAAAAAATTTCTTGATGCCCTGGCCACCGCAGAGGATAATCAACGGTGCCCTATCTGCTGCATCGAACAGGGTGAATAAGGATTTGGATGCTACTGCTCAAGCCTGCCCATATTCTTATTCCCCCTCTTAGGCTTTTTCACTCTTACCGTCCTGTTCCAGCTTCATTTTTACCCCCTGTTTTCAACCCTAAATTCTTGTCCCTCCCCCACCTTGCTTTGATAGGCTTTTACTTCAACTCACATGTGAACGCGGTGCGTCATTCCTGTCCTGTGGACAAGCCCATGTTTAACCAAGCGCTTAAGCCCAGTTCATCGGCTTGCATTTTGAGTCCTCGATCATGCTTCAGACTGGCATGCTTCAATGTACGCACATTGCTACAGACCGGTCAACGGGCAGCACTTACCGGAACTTTAGAGTCCCTCTCGATCAATATCTGCTGCTTATCGGGGATCCGCGTGCAAGACTCGAGTTCAGTGCTCACTTAGCGATCCCCTTCAGGTGACCCCAGCAGTATTTTCTCATTGCGCCTATCCGGTGACGATGCAGCTTCGAGCACCGGCCAAGCCGGTGTTGGTATTACCCTGAGTCCCCTGGCTGAAGCTGTTCTGGTTGACTGAATTCCAATCAGTAGCCGATTGTGTGCAGTCCGATTGGCTGACTCGTTCAAAGCTTCGAAGTCGCACGGGACTAACAGGTGTCTATTCGTCATCTCTGCCTATGCACCCACAAACTCGAGCGATGATTCGGTAAAAGACGACTTCTATCGCCAATTGATTGAGCTCGTACGCCACAGAAGAAGCTCGGACACTGTAGTGCTGGCTGGTGATCTGAACGCTCAAGTTGGAAAATTACCCACTGGTGAACTGCACCTAGGTGGCCAACATGGTGTAGGCTCCCGTAATGATAACAGTGAGCAGTTACTTCATTTGTGGGAAGATGCTCGTTTATTTCTTGCGAGCACTAATTTTCGACACAGCACCCGGAGGGTGACTTGGCGCCTACCAACCTCGAACCAACTATGGACACAAATCGATCCACATTGCAATAAGTTACCGGTGGAGAGGCTACGTCTAAAACTGTCACTCGATTTGGAGCACAAGTGTGAACGCGGACCATGCACTTGTATATGCTGACCTACGGATGCGTTTTGGCGGATGTCCACGACGACGTTGTGAGCGCATTGACACCAGCCAACTGGTGAAGCCAGCTGGTCTGAATGCCTATCAAAGTACTCTGTCATGCGAGTTGGATAAACGCTCACTGGATGCAACTGAAGGTCACTGGTCTCATATTCACCAGTCCTTACTAGCAGCAGGAAAATCCTCATGTGGTATGTCTAATCACCAACATGGACATTGGGTCTTTTCGCTGTCTCTAAAACATCGATGCTCGTCGGCATATTCCGTTTGGAAGCGAACACAATGAAACTCGCAAAGAGCTCGGGGCAAAGCTCCATGATAGCTTGAAGAGAGACCGCGAGTCCTGGTGGTCTCATCGTGCATCAGAGATAGCAATGGCCGCTGCCCTTGGTTATTCCGGCTGATACGAGAAACGGACAGCAGGAGACCTGGTTAGTAAAACTATACGTGACGAGAGTGGACAGCCTATCCACAACTTGTCAAAACGCTTGGAGCGTTGAGCTGAGCATTTTGAAAGCAATTTAATCGGTTGGAACTGTTAGATTTTTCGCCGGCCACTGATCGCCCCACTCCGTCCCTTTGGATCCACCCTCTCGCTCAGAAGTCGAACGTGAGATCGCACAGTTGAAGTTAAACAAAGCCGTGGGGCCAGGTGACCTACCTCCAACCCTTTTCAAATTCGGGGGACCTGCTCTTGTGGATGATTTATAGGAGTTAGTAATGAAACTGTGCGAGCAGGAAACTGTCTCAACCGACTGGAGCCGCTCCGTCATAGTCCCAATTTTCAAGGGAGGCTCACGATCGGAATGCGGCAACCATGGAAGAATCAGTCTGATCTCCATCGCCTCCAAATTGATTGCCTCTCTCATCCTTCACAGACTGACTGGCATGCGTGAAAGCCATATTCGTGAAGCGCGAGCCGGGTTTCGTCGAGGTTGTGGCTGCATTGACCACATCTTCACTTTGCGTCAGTTGTTGGAGCATTGTCACATATATTGGCGTCCCACAGTTGCTGTGTTCCTCGGTATCAAAGGTGCATTCGATTCGGTGGATAGACGTGCACTTTGGGACTGTCTACTTAGGAAAGGTGTACCTGAGAAATATGTGAATATTATCCGAGCATTATATGCGCGTAGCTCGGGCAGAGTGAGGGCTTACGGCAAGTTGTCGTCGCCCTTTAGTATCTCCAGCGGTGTGGGACAAGGATGCTCGCTGTCACCTTTCCTCTTCAACTTCGCTGTTGACGAAGTCACGGAAATCGCGTTTACAGGACACGACTTTGAAGGTGTGGGTCTGCTCCCAGGAGAACGACTTCTTGACTTAGAGTATGCTGATGATATTGCCCTAATCTGTGACAGCTCACAAGCGTGTCAAGCGGCACTGGACAGATTAGCACTAGCTGTCCGTCACTTCGGGCTTTGCTTCGCACCCTCGAAGTGCAAAGCGTTCCTCCAAGATTGGCCTGGACCGCCTCGTATGCTGACCCTTGGTAGGGATCAGCTAGAAGTCGTTCAAAAATTCAACTACTTGGGAAGTTGTATCAGCGCCCGTGGGATTAAGGATGAGATCACGAACCGTATAGCATTATCATCATCATCATACACGTTAGCTAGAGGTGAAGAACACCTCAGCTACTGTGCCGCAATACACAGAAAAAAGGAGAAAAAACAAATGCAACTAGTGCAAGCCGGCTGAGCCACCTGTAACGGATGGGCATCGTTCCGATAAGCTACCATCCGGCTACTGTGCATTTAAAAAAATTACTATGCAAAATTATATAAGGCTAAATAATGAGATCGTGGTTGGAGGGGGAGGCTGAGGGATGGGGTGGGACAAAGAAACTCACAACATGAACGCCACTGAAGACGGCTCCTAGCCATATCAGCAAGTGTGTCCGACCAAACGTGTTCATCATCTTTCGGACCCCAACCAGGGAGCCGAGACGCTCCAGCCGAGGCCAGCTCAGAAGTGAGGGCCTGCATTCCTCTCGACCAAGTCATCGCTTGGCCACCCCTCCTCTTCTTCCATCCACACCCCCGGCGCGCAAACAACGCACGTTGCGGGAGTCGGTGGGCTGGCATGCGTAACACGTGACCAAGCCATCGGAGCCA
This sequence comes from Dicrocoelium dendriticum, assembly GCA_944474145.2. NCBI lineage: Eukaryota > Metazoa > Platyhelminthes > Trematoda > Plagiorchiida > Dicrocoeliidae > Dicrocoelium > Dicrocoelium dendriticum. The sequence continues at coordinate 99,295,443 of OX104063.1, forward strand.
GATGCGTCAAATGACGATGCTTGAGCGGTTCATTTCTATTTCCTGTACCGTAAACAAGGCGTCGAACACGCTCCTTACTCACGCGGTGTTGCCACCAGATGTAAGCTAAATTATGAAGGCACCGGTGGTCGAACACAACTAGCCTCTTCAGGCCCGCTGCTTTAAGCGGCCAGGTTTCACAACCGTACAGTAGGGTCGAACGTACCGATGCACTGTACACTCTACCCTTCAGGGCAAGAGTGATATCGTGCCGGCGCCATAAGTGCCGAAGGTTAGCAAAAGCGCCCCGAGCATACGAGGCGGTCCAGGCCAATCTTGGAGGAACTCTTTGCACTTCGTGGGTGCGAAGCAAAGCCCGAAGTGACGGACAGCTAGTGCTGATCTGTCCAGTACCGCTTGACACGCTTGTGAGCTGTCACAGATTAGGGCAATATCATCAGCATACTCTAAGTCAAGAAGTCGTTCTCCTGGGAGCAGACCCACACCTTCAAAGTCGTGTCCTGTAAACGCGATTTCCGTGACTTCTTCAACAGCGAAGTTGAAGAGGAAAGGTGACAGCGAGCATCCTTGTCCCACACCGCTGGAGATACTAAAGGGCGACGACAACTTGCCGTAAGCCCTCACTCTGCCCGAGCTACGCGCATATAATGCTCGGATAATATTCACATATTTCTCAGGTACACCTTTCCTAAGTAGACAGTCCCAAAGTGCACGTCTATCCACCGAGTCGAATGCACCTTTGATACCGAGGAACACGGCAACTGTGGGACGCCAATATATGTGACAGTGCTCCAACAACTGACGCAAAGTGAAGATGTGGTCAATGCAGCCACAACCTCGACGAAACCCGGCTCGCGCTTCACGAATATGGCTTTCAGGAGTACCAGTCAGTCTGTGAAGGATGAGAGAGGCAATCAATTTGGAGGCGATGGAGATCAGACTGATTCCTCCATGGTTGCTGTATTCCGATCATGAGCCTCGCTTGAAAATTGGGACTATGACGGAGCGGCTCCAGTCGGTTGAGACAGTTTCCTGCTCGCACAGTTTCATTACTAACTCCTATAAATCATCCACAAGAGCAGGTCCCCCAAATTTGAAAAGGGTTGGAGGTAGGTCACCTGGCCCCACGGCTTTGTTTAACTTCAACTGTGCGATCTCACGTTCGACTTCTGAGCGAGAGGGTGGATCCAAAGGGACGGAGTGGGGCGATCAGTGGCCGGCGAAAAATCTAACAATTCCAACCGATTAAATTGCCTTTCTAAATGCTCAGCTCAACGCTCCAAGCGGTTTGACAAGTTGTGGATAGGCTGTCCACTCCCGTTATTAATCGTTTCGCTAACACCAGGTCTCCTGTTGCCCGTTTTTCGTATCAGACAGATTAACTTGGTTACCAAGGGCAGCGGCCATTTCTATCTCTGATGCACGATGAGACCACCAGGATTCGCGGTCTCTCTTCAGGCTAGCATGGTGTTTTGCCCCGAGCTCTTTGCGAGTTTCATTGTGTTCGTTTCCAAGCGGAATATGCCGGCGAGCATCGATAAGTTCCAGATACTGTGAAGAGACCCAATGTGCATGTTGACGATTAGACATAATTCATGAGGATTTTCCTGCTGCTAGTAAGGACTGGTGAATATGAGACCAGTGACCTTCAGTTGCATCCAGTGAGCGTTTATCCAACTCGCATGACAGAGTACTTTGATAGGCATTCAGACCAGCTGGCTTCACCAGTTGGCTGGTGTCAATGCGCTCACAACGTCGTCTTGGGCGTCCGCCAAAACGCATCCGTAGGTCAGCCCATACAAGTGCGTGATCGGTGTCCACACCTGTGTTCCAAATCGAGCGACAATTCTGGATGTAGCCTCTCCATCGATAACTTATCGCAATGTGATGGATTTGCGTCTATGGTTGGTTCGAGGCTGGTGCGCGCCAAGTCACCCTCCGGGTGCTGTGTCGAAAATTAGTGCTCGCAAGAAATAAGCGAGCATCTTCCCACAAATGAAGTAACCGCTCACCGTTATCATTACGGGAGCCTACACCATGTTGGCCACCTAGGTGCAGTTCACCAGGGGTTAATTTTCCAGCACTACAGTGTCCGAGCTTCTTCTGTGTCTAAGGAGCTCGATCAATTGGCGATAGAAGTCGTCTTTTACCGAGTCATAGCTACAGTTTGTGGGTGCATAGGCAGCGATAACGAATAGACACCTGTTAGTCCCACGCGACTTGGAAGTTTTGAACGAGCCAGCCAATCGGACTGCACACATTCGGCTACTGATTGGAATCCAATCAACCAGAGCAGTTTCAGCCCGGGTACTCAGGCCAATACCAACACCGGCTTGGGCGGTGCTCGAAGCTGCATCGTCACCGGATAGGCGCAATTAGAAAGTGCTTCTATTGTCGCCTGAACTGGATCGCAGAGTGAGCAGAGCTCGAGTCTTGCAAGCGGGTCTCCGGTGAGCAGCAGATATCGATTGAGAGGGTCTCCAGTGCTGCCCGTTGACCGGTCTGAAGCAATGTGCGAACATTGAGGCATGTCAATCTGAAAGAGGGTCGAGGGCTCCAGATGGAAGCCGATGATCTGGGCTTGACCGCTTGCTTGGACATGGGCCTGTTGACAGGGCAGGAATGACGCTCCGCGTTCACATGAGTTGTAACTAAAAGACAAGCGACTATTGAAGCAAGGTGGGGGAGGGCCGAGAATTTGGGTTTGAAAACAGGGGGATAAAAGTGAAGCTGGAACGAGAGGGAGAATAAGAAGACGGGAAGGCTTGAGCAGTAGCATCCAATCCCCTATCCACCCTACTCGATGCAGCAGATAGGGCACCGTCGATTATCCTCTGCGGTGGCCAGAGCATCAGAAATTTGTTTGAAGTGAGATTCATAGTATTGCGTGGGCAGGATACTGTCAGGTTGCCCAGGCCTAGACAGGAGAACGATTAGGGTTCTCAACGAAGGCCTTTGATTCAAAAACCTGTCCGCAAGGCAGCGGGTTTGGCATTGGGCTACAAGGAGTCCGTTTTAAGGAATAAGGTGCCACTCTTATTCCAACCCCCAACCGTATAGCGAAAGCTCGAGGCGCTTTTGCTAACCTTCGGCACTTGTAGCGCCGGCGCGACATCACTCTCGCCATGAAGGGTATAGTGTACAGTGCATCGGTACGTTCGACCCTACTGTACGGTTGTAATGCCTGGCCCCTTAGATCAGCGGACATAGAGAGGCTAGTTACGTTCGACCACTGATGCCTTCGCAATTTAGCTTACATCTAGTGGGAATACTGAGTAAGCACCGAGCATGTTAGACGCCTTGTTTACGGTACAGGGAATAGAAATGAACCGCTCAGCACCGTTATTTCACGCACCAGGCTCCGATGGCTCGGCCACGTGTTACGCATGACAACCCACCGACTCCCGCAACGTGCGTTTTTTGCGCGCCGGGGGTGTGGATGGAAGGAGAGGAGTGGTAGCCAAGCGATGACTTGGTCGAGGGGAATGCAGGCTCTCACTTCTGAGCTGGCCTCGGTTGGAACGTCTCGGCTCCCTGGTTGGGGTCCGAAAGACGATGAACACGTTTGGTCGGACACACTTGCTGATATGGCTAGGAGCCGTCCTCAGTGGCGTTCGTGCTGTGAGTTTCTTTGTCCCACCCCATCCCTCAGCCTCCCCCTCCAACCACGATCTCACCATTTATCATTTTATAATTTTGCATAGTAAATTATTTTTTTCTGTTGCATAGTAGCCGGCTGGTAGCTTACCGGAACGATGCCCAACTGTTACCGGTTACTCATCTGGCTTGCACCTGTTGCATTTTATTCCCTTTTTTCTTTTGGTATTGCTACACTGTAGCTGGGCTGTTTCCCACCTCTAGCTAAACGTGTATATTGTATGTGTGGGTGTGCGCCGATCTTATGCAACCGCTCACCGATCTGCGTGGACGCAACAATGGTAAGGTTGATCTTACGCCTGAAGCAAGAAAAGCATTCGAAGCTAACAACGAAGCACTCGTAAGTAAAATAGAAATTATAGTGTTGCTCATCCCAACACTGGCACCCCAAGACCGCGGTTTCGTCCTGGTTGGGACTCATCAGTTGGAGATAGCCTGAGTTGGGCTGGCACTTTGCATTCGTTTCTGCTGGACCAAGCGTTGCTCGCGGATCTCAGTGGCATAGAACTTATGGTGTCAACCATGAGCCACTAGGCTCTGAGTTTCAGCCCAACTCAGGCTATCTCCAACTGATGAGTCCCAACCAGGACGAAACCGCGGTCTTGGGGTGCCAGTGTTGGGATGAGCAACACTATAATTTCCATTTTACTTACGGTCTTTTCGATCGGAATGACCGAGGTCCACCTCAAGTGAACCGAGGTCTCAATAGAGGTTGCTTGTAGCAACCCAACCACCAGCGGATGCTCCAAGTCCAACTTTGAAATAAGCACTCGCTTCCGCCGTCATGCTTCATCATTTCGACCCGAACGCTCCTGTCAGTGTAGCCGTCGACGCTTCGGAAAACGCATTTGGCGCTGTTCTACAGCAGCTTTCCCAAGGTACTTGGCAACCACTAGTGTTCTTCTCGCGACGTTTTCAGACAGCGGAGTCGAACTACAGCAAATTTGGCCGCGAGTTACTGGCCGTATACTCCGCCGTTCGCCATTTTCGTCACGTTCTCGAAGGTACTAATTTTAGGATCTTTACAGATCATAAACCGCTCGTCTATGCCTTCCGGAACCATTCTCCCCGATTCTCTCCGCGTGAAGCTCGACATCTAGATTTGGTGTCTCAGTTTTCGACGGACGTCCAACACGTGTCTGGCAAGCATAACGTTGTGGCGGACTCGCTTTCAAGAGTAAGTCTTCTGGCTCCGACCGATCAATCGCTTGATCTGTCACCTATGGCCGCTGCTTAGCAAGCCGAAAAAGACTTAATGTCATCTTGCGAAGAGTCCACGTTAAAGTTCTTACCTAAACCGCTTCCTTCGTCTATAGGTACAATAATCTGCGACGTCTCTACCGGACATCCACGTCCACTGCTACCAACTGCCTTTCGCCGAAAAGTCTTCCATACGCGGCACAACATCGCGCATTCTGGCATCCGCGCTTCAGTCAAGATGATTGCCAACAGATACGTCTGGCCCAACATGCAGCGCGACGTCAGACTTTGGGCACGCAGCTGTCTGACTTGCCAGCGAGCAAACGTTCATCGACATGTTGCCGCTCCTATAGGACGCTTCCCGTCACTATCAACTCGATTCGCTCACGTCCACCTCGACGTCGTTGGACCACTTCCGTTGTCCAAAGGCATGGTCTACATTCTGACCGTGGATCGCGCCACTCGTTGGCCTGAAGCTGTTCCGACTCCCGATGTATCCGCTGAGACTATAACGCGCGCATTTTTCGAGCGCTGGGTCGCTTCACATGGCTGTCCAGCCACTGTAACTACCGACTGTGGTCCACTATTCGAATCGTCGACTTTCAACGACCTACTCCAAGTACTCGGATGTAAACGCATCCAAACAACTGCCTACCATCCTCAAGCAAACGGAATGGTGGACCGTTTCCACCGACAACTTATAGCCTCGCTAAGTGCCCAATGCACTTAATTGGACAGAAGTTCTGCCAATCTTGCTACTCGGAATTCGATCAGCACTGAAAGCCGATCTCGAAACGTCCAGCGCCGAACTGGCCTGTGAACAACCACTCCGATTACCAGGCGACTCTTCTCTGAAAGTCCGAACACTCCTAGCTTGGACGTGCACTACGCTCAGCAAGTAGCCACGAGCATGCGCCGCAATAAATCGACCGCAGTACGGGAACAGCATCGCAAGTCTTACGTTCCCAAAGCTCCCACCGCCCGTTTGTCTTCATTCACACTGATGGTCTACGTAGACCACTCGAACGACCTTACGAAGGCCCATTCATGGTCCTACAACGTAAGGATCACTTCTTCGTCATCGAATGCAATGGCAAGCACGAAACGGTCTCAATCGACCGCCTCAAAGTTGCTTACGTCGAACCAGAGTCGAACGACGACTCCAGTTTTTCGTCCTCTGATGAATCGACCCAACCAGTGGTGGAGGAAACGCTTGCAGACAGCAACACCACAACCGGAAACCCGTCTCCTGAGCCCTCCAACTTCGCCACGCCTAAAAAGGTTACTAGGTCTGGTCGTGGGGTTCACTGGCCGACACGTTTCCTAGCACGGTAGCTCAGCATTTTTGCTTCTAACAACGTTTTCAGGTTTTCATTCTTGTCAGTACCCTCCGAAAACCGCACAAAATGCAGAATGTTTTGAAAACCCGAGAACATTGCAAAACGTTTCGAAAACCAGAAGCAAACACGGAAAAACGTTTTGAAAACCGATAAAAAAGAGTTGTTTCCCTGACTTCGCTGCCTATTCGGTAAGTGCTTTTCCCGTCCGTTGCTGTCGCCTCTTCTGTATGCCTGACTTCCCCCGTTTCTTTCTTTCTTTTCATGTTGCGAACCGGAGAACACTTACTCATGGTCAAACACAAGTGATCGTATGCTACGAACGTTCTCCCCCTTTTCTTTTATCGGCAACTTAAGGGAGAACGTGGATGAGAGCCCGCTAGGGTCCGTTTGCCTGGTTCTCCCCCAGTAGCTGCATCAGGTTTCACTGCCTGGTCTCTCAGAACGCTGGCCCGCGATGAACAGTCCTCACGTAGTTCGAAGGGTCACTAACGGTTCCCTTCTAGGAGGGGGGGAGCTATGCATTGACCTGGAGATTGTCCTGTTTGTCTGTAAAATATTAATAAAATGTAATGTCATTCCGTACATAGACAACTTAGGAAGCTTGCCTGTTAGCACGATGAGTACGTGTGGCTGAATCATCCAGGCGAATCACATTCGCGCGCTTCTGGCTTTTCCGCCTCGAAGGGCGTTTGCTGCGTCTCGGCTGGCGACTATACCTTTCCCCTAGTTAGAATCTTTTTGCGGTGCCTTTAGCTAGCGGGATTGTGCGTTTCACCAATGAACGTCTATCTCGCCCGTGTAATCTTTTTCCGACTTTTCCTTGAGGCGGAATGAACCTGACATATAGCGACCGAACGTTTCCGCTATAATACTAGCCTGTTGGTATTGGGTCCTGACTAGCATGACAATGCGGCCATCTTTACTACATCTAGATGTGATATGACCATCCCACGTGCAGCATTGCTGATGTCTGGTACAGATGTTGAGCACATACTACTGAAATCCGGCCGTCTTTGGCAGTGAACTCTGGCAATGGACTCCCGACGAACTGCATTTTCCACCTTGATAGTTAGTGTTGATTGAGTTTTATTATTCACATCTTTGTTAACTGGTTCTTTCGGTGCGTAATGTCTAGCGATATCACGCCTGTCTTGATGAAACCCCGAAGTAGTTAGTTGGTGACAGTAAATAAATAAAATTTTTATTCTTCATAAAGCGAGGCATACCACTGAAGGCATGATCATCTTAATATAGCAAAGCGTGAGCAAACTTGTAGAAAATACAACCTGTATGCCGTAAAAGTGCGCAGTCTCAGAAACAATCTTTATGAGATCCCACTCCTTATCTCTGAACAGCAACCGGACCTAATGGTGTTCACCGAAAGCTGGCTGTTACCTGATATATCTGACTCGGAGGTTCATGTTTCAGGATATTAACTGCTTCGATGCGATCGCTTTTGTGGGAGGTCTGGAGGCGGAGTAATCTTCTACACAAAGAACTGCCTCAAGACCCACATTGTCGAACCCGATTGTGACAAGGATGAAATGTCAGGAATGCTCTGGTGTCAAATTCATGACGGATACCAACTGCTGATGATCGGAGTGGTCTACAGAGCCCCTTCAGGACCTGGCTCACACCTATTACGCTCCGTGCGAACCCACAGCAGAGGAACAAACTGTCTCCTTATGGGAGACTTCAACGCCCCCGACATAATTTGGGACCTTCTTCACGGTGACCTCCCACCTGACTCCCTTGAAGTTGATCTGCTTGATATCGTCCACGAGTGCAACCTGACACATATCTGGACACCAACAAGAATGGTTCCTGATCAGACACCAAACATTCTCGACCTGGTTCTCACCTCGACCCCATATGATGTCTCAGATCTAACGACCCTCCAACCTCTTGAGAAGAGTGATCACTGTATAGACTCGTTTTCGTAGACACGCCTCACAATACATGACCAGGGGATACTGCGTCGAAATTTCTGGCGCACTGATCAGCCCAGATTAAAAACGGCTGCAAGTAACATGGACTGGAGTATTCCGCAATTCTTGGAGCTTGATGACGCATGTGAACACCTACAATCTATGATGATACGACTCATTGAACAGTTTGTTCCAAACTGCAAGAGCAGCCCACCACCAAAAGGACCCCCATGGATTGCTAAAGAAATAAGATCCCTAATGAAAAAAACGACGGAAACTATGGGACTATTTCAAGAGCACAGAACTGACATCAAGCTACTTTGATTACAAAACTGTCAGAAATCTATGCACCCTGGGAAAACGAGACAAAAGGCTACAATGTGAACATGGACTGGCCATGGAATCCCAAAACTGTCTTAAGAAACTTTTTGCCTACCTGAAGCGAAATGCCAAGTCGGGCAGTGGAATCCCCGCTCTATTCTCTTCTAAGAAAGGTACCGTTGTCTACGGCGATGATGAAAAAGCAAACCTACTGGCTGCGCAATATTCCTCGGTCTACTCAGTGCAATCTCCGCTGCTTAACAAGTGTTTGCCTACACACTACTTCTCTATGGACGAAGTTGAAATTAACCCCGAGGTAATCACTAGGGTACTCCTCTAACTGGACCCGAACTCCTCCCCAGGCCAGGGCGGACTGCATCCCAGCTTCCTCAAAACGGTAGCTGAGTACGTCGCCGCCCCTCTCTGCCAAGTAGTTCGGCAATCCCTCGAAGTCGGCTGCCTACCCAGAGCCTGGAAAGCAGGTACCGTCCTGCCCAAATACAAGGGGAAAATCAACAAGACTCGGCGAAGTACCGGCCAATATGCCTAACATCAGTCGTATGCAAAACCATGGAACGAATAGTGAGGTGCGCCCTGCAGTACACTGTGTGAACCTAAACATCATCTCACCCGCTTCCGGAGAGCACGCACATGCATGTATAAGTTACTCATCGCCAGGGAAGCACAGGCAGAAGCCATAGGTGTCCAAAAAAGGTTGACTTAATATTCATTGACTTCGGTAAAGCGTTTGAAAAGGTTCCACACTTATGACTGCTACATAAACTTCAGGGAATTGACATTACAGAAAACCTCTCCTGGATTGCCTATTTCTTAAGAGGTAGGACAAGGCGTGTACAAGTGAACCAAACCCTCACTGCTCCAGTGCTTATGACTAGTGGCATTGCCCAAGAATCAGTGTTTGGACCAAAGCTCTTCAAACTGTACATTAACGATCTACCGGCTGCACTTCAACCCGACTGCTTGATCTACGCCGATGACCTCAAGCTATGGTCAACAGTATCCAGCCTTGAGGATGCGGACAGATTACAAGGGGCTTTAGACCAGCTGCACGAATAGTCCATCAAGTGGGAATTGCCAGTAAACCTAGATAAATGCGCTTTCTCCCAATGGGTATAAATGAACCGTACGGTGCATACCACAGTGGTGGGTTTCTCCTCATGAACACTTTTCAGGAGAGAGCACTCGGGGTTCTCGTGTCTTTTGACCTTAGGACAACGCATGACACGTTAAAGAGTGTGGTCACTGGAAGGAGACTGGCGGGTGCCTTAAGAAGATCCAATGCATCCTGGGATTCCTTGACGTTTGTTCACTTCGTACGTCCATGCAGTTTTAGAATATGGCCTACCAGCTATCCATCCGCTTTCAAGATTTGAATGCTCTGTGCTGGAAAAGGTTCAGAGACGTGCATTGAAGCTGTTCTGAGGTTTCGTGATCTCTCGTAGCCCATTCGACTCCAGTAGCTAAATCTGTTCTCCCTGAAGCTCCGCCGTCGCCCAGGTGATCTCATCTACACTAGGCGCATCATCCGAGGAGAACTTGGAAGTGAGTCACAACAATTCTTCCGGTCCAACACTGACTGTTCCACACGAGGTCACACATGGAAATTATTTAAGCAAAGAGGATAGAATTCGCATGGACGTCACCCTATCCACTAGAGTGGTGATTGATTGGAACAGCTTTCCAGAAGAATTTGCAGACGCGCCATCCAAGGAAAGTTTCAAACGGCTGCTAGACAAACATTCGCTGATAATGCTGGAATCTTGCGGCTGTCACTGCAATTGCGACGAACGCTCGAGGAACGCCGTACTGCAACGACGCGCATCCAACCCATTATGATACGGAATCGATGGGGCTGACAAAAGCTTTCCATCCTGCTCTCTACAACTCAATGAAAGTGAACGTTTGCGTAGGAGTGTGTACATCTATGTAATTGCGAAATGATATATATATATATATATATATATATATATATATATGCACTTCAAACTGTTAGATTTATCTTTTGCCACCATTTGATTTAGAGAACGATTACATACTTACGCTGACATGTCACATTTGCAAGTCCTGCAGTACCGTTACATGAGAACGATGACGATATTCACGGCTGACAATTTTTATAACGTTTTTCAACATATTTCAAAAGAGTTGTACAGAATTCATTTCTACTTGCTATGTAATACAGTATTCAGTATATGATTGTGTATGTGTGTAACTGTGTAGTTTGTGCTTGTAAGTGTGCCGCTGTATCCTTGGCTATCTCATAGCGTCGGCAATGCGGGAATAGATGATTGATGTCCGTGAGTTGGATAGGATTATCCGGTTATTCACGAGGACGTGGCTTTAGTATGTGGCGAATTCCGACCGCCAGGTCGCAGTGTTGATAAATGGACGTTTGCGACTTTTTATGAGAAGAACGCTTGCCAGATGGAAACCCACTACATCCTAGAACACTGCCGCTGAACTATTTGCTGGAACAGCTTAAACCCGAAACATCCAGCTGGCACCACGAGGTTGTTCGGCTAGCGAGCCACTCGAAACATAAGCTATTTGGTATGTGCGATTTTCCTTATTTTGCTCCTTAGAGCCTGTCACATAATTGATGTCTTCAAGATGCACTCGTGTAGGCTATAGCGGACTTTATTACTAACCTTTATGAAAGTATTAACAATCCATTGATTTGTATGATTATCTGCTGTTTTGTGCATAACCACTATCATACATTTTTAACAGCCATGTGTGCCAGTGCTGCTACGCAGAAGTTTATCGATATCGGCGCCAATCTCACTGACAAAGTATTTCGTGGGTTGTACAGAGGACAGCAACATCATCCGGATGATTTGTTTACTCTTCTCCTTCGAGCTTTTAACGCAGGTCTTGAGAAAATAATCATTACTGCAGGTTTACTTCATGTACTAAAGTAACTTGATCTACCTTTACTGTACCTAGGCTCTCTCGCTGATACTGAAGAAGCTTTGGCACTGGCCAGAACGGATTCTCGCCTTTTCTGCACTGCCGGTTGCCACCCAACACGATGTTTGGAATTTCAGGCCAACCCTAACGCTTATCTGAATGCCATCAAGGAACTTGCCATCCTCAACCCTGATAAAGTCATTGCGATAGGAGAGTGCGGGTTGGACTACGACAGGTGGGTGCTGTACCATCCTTATTCCATTTAATGCCGCGCAGAGAAAATTTCTGTCCCATTACTGTACAGCGAGAGCACTTTGTTTCTCAGTTGCGTTTAGCAGGCGAACTAAATTTGCCTCTCTTCCTACATTGTCGTGCAGCCCACGACGATTTTATTCAATTGATCGAAGAAACCAATTCTGTTCATTTTCCGAATACTCCTCTTCACGGTGTTGTTCACACTTTTGACGGCAGTTTTGAGGATGCGAGGAGATTACTTGCACTGAACTTTTACCTAGGACTAAATGGTTGTAGCTTAAAGACAGAAGAAAATCTCAAAGTGAGTTGGTGTTTCATAGGTACTTTTTCTGTCAACGTAGCCCCATTGGTCACAACTGTCGCACCGCTGTGCTCATGAGTTCTACGCTAACTGCTGTTGTAGTTGCCCGGCTAACCTCTCAAATTTGTAGTGGCGCGTTGGCAGCGATTCTACTACTATTAACTCAGTTGATTCACTTTGTTCACCAGTGACGCCTACTGCTCTGGATCAGCTTGATATCACTTTATCGGATCAAGGAATCATATGGCTGTTATGGGAACTCGGTTACGGAAGCCACTCAGGCCATTTCCTTGCCGGTAGGCTCAGTAGAAGTTCGAACAAGCCCTACCCGAAGCTCACTGGCTAGAAGGCAGTTGGTGAAACTTCCTCTCCGTTTTCGTTAGCTAATGATAATACTTTCGCCTTATACCTAACCAACGAAATTATTTGTTATCATCTGGTTGTTTTTGATAGCACCGAACTTTCCTCCTCGACATTTCTGTTGGACTGCTTCATCTGAGCTACTTTGATTGAAACAACGCTGTATTTTCGGGCTCAGTTGAAGATTTTGTCAAGGCGTTTGTCCTCGGATTTGAGAAGTGGCTGGTCCATGGTGCAAATAGCTGTATTGGTTATCCGCACTTTCGATGGAAACACAATCATGGCGCTTTGTAGGAGACCAGGGGAATGAGCGCCATCTGGGTTTATTCCAAGACGTGAACAGAATCCAGGCTGGTCTCCAGATCAGCCACAAAGTTTACATGGACATGCATTATTTGTTGCTGATGACCTTCTTCTCGGTTAGACTATCGCTTCATTCGGTGGACGTCAGCTGACGTTGTACTCGAAACTGGACTACCGACTTAGGGCTCGTGGTCTTTACTGGGAGTGGTCGGCTCACGTTGATAAACTTGCCAAATACGTCTTGCTATCGGGGCGAGTACCGTTCTCGATAGCCGAAGAGAAGACTAGGAAATCACGGGACTTATGTTTACTGATGGGTTTACAATAGTCCCGTGTATACTGTGTACAGTACGGAAGCAGCAAGAAGAGAGACCTCAGTGTCACTGTTACCAAATTCTTTCGGGTACAATGACCTGTTATGCTGGCTAGATTTCCCGATATCTCATGTCGGCAAAGTGTTCGTCCAGAAATTTTTTGAATTCCGACACCGACTTGACTTCGGTTACGTGCGACGGTAAGTTGCTCCACATATTCGCTACTCACCGCCCGAATCAGAGTTGGTGAGCGACTCGCTTCCAATCCAGTACTACAAGCTTGTACCGGTGTCCTCTTATACTGCTTGTTGTGTGCATATGTAGCAGCGGCCTCAGCATATGATACTTGCCAAGATACAATATTCAGTGCGTCCTGATGGGGTCAAGCCACACTCACCGATAAGACTGGATGTAAAGTCCTAGCCTCTTCCACCGGTCTTCGTAGGGAACACGTTGCAATGAGAGGATACGCATGGTGGCTACATACCGTGCCCCTTCATTCCTTTGCACCTGGCTCCGAGTGATAGCGTAGTATGCGGGTGAGCCGTAATCTAGCATTGTCCATATGATTGAAACGAAGAGCCGGGTGGCAATTTCTTCACGCCAATTATAGCAACTGTGCTTGATCGTCTAAATCATACCAAGTCTGTTTTGGTAAAGCCATTTCGTGTTGTCCACGGCCTTTGTTCGCAGCATGAGAGTGCATCGAGGTCTTTCAGGAAAAGTGCGCGATGCAATGGTTAACCGGCCACAGTTTAGATTCGACTGTGTCCATTCTTACCCAAGTCCATGGATAACGACTTGACCGGTTTTGTCAGAAGTATGACCTCCGCAGACCACATGGAGGGGTAGTCAGGGTCACGCTGAAGTAGGTCGCAGTCATCGGGTGCACTGATTACTCCCCACGCCTTTACATCATCTGAAAACAATGCACAAAGCGAACAGCGAAGCTGAGATACCTCGTGTATTTGGGTCATGGACAAATAGGCCCCAATACCGTGCTTTGGAGCACGCCAGTGACAGTGAGATACCAGTCGATCAGATGGTTGCCGATCTCGACCCTCCACTTCCGACCAACACGAAAATTTCTGATCCATTGGTGCAGCGAGTTGCTAACACCGCACACCCTCAGACTGTGGAGGAGCACCCCACAATCCATCTTGTTGAACGGCTTACTGAAGTCAATGTAAACATCGACCGACTTTCCCTACTTCATCGCTTGCAACCACTCATGCTTCGTCAATAGCAGCTTGGTGATTTATGAGAGACCTTTCACGAAGCCATGCTATGCGGCATCAAGAGGGTTTTGACTCGATCATCTACAAAAGACCCTTTATGATTTTCTCAAGTGTCTTAGTCAAAACAGCAGTCAGGCAGATCGGCCAGTAGTTGCCCACTTTGCTTGGTTCACTGCCTTTCGGTATTGGTTTTACGATTGAGCATTTCCAGTCGCTCGGTAATAAATATGTGGATAGCGACTCGTTGAACAAGTTAACCAAAAATAGAAAGTCCTCAGCAGTACCCCGACACACTGTGCTGATGATCCGTTGCCACGCAACCACCCCTGGTCGCACGTGAGCTAAGTATACCGTGAGGGCACCTGCCCCTACGCGGATTCAAACTGTTGACGTATAGATTGCAAGCTAGGCGTGCAATTCTTTTGACCAACGGCCGACTGAAAACTCAGTCACGGAAGGCGAGATGATGGCCATTGTATGTATGTATGTATGGCCATTAATGACTTGGGAATCAGCGGATGGATTCTGTCAGCGCCGGCTGGCTTGACCCAGTCGAGACTGGCCAGCAGCTTGCTTACATATTCAATGCTGCAGTCCAGACTGTCTATTTTGGTATTGGTGATACCGTCGTACTCATCCTAGACACCCGTTCGCTTGCAAATACTGAAGCTAAAAGCGCTGCCAATGTGGACGCACTCTCGATTCTAAGAGTACGACACCGTTATGACGCGTGCTAGCTATGAAAGAATGCCTAGATACCACGCGATAGAGCAGCGTGTTGAATCCACTCGTGGCTTTGTGTGTGTGCGCGCATGTGTGTGATGCGCACTGCTTGGACAAACACATTCAGCATAGTTTTCAACGTTCTGCATCGAACAGTACAGTACGAATACTGTGTTATGGGAGAAAGTAACAATTTACCTGTATCTTCATCAAAATATAATCAAAACGTTTTTATTTTAAACAAAAACCATTCATGACATCACTGCGCTGATCGTTTTTGATGTTTCCAAGTGATGCCGTAAAAACGTATGACTCACTGTAACATGTGACTCACAGGTAAGATAAAGCATTACCTGCAGGTAATGCCTCTCGGAATCTGTCAGTGGAGAAATGTAAATCCAACAATGTTTTGTACGGCGTCACTGAGTTTGCTTCCATATGCTGAGACAAACTGTGCCCAACATTGATTATTCACTGCTCAATGCACAATAGATGGGGAACTGGTTTCAGATCTGGAACTACAATCTTTTAACGCTGTCCGCATTTACTGTAGGATGTTCACAAGTAGAGCATGGGGTAGTCACCTAGATGAGGCCGATTTACACCCAACGGTAGGACTGGGTGTACATGTTCAGTCACTCGCACATATCTTCGTACGGTAAATCTCTAAACTTGTGATTGCATGGTAGCGATGTGCTCGCTCTTCTGCGCCTCGCTTTGGGCTGTCGGACAGTAGGCGAGCGAACATTGGTCTTATTTTGGGTGAAGATAAGTGAGTGACAACCCCAAACCAGATGCAGCAATTGGGCTTAAGCGCCCAGAGCATGCGCAGTCCGTTTCGGTGTAGCCTATTCGTGTCGTTCACGACTTCAAATCGCAGTGGGAGAGTACTCCTAGGTCCTTCACGGAAGGTATAGACTGTAGTAGTTGGCTCTCAGGGGTCTAGGTTTGTCTGTCACCATACTTCTCCATACTCATGAATACCGACTTGAATGTGTTGACTGAGAAGCGGACTTCCGTAGGCCACATGGAGAGGCGGTTAGGGTCTTGCTGATGTAGGCTGCAGTCGTCGGGGCTGCTAATCACTCCAAATCGTCACTTCGTTAGCAAACATGTCACACGGCGATCGAAGAAGCTGTGGGTAGGTCGTTACTATAGATCAGGAGAAAAGTAGACCCCAGAACCGTGTCTTGGGGTGCGCCACTTGTAGGAGGACATTACTAGGACAGATTATCTTCCATTTGTGCCCTCCACTTTCTGCCATCGAGAATTTCAAAGTCAAAGTCAATTTAAGCTTTATCCATTCGTTTGGGTGCATTTTCGTCGTATTCACACTAACACAGGATTATTATACATCAAATCATCACTGGGAAATAACAGTTAATAGAAACAAACGAAGATTTGCAGCTTCATTCATGCCTGCGGTCACGAAAGCGGCTTCTCGTTCCTGTTTGCTCGCTTAGTAAGCATGATAGAAAGGCAAGATAGATTTTCAACACGATGATGTACGAGAATACGGAATTTTTAATTTGCTTCGTGTGGACGAAGCAGCTATAGTGCTGACTAGAATATCGTGTAAAAGGTGAGAGGAGTCATTTAAAATCTTGGATGCAAAGTTGATGCATACATCGAAATGTTTTGTTAATGCTGAAATCTATGCGCGTTTCTTCCCCTAAACCGGAGAAGCGATAAATCACTTTTAGCGAACGGACATAATCTTTTTGAAGCAGTCCTGGCAAGATAACCGGGGAACAGTATAACCAATGATGGATAATACATGCAGTCGCAAACCTTAGAATTAAAGCACGGGGAACGGAAAGTATTTCAAGCCTAAAGGCGTAGAAGGAGAGTCTTCTTACTCTTTTAAATGTTTCAAGAACATGTGTAGACCAAGATACATTGTGAGATAGAAAAACTTTTAGATATTTCCCAGTAGATGTGCTTGGTATGCTTTCATCATCCACAATCATTGGAGGAGAGATATATACAAGGGAGTGCGGTTTGGTGGAATGTAGAACACAAAACGTTACGTCACGACACTTGGAAGGGTTGAGAGAGAGGGACCGGTAGCTGGACCAATTCACTAGTTTGTCTAACCCGTGTTGGGGTTTCAAAGAGTCATCGGTGACGGGCTGTGCATCCCTGGACGACATCATCCGCATATTTACAACCTATGAAGTTTGATGGAATAGGGATACTTTCAACCTAGGCAGTAAATAGAAAGGGGGACAGGATGGTTCCCTGCAAAACACCTCAATTGGCTGGGAGTACAGGAGACTTTTAACCACACAGGTGCGTGAAGTGAGTGTGATTTGTGAAGTAGTCATACATCACACGTATGGAGGGATGCCATTCTCTAACAAACTGTTGCGAACTCGTGCTCTAGCAATGCTTCCAAAAGCGTTGGTGTAATCAAGAAATAGGAGCCGTACACTCTTGCATTTATTATCCACAGCTAACGCAATGTAATGCACCAGATAAGAAACAGCATAGAGTGTAGAACGCTCTGATTTATAGGCACACTATTTGATATCATCAGTATGATTGCCTGTGAAAATGCGGGTGATCAACAGTTTTTCCAGTACCTTTAACAGCACGGACATGCACGCAATTGGCCGACATTTCCGAGATCCATTTTTAGGCACTGGTGTTATTCTGGCTGATTTCCAAATGTCGGGGATGGTACCAGTCGTTAAGCACTGATTCAAGACTTCTGTCACAGGTGTTGTTAAAACATCTGCGCATTCTTTCAGTGCGACTGTTGATAAAGCATCCGGTTCACTAGCCTTGTTTGGCTTCAGCCTTTTGAGTTCCTTGTAAATGCCTGCGAAAGCAAATAAGGTAAGGATCGTAGTGGTGGTGAAAGAAGGCAGGAGGTGTGTTAGGTAGCAACGCTGAACTCAGCGTTGCGCTCATCTACATCCTCGTTTATGTGTGTTCTGAAGAATTCTTTCCGAAGAGTTGTCCTAGAAGCCTCCACAGGTCACGGCAACTGTGGTTGCATAAAGCGGTCTGAATGTAAAAAGCGTTTAACCTTTTTATTTCTACTTTTATAGCTATGGATAGACGTTTAACACGGGCAGTTTATAAGCCTGTTCTTTTTTCCTCCGCAGTTGCTTGAGCAATGAAGATGAAAATCTGTCATTTCGCAAATAAATTGCCTCAATGGGACAACATAGATCAAAACAGAACTTTATACAATCTGTGAGGTGCTCGCGTTGCTCTGACAAACCATCCTTTTCAAAAATTGAAAAATCAGTTAAAGTCAGCGTTGATTTGAGTTTTTCGATGTTATATGCTGAGCAGTTCCGTCTTTTCGGTTGGGTCAGTACAACGTAGTTGATTTTACTGTATAGCTTGAGGGATAGCTTTACTATGCAATGGTCGGAATTGCCAAGAGGTGCACGCTTGTGTATAGGAAATAGTTCGCGTTTGTTAGTAAAAACTAAATTCGATTGCGCCTTGAGTCTGGTGGAGAATTTCACCGAAAAGGCTAAACCCATGGTGTTAATGAAAGTTGTGTCACTTCTATTGAAGTCTCCGGCGAGAACACAGGTGGAACATTCTAATTTTTGTTGCAACTCCAAGGTAAGGTGGTCTGCAAACTTTTGCAGCTTGGACAGCACTGTGTCTGGAGTTACATACAAGTTCCCAACCACGTGAGTTAAAAATACCGCTCAGAAAATTTGGTTTACACTCCAACAGGTGACAGCTCACTGAAGTTCGAGAGTTTTGAAAGGGATTTACACCAACCTTTGTTAATATAAGTGATGACTTCACGATGTTTGGGGGTCTACTGCGCGATCGAATCTATTTTGGTGGTAACCATCGTGATTAAGGACTTCATCATGAATGTCAGAATGCAACCAAGTGTCCTGCAACATCACTATGCCTGCATTTATGAATTCCCTACGCTGTAAAATGTTTGCTAGATCATCAATTTCCCGAGAAATGATCGTACATTGCTGAATATCACCAGCGGAATTTGCGCCTTTTTAACGGGATAGTGCTTGGCTCCTACTTGCACGATGCTTTTTCTTTTTTCCTAAGCCTTTCTTGATAAATCTTCTAAAAGTGTTTCTGGTCTTGTGTCCGAATTCAACAATAGGCGATTTTTGTACATTGTCTTAAAGGTGACTCAAATTCCCAACCGAGTATGCTAACATTGGTAACGATGGAAGTGATTCAGTTACACAAAGGATAAAATAATTTCTATAAACACAAGGAATCCGCAGTGAGTAGTGTAACATAATATTACGATAGTAACAGCAACGACCAAATTTGAGGGCCCCGCCTGGTCTTTGATGGATTCACTAATTCAGAGATTCACCAACACCGCACACTCAGCCTGTAGAGGGGAACGCTTCGCTGATATAGACGTAGATCACATCTACAGATTTCCCTTGATTCACTGTCTGCAGCTATTC
Organism: Dicrocoelium dendriticum; assembly: GCA_944474145.2. NCBI lineage: Eukaryota > Metazoa > Platyhelminthes > Trematoda > Plagiorchiida > Dicrocoeliidae > Dicrocoelium > Dicrocoelium dendriticum. The sequence continues at coordinate 99,314,741 of OX104063.1, forward strand.
ATGCATCGTCACTAGCAGATTGGTACTACATGATTGACCTAGCATGAAACCGTGTTGTGCTGACGTCCAAAGATATTTTGACTGAAACAGATGTAACGGATTGCTCTTCACCATCTCCTTGGAGACTTTGACCAAAATATGTATTAGACGAATTGCCCTGTTCACAACAATCAATCAGTCAACAACAGCAGTACATCAGCCATTTGAACTGATGCTTCGCTGCCATACAACCATGATGACTTATAGAATGAAGAATAATAAGAGGGGGAGAAGGGGAGCTTATCTGAAAACCCTAGTGCCCTAAGCAAACATTAAGGCTTCACTCGTACCTGTGGTGCGAGTTACCACAAACATACGACCAGACGTCTTCCAAAACGGGCAGCGGAACACTTTTCCGCCTCGATACAACGTAGTACGATCAGGAATGTCCACAGCTCAACCTCGGAACTTCTAGTGAACTGTAAAGATCCAACACAAGCGAAAGATGTTTTCACAATAGTGTATATTGCATCAAAACGCAGTCCACAATGACTTAGGAAGCGCCTACTGGCCACGGCAGAAGCAGGCGGCTAAAACCGGAGCTGTGTAAACAGCTTGTGCCTGTGCAAAGTTTAACCCTACCGTGGCCATAGCCTGGTCAGCTGACTTCAGGCATAGTGATTTATGGCAATGGGTTTAAATTAGCATCAATTGGCACCGTTCCTCTAGTCGTAACATACACGCGAATTCTCTCTATCTCTAGTAATAGCTCCGATTCCAATGATCATGCATCTCATAACTTGTAAATTTCTTCGGAACTTTCCTTTTGTTGCCCTGGCCAGCCCGTGGCCGAATGGATCACATCCGGATGTCGTGGGTTCGAGCCTGCATAGGGGACCGGGTGATCTTCGCGGTGTCCTTAGCCCACGCACGGCTGATGGTGATTGCGTGGCAGTGAAGCATCGTTGCTGCGTACCAGCGTACCGCTGAAGCCTTTTTTGCTGTCCTGTAGTTGCCCACTTTGCTGACGTCACTGTATTCCAGAATCGGCTTTACTACTGCACATTCCCAGTGGCTCGGCACTGGATCTCCGGAAGCGATCCGTTAAACAAGCCAGTCACGGTAGATGTGATGGTATCCGATAGGGGATTAAGAAGCATTGGGTGGAGCCCATCGCAATGAGGCTGGACCTTGCCGTGCTTCGAGGGTTTGCGTGCTTCAGAGATCCATTGAGCTATGCTGGGTGATGCTATTTTTGCACCTTCAAAACCACTCCTACCAGATCGGTCAATGGTTAGAGGCCAGATAAACTCAGCCTCCTGGTCCTCCAGCTAGGGGGTTAGATTGAAGGTGGTACCTTATTCCTTAAAGCGGACTCCTTGTAGCCCAACGCTAAACCCGCTGCATTGCAGTGAGGTTTTTGAACTAAAGGCTTTAGAGTCCCTCTCGATCCATATCTGCTGCTTATCGGAGACCCACGTGCAAGACTCGGTCCCCTTCAGGTGACCCCAGCAGTATTTTCTCATTGCGTCTATCCGGTGACGATGCAGCTTCGAGCACCGGCCAAGCCGGTATTGGTATTGCCCTGAGTCCCCGGGCTGAAGCTGCTCTGGTTGACTGGATTTCAATCAGTAGCCGGTTGTGTGCAGTCCGATTGGCTGGCTCGTTCAAAGCTTCGAAGTCGCACGGGACTAACAGGTGTCTATTCGTCATATCTGCCTATACACCCACAAACTCGAGCGATGATTCGGTAAAAGACGACTTCTATCGCTAATTGATCGAGTTCGTACGCCACAGAAGAAGCTCGGACACTGTAGTGCTGGCTGATGATCTGAACGCTCAAGTTGGATAATTATCCACTGATGAACTGCGTCTGGGCAGCCAGCATGGTGTAGGCTCCCGTAATGATAACAATGAGCAGTTACTTCGTTTGTGTGAAGATGCTCGCTTATTTCTTGCGTGCACTAATTTCCGACACAACACCCGGTGGAGAGTGACTTGGCGCCCACCAGCTATGGACGCAAATCGATCCACACTGCGATCAGTTATCGATGGAGAGGCTGCGTCCAGAACTGTCACTCGATTTGGAGCACTTGTCTGGACACCGACTATGCACTTGTGTGTGCTGACCTGCGAATGCTTTTTGGCGGATGTCCACGACGCCGTTGTGAGCGCATTGACGCCAGCCAACTGGCGAAACCAGCTGGTCTTGATGTCTATCAAAGTACGCTGTCATGCGAGTTGAGTAAGCGCTCACTGGTCTCATATTCACCAGTCCTTACTAGCAGCATGAGAATCTTCATGTGGTAAGTCTAATGGGCAACATGGACATTGGGTCTTTTCGCAGTCTCTGGCACTTATGGATGCTCGCCGGCATATTCAGTTTGGAAGCGAACACAATGAAACTCGCAAAGAGCTCGGGATGAAACTCCATGCTAGCCTGAAGAGAGACCGCGAATCCTGGTGGTCTCATGGTGCATCAGAGATGGAAATGACCGCTGTCCTTGGTTATTCCGGCTGATACGAGAAACGGCAGCCTATCGACAACTTGTCAAAACGCTTGGAGCGTTGGACTGAGCATTTTGAAAGGCAATTTAATCGGTTGGAATTGTTGGATTTCTCGCCGGCCACTGATCGCCCCGCTCCCTGGGCTGTCCCTTTGGATCCACCCTCTCGCTCAGAAGTCGAACGTGAGATCGCACTGTTGAAGTTAAATAAAGCCGTGGGACCAGATGATCTACCTCCAGCTCTCTTCAAATGTGGGGCCCCTGCTCTTTTGGATGCTTTATGGGAATTACTAGGGAAACTGGGAGCAGGAAATTATCCCATCCTACTGGAGCCGCTCCATCATAGTCCCGATTTTCAAGGGGGGCTCACGATCGGAATGCGGCAACCATGGAGGAATCAGTGTGATCTCCATCGCCTCCAAATTGATTGCCTCTCTCATCCTTCACAGACTGACTGGCACTTGTGAAAGCCATATTCGTGAAGCGTGAGCCGGGTTTCGTTTAGGTTGTGGCTGCATTGACCACATCACTTTGCGTCTGTTGTTGGAGTACTGTCACATATATTGGCGTCCCACAGTTGCCGTGTTCCTCGATATCAAAGGTGCATTGGATTCGGTGGATAGACGTGCACTTTGGGACTGTCTACTTAGGAAAAGTGTACCTGAGAAATATGTAAATATTATCTGAGCATTATATGCGCGTAGCTCAGGCAGAGTGAGGGCTTACGGCAAGCTGTCGTCGTCCTTTAATATCTCCAGCGGTGTGGGACAAGGATGCCCGCTGTCACATTTCCTCTTCAACTTCGCTATTGACGAAGTCATGGAAATCGCGTTCACAGAACATGACTTAGAAGGTGTGGATCTGTTTTTAGGAGAACGACCTCTTGACTTGGAGTATGCTAACGATGTTGCCCTAATCTGTGACAGCTCACAAACGTGCCAAGCGGCGCTGGACAGATTAGCACTGGCTGTCATCCGCTTCGGGCTTTGCTTCGCACCATCGAAGTGCGAAGCGTTCCTCCAAGATTGGCCTATACCACCTACTACGCTAACCCTTGGTGGGATCAGCTAGAAGTCGTTCGAAGATTCAACTACCTGGGAAGTTGTATCAGCTCCCGTGGAATTGAAGATGAGATCACGAAACGTATAGCGAAAGCTCGAGGCGCTTTTGCTAATCTTCGCCACCTATGGCGCCGGCGCGACATCACTCTCGCCCTGAAGGGTAAAGTGTACAATGCAGCGGTAGGTTCGACCCTACTGTACGGTTGTGAAACCCGGCCCCTTAGATCAGCGGACATAAAGCATCTAGTTACGTTCGACCACCGGTGCCTTCGCAATTTAGCTCGCATCTGGTGGGCACACCGAGTAAGCACTGAGCATGTTCGACGCCGTGTTTACGGTACATGGAAAAGGATCTGAACCGCTCAGTACCGTTATTTCCCGCACCAGGCTCCGATGGCTCGGTCACGTGTTACGCATGCCAGCCCACCGGTTCCCGCTACGTGCGTTGTTTGCGCGCTGGGGGGTGTGGATGGAAGAAGAGGAGGGGTGGCCAAGCGATGACTTGGTCGAGAGGAATGCAGGCACTCACTTCGAAGCTGGCCTCAGTTGGAGCGTCTCGGCTCCCTGGTTGGGGTTCGAAAGACGATGAACGTGTTTAGCTGGATACACTTGTTGCTATGGCTAGGAGCCGACCTCAGTGGCGTTTGTGCTGTGAGTTTCTTTGTTCCTCCCCATCCCTCTCAGCCTCCTCCTCCAACCACGATCTGACTATTTAGCATTTTACAATTTTGCATAGTAAATTATTTTTTTCTGCTACATAGTAGCCGGTAGGTAGATTACCGGAACGAGGCTCATCCTTTACCGGTAGCTCAGGTGGCAACTGTTGTATTTTTTATGTATATAGGCACTGTGGCTGAGGTGTTTCCCACCTCTAGCTAACGTGTGTAATTATGATAATGATGCATCACGCTCAACGCGCGCGTTGAAATCACCCAGCAGAAGTAGTCGGTCGCTCCTCGGCACGGACCGTGTCACGGAGGATAGCTGGGTGTAGAATTGATCACGCATGTCATCACGATAACACATGGTCGGATCCTACGTGCTTATAAAAGTGGCAAACTTACCTCTTCCGAGTCATAGGCGAACAGTCATCAGTCGCGCGCTGATTCCAGTTAGTTCACCCGCCGATTGGCTATTGAGACGATCGGATATTGCAAATCTGACCTCATTTTCACGTGGTGCTACCGTGGCGTTGCCCACCCAGGAGAACATGTAACCAGCACCTGTTTTATGCAACTTACTTTGCTCAGCGAGCTGCGTCACATTGGGCGCCGCAATATCGATGTTGTACCGCGCCAATTCTATCGCGACCAGTGCAGTACGTCGCTCAGCGCGCACGTTCCAGCACCCGATGCAGAGTGCTTTGAGCGCAAGCATACGACTGCAGTGGTGGGCAATCGCACGCGAGGTGGCGGTTGTGCTTACGAGTTTTGTTTGAGGGACTCCGCCCGGAGCGTTTGGCTTAATAACTGACCACAATGCATTGTTGAGCAGATCCAGCTCGGGAATGTGGTTGTAGAGACAGGTTGGGTTCTGCTTTCGGCCCATCTCACGCAGCCTTTGAAGTATTGGAACGATTCATATATGTTTTACGACCGTATTAGGATTAAGTCAAGTCAAAATAAGGTTTTTGAACCCTAATGGGTTAAATTTCCGCATTTACTACGCACCTGCAACCACGGCGGGTCGCAGAAGGGTTTTGGCGGGTTTGCGCCAATTTTTCCAGGGGCTACCTGGCTTGAGGCGGGCAGTAACAAACCATTGAGCACCCGGAGGTGCTCTCCCACCGTCAGAGACAATGCGTTGCGCTCTTGCTCTACGCCAATCGAGCGCTGAGTTTATAACCCTTAGACCTGTTGTCTCCCATGGCCAGGTTTTACTGGAATAGGTCCATCGACCACTTCCTAACCTCCAAAGAGGATGGGATTTGGACTACGATACTAACAGGGCACTCACACCTAAAAGGAGAATGAGTCGGATTCTCAGCCAAAGCCTTCGATAAAATGTACACCCGAATGGCAACGGGTCTAGCACATGGTAAGTTCACTGACTCATGAGGATTGGTGTCCTGGATCTCAGCAGGGAGAAGGGCGTAACCCAACTCCCACTCAGCGGTCGCCACGAGGAGGCGTCCAGGACATGAGTCCATGGTACAACGTTAGCAGCAATGGGTAGACCATCTGTCAGGATCTAGCCACCACCAGCCTCAGTGCACCATAGGCTTTCCTGCCAATATATGGTTGGCGGCATCCGGTTCCGGATTTGCCTGTCACTGTGGCCAGCCACAGGACGCCCGTGCCTACAGAGGGACCATGGGTGGCTTGCGCTGCACCACCCACAGCTCCAACCACGCATCCCATATTCAGTATAAACCCGAAGGAATAAGACCGCATATATATATATATATATCCGCGAAAGGTTCAAAACGTCAGAAAATATCTTTTAAGAGAACGCCTTAAACGCGAAACTGTTCTCGAAGTTAACTACAATTAGCTAAATGACGTGTGCAAGGTAATAGAAGAAAGTTCAGGTAGACATTTATATGAGATTAAAAAGCATTAGAACTCTCCAACCTACACGCCAGCATACTGTCCACCGAGTAAACAAGCTTTGTCATAATCTGTGACAGTAGCAGAACCGTCAGGGCCAACCAACACCGGGATGAACATGTTTATCTTGCCTCACCTTTTGACCTAAGCGAGAATGCGTTTTGGATTACATGAGGCTGTACGAGCAAGCTCAGTTTCATAGTGCAGTCGAACCCTGCGCAGGTGCTGCTTGCATGCATTTCGAGCCTCACAGTAGTGCTTGTAGGTACATGATGAAGCAGCATATAAATAAGTCCGCCGACATCCAGTATGTCTGTTAAGCTGTGGCAGAATCAAACCAGAGTGGCTTCGCCCTAGTTTTATTCCTTACATAAAGTTAGATGTGAGGGAGAGAGCTCATATAAATAGGACTTGCATTTGTCCCAAGCTGCCTGAATGCTGTCAGTTCCCAAAATGACGCAAGGCGCTTTCGCAGTCTTGGCTTTCATTGCTTGCAAGTCCGCACGCCATATATTTAGACCCCCGTCGGGATGATCACTAGTCATACGACTGAGCGCACTTGAACTACAAATAAGCGTGGTCGATAGCACCGAGAGGTGAGCTGTAAACAATGTCCGTGACAAAGTCAGGGGATTTAGCAAAGATAAGTTCCTAGACGGACGGGTTTTGTCCCCTCATGAATTTAGTGGACCGATCCACGAACTTATGCAGGGGAGCATGCAAGGCTAGACGGAGAAGCTCATTAGCAAAACAGTTTAAAACGGCATCGCAGGCGAAATTCTGCCAGTCAACCTCGGAGTGATTAAAATCCCCCATCACCAAACACCTATTCGCCGAATGTCCACGGATGAAATTAATGCGACCACTAGCAACGCTACTGGGACTCCTGTAGACCAGCACAACTTTAAGTTACATTGATGTAATATACAAAGAAATTGCGAGTGCCTCAACAAAACCGTCTGGTGAGCGGAAAGTGTTCTTCTTGAAGAAAGTAATGGTAGAGTTAACGTACAAAGCAAGGCCAGCTCCGCGACGATCGAAGGTGCGGTTATACCTCAGTAGTGCGTAGCCTGGTAAGCACACTTCATTGTCCGTGACGTCGGTGGACAACCACGTTTCAGTGAATGCGAGAACATCTGGACGGCAGTCGTCGACAATTGCGCCGACTTCTCAGCTTGTTCCGCAGGCTACGCACGTTACTGAAGATCACCTGTAGGGATTTAACATCGTGACTCCGGATCGTGCGCCACAACAACGGGTTCTGGCAGAGCGGAAGTAGACCGCTGGCTCACCACTTGAAGACCCATCAAGCGGAGACCCTTTTCTTTTGCTTCACAACGGGCTTTAAGATCTCGCACAGCCTCCCGCAACTTCAGTCTTTCCGCCAAAGGGAGATCTGGATGCACAATGACACCATTGCCCTTAGGCTTAGAGGCGAAACGCAGATGAGCTTGGCGCTCCTTCGGAGTGGACAGAACAACTCGCAACAAACGAGGGCGAGATACAGACTTGTCAGACGGCAAGTTTCCGAGTCTAGTAAGTTTTCGCACAGTCACGCCGGGAAATCCTGGCGCAGGAGTTTGGTAACGCATACTCTAAACCACTGAACGTCATCCAGCATACACCCTTTTGGAAGAACAGCTGCTGACTCAGTGGCGTTCCTGAAAATAAGACTGCAGTCAGTATCCGAGTCTCCGCGACGCGGAGTATTTACCGAACGCTCCCGTGGACGTTGGCGGTTTCGGTTTAGCCTCCGGTTTCATAGACTACAACATCGTAGACGAGTCCACCTTCGACGGGACTGCAGTAGTAGAAGTTGGGGGGAGTGGGGATAATGCACCCGACAGACCTACTACGTCTGCCTTGAATTTTGTCACTTTTAATCCGCAGGATAACGCTTTAACAGCAACTGGCTACCTTTTGGCGCACTTTTTCGTCAGAAATGCCGCAGGCAAACTATGGACGTACGTACGCCAATTGAGACTGTGACTGAGACTGTATTTAAGAGCAAGTAGAAAGGTTTCTGTACAACTCTATCGAATTACGAAAAATCAAAATTTACTTGTGAATTATCAGCAGTTGTGTCTGTTCCGTTAATCGTTTATCCTTGTTCGGTTAGAAATTTGTACTAGTGTCATTATTTCCGGGCATACAATGTCTTCTTTTGGCACTGTATGTGCATCGTTTCACAAAAGCACAGGTTTCCAAAATAATCGTCGATACGGGTTTTAAAACACTTCACAGAATCGGCCTCTATTAATTCTTCAGGTAGTGTATTCCATAAGTTTACGATTCTTCGTTCGATACAAAGCTGATGTGATATTTTGTTCATGCTGGGGACCCTGAGTTTGTAACGATGTCCTCGGGTGTTACAGGGTTCCCGCAGGTGAAATATTGGCCACAGTATGGAGAAGTGATTCAAGTGTAGTACCCGATGGGTTATAATAAGGTCAATTCTTACTCGGCGATAGGATAGTGTGTAGAGTCCGAGCCTTTCACAACGTTTTTCATACAGAAGCTTTCGTAGGGTCGGTATCATTCTAGTTGCGATATGCTGTATTTTCTCCAGCTTTTCAGTTTCCCATTGGGTTATCGGATGGTAAGCTGGGGCACCGTATTCAAGAATTGGTCTAATAAGCGAGGTGAATAGACGAGGGATGGTTTCTTCGGACCATGTGGAGAAACTGCGTCTTAATGCTCAGAGCATACGAAGTCCCGCACGGTACAATTTCTCTGTATTTTCTAGTGATCTCAAATCATGTCGTGAGAGAACTCCTAACGCTCTGACAGATGTGTTGGGATGGAGCAACTGGCTGTCCAAGGTGTATGATCGAGTGGCTGGACGTCTGGTGATACTGATGAATTCCGACTTGCTTGCGTTAAGAGGGAGTTGCGTTACAGTGAACCACGATGACAGTCGATCTAAGTCATGCTGGAGGCGAGCGCAGTCGTCGTGGTTCTCAATGATCCTCCAGATTTTCAAATCATCTGCCAACAGGACACATGGTGACTGGAGCTGCTGCGGAAGGTCGTTGATATGAATAAGAAATAATACTGGCCCAAGTACAGTTCCTTGAGGCACGCCACTGGTCGATGGGAACCATTCTGTCATATAGTCATTGACCTGTACTCTAAACCTTCGTCCCACGATAAACTCTTGTATCCACTGAAGTAACGTGCCACCGATTCCGTATGTCCTCAGTTTACGAAGGAGTACCTCGTGGTTCACTCTGTCAAACGCCTTACTAAAGTCGATGTAGACCACGTCAACATCCTTCTGTTCATTGAGAGCTCGAACCCACTAGTGGTATGCGTACATCAAGTTGGTGATGCAGGATCGCCCTTTCGTAAAGCCGTGTTGCGCTGGCGTCAATACGTCCATCGATTTGAAGAACGACAGCAGACACTTTTTCACAACCTTCTCGAGAACTTTGGATAATACCGAAGTCAAACAGATCGGTCTATAGTTCTCTATTTTACTCGGATCACCACCCTTGGGAAGCGGTTTAACTATCGAGCATTTCCAGTCGTTCGGGACGGATCCTTCAGAGAGCGATTTATTGAAAAGGTTTGTCACAGCTGGTGAGATGATAATCGATAGGGACTTGAGTATTAGTGGGTGAAGTCCGTCTGGTCCGGGGGGCTTTGCACCATCGAGGTTGACGAGTAGCTGATGTAATTCGGCTGCATCACATTGTAGGCTGTCGAGCAAGACTTGCGCAACCTGTGCCGGTACTGAAACCGCCGCCGGTTTACTGGAAAATACAGTGAGGAAGTGCGTAGCCAGGGCGTCCGCGCGCTCCGCGCTTGAAATGAGTGTCTTCCCGTCTAAGCTTTCTAAGACAGGTAGGTCGTCCTAAGTTTCAGTTGACGTTTCAAGTAGGGAAATATTCGCTTGGGTGCAGTTGTGGCCGAGGATGCTAGCTCTTCTTCGAACTTCCGGCGTTTCCTGGTCTTTGCGGCGTTACAAAAGTTAAGCTGTTTCTTGTACACCGTGTAATCTTCATCACAACCCGAGCTGATGTATCTATCCCAAAGTTTGCGACGTCGTCGCGCTAACTGTCTATATTCCCTATCAAACCAATGCGGTTTGACAGGTCCAATTTTGGGATACTTTAGGGGAACGAACCGAGTACAGAGCGAGTTAAGCTTCCCCTTTATTAATGACCACCAGGCCTCAAGTGACGCATCCTGTGGTAGTGTCCAATCAGTCTGACTTGCGGCTTGGACGAGTCCGTTGAAGTCCATTTTCCAATAGTTGAATGTCGGCTTTTGTTGATTGTAATATGGTAGTGACAGTTCTAAGCTTGCCACAATGGAGCAGTGGTCACTGTTCGCCAGAGGTTCGATGACTCTGATCTCTTTTAGCTTCTGCTCGCAGCTCGTAAACATTAGGTCCAGACAAGATGCCGAGTGCGGAGTTACGCGCGTCGGTTGGATGACATGTTGCGTTGCCCCGCTTTCAGTAGTCATTTTAGCGAATTGAGCCTCAACGTTGCCATGACCGAGAAGAAGTCGAACATCTGGCCAAATTATCTTAGGTAAATTTAGATCCCCCATCAGTAAGAACTGAGGGCGGCTCATGTGCTTCTGTACATGTGGTATCCAATCGCAGCAACGGTTTAATGGGCTCCGATAGATAACCCCCACTATTAAGTTCTGCGCGCCTTAGGCGGATTGTGCACCACAATTGCTCGCATAAACTATCCTCGCTCCGATAGGTACTGATAAGTTTGCCAGCTAGTAGCATTGGCGTGTGTTAAAAGAGCAGGATGGCGTATTTCACTCCGACCACGGCGTGGAGTTTCAGCTTTGCCCATTGACGGAATAGTTGGACACATCTCCAACACTTGGGCCGATCTTCTGGTTGGGCTGCATTTTTCCGCTCCACCATCTGGCTCACCAAGACAATTTATGAAGGTGCTTCAATCAACCTAGACATAAGCTCGATTGTTAGAACTCTTGTATGCACTTCATAGCAGACTACTTTTTGAGCTCTGTCTCAACGCAGCATCCTCCAAACAAACCAACCGACACAGCAAACTGAGTCGCGCCTCTTATGAGGAACAGTTCAAATGGCATCATTTAGCCAGCCTGCGAAATTGGCACGAGATTGTTCAGGACACAAACTTAGTCGCTAGCATAAGAAAGAAAAGAACGATTGGTAACCGACCTCTGAGCTGTCGGCGCGACTTCACACCCAATTCACATGCCTCCTGGCTCACTACTGATATCCGAGGTATCATACGCGTAGGACCTCAACTTTATTACTGAAACCTGATTCCGCGCACAAATTACTAACGACGTCCTGAAGTGGATGCCCCTTATTCGCAAATATGGTCAACGGGAATAGACTACTTATAAGTTGTCAGTACCATCTTTCCTCATGAATTTGTAACTGCTAATCGGTAGGTACCGGTTTTGTTTGCGGCCGACTTTGTGAGCATGTCGTTCGTTCATCTGAGAAGTTTCTTGATTTTGCGCCGAAAAACTCTGACAAGCGACCAGATTACTTGGTACCTGGCAAATACCCAGGTAAGGGCGTAACCAGTTATCCCGTAACACCATAGGTTTAATTTGAGTCCGAAATGAGGGACAATATGGAAGGCTATCGAAATGCTTACGATCCCTCGTGCAGCCGCGACGCGCGCTGATACTCCCACAACCCTAGTACGCACGAATCACCCGCGCCATTTGAAAGTGTTACCACCTATGTACACACAAAGTACGAGTGACCATTCATGCGTTGATCGGGACTGCGTTTTCATCAATGAAATGCGCACATGGAAAATTGCCCAGTTAAGCAATGCGAGAACGGGCTAATCACTCATAAAAAGATTTCAAATTGAAAGACTCGGAACCTAGCTTGAAATATACTGATACAGGATTTCTTCCAACCAGTACCATTTTGTTGGGCACAAATAACTTAACGCTAGATTTAACACCGGTGGGAACAACAATGGTAATTATTGCAAATTAGCTAATCTTCGAAAGTATTTAAGCCGGTCTCTCGTTGCTTCCTAATCCCCAGCACAAGCAGCTTTCACCGCATTATATCTTTTCTTCCTCACCTCAAAACAACTTGCACGCGCATTGACTAGTGCAAGTCTGTGCCATGCCAAGTTCCTCTGTAGTCTATCAAACAAATGCCATAACGTTTGGATGACTGCAGTGGAATAAGGAATTCAAAGCATTGTGAATTTCTCCGCATCAACTGATGGTTTCCGGTGAACCATGAAGAACGGCACCGTGATGGTTCCTCATTTGCAGTGGGAACTGCGGTTCTCGTCCTGCTGCCCCTTCAGTGTTAATAGAGAAAAAATAATTGAGCACCGCATTATGTGATCCTTCATTTGGAAATGTGCTAGCAAGCTCATCAGAAACCTCACTTGAGCGACTGGGACTATGGAAAGTGCAGCCAGCGACTTCAGCTGTAGTTGAATTTTGACGTCTATTTCAAAAGCATTCTTTGGGCCAACTTTGCAGACTTTTGTGATGATACTTCGGCGCTGGTGGAACTAGCATTCTTTAGTTACTGCTTCGGAAAATGCGAATCTCGCAGCGTCAGTAGAAGTCTTTTCAAAATCGACTAACACTTTTATTGGCATATATCCGGTAACAGTTGTTTCATTATTACAAACATTCTTGTATAGGTCTGCAACAGGATGTAAAAGTAAGCCGGCTAACTCTTGCCCACCTTGGCGCACCAGGTATACGGCAGTAAAACGTGTTGGGAACTTTATCAAAAGTGCCGTCCCCGTATATGGTATCTGTGCACAATTCAAGTATCAGTTATGTATGAATGGAAGGATTTTGGTGAGTATTTTTGTTCGTCGCAATCAGCCGACAATTCAGATATGTCGACCAGCTATCCGGAAAAGCACCAGACGGCCGTTTCGCCCTATTGGGGCTCATCAGTGGTGCGCATCCTTCGGTCCTCTGCGGAGGATCGAACCCATGACTGCTAGTGGCTCTTGCCAACTAGCCCGCAGCTTATGCAACTGCGCCATGGAGGACGGTATCTGACTATCATGAATTGTTAGCTAAATGCGATATAGCCCAACGCATCCTCCATTGCCATGCAGATGGCAGCGGTCGGCCTTCCGGCGTCAGGACTTCCCGATTACGGCAGCTATGAATCGACATAGCATTTTGTGGAATCCGTACGGGCGCATTGGTATTATGTATGACGCCTCATACAGGAAGTCCTGACGCCGGAAGGCCGACCGCTGCCATCTGCATGGCAGGTGCCTGCCTGGCAGTGGAGGATGCGTTGGGCTATATCGCATTTAGCTAACAATTCATGATAGTCAGATACCGTCCTCCATGGCGCAGTTGCAAAAGCTGCGGGCTAGTTGGCAAGAGCCACTAGCAGTCATGGGTTCGATCCTCCGCAGAGGACCGAAGGATGCGCACCACTGATGAGCCCCAATAGGGCGAAACGGCCGTCTGGTGCTTTTCCGGATAGCTGGTCGACATATCTGAATTGTCGGCTGATTGCGACGAACAAAAATACTCAAGTATCAGTTCTTTTTCATCTAACACGAGAATCGTTTCTGGATCATCCATACATTAACTATGTAGAATTAGTTCGGAGTACTGCTCAGGAATTGCACACTTTGTGCCTCTTGGACAAGGCAAATGACCATTTTTTCGGTGATTCAGAAGAGTTTCTGCAATGGATGATTGTTTGGACAAGTGGACCAAAGCTTCACTACTCAGTGCAGACAACACATTTCCTATAATGTTGCGAGGTGTAGTACTGACTGCTTTCATGCCCAGTTTCATTTGGCGTCGTACAGCATTGGTTTCCTATTTTTGTGGACATGAGTCATGACAGTGCGCAGTCGGCTGTTGCAAAATGATGCCCTCTCATGTCTTCATCGGTAGGTGACACTTCAGATCTCGATTTCCTCTGCATCTCCAAGTTACCATTCCTTCGATAATGTGGTATACAAACCCCAAGTATGTCAAAACTAGATTGCCCTTCTGATTTCTGGAGTACTCCATAGGTAACAGTGCAACAAGAAACCGCGGTGTGTTGAAAGTCCACTTAGCAAATCGTGTACTCTCGTTAGCAGTTTACACAGAACTGGGGGATTAAATCGCTTACATAGCAGCGTCATTGGCCAAACACTGGCGTTCAAAGCTCATTTGATGTTGTCCAGCCTCCTGTTCTGCGGCCACAGTTACCAACGTCTTTATGCTTAGGCGACACTAGCTACGAACTCCATCTGTTTACATGGAATGGGTGTCACCCGCGATTTCGTTGCGGCTTCGACAAACTTAAGTTCGTGAGCAATGTCCAATCCTTGCTCGTGGCTTATGAATCACACCCCATTGCGGGTGTACAGCGTTTGCGTATGTGCTAGGCTCAATTAGTGGTCCCATCTAGCATGTGATGTTCTGTACGCGGCTGCTTCGTAACTTGGACAGGAATGCTGTGCATGTTGAACAAGTGTGCGCCGACTCTGTTGATGAATCTTGAGTACCATCCACTTGCCTCCCGGTCTTATTCCTATGGATTTACGCTGTATGTGGGGTGTGTGGATAGAGTTATGGGTGGTGCAGCGCAAGCCAGTCATAATCCACCTCTCACTAACGCTTTCAATCCTGAATTACTTTACCCACAACTTCCTCACTATCTTTTTATGTCAAGCTAGGTTTTGGTTAGTAATGAACATTAAAAAAATTAAATTTTGTAATCATTTTCATGTTTATGTTCAAGATGGTACTTGTAAGTACCGACAGGAACATAAGTCATCAACATTGTGACCATAAACGCACATCACTGAAAATGATATTTTTGAAAGCAGTTCTTTTTGTCGTTGCAGCGCAAAAATCATCACAAAGAGAACCTTTTGCGTGTGTTCTAGATTGAATTTTTTGGATGGAACACATTACATATCTTCCACTTCCTGCAACAAGTGTAGACCAGTGTGTGCCAAGCTTCTGTGTCCTGATGTATTTAGGCACATAACACTTATTTTTCATTCCTCTCTTTGGTTCGTTTGGTGATGACATTGTATGGATTGAAGGACGACCTCTTTTCACTGGTCTGCTTCCATAGCGACAAGCTCCATTGCCAAGTTTCTTTGAAACTCTAGAAGTGAGATGTCATGATGCATATCCCTATACATCACATCATTTTCATGGAAAATAACAGTCTGTGCCAACAACAGCAGCAGTACAGCAGCCATTTGAGCTGATGCTTCGCTGCCATACGACCATGATGACTTATGAAATAAAGAATACTAAGAGGGAGAGCAGGGGGACTTATCTGAAAACCTTAATGCTCTAAGCAAATATTCAGGGTCAAGGCGCCTACACCTTGTGTAGACAACATCCCGTTAAAAACAGCGGGGTATCGTGCCACCGTTTTTTAATTTTCTATCATATTTGTCCACTCCGCCCATGGCTGAATTGTAATGTAATGACCTGGGGATTTCCCCGTATGATTTTGTCAAGTATTCTAAAATCATAGGGAATTAAGCGGTTTACTTGTCGGAACTTTGTTCCTGTTTGTTAGAAACACACGATATCCGCCTTTGAGGCGCGGGACTCGGACTGCGAACGACGCCCCGTCCACTAACTCGATGCCCTGTTACATCTTCCGTAGCTAGCTCTTCTCCCGTTCAATAAACTTTTCCCCTAGTTTGCATTTGATGTGTTCTACCGATTACCTTTGGTTAGCCGTCTAGCATCGTACCAGATATATAGCGCACGATCTATAGTAATCTTGTACCATCTTAGGTGCCACTATGTCAACCATTGTTCCAATCCGCCCTTTACGCCTCACCGTAATTGATTCAATTCCGTGGTAATTGGACAGCCAATGCACACGCATGTTGTCCTCCCACTTGAAGGACACAATTCCCTGATCTGTAGAACGACATTCAGAATCACTTCTCTTCGTTTCTTTATCCTCTTAAAGTTTAGGAAGATGTTTCTTGTTGGGACGGACAGTTCCACAGACAAAACTCTTTTTCACCTTCAGACGCTCAAATAGTTTTACAGATGTGAAATAACTGTCCATTATCACAACATAACCACTTCCTCCCAGTCTGAGTGAGTCTGTTCACAACACTACTTCAAACCAATTCTCTCCGTAGAATTAAGAGTAACCCGTGATTTTCCTTCATACACTTCAAACTCATAAATGTAATCACTCATATCGGCTCGATGTCATTACTACCTGCAAAATAAAAGTTTAAATATACACTCATCACAACGTATATATGTGCAATACTAGCAATGAAGATAATAATGACTGTTAACTGAATTACTTTCTGTTACAAGAATAAACTGTTCACATCTCTAAATTTTGCGCCCCACCCCATCGTTATGCCAAGTAAAGGCTCCCACTGTCTATATCACGCTTGAGTCCTGGCGGTACTTTCTGGTACCAACATATATGTTGGATCAATATTAATGCGGATCACGCATAAAATTGTAAAATAAATATGCCGAGTCATGAAATATCTACTACAAAAGCGAATGAAAATTAATAGGACTGGCAAGCTGCAACAAAACCAAATAAATTGTAACGCATAGTGCAACCACTCGCAGTTCTCTGGAATCAATTTCTGACCAAGCTCGACATAAACCGCAAAAGTTAACTCTACACACTGTAGAACAAAGTATCAGAGTTATGGCCCTTACCTACTTGTTGACAGAAGGGTATTACACACATCCTCTTGAGTGCCGGTCGGAATAACACTTGTATTTACGCACTATTACAATTTAATCAAAGTGGTATTTATAAGTACCGCCAGGACACAAAGGGTTAAACGCAGACATCCTATGTTTGTCCACATGCGGAACATGGTAGCAAGCAGAACCGAGAACGGACGCCGTCATTCCTGATTCATACTCGTTTAGACATTCATGCATCATTATAGTTGTCCATTCGGAACTGTAATGTTATTACAAGGTATGCAATTTTGTGGAATCTTGTTAATAACTTTTACACCGACAATATGAGTCAACATTTGTCTGTATTCTTAAAGCCATTGGTAACATATCAATGTTACGTGATAAGGTGGGTTGTAACGTGATGGTTGGAACTGTTAAACTGCTAAGCAGACATTTGTAAAGAGGAAAAATACAGTTCGATCTTAAAATCGAACCAAGCGTTGGTGTTGTGTCCAATAATTCCCCCCCCTCGATACAACGTTATATGAATGGCTATGGTGTAACGTATATTCCGATACTGAAGATGAGTATTATTGTCTTGTAGTCACTACCCGCAACATATCCAATAGATCCTTTTATGCGCAGTGAATTCCTAATGTGAGTAAGTATTACGCAAAGTACATAACTTCTACGATCATATGTGATCATGTTAACAGCTTGCGAAAATGTGTTCACTTTTAGTGAGCGCCATCTTAAAAGAAAACGCCAGAGCGCAGCTGAGTCGAACGCGGCTCGCGCGTTTAGGAAAACAACAATCGTTGGTCGGCGGAACATTTAATGATGCTCGAGTATTTGGCGGAGGGTAAAGATGTGATCAATGCAATTCCGACCTGAGCGGAACCGAACTTGCGTTTCACCTAGATTCTGTTCGCTTATCAGGTAGTGCCTCCTGAAAAGCAGTAGTTCAATGCAGTGGATGCAATGCAGATGCGACTAATACCACTGTCATTGCACCATTTTTGAAGGCGGGCAGGATATCCACTAGGTTCCAATCAGGCAGCATTGCTTCGGTGATTCAGACCACTTGGAGCAAGAAGGTCAACTCCCGAACAGGTGATGGACATCCATCTTTGGAAAGAACAAGGGGGATCTCGTTTGGATCAGATGCTCTGTGGCGCTTTAGGAAGCGAAGCTTATATGCGTCAATTAGTGAGTAAGGGTCTACGCACCAGTCAGCACTCTGGATTTCCTGAGTGAGTGCTCACCGGTTTTGCTGGCCAGTTACATTGCTGTTTTAAACAGCAATTCAATGTTATTGACACTGGATTGGTTCCGCACAATACCTCACTTACAGTCGGCCTTTTACTGCCAGTAGATGGGATCTAGAGATGGCCGTTTGATTTATTTTGACCAGCTGCGTCCACCAGGCCTCGCGATCCTCCCGTAAGAACTGTTTGAGATTAGCGTTGGTAGTCCTGTGCGGTTAATAGTACCCAACCTTAAGGACTATTACTTACTCGGCGAGCATCGAGAATCCGGAGAGATCGTGCAGAGATCCAGTGGCTGACAGGACTACTGGGATATATATATATATATATATATATATATATATATATATATATATATATATATATATATATATATATATATATATATATATATATATATATAATCTGTGGTACAGATATTGTGCCATCGGAATCATGGCTTAATAGGAAAACCTTATAAGAAGAAGAAAGCAATGGCAACAAAATCTTTTTGTCTAGTTACCACTCGCAGTTTTTGAATTTTTTTTAGTTGGAGGAAGAAGGGACACTGCAACACACCGATACACACGACTGCCATTGACATCGATCTTGAGCCATGGCTTCCAAGATCTTCAACCAGCAAGTATCCGCATCTCTTGAACCCCAACCTGGTAGTCGACAACAACAGGCCCAGGCCAACTGTTTCGTCAGCTTTTTCATGCAGCTTCTCCATGTTGTAGGCTGCTCACCAGACCGTCTGTTCCAGCCCTGTTCAACAACCGCAAGCAACGTACGACGCGGGTAACACTGGACAGGCATGCGCAATACTTGTCCCAACCACCGCAGTTGATGCATGGAGACGAGCTCCTCGAGCGTGTGGCTTCCACGTCCCAAGACACGCTGTTTAACTTCCACATTGCTTACGTGGTGCTGCAACCGCACACGGGCAATGGACCGCAGACAACAGTGCTCGAAGACGGATAGCCTGCGCAAGTCATCTTTACGAATGGGTCAGATCTCGCATCCGTACAACAGTACAGCACGAACAGTTGCACAATAGACCCACCCTTTAACGGAGAGACGAATGTCGTGGCGACGCCACAAATGCCTCAGCCTAAAAAAAGCGAGGCGTGCTCTCGCGATGCGCATCGAAATCTCGTCTCCAACAGCCCCGCCAGCAGTGATGCAACTTCCCAAGTGGACAAAGCTCTCCACAACCTCTAGTGTCTCACCAGCAAGAGTGAGTGCAGGCAGAGGCACCTGCCAGTCTTGGAAAAGAGCCTTGCATTTGGATGGCGAAAAATACAAACCGTACTTTGATTCTTCAATCGCCAAGCGGTTTAGTGCAAGTTGGACGACATGTGGATCGTCACCCAGCAAGACGATATCATCAGCATAATCCAAATCAACAGCTCGACTATCTGGGAAGAGCTCAACGCCAGCGTTCAACGAATCGCCTAGAGCGTTCTTCAAGACATCCTCAATGGCAAAGTTGAATAGGAACGGAGAGATAGGGCATCCTTGTCGAACTCCACTGGAGACTACAGAGGTAGGCGAAAGCATGCCATAAGCCCTAAGCCTGCCCGAGGTCAGACTATAGAGCGCGCGCAGTATGGAGACGAACTTCTCGGGGACACCATTCCGCAGTAGGCAGTACCACAGTACCGTACGATCGACAGACTCGAATGCTGCACGGATATCCAGGAACACAGCAATCGTTGGCCTCTGATACACATGGCGGAGCTCGAGGATCTGGCGGAGTGTGAAGATTTGATCGATGCAACCGCGACCAGGGCAAAACCCAGCTTGTTCTCCTTACAACGATTCGCGCGTTGGAGATAGCTTGCGAAGTATGATGGACACCAGCAGCTTGCAAACGACGGGGATTAAGGTTATGCCTCTGTAGTTAGAGCAGATTGTGCGCAGACCCTTTTTGAAGATGGCGACGACTATCAATTCACCCCAAGATGATGGAACTTTCTCTTTCAACAAATTTTCGAGAACAAAGCGGTGAGTTCTCGAATCAGCGAAGCGCCACCATCTTTAAATAGAGCTGGAGGAAGACCATCAGGGCCGGGGGCTTTATAACGCTTCATGTGCCGGAGCTCCTGCTCAAGTTCCTGGTAAGAGGAAGGATCTGTTGGGGTAGACCAGTCGGCCTCAGAGGTAGCAGATGGAGCTGGGGCCAACAGAACTGCGAGCCTAAATGTTCTGCCCATCGCTCCAACCGTCGTTGAAGATTGGTGATTAAGGTGCCATCCTCTTCGCATATTGTTTCACTTATACCAGATCGAACACCGGTAAATCGAATGAGATGGAAAAGTTTTCTGGTATTACCAGAGACTAGCAAGCTCCATCTCCCTAGCACGTTCACACCACCAAGCTTCGTGGTCCATTTGCAGACTCCTGCGCAACTCTCGACCGAGGGATTGGCGTTCTTCACTGTGTCTGGAATCCGCCGAGATCAAGCGGCGTTTGTCCATCAGCGACAAGGAGTCGGCGGAAATCCAATGCTTCGGTGGGTGACGGGCGACTCCACAAGTGTCGATACTGGCAGAAACTAAAGCATTTTTAATCTGCGCCCACTGCGAATCGAGATCACCGTCGATAGTTGATCCAAGCAAGGTTGACAATGAGTCTTGGTACCCGGTTAAAATCGCAGGGTTTTATAAATTTGCGACGTCCGGTCGGTAACGAGCGCGCTTAGGTGATCCTCCGGAACGCTTGCAAATCTTAGCACGAACCAATGCGTGATCGGAGTCTAGATAAGTTGACCAATACGATCGGCAGTCCATTACACTTCCGCGCCATCTGTAGCTGATTGCTATGTGGTCAAACTGGGAGCACTCTTGCGTTTGTGAAGGCGGGTGCCAGGTAGCAGTGTGTCTCCTCGAGTGCCGAAAACTAGTGCTCGAAAGATACAGGCGATGATCAGAGCAAAGAGCAAGCAGTCTGTTTCCATTGTCTGATCGACTGCCACCGAGACCAAAACTACCCCCAAGGTGGTGCTCGCTTGGTGGAAGGCGGCCAACCCGTGCGTTAAAGTCTCCGGCAAGAATGACTATATCAGTCCTTTTGGAGGAACACAGAAGTTCATGTTGCTGCTGGTAAAAGCTATCTTTAGCTGCATCCGGGCTGCAGTCTGTAAGGGTGTAGACGGAGACGACAAACAAGGCACGCTTAACATCTCGACGCCTGCTTACGTTACATGAACCTCTTAGTCTGACCGCACATAGCCGACTGTTGACTGGGATCCAGTCAAGCAGAGCTGATTCGCCCTGGCACTCAGTGCAACCCCAACATCAGCTTGGCCAGTGGCGGCAGCTTCTGGGTCTCCGGAAAGCTGCAAGTGGTATTTGGCGTCAGGGTTCACCGGAGAGGCCATTCTGATGACGGCACTAGAGTCTTGTGATCTGGTCTCTGAAAGGCAACAGATGTTTACCGAGAGTGTTTCAAGAGTACGGGCCAGACATGCTTGTCGTCCGATCTGCGTCAAAATTCGAACATTAAACGCTGCGAGGATGAATGGAGAACCAGGTCGAAGAGGAG
Source organism: Dicrocoelium dendriticum (assembly GCA_944474145.2). Taxonomy (NCBI): domain Eukaryota; kingdom Metazoa; phylum Platyhelminthes; class Trematoda; order Plagiorchiida; family Dicrocoeliidae; genus Dicrocoelium; species Dicrocoelium dendriticum. The sequence goes on from OX104063.1 coordinate 99,336,268, forward strand.
CTGGAGCTTCGGTGGAGTGAGAGGCGGTTGCGATCGCAGGACATTGAAAACCGGTAGTTTGGCTTTTGCTTCCATCAGTTGCGAGACGTGGCTCGTTTGTGACGGTGATCGAAGAAGACATAAGAGTACATATAGGTGCAGGACGGAAGGTGGGGTGATCTGTGAGTGGAGGTTGAGCAGTTGAGATAGCATAGAAGATAGGCATAGCAGGAGCAGTGTGGTCCATGATTCGTCAGTGGACGTGATACTACGCGGTTGCTCGGGCCGAAGTAGAGGGTTGTCTTAGGGGGGCGTACCCCGAGCCTTTGATCAAATATCTAACCTACAAGGCAGTAGGGCGATGTGAGGGCCTCGCAACCTGTTTGGAGCCGGTGACCAAATAGATGGTTCATACGCCTTTCGTCCGTGAAGGACCAGGGGCCCAACTCACCCTTAAAGTACGATGCCTCTCAGGGAGGGGCAAGGGGCAGTGACTTTATTTAGTGGCGAGTCATATCCGCCACGTTGCAGTGTTGTTAAACGAACATATGTGGCTTTTTATAGGGAGAACGCTTGCCAGGCGAAAACCCACCACGTCCTGGAATAGTGACACCGAATCACTTGCTGGAATGGGAAAAATCCGAACTACCCAGCGGGCACCACAAGGAGGTTGTTCGCCAAGCCAGCCACAGATCAGGGTCGCAGAGTTGCACATGGTGCTGCGGATGGGTGCCCAGTGCGTTTCAACGTCTGAGAATGAGTCGCCCTTTAGATTTGGAGCCAACGCCTCACGAAAGGCGCTAAGAACGCTTGAGTCAGATAGCTTAGTCACATGAAACCGTTCCCAGCGACACTGTTGGGAGCCACCAAAACGTGGAACGATCCTGGCATACAGGAGCGCCTGACCCGAAGTGAGGTGGTTACTGCGGCTTTATTTGCGCTCCTGTATGCGGCCTCGCCAGCGATAACTGATGTTGAGTGGTCAATTTGTGTCCATGGCCGGCCCGATAATGGAGGCATCCTGGTGGCGCGTTGACGCCAGGATCACCGAAAGCTAGTGCTCGACAGGAAGAGGCTGTGATCAGCGCAAAACTGAAGTAGACATTCACCGTTGTCTGCGAGTACAGTGACCATGTTGGCCACTGATCTCAAGCTCAACTTCAAGTCCTACGACTTGCGCGTTTATGCCCCCGGCAAGCACCACGATGTCTGTACGCGCTTTTTTCGGAGGAGGTTGGACAGTAGACAGTAGAACTCGTCTTTAACTGACTCAGGGCTGCAGTTTGTGAGGGTGTATGCTGCAGCATCTGCTGGCTCCGCAGCTGGACAGTTGCATTGTGGTTGTGAGTCGGATCGCGCAAAGTCGACTGTTGACACAGATCGAGTCTAGTAGTACAGTCTCTACACGTGTGCTGAGCGCAACCCCCTACGTCGACAAATCCAATGGCTTCGGCGGTTTAGTCTCCAGGTAAGCGCAGTATGGAAATGTCAGCGGAACTCGCGGATGGTGAAAAAAGTCATAGCGTCATTCTAGGTTCCTGTATTCGGGTTTTAAGGAAGCAGCAGGCATCATTGGCAGTTGTCTCTATTGTGTGAGCAAGGGCTGCCTGTGGTCCGATCTGCATCAACTTCCAAACCTTAAAGGTTGCCATCTTGAATTGAGAAAGTGGCGCTAGAAAAGGCTTGGCAATACTATTTGGCCGCACATCCTCAGACCTAACTTCCTGATCCGTATGGTGAGAACATTCACCCAAGGCGGCGTTATGTCATGGACTCGAAAACGGAGGGAGGTTATCAAGGATGGGGGAGTTAAGCAAACGTGGAATAAAGTAAATGGACGGTAATGCGGTAGGGCGCGAAATAGCGTGTTCGGCTGCCAGCACCACAGCCAAGGGTAGCAATGTCAGAAAGCAAAGAGAGAGCTAGTGGAGTGGCGTTGAGACATTGGTCTATAAGTGAAATGAGGTGACAATTGGTTGGTTCGGCGGATGTGTACGCCATCAGGTTGCGGATCGAGGAACGCCTTCCTTGCTAAGGTAACTGTGAGGATGTCTCAGCTGTTCGTAGTCGCGGACAACCAGCGGCGTTCTTCTAGAGCTTTGGGGATTCTTGGCTGGTCATCTGACTCTTTAGTAAATACTACAAATGCTCGTGGGACGCTGTGTCAAAGTCAGTGTGACTGGCTATAGGGTCACTGATCACTCACTTCCGTTACCAGAGGTGAGTATTCGAGGGAGGGCGGGTGAACAGTCTCGGTGGTCACCGGCTTTTTCTAAGGCCTATGACTCAGTTGGCTATCAACAGCCTTCCTGATGGCCGGCGTTTGTGTCGTCTAGCGAATTTCTCCTAGCCACCGTATTGTCTCACTCTGGCTCGGACATCCTGTATAGTTTGTTCGTACTGGAAGGCCGTGTTATCCTCACCTTGGTATCCTGCTCCCAACGGTTTGTGATATACATAAATCACCCCGCTGCTTTGTGGGTCTGGTTTTTATGATACACGACTCCGGGCGAAACCCCCTAAGTCAACCCTCTTACTTGGCCTGGGCAACCGGGAGCTCCATGCCCACACAACCAATGTAATGCTTCTAGGAACTCTCCTGTCTTCTGAAGGGAGCATTTTTTGAATGACATTGTTTCCACAGTTGGGCAATGGCTCGATAATCTAGTCTAAGTCAACTGGTGTCTATCTTGTAACACTGTGCGTCGCAGCTCGTATGCGCTCCGTTGCGTGTTCCGTACTGCTTCTGCATTTGGCACATTATTAGCATTATTAGGTTTGCATCATTGGGTTTGCTTTCTACCAGCTACTGCTACTTACCTGCTATCAATCCCGCACTGAAGATGCCACCTCGAATGGTGGCGAAACGTCTGCAACCAAGTTGCCCAGCTCAGAGAACTCCACAGCAACTGAACATTATTAGCAGCCCAGCCTGCACGCATACACGCCTGAATAACTCGAGGCATCAGTAGTATGAGGGTATACCTTGCGAACGCTTCACTGTCACCCCACAATCACCAGTCGCGTGCAGGATAAGGATACTAGGAGGTCATTCTCACCTAGCCCGGCTCGAGCCGCCGGTGACACTTGGATTACAAACCAGACTCCTGAACCACTCGACCACCGGCGACACTTACGCCCCACGCACGTATTTTGTCTTTATGATTTTCCCTGCTTATTGTTTTCCTGTTCCTTACCTACAAGTTCTTTCGCTACTGTAGTTCCCTTTTCGTTGTAAAAGGAGATGCACCATAACGTATATGTGGTACCAAGTCTTACATCCTCTTCATTTTCTTCACCACAGGTCGTCAGTGCACTTCCAGTAGATCGTATTCTCCTGGAAACCGATGCTCCTTGGTGTGAAATTCGTCCAACGCACGCTGGTAACAAGGCTTTGTTCATTGTTACTCCATTTCTTTTAGGATACAAATTTGTCAATACACGATTCACCTATCGTAAACCACAGCAATGGGACCCTAAATGCTTGGTGAAGGGACGAAACGAACCGGTGAATATCGTTCAGGTCGCCGAAGTTGTCGCTGCAGTGAAAGGCTTATCTCCAGCAGCGTTGGCTGCCCAGGTTTACGAAAATACACTGCAGGTTTTTTCGTTTCCCACAGCCCCGAGTGTACTAGAAGATAAACTCCCAGTTACGCCTTGATTCCTTTGCCGGATGACGTATGTATTCACTGTTGTCTATTGCATATTCGTGGATATTTTTGAAAGATATTTCTTACGACACCCCGATACTTTTGTTTCCTTCAACATTGTATATGAGATCGGCCGATTTGGTCTCTGTTATACTCTCTCCATGTGTAATAGCAAGCCTATTGCTTTTTGCACTATCCACCGCTCGTTTATCTATCGCTTTGTCTTCTGCGAACTTCACCCTTATTTCTTTTATGACCTCCCTACCAGGTTTCCGTTCATTAGTTACTTTTTCGGGGTTCTCATTGGAAGGGTGTCTTCTTTCTTCAGTGACGATGCTTCATAGCTATTATGACAAACGGGTGGCTCACATTCGTGGTCGATTGGGGTATTTACAAGGCTCCGTGGAAGCCAAATTTTCGTTGAACCACTTCCTCATCATCATTATACACGTTAGCTGCAGGTGGAAAACACCTGCTATTGTGCCGCAATACAAAAGACAAGAAAAGGAAAACGGTGGCACGCCGGCTGAGTCCCCAGTAACGGATGGACATCATTCTGGAGAGCTAACAGTCAGCTGTGGTGCCGCAAAAAGAGTTATATTGTGCCTAATGGATGTAATCGTGATTGTTGGTGGTGGCTAAGCGGGAGGGGGGTGGACAAAGAAACTCACAACACACCACTGGGGCCGGCTGCCAGCCATATCAACAAGTGTGTCCAACTAAACGTGTTCATCGTCTTTAGGACCCCAGCCAGGCAGTCGGGATGCACCAACTAACGCCAACTTCCAAGTGACGGTTTTCATTTCTCTCGGCCAAGTCTCGCTTGGCATCCCTCTTGCAACCGCACGTCCGACCCGCGAACAATGCACGTCGCGGGAGTCTATGTGCTGGCATGCGCAACACATGGCCCAACCATCGGAGCTTGGTGCGTGATTTAATGGTGCTGAGCGGTTCACTCGCTCTTCTTGCACCAAATACGCGACGCCGAACACACTCAATACTCACGCGATGCTCCCACCAGACATGAGTTAAGCTGCGAAGGCACCAATGATCGAACGCGACCAGCCTCTTTATGTCTGTCGACCGGATGGGTCAGGTTTCACAATTGTGTAAGAGGTTGGAAGGACGGTTGCATTATACACTCTATCCTTCACAGAGAGAGTGATGTCGCGCCTGCGCCACAGGTGGCGGAGATTGGCAAAAGCACCTCGAGGTTTTTCTATACGGATTGAAGTCTTGACTTCGATCCCACTGACGCTAATATAGCTGCCCAGGTACTGGAATTCCTGAACGACTTCTAGCAGATTACGACAAAGCGTTGGCGCAGGGTTGGGTCCCTGCCAATCTTGGAGAAGAACTTTGCATTTTGATGGAGCAAAGTATAGCCTAAAACGATTGACGGCCAGTAATAATCAGTCCAGTGCAGCCTGGCACGTTTGGGCGCTGTCACATATGAGGGCATTGTGGTCCACATGCTCCAAGTCAAGAAGTCGTTCACCATAAAGTAGCTCCACACCTTCTATGTCGTATCCAGCGAACGCTGTTTCCATGACTTCATCAATAGCGAAGTTGAAGAGGAAAGGTGACAGCGGGCATCCTTGTCTCACACCGCTGGTGGTGGCGAGAGTTTGCCATAAACCCTCACTCTGCCCGAACTATGCGCGCACAGCGCTTTGATAATGTTTACATATTTATCGGGCACACCCTTTCTCACAAACAGTCCCAAAGGGCACATCGATCCACCGAATCGAAGACACCTTTGATGTCGAGAAACACGACAACGAATGGCGGTGCTCCAACAATTGACGCAACGTGAAAACGTGGTCGATGCAGCCTCGATTTCGACGAAACCCGGCTTGCTCTTCGCGGATCTGGCCTTAACGAGCGCCAGTCGGTCTGTGGAGAACGACAGAGGCAATTGAGATCAGAATGATTCCTCTATGGTTGCCGTATTCTGAACTGGAACCTCCCTTGATAATTGGGACAATGACGGAGCGGTTCTAGTCTGTCAGGACAGTTTCCTGCTCCTAAAGTTCCATTAGCGACCTGTAAATCACCTACAAGTGCAGGTCCGCCTAATTTGAAGAGGGCTGGATGAAGGTCATCTGGCCCCGCAGCCTTATTCAATTTCAACGGTGATTTTACGTTCCACTTTGCACGTGATGGCGTATCCAAGGGAACGACCGGTAAGGAAGCTGTTAAACGGCTCATAATGTTGCTTTTCTAGGTGTTCGGCTCAACACTTTACGTGTCCTGACAATCTGTGATTGACTATCCACTCTGGTTACATATAGTCTTGCGAATACCCATTCTCCTGCTGCCCGCTTCTCGTACCAGAGCGTAATTTCAGATGGTTACCAAGGCAGCGGCTATTTTTATATCCCATGCACGATGAGACCACCAGGATTCGCAGTCTCTCTTCAGGCTAGCACGCAGTTTCGCCCTGAGGTCTTTACAAGTCTCGTATTCGCTTCCAGCCGGAATGTGTCGGCGAGCATCTAGGAGCTCCAGAAACTACGTAGAGACCTAATTTCCAGGTTTCAAGTCGCATGTGGGCCGGTGGCCGAGTGGTCTGCACGCCTGGCTTGCAATCATAAGGTCACCAGCTCGAATCCGTGTAGTGGCGGGCGTCTTTGCGGTATACTCAGTTCACGCGCCAATGATGGTGGTAAAGCGCGTGGCAGCGATGCTGCGTTACGGCATACAGCTGACACATTATTTATTTTGTGCTAATGACGTCTGATGGATATGCGACCAGTGACCATCAGTTGTATTCAGTGAGGACTTGCTCAACCCGCATGCCACCGCAGTTTGATATACATTATAAACTTCTGGCTTCGCCATTTTGCTGGTTTCTATGCGCGTCGCTGCATGCGCCCGCCGAAGCGAACTCTGTGATTAGCACATACAAACTGCCTGGTTGGATTCCACGCTCATGCTCCAAATCCAGCGACAGTTTTGGACACCACTCTTTAGCATTAACTGATCGCGATGTGATTGGTTTGCATCTGAACCTGATGGGTGCCATGTCACTCTCCTGGGTGTGATGTGTCGGGAGTTAGTGCTCACGAGCACTAGATGAGCATCTTCATACAGGTCTAACAACTGCTCACCGTTATCACTACGGAAGGCTACACCGTGTTGGCCGCCCTGATGCAGCTCATTAGTGGACAATTTTCCAGCTAGTGCGTTTAGATCACTAGCCAGCAATACAGTTTCCGTACTTTTTCTGTAACGTACTAGGGTGTTCATTTGGTGGTTGAAGTCAGTTCATCGAATCAGCGCTGCAGTTTGTAAGGGCGTAGGTAACAATGACAAACAGGCACCGTTTGTGTCCCAAGTGACCTTGACGCGGTTACTCGATTTCTTGGTCTGCTGTACTTTCACGTTTTATAGGTGAAATATCTTCGATAACAAGGCATATTGGATATCGAATAATGGGGCAAACAGTCAGTTTGTGAGCAACATTTCTACCGCATCAGTTTCGCACTCATGAATAAGCCCTATTGCAATGCAATTCACATTCCGTCAGACCAACGGGTGCAGAGCACAAACACAACTCCTGATATCACGAAACTTCATGAATCTCCCCACTTGCTCTGTTATGACAAATCATAGATCAACTTATGATCGACACTTCTTTTATTGTAAATAACTGATCATGCCTTCTATGGTGTACCTCGTGTAAGACCGAGAATGTATCTTACCGTCATCATTACACATTAGCTGAAGGTGAAAAACTCACTTCGACTATTGTGCAGCAATTCTTAAAGATAAGAAACGTGGAATTCAAAAGAAGTCAACACACTGCTTATTATCATTACATGCGTCAAGACAGGGCTCGTGGTTGGAGGGTGGAAATAAGCGGGATGGGGAGGGACAAAGAGACTCACAACACAAACGCCATTGAGGTCGGCTCCTTGCCATGTGAACCAGTGTATCCGACCAGAGGTGTTCATCGTCATTCGGACCCCAACCGGGCAGTCGGGATGCACCAACCTACGACAAGCTCGAAGTGAGGAACTTCATTCCTCTCGACCAATTCATCGCTTGGCCATCCCTCGTCCTCATCCATCCACAGCTCCGGCACGCAAACGACGCACATCGCGGTAGTCAGTGTGCTGGCATGCGCAACACGTGCCCAAGTCAACGGAGTCGGGTACGTAACAGTACTGAGCAGATCACTCGCTCTTCCTACACCGAATGGTTGGCGGCATCCGATTCCGGATTTGCCTGTCACTGCGCCCTCGTAGGATAAACACAGGACGCCTGCGCCTACCGAGGGACCATGGGTGGCTTGCGCTACACCACCCACTGCTCCATCCACACACCTCATATCTAGTGTAAACCCGAAGAAATGAAACCGAGTGGCATGTGGATGGGAGCCATGTTTCATCAACGGGGTCGGCCCACACTCCTTCAACAGGCAGAGCGGAACCATTCATGCCTAAATGGGATATCATGCGTACCCGACTTACACAAGGCGGTGGCTTGGCCGTAGCCCATTCCACATTGAGTGCATGAAACCACTATTTCAGCTTATCACCGTCACGAGGACCATACACTCTGTCCTGTCCAACAACTACCAACTGTCTCCTGGAGCTAGTATGGACGAGGGGGTGTTTCCTAGGCAGGTAGGCACCTTGTTAACATTCATATCGAGTGCAGCCACACCGAGGATATCAATCAATAACCGCGTCCTGAAATGCAAGAAGCTCAACACGCAGGCACATGTACAGACCAACTGCAACGACGATGCAGCGCACGTGCCACATCAACCGCCTGCTTGACTTGAGTTAGTAAATCGAGTTGTTGCGGACGCAGCGCACTTACCAATCGCTGCGTTGTTTATGCTTACATAATCAGTTGACTCATCGTCTTTTGGATGCTGCCCTCACCTGGTAACGTTGGTGGCTTACCAGGCCCGCTTGGCTCAGCCACTTGCGACGGCATGTGCTTCTGCACCATGCGCTTGACATCGATGGGGTAGACTACATCGGCTTCTGTCGCTTCCGTACACTGCGTTTCTCCCGCGCAAGTTACATTGATTTATACTGCCCATTGGCAACCGCCCTCTTGATCATCTCACGCCTTTCCCAACGATCAGCCTTTGACTCCGAGCATCTGAAATCAACATTAATTCGTAATAAACTCACCTTGATCATGTTCTGGTAACGTAACTTCGGTTTTCCAACGTGCCGCTTCCCTGCGTTAAGTTCTCCATGTAAGAGCTGTTTGCGTACCCGAGTCGAATTCAGTCGGCTGATATGCCCTGGCCACCTCCGATGCCGCAGTGGAACTATGCAGTCCACTGCACATATTCCACTGAGGTGCAGCACTTCTGTGTCTGTAACTTTCACACCAGCCGTTGCGTAGAATCCGTTGCAGACACTGTTACTGAAACTGCGCCACATATTTGACATCCAGTACATAGACTTGGATACCACCGGCTTCTTTCCAACGGTAAAGTATTGATTATTCCACATACACTTTTCTAACGCAGCTGACACTTTCGAACGCTCCATATGCACGACACTGAGCACGCTGATTACTCACGCGGTGTTCCCATCTGACATGAGCTAAGGTGCGAAGACAGCGCTTGTCGAACGTTACTAGCCTCTTTCTGTCTGCCTGTCTAATGGGCCAGGTTTCGCAATCGTACATGAGGGTTGTACGGACGGCTGCATTGTAACTTCAGTCTGGCGCACATCCGGCTGTTGATTGGGATGCCGCCGATGGGGATAGCTTAAGCCCACGGATCCATAACGATTTTCACACTAGCTTGATCGGCATTTGAAGCTGCGTCACCTCTAGACACTTTCAAGGAGAAAGTGCCACCAACATCACATGTTCGGGCTCGCAAGGTGAGTACGAAGCTCGTATCTTGCAGGCAACTTTCCAATAAATGGCCGATATCGATTGTGACGGTCTTCAGTGTCCACCAAGGACTACTTGTTTGCTAGTCTGTAACAAAGTGCGAACGTTGACTCATAACAGTCGATGATGGTCGGAGGACTTGAATAATAATGGGTTAGCTGCTGTTGTCCGCTTGGTTAAACCTGTACTTGTCGATTGGACCCGAGCGACCCACTGCGATTGCGTATGAGTCCAAACTAGAAGACAAGTGACTATTGATGCAAGATGGGGAAGGTTGAAAACAAGGGGATAAAAGCCAAGTTGGAAGGGGACGATAAGGATAAAAAGCGGAGGAGAGGGAATAGGAATACGCCAAGGTCTGAGCAGTAGCATCTTGAACATATCCGCCCTGTCCGGAGCAGCGGATAGGGCGGCGTGACGGCCATTAGGACGTATTAATGAGTAAGCTGCAACTTAACCAGCTCGTTCACGTAACTCCGTATTGCTTATGTGATGTTACCATCAAACAAGTCATCTTTTGGTTGTCAAAAATTGACCGTCGTCTCTTGTCTTCCGAGCGAACTGGCCAGCTCTCACAGCAGGACCGTACGGACGGAAGCATTGTACACCCCACTCTTGTGCTTGAGACTGACATCACGATGACGCCATAGGTGTCACAGTTTGATAGAAGCCAGGCGAGTTTTTACAACGCGCTGTGAAAGCTCATCCTCAACAATGCCACCAGACGTGATGCGAATCCCTAAAGTGCATAAATTCACTTGTCTCAGTATCACACCAGCAATGGTGAGCGCGGACGCACGCCCCAGCCAATCCTGAAATAGCACTTCACATTTGGCTGGGGTGAACTACAAACCATAATTGCATACCACCATTGCTAAGCGGTTCAACGTGATTTGGACGGTTTGTAGATCGTCACCCAGATGCTGAATTAATCCATCAGAAACTACGGTCCCCACATAGACAACCTATTTTGTGCCGCGGATAGCCAGGTACGCTCTGATGCTCTGCTAGCCATTTTCGACGATTCACATGACAATATAACTTCTACCCTCGGGTGTAAGCGCAGCGTTTTTTGGATAGCCAGTTCAACAGGAGACTGGAGGGGACAATACGGAGGAGAGTTCATAGGAAAGAAACATGGAACATACAGTATATCTATTTCACTAGTTTCGTTACACTAAGCCAGGAACGAAACCTCATCGGTCGTTTAACGGGGAGAGAGAAAAGGATATATACGGAAGACACGCATTCTGAAGAACTAGATTTATTCCGTAGCGTGTTCCAACGAAATAGTTTTCTAGATAAGTTCCCCCACTGCTGCATTTGAGTACGAACACCAAAAGCTTCAGCTAAAAATCGGGTAATCTGCCTTTCGTTGCCATTCTAGGGTGACGTGATAGCAGAATGGACAGTCCGGAAGCTCTCTAATGCGGCCATCAGGACATTCCCTACGGCTGAACTATGAGTCGCTTACAGTACAAGCACAAATGTGAGCCATCAACTCAATGACAGAATGCCACGGTCTGAGACTTCCTTTTGTGTCTACAACTTCTGTTGTTCGTATCGAGCCAGATATAGTGAGAAAACCACCGGGTGTCTGTCCAAAATAGTTCGGGAGTATTGCCCTACTTGGCTCAGCAGTGGTAAGTCAGGTCAATATCCAAGGATGACGCAGGCTTTCGCCCAACGGACGTCCTGCTTCTTGTACCGGTAATCAAACCAGAGCCCTCGGCACTTCGATGTTTGATCGCCTCTTTGTTTTTTGGGAAGAAATGTTGCTAGGAGAGCCTACCATTTTGGTGGTTTCTTGTTCAGGAACGGCACCCATGCTAGGTATCTTGAGTTGGCAATGTCACCAGACCACAAATTTTTTCAGTATACCCAGAAATGGGTCGCCGCGGCCTGAATGATTTTTCATTCCACTTCTGGGCTCTTCCGATTCTCGGATGCGGACCTCAGTGAATCCGAATATGCTTGTTCAACGGCGTGGTTCTAAATCCGTCTCTGAGGTACTGGACTTGTCTTTTTATGTTCGAAAAACGCAGTTGCAGTAGGCTTATACTCTGAGGTAAACGAAGGACATACGACAGTTCAGAACAACACACGTCTTAAAATTCTGCTGATCGATCAATCAGCATTCAGCGAAGTTCCACTGATCAGAGTAAGCCCAGGGTGGCGAATCACAACACCATTTCCCTCTTCGGAAAATTGGTCTCATGTACGTTTGTATCTATCATCGGCTTTAAGTCCGTCTGAACCTACGTAGTAGGTGCGGCTGTGGATCAGGCCCCTTCTGACTTTCACATGCTTTTGGCTAGTCTAGGTGGCCGCTCTAGTTGCTCTGTAAAGCTGACGGGTGTTAACAATCAAGCCGTTTTCCAATCAGTAGTGCCAGGCTAATACGCGTGGGTGATTCTCAGCGGTGGAGTTTGAGTCGGGTGACCCTTTGCAGTACTTCCATTTCCGATCCGAACAAAGAATCCCTGCTGCAGTAGAATCTAGGCTTTAACATAGGACTGTTGGTAGCTTGCTATGCGGTTCGGCACATCGGGCTCTGTAGTAAAGGACGTACTGTGTGCAACATGAAGTTTTGTTGATAAGGACCTTTCGAACATGAGCTCCGCCGGCGTTTTTCCTGTGACTTTATGTCCACAGGTTCTGCATGATAGCAGTGCTGTTAAGACAGCATCTTCCCACTCTAACCCTCCTAATTGAATTGCTTGTATTGCCTCCTTGAGAGACCGATTAAGCCGCTCCACCATACCATTAGCTTCAGAATTGTAGGGTGCAGTCCGGGAATGCTTTACATTATGACGTTGTAGAAAAGTTTAAAAATCGTGACCACAGTATTGTGGGCCATTATCTGTGACTACTTTCTCTGAACAGATGTTTAAGCGATGGCACCGCTACCGAACAGGTAACTTGGTCACATATATTAATCTTAGGTCATCTGCTGTAAAACACGGTGCAACAGGTAGGTTTTTCTTCTTTACTGGAGCGGAGGCGAAGCGTTCCTTAATGTCACTGGCAATTTTGGCCCACGGCCTTATCGTATGGGGCCTCAACAAGTAGATAACTTTTATTCGTCAACCAGAAAGCCTGACAGTTTCTCACAAATGTTTCAATACTTGATGCCATTCGTGTCCACCAAAAGTAATGTCGGACTTTATTTTTAGTTCGGACAATACCCGGATGATCCTCATGAGCACAAGCAATTATCTTGTTAACAAGCAACGATGGATCCACAAATACTGTACCTCGCATTAGACAACCATCTGCAACTGAAAGTTCCTCTCGAATTGCATAGTACGTAACGAACTCACAGGAAATTTTGTTCTTCGGCCATCCATGCTGTACGTAATCCACGAGTTACTGCAGCGTCGCATCTCTTGCATTCTCGGTTTATAGTTCATTACTCGTCGGTGCAGGCAAGTCGGATCCAAGATTAGAAAATATTGCCACCTCTGAGTACTTCTTTTCCATCATCCAGTTCCAAAGGTAAACGGGATAATCCATTCGCGATCTGATTCTGCCATCCGGGCCGGTACATGATTTGGAAATCGTTGCTGAGAAATCTGGCGATTGATTCGCATCAGGCAGAATTCTTTAGATCCGTTCTTGAGGAGGGTGGTGAGAGCAGAGTGGTCAGTTCGTAAAATGAAATGGCGGCCAAAGAAATGAGAATGCCATTTCTCGCAAACCCACACACAAGCAAGAGCACTGTTCTCGCCTGCGCAGTAGTGACGATCAGTCTGATATCTTCGCGAATCATAAGTGATAACTTTTTCCTTCCCGTTTTATAGTCGTGTAAGAACAGCTCCGATACCGACATCGGAGGCGTCAGTTGACAAAAAAGTACGACATGATTCGTCAAAGCTGGCAGCCAATGGGGCTGAGGAAATCCGCTTTTTCCGTTCGTCAAAGGCATTTTGCTGATCACTTCCTCAGACAAACGGTGATCCCTTTTTGTCACTTTCCGTAGTGGCTCTGCCAAGGTTGCAAAATCGCGAACGTATCGCATGTTGTAAGATCACATACCCAGGAAGGACTTTAGTTCTGTCAAGTAACTGGGTATTTGTGCGTCAACTATGGCACGGATATTTTCGTTGCTCAGGCGAATACAGCTGCGGTAAATATGTGCTAGCAATTAAATCTCGGGATGTTTATTTGGCACTTTTCCGTGTCTTGGCGTAGGTCAGCTTCACCGAGTCAGTGAAAGATTTTATGTAAACGCTTGTCATGCTCTTCCGGCGAGCGACCAGTGACACAAATTATCCCAGTATGCAACCTGCCCATCGATACTTGCCAGGGCGTGAGTCTTAAACTACTGCCAGGCAGCAGGTGCCTAGCTCAGACCCATGGGTAAAACATTGTACTGAAACAATCCATCGGGAGTTAGGAAGTTGGTAAGGGGTTTGGGGTCATTAGATAAAGGTATTTGAAGTAATGCACTTATTAAATCCAATGTTTTGAAAACTTGCACCGAAAGGACGAACTATTAGCTCACACAAGAAGGTAGAACCAATTTCTCGGCGAATATCTGCCTGTTTGAACCTTGTAGATCATTACATATCTTGAGAGTACCGTTTTTTTCAATACACTCTATCGGATGCACTCACTCGGAACAACCGACTGGCTCGGTTAGATCGTTCGCTAACATGTCCTGCAAGGCTGCTGAGACAGCTTGACGTTTCGCGAGTGGAATCGGTCGAGCTTGACTAATGGAAATAGGTTTCGCATCCTGTTTCAGCTGGATGCGATGAACATCACATACTAAACCTCCGAAAGAAGCTTGAAAAAGCTTAGGATAACGTTCGTGCAAGTATGTCACATTGACGGAAGAGACAAGCATGCGGTCGAAAGATTGTACTACTTGCAAAGCCACCATGGCATTTCTTCCAAGCAAGGGTCGTCTATTGTCCGAAGAAATGTGCACTGCAACATCCGTAGCTACCTAATGCATCTGTAAGAGCACGATAATGAATCTCAATATGGTTAAGGTATTTCCACCACAACTCAAAAATAAATGCGAAGTAGGCTGTGAAGTGTGCTGGCATATGTAGCGTTCATAACAATGGAAAGTCCCAATAGTGACTAGAAAAGCAGAATCGAGCTCCATTTCAAGTGGAACTGCACCCTTAATGGTAAGCAGTGACACAGTACAACTATCAGCGGAGGGAAACTTTGGTTCAAAACGGATATTGTTAGACTTTTTGAAGTGTTGGCATTAGGGGTGATGAAATACATGTTTCCTGAGATGGATCAGCAACATGGCCTTCAGGTGTAGCATCGTTGTTGATAAGTGCGATGGCTTGCTACCGACAACATCGGGCGTAGTGTCCAGTTTTGCTACCGTTTTTACACTTGAGGCTGTGTGCGGGACAGGTGGGGAAATTAACTTTGTGAGAATTATTTCTACAGCGCTGACACGTTAGCTTGTCCGCTGGTAATTGTCGGAAGGATTGCCCCTTTGCTATCTCAGTTGAGTTGGTCGAACAGAACTAGTTAGACTGCATCGAAATTCAGTTTTCACTCTGGCTAACTCACTAGTTCGATCCCACATTATTATGCATGCCTCTTCCTGCAACAGCACCTCACGCATACGATTGTTAGCAGTTGCAGAAATCAGTTGCTGTGTGAGCATACAGCCTTCGATCTTTTTTCTTCAGAATAGACGAAGAAACACGCGGTCGTACTGCACGACTCAACTGGACAATGAATCTTTGATCGTTCACCTTTTTCCTGATGTATGCGGTAGAAAACGTATCTTGTAGTATACACCCTCTTTGTTAACCCCAGGTACGATGGAAAGTATTGAAAACGTCTAATGGAGTTGAATCCTTAAAGGTCCAAATCGTCAAACTGCCGCTTTCACTCATCCGCGAGTAACTTTCGAAGCAGCTTCAATCTGCTTTCCTAACTAAGAACAGGATGGAAATCGCTGATTAAATCCAGGTAGTTTTGGAAAGATGTTTTCCAATGGAGCCAGGTATCTGATGTTGGTCTGCTACCAAGGTCATCCTCACACGCGTGACGTGTGTGCTCCTGGTTCATTTGGATTATTCCCCTCTATCCTTTCTCCATCTTCTCGCAGCGTTGTCACTGTACGCTCATTCGAACCAGATTTACCAGCCCTACACAGTGATACATCATGCGTGGTAATATTTCCTACGATTAGAGGCTGCTCCATCACTAACCGTTTTTATTGGCATCCGTGATTACGCGCAAGCCTTTAACTCAATCACATTGAGCTGATTGCCTTTCTGTGTGACACCATTCGATACAGAATTCTCGTGGCAGACCGAAAAGCCTAAGCTTATTCCGATCCAGTGTTTCTCAACACAGCTGTGAAAGAATTTGTGATCTGTCAATCAGTGTTCAGCGCTCTGTTCAGGTTCCAGTCACTCGCCATTCTTTGTGACCTTGTCAGCCAGTGCGCCTGCATAACCCATCACATGGACCGCGCGACCACGCCGACCGCTCATTTGACCTTGCAACCACCACGCTCACCTGACCGATGTGCGCCGCTCTCAAAGCTGTAAAAGTTCAGAACGCTAACCAACCCACTGGGTCAGGTAACGACACCACATTGAATGGCAGAAATGTAAAACCGAAGAGGCTCCAAGCGAAAGGCACTTTGCGAGTTAGGAGAATGTCATCGAGTAGTAAAAATCGGTCTGGCTTGTTCGCACTGTTTGGAATGGTATCATACGAAATGTGCAAATGTGTCCCAACAACAGGTACGGGAGTGAAATAGCTCCCAAGATGCATTTTCGTTCTGTGCTGCGTGTTCCACCATCCCCCTTGTTAAGTGCTTGCTTATCCTAGCTGAGAAATGCGACCGGCTAATCGCAGTAGCAGAGCAGAGGATAAACAATAAGATTACTTCAATTGAAGCGAGTATGGACCACAGAAGCGTAGCGGCTGCTAAGCAACGGAATGCTAAACAATCCACTTCCCCTGCACCGCAATCAGCCACGTCTCCATCTCCGTTGTCTTCTCCAACTTTGATAGAACGCCGAGCGAAAACAAACCGTGCCTACGAGAGACAAACAGTACTCACGCAACGAAAATCAGGCACCACTCAAAACGTCTGGTTAAGCAAATTCCAATAGACCTGACTTCTAGCATTAACAAGGATGAAGCAGCCGAACACCAACCCTCGGTACCTGTGGCTCAAATATCTCTTGTCAAGACTTAGCCTCTCAGAAAATCAGTTACTTATGCAAAGATTGCCGCAAAGGTCCACCGAAAAGCCGCCGTTTCGGCCTCTTCCATTGTAAACACCGTTAACGCGAATAGAGGGACAAACAGCAAACAATCAACACTTGTCAACAGGTCAGGACAAACGAGTACCATACCTTGTAGATCAACGAAAAAGGATCCAACAACAGTGCCCGAACTGTTGTATGCTCAAATGTCCCTGTATCTACCGCCATCACATTGCGGGATAAGTTATCAGACGACCAAAACCAATGGAACTCATTGTGCGTGGAGATGAGTGTCAAAGCCAAGCCCATAAACTTATTACGAATTACTCGTCATCCGAACTCGCCACACTATGGATAACCCAGATTTATTCGAGTAACACTGGAATTCTCCACTGACGTAGAAAACGTTTTGCTCTCCGCAAGTGCGCTAAAACACGGATCCTTTGGGATACCTATCTATCCTGACGTCCCTTGGAGCGCGCAACAATCAAAAATCAACACAGAAGAGGGGCACAGCAAGCAAGACCGCTTAAACGCAATCTTCATACATGGCGTGCCAGAACATCCTTCTAACGATGTTCAAGAGACCGGAAAGCACGATTTAGAACAGTGGTGGTTCATTCGTGAAACACTTTCTTTGGATAATATTGTGGCACTATCTCTCACCAGGATACCTCTCTCACCAAATTATAGTGGATGCCGCCCTGGAATCCTACAACTTGTGATTCAGTCAGAGCAACAAACAAAGGATGTTTTAGATCGATGGTGGAGAAATCGGAAACATCTTCCTTCTGAAATTCGGTTAAAGGTTGCAAATGATTTGCACAGCTCAAATATTAAAGCAACTGATGCAGCAAGCATACCGACGAATGTACCGAAGCGTAACTTGACTGTTGCTTTCATGGACTCTGACGTAGGTCTAAACGAAGTTTGGGATGCACCTTGGCCGAATCAAGTTGCAAACGAGGTATCATTATCCCGTCAAAAAACGAGTAACTGTTGACCTCCCATCGGTCGGCGATCTCCTACATTTGACCCCTTCACCCCTCTGTGTGCTCCTAGATACCGAGAAACTGGCTTGCTTGTATACGAATGCTCAAGGTCTTTTTAATAAACTGGCCGAACTGAAAGCTCGCCAAGCTTTCGGGTTATATGGTGTGACTTCTACTTTCCACAATCTTTACCCTACTCACAAACATCCAAATTTATTATACTATCGCCCATTGGACATTCGAAGGACGGGTACTTCAGCCCATTGGGAAGTGACGGGTGAGTGAGCCAATCTGCAACACCAGGACAGGTATTGTGAGCCCATTGGCAATACGTCGTGCACCAAGCAGAAGTTGTGTTAAAATTTGCGCACCTAATCGTCAGCCCTCGGTAGCTCAGTGGTAGAGCAGCGTACCGGAAATTCGTGGACGGGGTTCGATTCCCCATCGAGGCACATTATTGTGCGGGGATTTTAATCGTCCCTTCTACTTTCTACAATCTTTACCCTACTCACAAACATCTAAATTTAATTCATATGATGTCATTGGTATCACCGAGATGTGGTTGCACACGGGAATGACGGACACTGAAGTTTCGCTACCGGGCAAGTCGCTGATGCGGAACGACAGGCTCCCAAAAGGAGGAGGGGTAATCCTGTATTACCGAAACGACTTACAGTCCGAAGCCGTGGAGGATTCAAACTCGCAGTTCCCAGACTCTCTTTGGTGCCGCTTGTAGTTAAAAGGCAGGGACGCTTGCCTTATTGTCTTGGTGTACCGCGCCCCTAACTCAACACCCGAAACCGACTACCACCTAGCGGCTGCTTTAAGATGCAGTTTACAACAAAAGTACACTCACATTTTTATCATGGGTGATTTCAACTTACATTGTTTAGAAACTCCCGCCACGATCGAGAACAATCCAAAACCGATCTACAAGATCTAGTGACTACTGTTCTTATTTACAATCACACCACTTTGCCCACTCGGTTCAGAACAGGTAACAGGCAATCTGTGTTGGGTCTTCTGCTTAACAACGAGGAGCATATGATTTATGTGTTGGTTTTAGACTGCCCGTTGGGTCGCAGTGATCACGCCGTGATCAGTTTCAACTTCATCTACTATGCAGAATATCCGAATGAAAACGATGAGACTGTGCGAACCATCACAAGCTACAATCGAGTAACCCAGCTCGTCAGCGCCACAACTTGGTCTTTCCTCGAAGAAGAAACCCCGGAAGTCACCTGGCTCGAGTTCGTCAAGAAATTCAGTCAGCTGATTGCAGAGGCTCCAGAGATAAAAGTTCACTATAAGTGTAAGTCAGTTTCTTACGTTTGGAGCAAAATTTGAAAATGGTTGACAGTACGCAACGCAGCATGGCGAGTGTACAGAGAAGCTCCAGCACAAGAAACTTGGGACAACTACGTAGCCTATCGTGACCACTGCACTCAACTGTTAAGAGAAAACAAAGCCGCCTATCAACAGAACATCGCAAAAACCTTCAGTGCTAACCACAAACGGCTGTACAGGCACGTTAATAGCCTACGAAAGGTGAGGCAAGGATTTCTTCCACTCAACACGGCTGATCGCCCAACAAGAACGGCTGTAGAAGCAGCAGAGACGCTGCAGATACAATACGCCCCCACGTTTCCAAGGGTCTTGTCTCCAACCGATCTACCAAGCTTTGTCTTCTCCTTGCCAGGACTAACCCACATCACTTTTACCGCAGAGGCTGTATTGCAAAAGCTGACTTCTCTACGCACAGCTCGCCTTGTGTCGATACCATTTGTCCAGAGGCACTAGAAGCAACAGCAAGCCAACTGGCATGAATTTTAGCTCAGTTTTTCCAGCGATGCTTAGACCAGAATCAAGCTTCCGTTATGTGAAAGCTTGGAATCATAACCACGGTTCCCAAAGGTGGAAGCAGAACTTATCCCTCTAACTACCGCCCAGTATCCCTTCTTCCTATACTCTCCAAGGTCATGGAATCCAAAGTTGCCGATTCAATGGTGCGCTATCTGGAAAACTGTAACAGCACGCCAGAGAAGCACGATTTCCGTTGACAGCGGTCATCTACAACGAATGTACTAATTGCACGCAGTAGTTGGACTGGGGTAGCTGACGCTGGAGAATGTGTTGATGTGATCAACCTGGATTTTTCCAAGGCTTTCGATCGTCTAGACCATCGGGTACTACTATCCAAGCTGCAGCATTACGGGATCGGAGACCCTCTTTTAAGCTGGATCGCCAACTTTCTATTTCAACGGCAATTAGTGGTCAGAGTTCGGAGCTCTTTATCAAACCCAATACAAGTTGCGTGTGGTGTGCCGCAAGGCTCGGTTCTAGGTCCACGCTTGTTTTTGGTGTTTGTTAATGACCTTGCACAGGGAATCGTTTCAAATTTCCTAATGTTTGCCGACGATATCAAGATCTGGCGCAGGATCCAGGCAAACGCCGATCAACATGTGCTTCAGAGTGACCTAGATACGGTTTATCAATGGTCTACCCAAAACCTATTGCATTTCAACCTCAGTAAATGCAAGGTGTTTTCCATCCGACATCAGGGTAGCTACTCATACCGACTCGGAACGGATGTACTGCAACAATCAACTCTCGAACGTGACTTGGGTGTCCTGGTTCAAGATTACTTGGGCTGCTCCAGGCAATCCGTAAAGGCCTCGAAGACTGGGAACTAACACGTCGGGCTGCTGCGATGGGCGTTTGGACAAATAAAGAGCTCCATTTTTCGACAACTGCTCAGTGCATACGTTCGCCCCCATGTCGCATATGCAATTCAAGCCTGGCATCCATGGCTGAAACACGGCCTTAATGCACTGGAGCAGCCACAACGCCGGGCATCTAAGAAGGTAATTGGAATGCGCAATCTTTCCTACTAGGAGAGGCTGCAACGATTGGGGGTATTCAGTGGAAGCTGTCGCAGACTACGAGGCGACCTGATTATGGCACACTTGATTCTGCGAGACCCACATCATGTGTGCCGCCCTTTACTGCAACTCAGCAACCATACAAACCTGAGGGGCCACTCATTAAAACTCGCAGAATAATACAGTCGTCTGGGGTGCCGCAGAGATTTCTTTTCCATTTGTGTCTGTCACCTGTGGGATGCTCTCCCAGAATCGGTCGTCTCTGCACCGACACTAACAGTAGTTAAAAGACGGTTGGATGATGCACTCATCCACTCACACTTTGTTACTTAACACTACGTCTCCATCCTACACCTGGAGTTTACCATGGAATTATTTGTTGTTAACTGTGGATGCTGCGAATCTAAGAGGATCGCAAGACTACAGCGAAGCAAACGATAAGTCCTTATTTTCATATTTAAAGTATTAACTATTTTACTATCCTTATCATCATTATTGTTTTGTTTATATCCCCTTCAACTATCCAACGGGACTTGTAAAGCAACGCTTCTTAACCCGTATAAATTCATTGTTCATTGTACCACAATCACTCCAAAGTGGAGATGGAGCTGAATGGAAAGGTTCATCTCTGGGATCGCGACGCCAAATGTGTCAAAAGGCGCAGATATGGCAGATGTACATTGTAAGAGATAAGCGAAGAACACGTGGTGTCTCGGAACGACGCCAAAAAAGTCTTAAAAGTGAGCTGGTCGATGAATAAGTGTTAACAAATTCAGCCAACCAGACTAAGCTCAGGGTAGCGAATCACGCATTCATTCATGTAGATACACTAATGCCCAAAGCCTCCTTACTAAACATACCGCACTTCGGCTACATCGGGTTGTGAATGCTTGGAACCTATTATCTATCACTGAAACTTGGTTGCACCAAGTAGTGGCTGATACTGAGGTTGAGATAAGAAGAATTTCGCTCATCCGGAACGACCGCCTCAACAAAGGTGAGATCCTTTCCTACTACCGAAGCCACCTACAATGTGCAACGGTTGATGATCTGGGAACTCATCTTATCGACTCACTGTGGTGCCCTCTCCAACTGACACAACGACACATGTATCGTAGTTGTCGTTTACCGCTCGCTAACGTCCATTCCGGAAATGGATTCCCGCTTGATACGTGCCTTGTGCGGGATAACACGCACTAGGTACAGCCACTTCATCGCCGGTGACTTCAATAAACACAACGATCTGGTGGTATCGGCATCTTCCACGGAACAGTTTAAGGCAGAATTACATGAACTCATCGCTAATATTCCCTTGTGCAATCATGTCACCGCGCTCACTAGATTCAGGACAGCAAACAAAACGTCCATATTTTACTTTATGCTCACGAATGAAGAGCTCATGATTGACAAGTTATTGGTGGAGAGTTCATTTAGTCTCAGCGACCGTTTAATAATAACATTTAACTATCTTTGCTATACCAACTATCCATCTGAACACTTGGGACTAACTCATACGCTCACACGCTACGACGTCTTGAAAGAACTCGTCTAGGCATCAGCTTGGGAATTCTCGAACAACGATCCCCTGGACAACGTATGGACAGAGTTCGTTGAAAGGCTAAGTGACATGGTCAATAGAGCATCAAAAACTAGGCCCGTTCGTTCTGCAAAGTGCCGTCAATTCTAAGGAGCAGGACTCGGAAATGCATAGCAAAATGGGACGCAGCATGGCGTGCCTAGAAGATTAATTCCGACTCAGAGAATTGGGGCACTTTCCTAACCCATCGCAACCATTGCACTACACTTGTTCGTGAGGACAAAGTAACTGATCAACTATGCCTAGCCAAAAGTTTCTAGCAAACAACAAACCACTGTATATAGGCGTGTCTACAGTCTTCGTAACGTATGTTCTCCTTCCACTTTTCATAACAGGCCCTAGAGTACAAATCGCCGACGAAACAGCCAATGCCGTGCGGCTACAACACGCTTCAATTTTTGAACCCGCCATCTCCACCTCTCACATAACACCAAGCTCAGTACCGACTCTATGGTTTACACCTGTACTATTCAACCCAGCAGTTGTGCTACGAAAGTTACTCTCACTGCGCCATCATAGCTCTCCGGGAGCAGACAACATCTGTCCAAAAGCACCGAAGGCCGCGGCCAACAAGCTAGCTGAACTAATGTCAAGGTTCTTTCAAAGGTGCTTCCATGAACATCAGGTCCCCATTATGTGGAAGCGTGGCATTGTAACTCAAAGTCTTAAAGACGGTAGCCGTTAAAACCCTGCAAACTATCGCGTAGTGACTCTCCTCCCTGTGCTCGTGAAGGTGATTGAAGAGGTCGTCGCTGAGGCTCTAGTGAACTACCTGGAAAAATGCAACGTCTTGGCACCGGAGCAGCATGACTTCCATCAACACCCGTCATGCACCACCAACCTGCTGATGACACGACGTAGTTGGACGGAAGTAGCAGATGATGGGGTCGGAGTTGACGCAGTCTATTTGGACTTCTCCAAAGCTTTGGACCGTCTGAAATACCGCATCCTACTTCAATGACAACCGAGCTAAGGACTCGGAGACTCTGTTCATGGTTGGAGTGGCAACTTATGTCACCAACGGAGGCTTCCAGTGTGTGTCAGGGGATCACTCTCTAACCCGATTGAGGTGGAATTTGGTGTTTCACAGGGCTCGGTTTTGGGACTGCTCCTGTTCCTTGTGTTTAGCAATGACCTGGCAAGAGTTATCTCTTCAAATTTCCTGCTTTTCGCCGATTATGTCAAGATATGGTGGGCGACTAATAACAATGAAGATCACGATCTACTCCAACATGACCTAGATTACATTTATGTATTGTCAGCGAGGAACTTGCTTCAGATGAACATAGCTAAGTACAAGGTGATCCATCTGTGTCACCAATCAGTGAGCGTTTACAAGCTTGGAGACCACACCTTGAAGAAGTCCTCTCAGGAGCGTGACCTGCGTGTATCGGTACAGGAAGATCTCGGATGTTCGAAACAAGCAGAGAAAGCGTCGAGAACCGTCAATCAACACTTTGGCCTACTTCACAGAGTCTTCGGTCGGTTTGAACCGTTAATCTTCTTAACGCCTACGTGCGACCGCACGTGGAATACGCTATCCAAGTGTGGCACCCGTGGCAGAAACAGTGTCTCGTTGCTCTCGAGACTTGTTAACGAAGGGCAACCATGAACGTCAGGGGCCTCTTTCATCTGCCCTATCAGCTTAGACTGAAGTCTATAAGATGATTGTACAGCAGTCGATATCGATGTTTGCGGGGGGATCTCATAATGCTTTACCAGATTCTGAAGAACCCAAACCACATTTGACGCCATCTATTGGAACCGAACCACAATACTAAACTAAGAGGTCATCATTTGAAGCTGACAATGCAGTATAGCCGACTGGAATGCCACAGACATTTCTTTTCCCTCCGAATGTATCGGTCTTAGAACGCTCTTCCAAATTACGTCTTCTCTGCTCCCAATCTGGCGATATTTAAAACGACTTGACGAAGCTTTGTCTTATTTGCATTTCATTTCATCTCTTGTTATCCAGTGGGTTACAAAATGCAATCAACCGATGTGTTTCCGAACTGCCAAACAATGAATTTCTAGATTTGTACATTTAATGCGTGAACATCTCCGCTCTACTACATAATTCTTTGATGAGTCCATCAAAACGGTTTCCACTACCATGAGTTTTATTTTCGCAATACTTTCCATCCCCTGGGGCTTGTTAAGCATTGCTTTTTACCTGTAATACACCATTGTTCCATTATCCACTCCGACCCAAACCATTGAACCTGGTCTCCCTGAATTACCATCGTCTCCGCGGAGGTTTAATTTTCACCCGATGTATTCTTAGTGATGAGCTTGGAAGGGTGTTGCCATAATTCTTTCATCTCAGTACTGTAAGTTCGACATGTTGTCACAGCTTGAAACTTTTCAAACTGATGAGTCTCTGTGTACAACCCACTTTGGCTTTATCCACTCGTGTAGTAAACGATTGGAACCGCCTTCCGGAGCCCATCGTCGTTGCCGAGATGGAGGACCGTTTCAAGCGACTGTTGGATTCTCACCTTGGTATGCCGGGATTCTGCCGTCTCCAATGTAGCTGCATTGATCTTCTGCGAAACCTTGTTTTGCCATGACTCAAGCTATCTCCGCAGTTATCGGGAAGTGATGTAACTGACAAATGATCTTCCTTCTGCTCACTACCGTTCACTGGTCCAATGATCCAAAAATGTCACCAAGACCGTCTTACTTTCCGTATTTTGAATACCAAGTGGAGATACTGCGCACGATTACCGAGTTGTTGCTTTTTGCTGCAAACCTCTAAGCCAGTAGAAACCAGTTATGGAAAATGTCTTCGTAAAACTCTACTCCGTCGGCTGGCAAAATGGTGTATTCTGTTTATCAGTTTGCGCTCAGTACTCAAGTATGCGTGTCCTTATACTCGAGTGACACCAGTACACCCTATTCTTTATCTATTTATAATAATATATGCTTTTACTGTCCTTTTACTTTACCCGCAGTTGATCTTTTAAACTGCTGATAACATACCCATCCCGGTACATAAGCTTTGACTTGACTTGATTCCAATGGCTTGAAAACTGAGGGTTGGCATTGCTTGGAATGCGGACGATGAACGACCCAGATGAAATGAAACCCTGATCTAAAGGACCAGTTGGGTACATTGCTAGCGTCAGCTACGAGCTCGGTAGTTTTCTCACTCGTTTAATATGATGAGAAGACGCATGGAAGGAGAGAGGAAGCATGAAAAGAAACTACTGACATTTGGGCAAGTACAACTTTCCAGTTGCCCATTGTGCAAGATATTCCTGGACCTTTTATTCTGCTCTTTGACTTAAAAGGTTAACCCACAAGCAGTGAGACGCGATGACATCCACTTGAAAGAATCCACGCAGATAATTTGACTCGCCAGTTCTACTCACACGTCAGTGAAGAGGACGTCCAGCCGAGGCGCGTGACTGCACAACTCGATTTCGATCCGCTTGTAGTCCGTCACCCGGGGCCTTGAGATATTGGAACGGTTTATGTGAATCTCTCGATCGTCGCATTGTGCACACCAGCACCTGTGAGAGTCGATGGGTTTCTATAACTTTACGTCTGATGATTGCTCGGCTTGAGGCAAATGGTATGGTGAGCAGTGATTTATCACAAGTAACATAGCGGGTGCTTGACAAGTCCAGTAAGGTGGTTGGGGTGAAAATTGTCCAAATCTAAAGATATGCGCGGAGTTGCCTGTTTAAGCGTGTTAATCAAGTTAAATGCGCTGCAGCTGCTGCTGAATAGTGTTAGTGTAACATGAGAATTGAATGCAAGTCAACAGAACAGTGATAACTGACGTAGTGTGTGTGAGAAAATTACAACCAGATCGCTCACTTATATACCACTCCTTTTGGTCCATGAGACACATAAATCCGGGATGAGGACATGATTACTACATTCTAGAGAAGCACAGCTTAGGTAAAGAAGTGATGGGAGCTAAGAGCAACATGTAAACGTTTTTTTACAAATATCCAAATTAGGGAGAAGAATACTGAGTTCGGGAGAGTTCCAGGGTCCACACACCCGGAGAGAACAGTAATTCCGTCGTCACTCTAGACGGCTGTATTGTTCACTCAGTTTCAGGCAGTTACCTCAAAGCTTGGTGTTGTGGCTAAGTTTCAACAGATAGCAGCATACGTGGGTAAGGTCACACAATAGTTAGTGCACTGACATGAAGTCACTGCGTTACTTTCGGTAGCGTCCGCTGAAAGCTCCCAATAGCTTCAACCTTTGCTGATAAGAGTGATTGCATAGACTCTTGACATTCTTCGCTGCCCTACGCTGTAGTGTCCCTAGTACCTGTAAGTCGAGCCTAAGCCAACGTTGTCAACCTTTATAGCGTATTCAACAATAGGGCGCGCGTAGGAGTTGTGCGTCATTGGGAAAATTGATGGGTCAAATCTCCCGAATGTCCTTCGCAGCATGCCGACGTGCTGGTTGCCTCTTTTCGCAGCTACATCAGCCTGTTTTCAACCATTGTGGTCACTCTGTACGTGCAGCCAAGGTCGCGCTCCTGGAAACCGCTCTACAATCTGTATGCCCCAAACCTAAGAGTATAGGTATGCCTATGGCGTAGTTGCACAACTCGACATTTCTCTGCATTGTATGGTAGGATATTCTTGATTGACCGGTCCGACATCGTGCTAGAAAGCACTGGAGCCCTTCTTGATCCTCCGAATGCTTGCCATAACTTAACATCAGCTAAGAAGAATAGGAAATCGGACGTAACTGACCTCGCTAGGTCGTTCTATGAAAACCAAGTATAAGCGAGGTCTTAGCACAGCCTTGTGGTACATCCCACAATACCTCAATTGTATTGAACAGGGATTCTCTGGTTATAATCTACAATCGACGATCATGTCGAAAATTGCCTATCCAACCTAGGATTGGGCCGCCGATGCTTGTGGATGGGAGTTCGATGGTCTAAGCCAGGCATTCTCCACCTTTATTCATCCGTGGCCCGCTTTTGAATCCTTCCAATTCTCAGGGCCCCCACCCTTGATCACCACATTATCTGCAGTCCGCAACATCTAAAAGACTTAAATCTGAGCTGCAGTTACCATGTTACTATCTTTTATTAACATATCGGTATTACTGCTGTATCCCTCATACACCTCACGCTTGCTCTTTCACATCCTGCAGATTACATTCATTGTGTAGCAATCTCGAACCACTTATTCGTCATTACACAAAAGTCATCATGATTAATTACAATTGTTTTCCATTAATACTAGCTTTTAAATGTAAAGCCCGTGATGAATAAAGAGTCACAGCAACTTCTCAACAATATTTTTGTCGAAAATTTAGTGTGAACCTTGAACATGATATCCTCCAGTAAGCTTGCACATGTCCGGCTCCACACTTGACAGTGAGAGCCGAAGATCTCTTTCTATGATGTCCAGTCTGTTTCTACTTTTTACGGGAGAAACCACGCTGCTGAAGCTACACTCAACCAAATAGGTGGAGGGAAAGGCAAAGAAACATATTTCAGCTATTTCCCACAGTTTGAGATATTCGTTAGTGGCATTGGTCTTCATCCAAAAATCCATTTTATACTGCCTGAATTTGTATCATACTAGTGTGTTACTTCGAATCTCAATGAGATTTTCCTGGATGTTAACCAACATTGCAGGGCTGTACATCGAATGATGCTAAAATGCAAATCAGGATTTCCATGTCAATCAGATCCTGAAACCTATCTTTCGTTTTGTTTCGGATTTGTTGTAAAGGATTTGCATAAATAACCAAGTCTTCATCCTTCAGCTTCTCCGTAACTGTAGCAAGAATTGGGGACTGTGAACATTGCCGATATCTGATATTTTGAGCCTAAACTCCCAGCTTGTTAATAAATGCGATGAGTCTCCTTTACTTGAGATGAGCTTACTCAACTTGTCTTGAAGGGTTTCATTTAGTATGTTTACTTTTACAAAAAATATCAGCCAAGTAAAACACATCAAGTTTAGCTGATAGCAGTTTTCTCTCATAATCAGTTTCAGAGTGGAAACTGATGATGGTATCCGAGAGTGCAACAAATCAATCAATCAACAACAGTACATCTGTAGTGACCTGGAGATTCCCCTGTTTGGCTGCCGCATGCTGCGTAAAATATTACAAAATCACAAACTTCTATTTTCTCCATGTACATAGCAAATTAGCCGCTCGCCTGTTTGAACGTTGCTCGCGTTTGTTTGAGTCAACATAGCATCCGCCTTTCGAACGGCGCGACGCTCGTCGTCTCCGCGGCCATCTTTGCTCTCCGCGCACGCGACCACACCTTTCCCTAGCTAGCTATCTTCCGGTGCCTTATTTTTAGCACTAGATAGCTTTTCGCCCCCTTAATAAATTTTTCCTAGCGTTGCTTTTGGTGTTCTTCACTCACCGGAGATTGGCCTTATATTTGCGTATTGGTTCTAAAGCGTAGCGATCCTGCTTCTCGCTTTATTGGTGACCTCCGACTTTTGGTCATTATCCGGTGAGCTTTCGCTAACCTTTCTTTTCAGATTTGGCCGCATTTTTCGCTAATCCGTCTGATTTTCACTTTTCATTTTCCGGTTTAATCTCGCTGGCTCGTTATTTTTCTCGCTATGGAAACTGATCGCGTAGATTCTGACGTTCAGATCGGCACAGTTACGCTTCTTATCGCACCTTTTCGCGAGACTAATCCTAAGTCTTGGTTTGGTCAGCTAGAGTCGCAATTTTCTTTGCGTGGTATTAGGTCCGAAAAGACCATGTTCCACCTTGTCGTTTCCGCGCTTCCGCTAAATGTCATCGATGACATTGATGACATTCTAGATCTTTCTGACGACCAAAAGACTTACGATGCAGTCAAGACAGCTGTTCTGAGAAGATCGACAACGAGTTACGAAGCTCCTCAACGCAACCGATCTTGGCGATCTTAAACCGGCTCAGCTGCTTCGAAAAATGCAGAGCCTAGCTAAACCCACTTCGATAGATGATTCTTTTCTTCGGGAAATGTGGTTGCAACAACTTCCGCGCTAGATGCTACACATCCTCTGCGCTAGTGAGGATGCACCTTTATCCAAACTGGCCGATACAGTCGACCGAATTTGGGAGTCGTACGGCCAGGTTTCGCAGGTCCAGACGAAACCGGACGACGATATCGCCACGCTTAAATCCCAGATGGCAATATTGACTCGACAATTTGCAGACTTTTCGGCCTCCGGACATAACCGCTGTAAATGCTCTAGGAGCCGTTCGCGATTCACGTTCAAAACTCTCCTTCGCGATCACCGATTAGAAACGGTTACTGCTGGTACCACGAACGATTCGGCCAGCAAGCTGAATCATGTCCGCGCGCCCTGGTTCCTTCAAACGACAGCAGCAGGGAAACGGGCGGACCAGCACGTAGGGGCGACGGACTTAGCTGGTCAACGCAGTCGCCTTTTCTTCTCTCACCGATCGTAGAACCGGAGTTCGCTATCTCGTTGATACTGGTGCAGAAGTCAGCGTTCTCCCGCGTGATCCAAACGACCCGACTGATAAGTGATTAGCTCATTGCGCGCAGCTAACGGGACCATTATCCGCGTATATGGTCAACGCTCGCGCACGCTAAATCTCAGCCTCCGACGAGCTTTCAAATGGATATTCCTCGTTGCGGATGTTCAAACGCCTATTCTTGGTCTCGACTTCTTACGTCATTACGACCTACTCGTCGACGTTAAGCGACACCGTCTAGTCGACCGCCTTACGAATCTCGCAGTCATTGTGACTTTGACCGACATCGCGTCAATCAGTCCCGTGTACGCGACTCAACTTAGTTCACACCCGTCGGGCAAACGCTGCTCGATAGTTTTCTGCAGGCCTTCCGTCCTGCCGTCCCGTTGCTTTCCGCAACCGACGCCGCGACCACATCACATCGTTACGAAATTTCCGCCTGTGTTTGCAAAAGCCAGGCGCATGACCCCCGACAAGCTCAAAATTGCACGCTCCGAATTCGAGCACATGCTAGACTTAGGCATTATTCGCCCGTCTAAGAGCCCGTGGGCGTCGCCTCTACACATGGTGCCTAAAAAGTCAGGAGACTGGCGTCCATGTGGCGACTATCGCGCTCTCAATAACGCTACCGTCCCCCGACTGCTATCCGATTTTGCACATTCAGGACATCACGGCTAGCCTACGTGGTGCCCGTGTGTTCTCGAAGATCGATCTGGTTCGCGCTTACCACCAGATCCCTGTAGCCGAGGATGACATTCCGAAAACCGCAGTCATCACGCCTTTAGGACTTTTCGAATTTTTGCGAATGCCCTTCGGTCTTCGCAACGCAGCTCAGACTTTTCAACGCTTCATAGACTCTGTCACGAGAGGTCTCGACTTTGTTTATCCTTATATAGACGGCATCTTAGTAGCTAGTTCTTCCGAAGAACAGCACGCGGAGCATCTCAAGATGCTTTTCGAGAGGTTAGCCTCTAATAGCATTACTGTCAACGCTGACAAATGCATCTTTCAGCAACCATCTATCGAATTTCTTGGTCATCGAATTGACCAGCATGGCATACGGCCGCTCGAAGACCGAGTCAGCGCTATTAAGGACTTTCCCGTTCCGACTACTTTGGCCGCCATCCGCCGTTTTAGTGGGATGATCAACTACTACCGTCGATTTCTGCCACGTTGTGCCGACTTGCTCAGTCCATTGACCGACTTACTTCGTGGACGCAAGAACGGCAACGTCGAGTTGACGCCCGCTGCAACCGAAGCCTTCAAGGCCTGCAAAGAGGCCTTGGCTGAAGCCGTTATGCTTCACCATTTCGACCCCAAAGCTCCACTCAGCGTTGCAGTCGATGCATCGGACACCGCCATTGGCGCCGTCCTGCAGCAATTCACTGAAGGATGCTGGAAACCACTCGCTTTCTACTCCCGACGCTTACAACCGGCAGAAGTCAAGTACAGCACGTTCAGCCGCGAACTGCTGGCAGTTTATTCTACCGTCCGACATTTCAGGCACGTCTTAGAAGGTAATTCGTTCGTTATCTTCACCGATCATAAGCCGCTTATTTACGCCTTTCGAAATCAATCAGCTCGACACTCACCACGTGAGGTTCGTCAGCTGGATTTCGTGGCTCAATTTTCTACTGACCTCCGACACATTTCAGGTCAGAATAACGTCGTTGCTGACGCTCTTTCGCGCGTCTCCGCAATCCACACCGCTGGCCAGGCAATCGACTTATCTGCCATGGCTACCGCGCAACTAACCGACACTGACTGTCAGAACGTCAAACAAGATTCTTCGCTACGAATCACATCGCATCCACTGCCGTCATCTGATGGCACAATCTTGTGCGATACTTCTACTGGACGACCTCGACCCGTCGTTCCAGAAACCTTTCGACGTCTAGTTTTCGACACACTTCATAACATCGCTCATCCAGGCATCCGAGCCACGATCAAGCTCATATCCGAGAGATACGTTTGGCTCGGAATGCAACGCGATCTTAAGCGCTGGGCACGCGGTTGTCTAACGTGTCAGCAGGCCAAGATACAGCGGCACGTGTCCGCTCCGCTTGGTCGTTTTCCGCAAGTCTCAGCTCGCTTCGCCCATGTCCATCTCGACATAGTTGGACCCTTGGCACCATCCAGAGGAATGGTCTACATTCTGACCATGATCGACCGATACACCCGTTGGCCCGAGGCCGTACCTATACCCGACGTATCCGCGGACACCGTAACGCGCGCTTTCGTTGAGCGCTGGGTCGCTTCACATGGCTGTCCAGCCACCGTGACTACCGACCGCGGTCCGCAGTTCGAATCCTCGACCTTCAACGATCTTCTCAAAGTCCTCGGATGTCAACGCATCCGGACTACCGCCTATCACCCGCAATCCAACGGCATGGTGGAACGTTTCCACCGACAGCTGAAGGCCTCACTTAGTGCCGCTAATGCACTAAGCTGGACCGAAGCACTGCCTATGATACTGTAGATGCGCGGAGGACTTCGACAACACGGAACAGCAGAAAACGACAAGAGCAAGAAAGAGTATCCGACAGAGGCACCGGAATCAGTCAGCATAATGCAGGCCCTACCGGACGAGTGGAAAAGGGACCACGGGCGACGACGGGAAGAAAGTCTGCTCCCGGAAGATCTCAAACGATATTGGAGGAGAGGTCAAGAATTCAGACAAAAACGCCGATTGTTATGCCCCAAAGAATGACTCCAAGCCGAGTGACGCCTGGGAGATCAAGCAAGTCGAGAGCCTTCGAACAAATCCAGGCTGGTCGGAAAGCGACGTACAGGAGCGGAGATACGAAGCAAAATAGGCGAAGCTGAGTTGCCGAATTGTCGCCAATTGGTGGGCGAAGGTGCCCGTCGACCGCAACGCATTTCTGGTGCGTTGCGGTGTAGAAATGTGACTATATGTGTGTGGGCGTGAGCGCGTGTGGGACAGATCGTGACGTGCAATACAGATCGTGCTTTATTGCCCCGTCGTTCTTGCTACATTGGTGTCGTGACCAATCAGGATGAAATTGAGCTGGCCAACGCAGTTCGCGGAGGGTGATGTGGAGTCCTGGTTGGAGGAATTCGAAGCGATTGCCGCTTGCAATGGAGTGAAGGGAGACGGAAACCTACTGACAGCTTTGGGTACGCTGTTAACCGGACGAGCGAAGGCGACATATTTGTTGACTCGGAAAGTCAAGGCCGGTGGTTCGTTTGCTGAGATGAAGGCAGCACTTTGTCTGGAGTTTGGAAAAGAAATCGACCGCCAACATGCGCTGCAGCAGTTTCACTCTGCAAAGTGGGAAGAGCCGGAAGATCTGATGGTGTTTTTCCACAGGCTGAGCAGACACGTGGCAATTGGGCTCCCTGAGCTGGACGCCGCGGCAAGAGAACGATTGTTGCGAGGTCAGTTTATACAAAGTCTGCCAAGCGAACTCCAGGAGAAGGTAAAGCTGGCGTCCATGGTTGGGGTCGAAAAAGCAGAAGAACTGGTGACCATTGCACAAAGTTTCTTGGGGTCGGTGACCGTACGAAGAGTGCAACCATCCGAGCTGGAGCGCAAAGTACACCAATTATCGTGCATGGTCGAACAGTTGTTGGCGAGGGACAACCAAAGAAATACGGCACGACGGAATTGCTTCGGAAATCGGAGTAGCGGCCGCTGTTTTCGATGCAATCGCACGGGCCATTTTGCCAGATATTGTACAAACAATAATTTTTATCGTTGCTTCTCTTTATCCATACCGAGCAGATGGCAAGTACCGATTCTAGAAATAACCATCGAGGGCGTGTTAATACAGGCCATAGTAGACACGGGAGCGGGGGTATCCATTACGAAACGAGTCGATGGGGTCCCGTTAACTCAGTCATCTGTTGTAATGCAGACGGTCGGAGGATATCGTTTGAAAGTAACGGGGGTACAACGTTTACGATTAGGAATAGGGAAGACACAAATCCGTCATTCAATGTTCGTTGTGGAGGGTGCGACGGAAACGATAATCGGCAATGATATTCTCAGGAGGCTGGGCGCCAGAATCGATTTGCGTAATGACGTGGTGATAGTCGATAAGGAGAGAATCGTGATGAACACAGGAAAATCCAACCGCGTGGGGTCCGTAGCAGTCATACCGGATTGTTCAAATCACGCAATACGCGAGACGCTGCTGAAATACGCGCATTTGTTCACGGATGCGAATGATGACTATGGGTTCTGCGACTGGATAGAACATAGAATACGGCTAATCCCGGGCGAGCGGTGCAAACCAGTGTTTAGAAGAATACCGCAGAAAACCATGCCGGAGGTAAAGAAGCAGGTGGCAGAGATGGAGGCTAAAGGAATCATTAGACGAACGACTAGCCCGTACTCATCACCGGTTTTGCTGACGAAAAAGGCGGACGGGACCTTTAGATTCTGCATTGACTTCAGAGAATTAAACAGAGTGACCGTGAAGGACGCGTTTCCGATGCCTCAAATGGACGAAATTTTCGCCAGTCTTCATAGCGCAAAGCACATTTCTCTTATCGATCTCCGTTCTGGATATTGGCAGCTTCCAATTGCAAAAGAAGATCGGCATAAAACGGCTTTCAGTGTGAACGACCAGCAATACGAATTTTTGAGGATGCCATTCGGACTGTGCAATGCTCCTGCAACATTCAGGCGACTGTTACTCATGATCCTGGAAAATCTTCAAGGGGTGGTTGTTTATGGAGATGACATCATTATCTACTCCGAAACAGAACGGGAGCATGCTACTAGACTCGCGGCTGTATTGCAACGATTGGACGAGGCGGGCTTGAAACTGAGTCGAAAGAAGTCACAAATAGCCCAGAAGTCTATTGTGTGTTTGGGTCACATTGTGGGAGATGGCCAGGTAAAACCACTTCCGGAGAAACGGGAGACGATCAAGAATTTTGCAGTGCCAAAATCCAAGCGTCAACTCCGATCATTCCTGGGAATAGTGGCGTATGATTCGAGATTCGTGCCTCACTTCGCGGAGAAGATCAGTCCTTTGTTAAAGCTTCTCCACAAAGACGAACCATTCGTTTGGACACCGGAAGCCGATCAAGCTTTCAGCCACGTAAAGACATGCGTCACAGAGGGACCAGCGTGTTTACGAATACCCAGTCCTGGCGAAAAGTTCACGGTGTCGGTCGACGCAAGCAATGTGGCAATTGGAGCAGTACTGTCTCAACCGGCCGGGGTGATAGAGTATGCCAGTAGAGTGCTGACGGCTGCAGAGCAGAAGTATTCGACGACAGAGAAAGAATGCCTCGCTATCGTATGGGCTCTGGAGAAATGGAGAACGTATCTCCTAGCTAATGAATTCCGCGTCATCACGGACCACAAGCCGCTGTCGTGGTTGATGACCTCGAAAGACCCGCGGGGGCGCCTCGCACGATGGGCATACAGACTACAGGAATTTACGTTTACAATCGAACACGTAGATGGAACGAAGAACATATTACCGGACATGCTGTCGCGGCCAACTTTGGATGCTCTCATGCCAGAAATGGCCATACCGGTGTGTGCGGTCACGGCTGAGGATAGGAGTCTACTGGAGAATCAGAAAACAGAGGAATTTGTGCGATTACTTTGCGAGCATTTGCAAGCAGGCACCAAGCCAGACGCACAATCGGGTGAAATGAATGATCTCCTCAAGATCTGGGACCAACTTCATGTCGTGAATGGCAATTTGCTTGTGTCAGTAAACGGGAAGAAAGTACCTTATATTCCACAAACGTCCCGAGAACGTGTGATCCAAATGACCCATGATAACGCTCATATGGGCTTCGAACGAGTTTATGATTTGCTA
Organism: Dicrocoelium dendriticum; assembly: GCA_944474145.2. Lineage (NCBI taxonomy): Eukaryota > Metazoa > Platyhelminthes > Trematoda > Plagiorchiida > Dicrocoeliidae > Dicrocoelium > Dicrocoelium dendriticum. The sequence continues at coordinate 99,371,712 of OX104063.1, forward strand.
CGGAGAAGAGTATTTTGGCCAACCATGAGAAAGGATGTAGCGGCGTATATCCGGAGATGCCCAAACTGCCAGAAATGTCACGAGATGGATGCGCCGAGACCACCAATGAAATCAGTTGAAGTCAACGAACCACTACAGTGCTGGGGATTGGACGTCTTTGGACCGTTACCGGTGAGTCGATGGGGAAATAGCTACGTTCTGGTTATGATCGATCACTTTACGCGATGGGTGGAAGCCGTACCCATAAAAGACCAGACAGGCGAGACCGTGGCGCGTGCATTCGAATTCAACGTGCCAGCGAGGTATGGGATACCACAATATGTTATTACGGATCAGGGTCCATGCTTTGAATCGAAGGCATTTCAAACGTTATTAAACAAGTGGGGCATCGAGAGACGGCGTACATCACCCTACCATCCTCAAGCCAATGGAATGACGGAGCGATTCAACCGAACCATGAAGGAATGGATAACGTGCACAAAGTTGGCGTGGGAGGATGCCTTACCTGAGGTTCTGCTGTCGTATCGTGCCAGCATGCAGTCAACCACCAAGGTTTCGCCATTTGAGCTACAGTTTGGTAGAGAGCCCCGAATTGCACTCGATACATGTATATCGGAGGTGTGTGAACAGCAACATCCAGCACCACATCACAAAAGATTGCAGGATACGGCCAGAAGAGGAACGAGATCACGGCAACAACGGAACAAGCTAAACTACGACGCCCGATATGCGACTCACAAGTGGAGACCATTCAACATCGGAGATCAAGTCAAGGTGCGCAAGCATGATCATCCAATACACAGAGGGCCCGGGGCAAGCAAGTTCAAAGAACGCTGGCAAGGTCCCTACACTGTAGTTGACCGAAAAGGAGTGAATGTCAAAGTTGACAATGGAATGACGAAGCGCTGGATGAATACAGACCTGATGAGACCATGGCACACGAGAGAGCAACAACTTCGAGGAGGGGCGGGTGTAGATGCGCGGAGGACTTCGACAACACGGAACAGCAGAAAACGACAAGAGCAAGAAAGAGTATCCGACAGAGGCACCGGAATCAGTCAGCATAATGCAGGCCCTACCGGACGAGTGGAAAAGGGACCACGGGCGACGACGGGAAGAAAGTCTGCTCCCGGAAGATCTCAAACGATATTGGAGGAGAGGTCAAGAATTCAGACAAAAACGCCGATTGTTATGCCCCAAAGAATGACTCCAAGCCGAGTGACGCCTGGGAGATCAAGCAAGTCGAGAGCCTTCGAACAAATCCAGGCTGGTCGGAAAGCGACGTACAGGAGCGGAGATACGAAGCAAAATAGGCGAAGCTGAGTTGCCGAATTGTCGCCAATTGGTGGGCGAAGGTGCCCGTCGACCGCAACGCATTTCTGGTGCGTTGCGGTGTAGAAATGTGACTATATGTGTGTGGGCGTGAGCGCGTGTGGGACAGATCGTGACGTGCAATACAGATCGTGCTTTATTGCCCCGTCGTTCTTGCTACAATACTACTTGGTATCCGATCAGCTCTTAAAGCTGATTTGCACACGTCCAGCGCCGAACTGGTATATGGACAACCTCTTCGACTACCTGGGGACTTCTTTTCTGGAAACCCCAGAACACCCCGCTACGACGCGAATTACGCTCGGCAGTTAGCCACGAGCATGCGCCAAATCAAAGTAACCGACGTGCGAGAACAACGACCTAAATCATTTGTTCCACAAGATCTACTGCATTGCGCTTACGTTTTCCTTCGAGTCGATGGTCTACGCAGGCCACTCGAACGACCCTACGAAGGTCCATTTAAGGTTCTTACACGTAAGGAACGCGTATTCGCTATCGACCGCCACGGTAAACGTGAAACTGTCTCTATCGACCGTCTCAAGGTTGCCCATGTGGAACCTGAGATCGACGATGACTCCCTTCCACCTTCGGACGAGTCAACGCAGCCTATGATCGACGACACGCCTGATTCCGATGCTACGAAGCATTCTCCGACTAACCCTTCCGACTCAGTTCCTTCCGATTCTATCGAGCCGAAAGCGTCCTCATCCGACAAAACTGCTGGATCGACAACGCCTCCGACCGAACGTCCGAAATCGACTAGGTCAGATAGGCGGGTTCATTGGCCAGCGCGATTAAAAGATTAGTCTTCTTTTCATTCTTCCTTTCCCGCTTCCTTTTTGCTTGTGGCCTAACCCGCCCAACAAACGGCAGTTTTGAAAACCCAAAAAAATTTGCAAAGCGTTTTGAAAACCCCAAAAATCGCAAAAACGTTTTGAAAACCTAAAAAGGAGAAAATCGTTTTGAAAACACAAAATGGTTCTCGCTTTATTCACTTATCGCACTCGGTAAGTGCTATCGCCTTTTGTTAGCTCTGTCGCTCGCACTTGTTTGACACCGCGTTTCCGCTTCTTTTTCATATCCTCAACACGCGGACGTTCAACGACTATCGAACGTTACGTTTTCGGACACTACGTGCTCAAACATCATGTGCTGTGACACTACGCACTCGAACGCTACGAACATTTCCCCCCATTTTGTGTTTTTGGCACCTGTAGGGAGGACACGGGTGGGAGCCCCCTAGCGTCCGATCGCATTGGTTCTCCCCAGCAGCTGCATCAGGTTTCACCGCCTGGTCTCGCAGAAGGCTGGCCGGCGACGGACAGTCCTCACGTAGATCGAAGGGTCACCTACGGTTCCCTTCTAAGAGGGGGGCTGTGTAGTGACCTGGAGATTCCCCTGTTTGGCTGCCGCATGCTGCGTAAAATATTACAAAATCACAAACTTCTATTTTCTCCATGTACATAGCAAATTAGCCGCTCGCCTGTTTGAACGTTGCTCGCGTTTGTTTGAGTCAACATAGCATCCGCCTTCGAACGGCGCGACGCTCGTCGTCTCCGCGGCCATCTTTGCTCTCCGCGCACGCGACCACACCTTTCCCCTAGCTAGCTATCTTCCGGTGCCTTATTTTTAGCACTAGATAGCTTTTCGCCCCCTTAATAAATTTTTCCTAGCGTTGCTTTTGGTGTTCTTCACTCACCGGAGATTGGCCTTATATTTGCGTATTGGTTCTAAAGCGTAGCGATCCTGCTTCTCGCTTTACATCAGCCATTTGAACTGATGCTTCGCTATCATACAATCATGATGACCTATGGAAGAAAGAATAATAGGAGGGAGAGATGGGAGACTTACCTGAAAACCTTAATGCCCTAAGCAAACATTCGGGGTCAAGGCGTCTACATCTTGTGCAGGCAACAAAGTGGCTAGGTCAGTTACCTTTGGAGAGCCTTCTAACCTCTGTATGTAACAGTAGTAATTAGAAATCTTCACCTTTCTCATCAAACAACTGCTGGAAAAACGATATTGAAGTGGGTGCGACTTGATGTTGTTGGTTACCATTATAACAGCTGACAGTGCCTTCCCAAGTTCTTACCCACTAGGTGTTCTCGATGAATCACACAGTGAATTGTATGAACATCAGGGAGAACATCTTTTAGATTGGCAATAAATCCCTTACATCTTCCGACCATTGTGGTAACACCATCTGTTGCACTTGCAATTACGTTCTGAATTGGGATGGAGTTTTCAGTCAGATAGCCATTTACCATCTAGAATATAGACTGACCCTTCGTGTTAGTGTTAATTCTCTTAGCAAACAGCATCTCTTCAATTAATTCATTGTCTTTGAAGAAGCGGAAGTATACCAGGAGAAAAACATAATTATCAGGTAAAGTAAATTCATCTACTTGTAACGAAAATTTGCTGGACTGTAGTAAGATAACCAAGCTACGTTCTATGTTCTAATCCATCGCATCTATTTGTCCGGATACAGTGGAGTTACTGAGCGGTATGGTTTGAATCGCTTTTTGAAGATTCTTGTTCATGTCGCCCGACAGTATTATTAACACGGAAGGCAAAATAGTATTCCATCCAACATTATGTGGACTACAATTTCTAGCAAGTAACTTGCTGGTTTTATAAGACGCAGCAAACCCACTCACCTTTTTGAACTGTCAGCAAACATTCTCTTTAAAGTTGGTCTGTTTCCTAAACCATCGTACAGCTTTCTAAAAAAATTCACAAGTTTTGTGCTTGCGTCCTTATGAACAGTTTACTTGGTCGCATACTTTCATCCGAAAGAGTACTCTGGCAAATTAAACCCAGGTATAGTGTGGTTTTGAGATGATGCGATAGATCCAAATGAGAGGTATTCCACGGAGTATTGCAGACACTACTTCATTGCCGAGTAGCTCAGTTCTGAAGTATGTACTTATAAATGGTGAATATGTAGTCTCATGTAACATTTCTATTGTTTTATTTTGCTTTCACAGTTACATCATGGGTAAAAAGTAACACCTTTAGACAATGCGAGACAGATGGCATGAATGATTGGGGACACTAAATTAATTCTTCGTTTCCAATCAGCTTATGGGATCAAATATATGTTGAGCATACTTGTGATATCAGTTGGTGGACAAAATATAAAAATGTAAACATGTCGAAACGTTGTTGGTGGCAACCTAAAGGTCGTTCCTGAGGATACGTTTTAAAATACCATGGATAGACAAAAGAACTAAAGAACACTTCTTGACGAAAGCCAATGGAGCACGAAAACAAAAGGAACCTGGACAATAAAAAAGACTCCCTGTACTCATATTAACCACAGAAAATTTGGAACAAACAGTGACAGCAGGTAAAATGAAGGACAGAAGAGACGTACACTAAAGAGCTGTCGGGTGTTTCAAGAAATTGGCGTGGGATCGTCAACAACGTAAGCAACAGCCAACATCAGTTTTTGCCAAGTGTGGCGCCCAATGGGTGTTGACAGCGTAGTTGAATATCATGTAGTATGAGAAGTATTCTCATGTACATGTTAGGCCTACAAGTTGTATATTTCTCGACTATCCGAGATACAATACAACTAGGTGGTCTGGTCATATGTTACCACAGAAACGAGCTGTCCACCCTTATGATATAAATTAACAAACTTGCTTGATAATGTGAAGACGTTCGCTGAACTGAATTTTAAGAGAGTCTTATAGCGCGCTCTGATCGTTTCCATTCTTAGTCGGAACGGACGAGCGTTCTTCAGAGATAGCACGACATGCACAGAGTAGCCACTTGCATTTGCGATGTTGCGGGATAACGTGACCGAGCCGTCGAATGTACACCCGGGCTGAGGTCTCAGCCAGAGAAACGTGTACCCTGTCACGACTACACTCAGACTCAACGGGAACAAATAGCTGACCGGCACTTAACACCAGTGGTTGCGTCCCGATAGGAACTCTGTTAGTGTCAGTGTGGTTCCGTGTGGAAGTGCCGCAGTGTGCTCAGGAGAGCTCAATTGGTTCACTGCGGATTGACATGATGGATACCTTAGTGACATGAGGAGGGTTCAATGGGTTCACTGAAGCTTGCGCAATAGATGCATCAGTGTCCTGAGTATATCTTAGTTGCTTCAAACTCCTTGGGATGGCTGGGTGTTTACTTGCGCAGTCTGAGTCCCCGCATGCTGATTTTATGTTTGAAGTGAGCCCAGCGAAACCTGCTCAAGGTTCGCGCAGGTATGTCAGCTCCGCAAGAGCAAATCTATCCGGTCTGACTTTCACACATTCGTAAACAGCCAGTTGCGCACGCTTAAGTAATGTCACTGACCGGTAGTGACCAGGTGAGACTGGAGCACAAGGAAAAATTATCAGAAAAATAAACTTTTTATTGGTGCTATCACAACCCACTTTTCACATCATGGCTCCCTATAAAGATTTTCATTCCCAGGATCTCCTGAAAATTTTATATGCCCCCATTGAGAATGACTGATCTAAGCGATCAAACATTTTTGACAAGTCCAGGTAAATGATATGAACTCCCGCTCCAGCATCAACTGCTTCGGTCCAGCTGCTGCGTCCAATTAGTAGGTTAGAACAATGGATAAAAATGCCAATGCTTGACAGGTCTCGTGGCATGGTTTGTGCGAATTACGGAAGTTCATATGAGGTTACACTGGAATGAAACGCGCATCCGGGGACTCACCATAACATCCTCGTTAACACACAAGTAAATCCGTTTACCCCGATTTCGTTGGGGTTGCTGCGCGCAATGTTTGTATACGTCTTGTTGTCACTCGATGAACGGAATTCAAATCAGGTAGTGCAGATGGTGTAATGCGTTGTTGAGTCGTTTTTAAAAATGGTTAACGTCGGCGCAGAAATGACGAAAGTCGAAAGAGCGTTCCACAGCTGGCAAGTTCTAAGAGGATAAGAATTCCGACTGCATTCCGGCCAACTTCAATCGAAGATCAGTTTCAGCAGGCGACCCGCCAATTTTGTGTTACGGCTGAGTTTCAGGAGGTGGCAGTAAATGTGGCCGGGTTGCTTTGAGATCTGGCACACCAGAATGTGGTCGGCACGTTGATGGTCATAACATCCATTGTACACTCCCAGGGCTTTCAGTCGCAGATGGTATGACAGGTGGAACCATACCTTCACCCTTTTAGTTACTCTTCGCCGCTTTGTCTCCAGTGCAACCAGATCGCCTTTTAACCAGGGTTGCTAGGCCCACGTACTCCACGTAGGACCTCACATATGCGTTAGACATTTGAGGGAAGATAGAGGAGTCGAAATGTTCGAACACATTCCGTAAGAGACTAACCTGTTGGTTCGCGGATTTGGCCGCTTTAAAGTCCTGCGCCGAATAGACGAGGTCATCTTGAATCACACACACCCCCCAGTGTTGCTGTCCTGTTAGGCGCTCTTCAAAAGGTGGTCTCCAAGCTTATATGTGTTACTAGGCTTGTGGTGTACATGCATGGTTTTGCACTTACTCGCGTTGAACGGAAGTAGCTTTGACTATTCAAAAGCACCATCTAAATCTTACGGCAGCAGATAGTAATAGTCCAGATTACGGAGCAGTCTCCATATCTTGATGTCATTGGCAAAAAGCAGGAAATTCAACCCGTTGATACAACAGGTCGTTGACGAAGAAAAAGTATAAGCGTGGCCTGTAACACTGACACTTGTGGAATACCTTAGTCCACATCAATAGGATCAGAAAATGAGCCCCGAACTTTAACTTGCCACTGAAGAAGCAAATTTTCGTTCTATCCAAGAACAAGGTTTTTGATGCTGTAGGCTAACAGCTTCTGCAGACTGATTAGATTATTTAATCGGTCGAAGGCTTTAGAAAGTCGAGATAGATGATACCATTGCCCATCCGGCTTTATGCTGTTTCGACCCAACTGCCACGCGCAATCAGTAGTTTGGTCGTACATGACCGATGCTGACAGAATTCGTCTTGCTCCGGCGCTATGTTGTTTTGTCCTTCTAGATGGCCCATTAGTGTTTCAGCTATGATCGAGTTTATCTCCTCTGTGTGCACTGGGGGGGGAGAATCACTGAGCGATATTTATCAGTTCCCGAACGACTACCATCCTTGAAAATCAGGGTAATGATGCCCAGCTTCCACACCTTATGAGTCTGATGTTCATCCAATCATCTTTGAAAGAATCAGATTAATGGCATAGCTATTCTCACTGCTGCCATCTGCAGTGACTTCTGGTGCGTTTTGTCAACTTTGGGGGCACTATGGGCGCGCAATGATAGTAGCTTCCTCAAAACAGTTGCTGAACTAAAAGTGATATGTGTAAATTCTGATACCTGGGAGAATGGGACAGACATGTGATACCTGGGGGTGGTTCGTTGGAATATTGTAGCCGTAGTGTTGGTTGAATCCTTGGCATTTTGAGTATAACCATTTGCTGAGATGAGTGGGCTAATACCATGGTTCTATTTCCGGAGGCTATTCGTACTTTTGTATAGAATCATTGTTAATGGAAAACCTTACCGCTAGACTATGCTGGTGTACTGAGTTGTCCTCACGGGCAAGTGTGGTACAGTGAGTACGATGCAATAAATAGTTGCTCCGGTTGTCGAGGCTAGTGTTCGCTCTGTACATGTGCCGCACCGCTTCTCCCGAAGCCATGCTTCTTCGAGTTCTGCTCCGAATGAAAGGCGATGATCTTGCAGAACAATGGGGCCTGTTTTCCAATACGGATTTATTCAGACTGTTGAACTTACCAGTAAACTCCAGCCATGCAGTACCAATGGTACCGTCATCCGAAATCTGCCAGTTGGCTTCTTCTACAAGTTTTGTTAGTATGTCCTGATGTGTGATTTGCCGAAACAATTCAGTATAAACCTGTGGATACTCTTTAAACACACAGGCGCAAAGTACTTTTACCTGATCACTCAGTCCCAGAGCGCTCCCCATCCTTCGCTTCTCGATCATGAGCTCTTTGTTATTGAGTATTTTCAATCGCGGATGGTTTATTTCCTGCGGTATATCTGGTGGGCGAACTGGCGTGACTGAAGAGCGGAATGGTTGCAATAATCTCTTTCAAGCCCGCCTTGAAAAGCTCGCTGGGAGTGTCGAAACTTCCAGGTAGTAAACACCGAAGTGACTTGAGATTCGAACACGGCTGTATCGTCGTCGCTCTATCTTCTCCAAGGCTAATGTCAGCTGGGAGCCCATTATCTGGGGGACATTAAGCAGAACAAAAGGAATACCACACAGCAAGCCTCTTTGCGTCTCAGTCACAGACTGCACCATAATGAGTCTATGATCAAGGTTTCCGGCTCTCCTACCAGTTCGCCCTACAGGTCAATACGGTAGCCTACCGCCCTTGCTGGGGCGATCATTTCGAAGAAGCGACATACCATGTATCGCGACATCGACGTCGGTAATCTGAATACAATCAAACTTCCATTACGAATATAAGGTCCCAGGTGTATGATGCCTGATGTAGGCGCAGTTCAGCAAGCTTGTTCGGGAGACCTTATGCGTTGGTGTACATGCAAGAAAGTTTCTCTGATCGCAGTAGTGAGTCGGGGGACGTATATGTTGAGTGTAATTTTGAGCAGACCGGTGACAGCTCGGCCACTCTAATCGTTTTTGGGTGGTGCGGCGAAGAAATCATTTGTGTTCTGTTCGGGGCTTCCCCTATTACTTTCTTGCTCCTGTCTTTGTATGTGACGTATGGGGCCTGTTCTCCATCGGTTAGCTGAGTGGTGCTATCCGAACTGTTACCGGAAAATGTTTCCATAAAATTGCTGATCTCTTATGTTTGCTTATGGGACGCTGCTTAGATTCGAAACTCAGAAGTTAGGCTACTACGACCCGTATACCAGCACTCCAATACTCTTGCTGACATTTGTCTGGATAGAAGCACAAATTTCATAATCCTCGGTCTACAACCTTCGTAACCTGACGATATGAGTAACTTCGAGATCGATTGCCTTATGAAGTTTTCCAGGGATCTGGTCTTGAAAATGAGGCGCCACTGCTCCTGCTCGTGGGTAGTAGCTTCGCCCTCATCATGTCAACTAGCCTAGAGAAGGATCCGTCCTCCGTCCGCTACTGTTTTTAGTCTACATTAATGATCTTCCAGCAGACATTCTATCTCCAATGCAAATATTTGCAGACGATGCTAAAATATGGAGAGCAATTCGCTCAGCATCCGACCGCGGCTATATCCAGGAATATCTGACCCGGATTAACGAACGGGCAGAAAAGAACCAGCTCCCACTGAACCCTGCAAAGTGCCACCTGCTGACGGTGCACAACAGCTTCGTCAACACATACCTTTTGGGGCAACACGTCATGCAACACGTGACTAGTGAACGCGACCTAGGTATAATCGTGCAAGAGAGTCTTTGAAATCGCTCCAATGTTCGAAAGCAGCAAGTGTGGCGAACTTGAACTTGAGACTTTTGAGGCGAGCTTCGGCACTTTTGAGCAACAGCTAGTACCATTGTTGATTAACTCCTACATTCGTCCTCATGTTGAATATGGAATTTAGGCCTGGTGTCCATGGTTAAAACGAGACATCCGCCTCTTAGAACAGCCCCAAAGAAGAGCCACAAAGGCAACGCGTGGACTATCCGGTATAAGTTACGAAATGCGTTTTCGTGTACTCGGTGTGTTCTCATTAGAATACCGACGGCTTCGCGGAGATCTTACTCTCACATACCGGATACTAACCGAAAGCGAGCATCCATGTACATCACTGTTGACTCTAGCCCCATACAAACAAAACTGAGGCAACCGCCTGAAACTAATGACGCAACACTCTCGTTTGAATTGTAAAAAGTATTTTTTCTCACTTAGAATCTGTTCTCACTGGAATGCATTACCAAACTATGTGGTGAACACACCAGACATGACGACATTCGAAAGACTCTTAGCTTTTCATCTTAGTGCTAAACGATACACAACGCTTTGTTAAAGTGCAATGATTTAACCACTGATACTTTACGTTCCGCGTTGGAACATTTTGATTTTAATTTTCTTTTGCATATCCATCCTTTGGGTCTTGTAAAGTTGTGCTTTTTATCCCATCATACACCATTGAACCGTAGAACACGGTGCACAAGGATGATCCTGGCTACGAAGTCTCCTTGGTATTCTTCAATGTTCTGCTTCGCCTGCTTACCCTCGCTCCACGGACTATCCTGGAATATGCGGATACAACACGACCCATTCAGGTGAGCTGCTGATAACAAAACTGCCTCTGCTTCATCGGCGAGAGCCACTAGAGCTCGGAGAATTCTCGATTCATGGTCGTGCTCTGAATTTGGTGACAGGTGACCCATGTCAACTTGTCAGACTTAGCTACAACACCTAGTATGTGATATATGAAGTTCCACTGATTCACCTCATCCAGTTGCTTTCTTTTAAGGGAATCCGACCTCGATTCCAGGAAATCAGTGGATGGGAGTACCACTTGGCCTTTTCGATATGAAGACGCGCAGCGTCTTCAAGTCTTTGATCGTCATTTGCTCCGAAGCGTTTCCGGGGTCAGATGACACCAGCGTGTGCGCCACGAGGATGTGAGTGGGTGAGTACGACGCAGTGATACTCAAGATAGCTCCTTAGAATAACAGATAGCACTGAATAACTTATGTTGGTTTGGGCACGTACTACGTCTGTTCGATCAACGCTTACCAAGGAGGGCATTGTTTTGTCTGCCAGAAGTTGGATGGCGCAATGCTAGAAGTAGACAAAGTTGACTTGACAGCGTGAAATGGTTATTGACAAGCAAACTGAGTGCCATCGGTTTGTCCCGCCTTGAGTTTGGCTCGAGACCTTACAGGACATGGCACGCAGCCTACACCATTGGCGCGTCTGCTGTCGTATCCCAGTCGGACTGTCTGTTTTAATTGTGTTTGGTGCTGGGTTAACTGTGAGGCAATGGCTGATTTTGACGCGGGGCATTGAAAGCCGTAAGGAAGCTGTTTCGCCGATGCCTTCTTAATTTTGCACGATAGCCAGCCGTTTGTGCTCGTATGTTGTTGACACGAAGTAGGCGCCTTCATCCTGCATGTTTTCTTCGAGCATCAAGGTTTTTCCGCTCAGCTTCACTGCTCCCCTCCTACTACATTTTCCCTGTAGGTCGTTGAGGTTGTACGGAACCGAAGCATCAGTTCAAATAACTGATGTACTGCTTCTGATGAGGATAGTGATGTACGTCTTTATCGCTTGTCTGACCATGCATACTGCGCAGAACCATGAAGAATGTGGTTTACCATTGTTTTGTTTCATCTGCCTCACTTTTAGCCAAGAACACTTAGAACGAAGCATGCCGAGTCAATTGGAACACTGTGTCCCTGTTCGTAACTTATTCTGGCAAGAAGGAAAACCACATACTACCTTCCTTCCAGTCGCCTTAGATTGGGCCTTTTTTGATCGGCCATTATAAACCATTGTGTCGACCAATGCCTTTCAGGTGCGTGCCTTACAGCGTGTGGTTGACTGTCTGTCCCTAGTGCGCTGAACTGGTCTTATGTTTAGGCTTAGCACATCCGCTACACTTTCGGTACGCCGCTGGGCTCAGGCGGTAGGTTTAAGCAACCTGCTTGTTCTCTCGGTAATCGCTCTGATGGGTAGACAATGCGAATGAGCAATAAGGGACACAAAATGTTTGATAGCCACTTACTTAGTTGTTGACAGCCGTGGTTGCCGGATCGTCGCATGGGCCTCGGAGTTGGTTTTCGTTTGAGACGATAAATGTCGCCGTATGACGTATGATTCGGAAACTGCGCGCGCGTTTCTAGGAGATGGTTGCGAAGACCGCGATGTAGAGGTACAAGGTAATCCACACAAGCTAGATCCGAAAATCTGAATTCACTAAATAGCGCTAATGAAACTGGATAGAATGAGAGTAAGCACGTATGTGTGTGGTGAGAATTTCGACAGTAAAGCCAAGTACGAAGTCAGAAAGAATGTGACTGCACGGCAGTTTGTGTTGTGACATTTGATGGAAGCCATATTGTTCCGGGGTTACTAAGCTGTGGTTTTCCTGATACTTCATCACTTCATCTGCGAAAATGGATCCCATGACTTTGGAAAGCACAGGAAGCAGCGTTATCGGATGGTAATTGTTAGGGTCAGTGCGACTACTTCCCTTATGTATGGAACCTCTGACCCCTCGCTTATATATCGGTGGAACTTTTTTCTCCTCTAGACAGCGCTAAAAGAAAATACCCTGTTGTTTTGTTAGATCACTGCCTGTTGCCTGCAGAGCCTTCGATCAATTAATGTCTACGCAGGAAAACTGCGGATACGCAGAGATAAATGTTTCTTCAACCCAGCTTCTTCATTGAAGGTGATGTTGGATAAGCCTGACGGTTGAGTAAAATAAACGAAGAGAATAGTTGGGTTCGTCACCCTCTGGAACCTATGGGAGTACTGAGACCGTAAGAGGTCGGTGTTACACCAGGCGATCCGGTGCCTCAAAAGTACAATGTCGTCCCACACACCTGACCGTGAATTTCTCTCTCACCCAATGGTCTACTGTGGTTCATATACATCAGGTCGCCGCCTGTCTGACACACACAACCTATATTGTCGGCTGTCTTGCCTGTTTCATGTGACTTGAGATCTGGTCAATACACTGTCCGGTGCGGTGAGTCTTTGTTCTGACGGCTCAACGCCCCATTAACAGCAATTATAACACTGGCGATGGAGATGGTTGATCATTCACAGCTAACCCAATTACTACAACAGCAGCATGATTACATCCAGCAACAACAGCGGGCTATGTATCAACAAGAAGAAAGACAGACATTGGAGGGTTTCGGCGTGGCTCTCTTCCATCCCTGCACTTCACGACCCATGGTTTCCTCTTTGTTTAGACTCATCAGATAGAGATAGCCAAGCTGGGAGTGGAACTCGGCGCATAGTGCTTGGCGAGTATCACCATGATCACTAGGCCATTGAGCTCCGCGAGCAGTGTTTGACACAGCGGTTAGAAGTAGATTTTCGGGTTTTGGAGTACTCAGATATTGTTATTCCAAGCCCTCACTGGGAATCTGTCATCTATGAACATCTACCACAGTGAAGACCGAGCCCACTTCAGCTAGAGCGTTGGCAAACGGAATGCAAGATTTCCAATATGACACAGAGAACGGCATCACATTCGCAACCTGGTACTGGCGGTATTAAGACATCATTCTGGTTGACACGATCACACTTGATGATGCGGCCAAACTACGGTTGTACCTACGGAAGCTGGACGCAAACGAACACAACCAGTACTGTAATTTCATTCTACCGAAACATTCCCGCTAGTGCGATTTCCAGGAGACTGTAGATGTTCTCACTTCCATTTTTGGTGAAAGATCCTCAATTTTCAACATCCGTTATCAATGTTTGAAGCTAGTTAAGAATCAATCCGAGGATTATTATTCATTGGCCGTCGGGGCGAATCACTCACGTGAACCTTTCAAGCTCAAACAACTTACAGATGATTAGTTCAAGTCACTCATTTTTGTATCTGGCTTGACCTCTGCAGCTGATGCAGAAATCAGAACAAGTCTGTTATCTAAACTGGACTCATCTCCAGATTTCACCATTCAGAACGTCACCGCAAAGTGATAGCGTCTGATCAACTTAAAAGGTGTCTCACAAATGTTGCACTCGAGATAACTGAAATCAGAGATCGCGATAGTTGATTTAATTGCTACCCGGGCACCGACAGACGTCTAAAACACCGCACAACAGAAACCACCACATGTTTGTTGGGATTGTGTTGAGTGGTGTTTTTCCAAAAACTGTCCGTTCATCAACCCCCAGTGCACCGTCTGCCACAAGAAAGGCCATAAAGAAACGCATTGCCGATCAACCACACGACGTCCACATCGTGGGGATCAATCGAAACGCTTCCACAACGCGGAACCAAATGGGAGTCTAATGTGGTTTATGCAACTGCACGAAGGGTTTCGTTCACTTCGTAAGTTTATCACAGGTACTGTTAATGGTTACTCAGTGCGCCTAAAGCTGGATACCGCATCTGACATTACCATCATCTCCAGTCCGACATGGTCGGCTATCGGTAGACCGCTACTGTGTAAAGCGGAAAATACCACAAGGAGTGCATCGAACAATGTCCTACAGTTATACGGTCAATTTTACTGCGGTTGTGTTTACAGAAAGGATAAACGAACCGGCGCCTTACACGTTTCTGACAACCCGGGACTAAACATACTTGGTATTGATTGGATACCCACATTGAATCTGTGGAGCGTTCCTCTTGACTCTGTGTGCGATCAAACCGAGGAAACTCTATCCGGTCCAGACATGTCATCACAGTGCTAGGCAGCGCAGAATTCTACTATCGCTGGCGATATGAAGAAGCAACAACCAGAAGTGTTCAACCCCACACTTGGCTGTTGCACCAAGTTCACGGCATCTCTGTATCTAAAAGATGACACAAAGCCTGTTTTTCAACCCAAAAGACCGGTGCTGTATCCGTCTCTTAAGTTAGTTGACAATGAGTTGGGTCGCCTGGAGCAATCGGGGGTGATTTCTAAAATGGTATCCTCAGACTGGGCAGCGTCCATAGTGATACTGACAAAGGCAGACGGAACCATTCGCCTATGTGGAGATTATCCAACCAGCCTGGATGCAGCACGGAATCTCCATTAATACCCCCTGCCACCACCGGAGGATCTTTTCGCCAAACTCAACGGCAATCGCATTTTCTCAAAGATTGATCTCTCAAATGCCTATCTTCAAGTGGTAGTCGATGATGACGCACGGCGCCTTCTTACAATTAACACTCACCGTAGTCTGTATCAGTACAATCCGCTATTGTTCGGATTGAACGCTGCTCCGGGACTCTTTCAACAACTGATGGATACTATGCTAGCGGACATATCATCGGCTCGTGCATACTTGGATGATATTATCTTCGCATCAACAGACAGAACCCATCATAGCTGTCACCACTTGCAGGTATTCGAAAGCCTACTGGAATATGGCTTGCCTCTGAGAGCTGATGAATGTTATTTGGTTACGCTTCAACTGAAATACCTTGGTTTTATTGTCGATCGTG
The DNA here is from genome assembly GCA_944474145.2 of Dicrocoelium dendriticum. Classification (NCBI taxonomy): domain Eukaryota; kingdom Metazoa; phylum Platyhelminthes; class Trematoda; order Plagiorchiida; family Dicrocoeliidae; genus Dicrocoelium; species Dicrocoelium dendriticum. The sequence goes on from OX104063.1 coordinate 99,387,091, forward strand.
ACGAGCGAAGAACTGATAACGAAAAAGTGCAAGTCATTGACGAATTACCTGCACCACACGATATACCTACTCTGCAATCGTTCCTGGGTATGGTAAGTTATTACAGTGCATTTATTCCTGATATGCATCGACTTCGCGGGCCAATGAATGAGTTGCTGGGTAAAGTCGACCCTGGGTTTGGTTATCCTAATGTGAGGAAGCGTTTAGGCTCATTAAGAAAACTCTTCTATCTGACTTAATGCTGATACATTATGACCCAAAAGCAGATATCATTGTCTCCGCATATGCCTCTAGTTATGGTGCTGGAGCAGTTCTCCGTCAGCGGTTCGACTCTAGCACCATGAGATCGGTTGCCTACGCATCACGTGCCTTAACGAAATCTGAAAGAAACTACTCACAGATCGAGAAAGAGGCACTAGCTTTAACTTTTGCTGTCAACAAGTTTCATCGGATGTTGCAGGGTAGAGAATTGGTATTGGAGACTGACCATAAACCATTATTAGCCGTCTTCGGTTCAAACAAGAGCATACCAGTGCGCACAGCGAATCGCCTCCAACACTTGGCGACACTGTTGCTGGGATATAATTTTACAATAGCTCATGTGCCTACTGCACATCTCAGCTACGCCGATGCGTTGTATCGACTTATCGCAAAACAGCCGAGCAAAGAAGACCAGGTGACCGCGTCAGTTGCGTTTGAATCGAACGTGAAACAGCTTCTGTGTAATTCAATCAGAGCTCTCCCGATTACTTTTGTGGACATTCAGGAGCACACCAAAATCGACCCCCTTTTGCAGAACGTTATTCGTTTATTAAACCCCATGGTCAGACCGGATTACTGACAAACACCTTAAAAAATTTTATTGTCGACGTGACTCGTTAGCACTGGTTGATGATTGTGTTTTATTTGGTGAGCGCGTGGTTGTTCCGAAGTCCCTGTAGGCAAGCGTATTGAGATTTTGCACCTACATCACCCCGGAATATCACGGATGAAAGCTTTCGCCGGAAGTTACATAAAATAAAAAGATATATTTCTCGTGGTACAGAGAAACCGAGCCCACAAAGGGACGGATCATGTTTACATTGCAACATGCTCAGGCATGCGAGGCTGTCAATTGTTTGGGTTTTTACAGGGTTACAATAGGGATGTTTTGTGCATATTTTCATTTGGTACTTTGTCACTGTATGCTACCAGTTTGCGGGCATTCGCATTTGATTGTTTTCGGTGCAGCTTGGTGGTGCCATGATGGCGGAAGTTTGATGGGGAGGGGCGTATGAAAAGGATGAAATAGAGTCACCAATCAAAATCAGATGAGTAATACACAATTTTCCTTAATATACTGGAGTAATACAGTTGGAGCTTTGTGTGAGTAGCAAGTTAGGGAGTTTCGAAGATAAGTAGAATACTATATTGAGGTAACTCCAGTGGATCCGCAAACTCTAGTTGCTTTCTCAAAATAATATAGACAGTGTTTACATCGTAGCGAGTTAAGGCATAGCGTAGTGTCTAGACATTTCTTGGTCTGCTTATGGAGTTGAAGTAATCAAGTTGTGTTTTGGGTTGCCAGTTGGTTGAGATGCTTTGTGAACTCAGTTGCATTCCTTTCAGCCTTCACTTGTAAGTGGATATGTAGGACGCGCTTGGCTATGCACGGTCAAGGTAATGTTGAAAATGGATAATTAAACAGATAAGTAGACAAAGAAATAAACGCCTATTCACTGCAAAGTCAGGACTCAAGCAGTGCACCGTAGTCTTGTAGAAGATGCCAAAGACAGGGCGATTAGGAAATTGTGCAATAGTTATCCGATTTTTCGTGTAGAGATAGAGAGGAAATGCACCACAACTAAGAGCGTGGCTATGGTCTAAGGAATTACTTAGTGGGAAATATCGGTAAGACAGTAGGACGGTAGAGATGAAGTAACTAGGAACCAGGAGGACAACAGATTCAATGCAGAATGAAGTCCGGTAAGAAAGAACAAGTGAAGTAATGCGGTCATTCGTGGGACCTCCTTCTGTGGACCTGCTTCCATGCGGGGTAGTCCCTTGAGAGTTTTCACCCGCACCTCCATGCCCCATCTGGTCAGGTATCGGTGTGGTTGAAACTCAAGCTGACCACTACTGATTTTATTCACTATTTGGGCAATCGTTTTTTGGTGAGCTAGTTACTTAAGTCAGTCAGCCCTTTCGTTATCCATCGTTTTTTTGCGTGCATGATGACCGGGATCACTGGTTGGCGTCATATGCTATTAAGTTTAGTTCATCAGTTCAGCTTGGACTGTTTTTCGGAGTTCTGCACACTTTTTCTATTCACCAGTGGGTCTTTTGGTGTGGGTGTAGATGTTTCTTAAAAACTTACTTCTAACCATCACCACAGGAGATCCGCCTCCTCCTAATCAACAGAACAACAGGAGAATGAGATGAAATAGTTAAATTAGGGGGTAGAAATATCGACGAAATAAGTAGCCAAATAGCATGTCTCGCGACATTGTGGGATGCCATATAATTGCAGCCGTTTAGAATAACAGATAACGTTAGTAATTAGTTGGCTTCTCTTTTCACTACGTGCTAGATGATGCAAATTATCCGGATGCCATAGCACAGTAGAATATTTAAACTATTCGAAGGAGAGATAAAGCATGAGCTACGCATGTTTTGTTTCTCCACCTATAACTGGGACTTCAAGGGTGACATTTTCGAGCATAAAATGTAGGTATGATGGAGTGTGATGAACCTGCATTACAGGTCATATATTGTTTGGACCTAATGAAAATAACACATCTGTAGACACTTGAAGATCGTATGTTTTCATTATGTTCTGCATGGTGAGAAAGGCTCCCAAGTTTATTGTAAATTTGGTTAGGTTTTACTTGCCCGTACTTTCAGTGATAGCTTATTCCATATGTGAGTATACTTTACCAGGAAGAAGTTGGATCGAATCTTTAAGTCCCCTTTTTTAAGGGTAATGAATAACCCCTATTTCTTGTGGAACAGGTTGAGGAATTTTGCAAATTCAAGATCTATTCCGGTCGTGTACACCAGGCAATGTATAATGTTGTAAAAGAGAACTCGATTATTTTTCAGGCGGCGCAACCATAGAGGGTTTAGTTTAAGGCGGCGACAGCGGTCTTCATAGTTGACAACGGTATCCATGGTTGTGTCGCCACATGTAACAATTGTGCATCAGCAGCGAAACTTCCAAGCAGAATCATCCAACCCTGAATGCCAGCCACTAAGCCTTCATCATCATCATCATCATCATCATCATCATCATCATCATCATCATCATCATCATCATCATCATCATCATCATCATCATCATCATCATCATCATCATCATCATCATTATACATGTCAGCTAGAGATGGCAAAACACCTCCGCTATTGTACCGCAATACATAAAGGAAATACATACATACATACAATACATAAAGGAAAAATAAATACGACAGTTGAATGCCAGCTGAGCTACCAGCAACGGATACGCATCGTTCCGGTAAGCTACTAGCCGGCTACTAGGCAAAAACAAAAATTTAATTACGTTTTACCCTACGAAATAAGATCGTTGATGGAGGGGAGGCTAAAGGGATGGGGAGGGACAAAGAAACTCGCAGCAGGAACGCCACTGAGGTCGGCCCCTTGCCATATCAGCAAGTGTATCCAGCCAAACGTGTTCACCGTCTTTTGGACCCCAACCAGGGAGCCGTGGAGCTCCAACTGAGGCCAGCTCCGAAGTGAGGGCCTTCATTCCTCTGGACCAAGTCATCGCTTGGCCACCTCTCCTCTTCTTCCACCCACATCCCCGGTGAGCAAACAACGCACGTCGAGGGAGTCGGTGGGCTGGCATGCGCAACACGTGGCCCAGCCATCGGAGCCTGGACAGGAGAGAATTCACTGGTCCAGTACAAGGCCAGTATTTTTTGGTTGTGGTTAACGCGTATACTAAGTGGTCGGACGTATATCTGATGTACACAACTACGACAGCGGCCACAGTAAGAAAACTACAGCAGTTATATGCACAGTTCACTTCATCAAACCCGTTGGTTTTCGATAACGGTTCGCAATTTATATCCGACGATTTCTGTGCTTTCTGTCAGCGGAATGGTATCAAGCACTGCCGGTCACCTCCGGGGCAAACCCATTCCAACGGACAAGAACAAAAATTCGTGGATGCCTCCAAACGTTCACTTCTAAAACTGCAGGAGGAATGAACAGAAAAATTTATACAGCTGTTCCAGTTAATTTATCGGGCTATGCCTAAGCCCGTCGCACCAGGCGGCAGATCCCCAGCGGAAACCATGTTCGGGCGTGAGATACCTTTACCAATTAGTGAAATACGCTATTGGGTTACTCAACGGTCACTGAAGTTAAGTGTGAGCAGTTCTTTTCCATAAAGGGGAGCCTGTGTATACGTTGGATACAAGACCGAATCACCAAAACTGGCAACTAGTAGTGATACGAGAAAGGAAAGTCACTGCTGTACGAGGTGTCAAACGGACTGTTATCTTCCGTTCAGCAAGTTAATCAGGTACGCAAAAAGCGCGCCAAACACAAAATCTATTCGACTTCCGAGATGCCGGTGGAGGTACTCCTGGATACCTTTGAACATGAGCTAAGCTGCGAAGACAGCGATGATCGAAGGTGACCAGCTTCATTATGTCTGTCTACCAGATATGCCAGGTTTCACAACCGTATACGAGGGTTGGACGGACGGCTGCATTGTGCACTCTACCCTTCAGGCAGAGAGTGATGTCGCGTCTGCACCACAGGTGGAGCAGATTGGTAAAAGCACCTCGAGCTTTTGCTATACGGTTCGTAATCTTAGTCTCGATCCCTCGGGCGCTAATATAGCTGCCAATGTACCTGAATCCCTCGGTACAGACCGTATCACGGCGGATACCTGAGTTTAGAATTGATCACGTGTGTCATCAGGATAACACATGGTCAGACCGTACGTGCTTATAAAAGTGGCAAAGTTACCTCGCCCGAGTCGCGGGCGAACGATCATCAGTCACGCGCTGATGCCATTAGGCTCACCAACCAGCTGGTCATTTAGGCGATCGGATAGTGCAAATCCGACCCTATGTTCATGTGGTGCTGAAATGACGCTTCCCACGCAGTAGAACGTAGAACCGGCACCAGCTTCCTGCAACTTATCTTGCTCAACGAGCCGGGTTTCACTGTGCGCCGCAATATCGATCCCGTAGCGCGCCCGTTCGGTCGCGACCAGTGCACTGCTCACGTTTCAGCCCCCGATACTGAGTGCATTGCGCGCAGGCATACGATTGCATTGGTGGGCAACCGAACGCAAGGTGGCGGTTGTGCTTCGGAGATTTGTTTGAAGGACTCCACCCGGAGTCTATGGCTCAATAGCCTGACCCACAATGTAGTGGGGAGCAGATTCACCCAGGGAGAGAAATTGTACAGGCCCATTGGGGTCCACTTTAGGTTCGCCACACACAGCCATTGGAGATTTGGCATTATTCACGTGTTTTTGCGACCGTAGTAGGATACGCACCTGTGATCACGACCAGACGCAGGAGGGTTTTCACAAAATTGACCAAGGGCTTTCTGGCTACAGGCGGGCAGTAGCAAACCCATGAGCATTAGAAGGTGCCATCCCATCGTCAGAGACAACGCGTGGCGCTCGTGCTCTACGCCAATCGAGCTGTGGGCTTATAATCTGTAGATCTGTTGTCCGTCATGGCTAAATTTTACGGTAAGAGGGAAACCAACCTCTTCCAAACCTCCGAAGAGGATGGGGTTTGGACTAGGATACTGGCAGGTCGCTCCCACCTGATAGGAGAACAACTCGGGTCCTCAGCCAAAGCCTTCGATTAAATGCACACCAGAAAGGGAGCGGGACTGGTGCATAGTCACTTCATTGACTCACGCGCGTTGGTATGTATCCTGGCTCTTAGCCAGAAGGGCTAACCCAATTCCTACCAAGCGGTCGCCACGAAGAGGCGTCCAAGACATGAGTCCACGACACAACATTAGCAGCAGCTGGGAGATGATCTGTCAGGATCGTTCCACGACAAACATCAGCACACGATGGGCTCTCCGGCCATGAGTTATGTATACTGGAATTTTATTGACAGTGCCATCCAGAAGTGTGTCGCTACATGTGCTCCAGCAGCGAAACGTGTAAGCAGAAGCAACTAGCCCTGGGCCAGTGCAAGTCTCATGTTCCTTTATTGTGGTTGATGCGTACACCAAGTGGCCAGAGGTGTGCCTAATGAATACGCTCAGAACAGTGACCACAGTGCGAGAATTAAAAGCTGTTCGCACATTTCGGTTCACTTAACACGTTGATTTCCGATAACGGTAGACAGTCTCCGACGTAATGGCATCAAGCACTGCCGGCAGCCTCCGGGAAATCCCTAGTCCAGCAAGCAAGAAAACTTTTTTTTGGATACCTCCAAACGTTCACTTCTAAAACTGCAGGAGGAATGAACAGAAAAATTCATACAGCTGTTCCAGTTAATTTATCGGGCTACGCCTAAGCCCGTCGCACCAGGCGGTAGATCCCCAGCGGAAGCCATGTTCGGGCGTGAGATACGTCTACCAATTGATGCAGTACGCTCTAGGGTTACGCAACAGCCACTCGCGTCAGGCGAAGCATATTTTTCTACTAGGAGAGCCGGTGTACGCGGTAGATACAAGACCGAACCACCAAACCTGCAATAGTACGAAAAAAGAAAGGCATTGAGCTGTACGAGGTGTCTATCGGACCGTGCGGCACCTAAATCAGTTACGCAAACGACGAATTGAACACACAGTCACTTCTACTTTCGAGTTACCGTTCAATATACTGCTGGACACGTTTTAACTACCAAAACTGTGGGTCTTAGTGAGCCGACGGAAAGGTGCACAGAGACATACCACGCAGTCACTCGGAGACCTATGCGGACAGCTAAACCGAACCGAGTTTTACAGGTGACTGAATCACTGGGAATGTTGATCTTCAGCAATCCAAAAATCCCATTTATTAGAATGAATCAAGGAAGACAGAATCTGAGTAAATAATTCTTTTCGGTAATTCTCATCAGACTCAAACATTACATGATGACGACAAAGTGCTAAATGTGCCGGATTGAGCTGCGTATTGATCAGAATGTTTAATTCCAACAGGAACAAATCAATAAATCACGGGGTCATTGAAAGTGAGGAAGTATCTACAGGGGAAATCACAGCCGAAGCTGTAGGCCACGGTAGAAGTAAAGGACATACAAACTGTTTTTGTACGCACAATTCTGGCTTGAGTTGGCAGATGTAGATAGCTTCCGCAATAGACAGGAGATGCTTCCGGAATCCCGTTAGAATTAAACATTATGATCAATACGCAGCTCAATCCGGCACATTTAGCACTTTCTCGTCATCATGTAATGTTTGAGTCTGATGATAATTACCAAAAAGAATTCTTTGCTCAGATTCTGCCTCCCTTGTTTACAGGTGAACCCAACACTTTTTGTATGAGTCTTGAGAACGTGTTTTTAATGGGGGAGATGTTACACCGGACGATCCGGTGCCTCAAAAGTATAAGGTCGTCCCACACACACCTGACCGTGAATTTCTCCCTCACCCAATGGTCTACTGTGGTTCATATGCATCAGGCCGCCGCCTGTCTGACACACACTCCAACCTATATTGTCGGCTGTCTTGCCTGTTTCATGTGACTTGAGATCTGGTCAATACACTGTCCGGTGCGGTGAGTCTTTGTTCTGACGGCTCATCGCCCCATTAACGGCAATTATAACCGTCGGCTGCTTCCCTCACTGATCGTGTTTACCGTCAATCGTAACCAGTGCTGGGATCCCGCGCTGCATCTTGCGAAAGTGCCTGTATAAGAGCTTGCGGTTCGTGAGTTCGACTGACGTCCTCCCACGGACAGAGACAACACGTGATACCCCTAATTCATTTCAATCTGAAAGAGCATTTAACCCGTACGATGCTGCTTTATGTGACTACGTTTTGAAGAAAAGATTCTACCGACCTTCCAAATCTCCACAAAAGAGGATACTGAGACGAATTTTGTAGTGCACATCGCCACTGACATTTCTGTTATGAGTGGCTCCGGCTGCATGCAGAAACTGCCCACCCTGCGTAGCTCAACAGACCGCTGCGGTACATAAACCGTTGCATCGCGTTAAGTTCCGACCTCGTCTGCAATAAAATACTACCCACATAATCCCCTGTTAGTGTAAAGTCTTAGCGATTGTCACCTGCCAAGCGATCTGGCATAATGTACAGACACCGGACAACACAGCACGGAATGGCTCTCTGGGTTTTAAGTTGAAACGGTTTTGGTAGTATGGCCTTGAAGTCAATTGTGGTCCCTTGCTGGTAAGTACAAAATGAGGATGCTTGAAAACGAAAGGAAACAAGAGGAGGTATGGTAGCTGCTGACGGTGTTTCGTGGGATGTTGCTATTCTCCGGCTGCCCATCCCGAGACTTGTTCCAATTTCCCCCTCTTCCGACTTTGACTTAACCGTCTGACTTAGAGAGCAGTTACACGGTCCCCTCAGGAATGTGAACATACTGTTCCACTGGGATCTATTTGTTGCTTATCACAGACAACTTTTCAATCGTTATAGCTATTGCATGTTTTTTGACCGCAGTATATTACGTACCTACGGCCAAGACCAGCCACGGGTGAGTTTTGGCTGCTTCATTTATTCGTGACTGGGAGCTAGGTGACTTGAAACAAGTGGAGGCAGACAATTGAGCAAAGGCGTTGTTGGTGCTCTGCACCAGTCGAGCTAAGCCCAAGTTTCGTTCATTGCTGCTTCCCATGGTTACGTTTTGAAAGAAGAGTGCCATCAACCTCTTACAATGAACAATGAACAATGATTTATCACGGGATAAAAGCAAGTGCTTGACACGTCCCGTAGGATGGTAGCGGTGAATATGATGCAATTAAAATATGTCTGGGTCATCTATCGAACGTCTGCCGAGATGAATACTTTGATAATTAACATCAGTGTGAAATGAAAAAGAAATATCGCGCGTAAACATTCAGAAAGACACTGGGGCGCAGTGATAGTTGAGGTAAGGAGTGAGAAAATAAAATATGGTCGCTCACTTAGGTCCATTTGATACATTAGTCCTGTTGAAAACATGCTTGGCGTAATCCACAACAGAGGAGCTTAGGTAACAAAATGTTGGGAGCTGAGAGCAACATCTAATCGTTTTTTGAAAACATCCAGGGTAGGAGAGGATACTACTGAGTCTGAGAGTGCGTTCCATGGTTTGCAAACCCGAAGGGAAAAGTAATTCCGTCGACACTCTAGACGGCTATATTGTTCCTTCAACTTTAAGCAGTTACCCCTGAGCTGCGTGTTGTGGCTAAGTTTCAGCAAATGGCGGCATACGTGGTTGGGGTCACTCAATATCTGATACGCTAATATGAGATCGCCGCGCAGCCTTCGATAACGTCCGCTGAAAATTCCCAGCAACTTCAGCCTTCGGTGGTAAGAGTGATACCGCAGGCCCTTCACGTTCTTTGTTGCTCTCCGTTGTGGTGCCTCTATCGCTTCTAGGTCGCGTTTCAACCAAGGTTGCCAAGCTTGGATTGCGTACTCAACATGCGGGCGCACGTAGGAATTGAGCATCATTGGGAAGATTGATGGGTCAAATCTCCCGAATGCCCTTCGCAGCATGCCGACGTGCTGGTTGCCTCTTTTGGCAGCTACCTCAGCCTGTTTTGAACAGTTGAGGTCGCTCTGTACGATCACACCAAGATCACGTTCCTGGGAGCTATTCTGCAATTCGTTTGTCCCAAGTATGTAGGTGTAGTTATGTCTATGGCGTAATTGTACTACGCGACATTTGTCTACGTTGAACGGTAGAGCGTTTTGAACTGACCAGTTCGACACTGTGTTAAGATCGTGCTGGAGCCGTTCATGGTCATCCGGTCCTCTGATCCTTCGCCATATCTTGATATCATCAGCGAAAAATAAGAAATCGGAAGTAATTGATCTCGCCAAATCGTTAATGAACACCAAGAATAGACGAGGTCCAAGAACCGAGCCTTGTGGTACTCCACACGTCACGTCGATTGCATGAGAAAATGATTCTCGGACTCTCACCACTAGCCGTCGTTCTTGTAGAAAATTGCTAATCCAACTCAGGATTGGATCGCCAATGCCGTAGTTCCGAAGCTTCTGAAGGAGAACTCGATGGTCTAAACGATCAAACGCTTTTGAAAAGTCCAGGTAGATGACATCGACTCCAACTCCATCATCAACAGCTTCAGTCCAGCTATTACGTGCAATTAATAGGTTAGTATTACACGAATGCTTTTGACGAAAGCCATGTTGCTCTGGGGCTATTAAATTGTGGCTTTCCAAATATTGCATCAGCGCGTCTGCGACGATTGATTCCATCACTTTGGATAGTACGGGAAGTAGTGTTATTGGACGGTAGTTTGCAGGATCAGTGCGGCTACCTCCTTTATGGATAGGAGTGATGACCCCTTGCTTCCATACTGGTGGAATAAGGTTTTCCTCTAGACATCGCTGATAGAAAACAGCCAGTGGTTCTGCTAGATCACTAGCTACTGCCTGTAGAGCCTTTGGTCGGATGTTATCAGCTCCGGGAGAACTGTGGATACGCAAGGATAACAACTTCTTCAACACAGCCTCCGTAGTGAAGGTGATGTTTTCTAAACCAGATGGTGGAGTATTAGAAATGAGGTGAATGTTTGGGCTCGACACTTGTTGGAACGTTTGAGAGTAATGAAGCCGTAGGAGATCAGCTGCTTCCATTGCTGACCGCGTGTATCCATCAGCCGTGACTAGCGCCGGAACCCCTCGCTTTACCTTTCGAAGGCCGTTAATGTGCCTATACAGGAGTTTGTGGTTAGTGCAGAATCGCTTCATTAACTTCTGCTGATGCGTGACCTTGTCTTCGCGGATCAGTTTCACACAGAAGTTACGATGTGTCACGTATGCAGTCCAGGTTTCGGCATTCGGGCAACCCTGGTGATTTCGCCATGCCAAATCCCTCCGGGACATACATTTACGTGTTCTGCTCCTCAGAAATGACTTACTCTGGTTTTTGGGTTGGAAGGACTTCTGTTCCGATGCTTGCGCTACCAGTGTGCTCAAAGTCCTTGTAAACATATCCCAGGCCAGATCTGGGGGGCATTCGATTAAGAAAGTCCAAGATGTATCCTTAACAAGCTTGGACAACACATTGTAGTGCGTGACAGTGTGCACTTTATCCTCCTCCTTTTCCGGGTACTCGGCATAGCATATATAATCAAAGAGTAGAGTGACATGATCACTACGACCCAGTGGTGTGCTTGTAACTATCCCGCCAACCATGAGTTCTTCGTTAGTTAGCACAAGATCCAGTATCGACGGCTTGTTAGAAGTTCGAAATCTGGTGGGAGAGGTTACGTGGTTGTAAAGAGGGTGGCTAGCAATAAGTTCTTGCAAACAGGCTTTAAACTGCGTACCGTCAGTTGCCGGCGTTTCTATGTCGTGCACGTTAAAGTCTCCCGCGATAAGAATGTGGGTGTAGGACTTGTTCAAAGCAAACTGAAAAACGTGGTACAGTTTGGAGTCCATTTCCGACGTTGAGTTTGGCGGGCGATAAACCACGGCTAGTAGACATGTGTCCTTGTTTCGCAACCAAAGGCGGCACCAAAGCGAATCGGGAGCTCGGATTTCCGGGTGATCGATAACTTCACATCGGAGGCTTGTATTATAGTAAAGAATCACACCGCCACCCATTCCGGTTCTATCGGTCCGAAGCAGCGACATACCGGGTAACTTGATCTCACAGTCGGTTATCTCAGGGTTTAACCATGTCTCTGTAATCATGACGAGGTCCCGCGGTTGTGAGGCATGGAGTTCTCTAAGTTCGGCCAACTTGCTTCGAAGGCCTTGAGCGTTTGTGTACATGCAAGATAGGGCTTTTGTGGTTAGGAGTTCATTGGTGGATGTCAAGTTTGTGTTCGCTTTTAAGCCGGCCGTTAGGTGGCCGGCAATTAATCGTTTTTTGGTTTGTGTATTTCAGTCGTGTTACATGACATTATTGAGCGTTCCTGAACTGATGGTTCACTCGTGCTGTGCTCGGTCCTCCTGTGTGACGTGGGCGCTGTTGTGTCGGTCTCTCCGAAGGACTGTGCAAATAAAGAATTTGCAGGGTTTGCAAGTTCCATCGAATTTCTTCCGACTTTTGGTCGTTCGCCTGCTGCCTTTAGCCGTATTTCTGTTGGCAACCTAGCTCGAAACTTTAACCAGCTATCCAACAGAACTTGCGTCATTCCCTCGGAGTGTAGTATTACCTTCATTAGCCTTGGACCGCAGCCCTTGTAGTTAGGTGATAACGGAACTCTTGTTAGGGATTTGGCAATAACATTGTTAACAGAGAGTGCTTCGCGGATGTAGCACCACTGTTCTCGGTCATGTGTTTGTGCATCGTGATCAAAAGCATGCAGGAGCTCGGGAACACCATGAACAAATATTGTTTTCTTGCTATCCCTAGTAGCAATACCGCGTTGCTCCACTGCTTCTTTTGCGCGGTCTTTCCAAGGTAGATCAGGTAATATGCGCACTCCGCTCGGTGAGTTGCGAAGACGAACTGCTGAGAGCAGGACAGCCTCTGTCTCATCTGCTGAGTTTAGAGTTACTCGAAGAATTCGAGGTTCACCAGAGTGCACTGAGGTCGGGTGACGTGCTACGCGTTGCAGCATTGCAGGCTCAACCCGAATACCAATCGCCTCGCAGATGGAACTCCACTGGTTGCGATCGTCTTGCAACTTGCCTTTTATTGTGCCAGATTTGGATTCGGGAACATTGGTGCACACGAGAGTTAGCGCAGCGTGGTTTTGTCTAGCAAGTGTTGGCTTTATACTTTTTGCCGGCAATTCAGGTTGTTTAGAGGGCACCACTGGAGTTGACAGTGAAAGCTGCTTTGGGCCACGCGTGCTCGGTACTGAAGATGAACTTGTGTGTGTCGCTCCCGGTGTGTTTGTCGATGCAATCGATGCGTACGTTACCTGCTTGTTATCTGCACCGGATTTCCTTCGGCTGTGAGCTATCGGTGTCATGGCTGAATCTCCAAGTGAAGCGTCTATGGTTGGAGAAGTGGACGCAGGCATGTTTGAGGCTTGCCCACTGATGGGAGTGAGGTGACCCAGTGGGTTTAGAGTCACAGAGGCTGCAGTGCGGTTGGATCGTCTAGCTCTTTTCTTCGGTTTAGACGCAGAACTAACTTTGACCGGGTGAGGTATTATCGTGGCCATATTTACCTCCGAGGGAGCGACCTTAGTATTTACAAATTGTGCGATTATTTCAGTCATCCTATCGCATTTTTTCATTAGCAATGATAAACAGTTGACAACTGGAATCACTTGACATGATGGGCAAAACCAAATTGTGTCAGCAACTTGGTTTGTCTGTCTCACTTCTTGGACAGATTTGCCTGCACATTGCGGGCAGTACGATTTAATGCAGCTGGAACAGGTAATACTGATCTTAAGCACTTTACTGCAGTTGTCTGCACAACATAGGCGACGCTGAACCATAGGAATGCTAGTTGTCCTCTTGTTTACAACAAAGCCTTGGTGAGTGTATTTTGCGCTAGGGGTGACGCACGAATAGGTCAGAACACGCACACGAATTGAGAGTTGTTCAACCGCACCAAGGTCAGGCGTAGGGGCAGATGGGGGTCGTAACGCGCAGACTGTCGGATTCAGCGATCAATAGACTTGCAGTGGTACACACACAAACAAAGCGGCAGCGTGTGTTAATCGGCCTGCCTTAAGCGACGATGCAGGTGGAGCGCTGATAAGCTTCCTGAGAGCTGCTCAGTTGATGAGCGGAGCAAAAAGGCTCTAACTTTGTTATGCTGCAACTTGCAGGGATGGTTGCCGCGTAGTTTGGGAGCCCTCAGCTTCTTCTTCCGAATGAGACCAAAATCTTTTCCGAAAGACCGGTCTGATGTAGTTACACAAGTGAAATTCGGCAAAGAATATGCCGAAAACTGGGAACTGGAGAAAGAGTATAATCCACACCGGTTAGATCCAAGAGTTGGGAAGCACTGAGTAGAGCTCGTCGAACTGGTTCGAACGAGCGCACGCACAATATTTTGTGAGGAGAATTGGAGTGGCCACAAAGGGCAAAGCGAGAGACGAGTTACAGTGCGGCCGCACGGTAGGGTGGACCTTGCGACCTACTCACGCCGACCTCCCAACATAGTTGACCAGTTTACAATGAGTGACCCTGAAGGTACTTGGAAATTCTCTTTCGTTGTAGCCCAATGAATTGATGAGGCACGCAATTAATTTTGCCACGTTAACCTTCAGTCCCGTCACTTTGAGAAACCGGATTCTACAAAAATCGATACTCTGATCGTAGTCGTTTTCGGAACTGCCAATTTATTCACTTTCCTGAGGCGATATTATTCAATTCTAATAGGTCCACCGGACATCCCAGTTTGACACAACTTAGTAATAGTGAAGCCTAACTACGGACCCTACTCCTTAGCGTTGTTGCTCTTGGCTGTACTGATTGACTTGACGAGTTAACTCCAAATTTTGGTTTTGCTGAAATATCGTGGAAACAGTGATTGAACACGTGAAATAAAATTTGGCGGTTGTCAAATTTTTCGCTAATCCAAGTCAGCCGGTATCGATTACATTGTTATTGCACCACCTGTGATCGCGAAGTTGATGGAAGCGGTCCTCGCTGAGGCTCTAATGAACTACCTGAAAAATGCAACATCTTGGCACCAGAGCAGCCTGGCTTCCTTCAAAACCGGACATGCACCACCAACCTGCTGATGACACGACGTAGTTGGAAGAAAGTAGCAGATGATAGGGTCGGAGTTGGCGCAGTCGATTCGGAATTGTGGAGTAGAACTCAGGTACTGGTTGCGACGCGAACCAGTAGGAACCAATACGGATAATAATTATTCAGAATTGAGTACCTAGCCTGGCCTACCGGGTATTGGTGAGGATTTTGGTATAATTCAGTTAATTCATCATCGTCACTCCCAATCAGCAGGCTTAGGCTAGTCTGGAAAAGTACCAGACGCCGGCGTTTCGACCTTCTGGGTCTCATCAGTAGTGGGCCTCCCAGCGGACCCCTGCCGGGTTCCGCCCCCATGACTTCAGGATGCCAGCAGCTAGTGCCACTTCGCCATGGGTGACAGCCGCGGACCTTGTAAAGAGCTGCAATGAACTAAAGCAAATTAGCAAGAGCACAGTGCAAGTTAGCGTGCGAATCACAGAGAGTTCGAAGGTGAACCAGGCGAGCCATCAGTAAACAACTGGACCATTGGAAAATACAAACAATAATAAAACCCAATGTCACAAAATACTGAAAGCGTGTTTCATGTTCACTACAGGTGTCCCCCCTAGTAGGCTGAATGAGGGAAGCCTGTGATAGAGCTGTCAGGTGGGGGGACAAAGTAAGGATGGGAAAGTAGAGTAGTAGTTGCAGTAGGCGCACGCGGACAGAGAGGGCGCGCGTGGAGTTCGATGGGTCCCGGCTTCTTTGTTATTTCCTATTAATTGATTTGGTGTCGACTGGAGTGCATCATCGGTGGGCCGTCGGGGCGGGCTGGTAGGACTGCAAAAAACTGGCTAGTCCAGAAAAAGGACTGACAGGACATTTCCTCCGCTGCGGCCCGACGGTGCGCTTGGGAGGTGTCACTCCCCCCCCACCGCACTCGGATTCCACGGCCTAACGATCGTCGTCCCACGAAGAATCCCGGACGTCGTCTTTGGGGGCTAAACCAGTCACTGTGGAGCACCGGTAGTGACGAATCGCAGCCGCTCGGAGCCAGGATTATGGGACCGGAGTCTTCCGGTAAGTGGGCCAGGGACTTCGGTGGTTTCCCAGGGGACTTGAGTTCTGGAATGTAAAAGTCGGGAGGGTGGGCATAGTCGGGATAAGCAGCGTGATACTGTATGGATAACCAGGCAAGTAAACGAAAGAAAAAGGTGCAGAATTTTTTTTTGTAAGAACAAGGGTTTTTAGGTATTTTTTACCGTTTTGCAAAACGGTTGGGAATGAACCACAAGCTTCCCAAGAAAGGTGAAAAATACTCATGTCAAGGAACATAGCAAACCTTAAAGAAATCTGAAAAGCGAACGAAACCTTTGCCCTGTCTACCGCGCCAGTCAGTCGCCTGATGTTGGGGCTGGGTTTGCGGAGGCTCAAGGGTAACAGAGGGGTCTAGGGTGCCTGATGCGGAGGATGCTGCTGGGGGTGGTTTTACCTGCACGGTTATACCAGGTGAGATTGGAGGAGGATCTTCGAAGAATGCAACCTTGAGATGGTCCATGGACACTGTCGTTCAGTGACCATTCTGAGCTAAAATGAAGTGCATAAGGGTTCGTTGGAGAACTCTGAAGGCGCGGCCATAGGGAGGCTGAAGTGGTCCACGCACTGCATTTGTGCGGACAAAGACATTAGTGCAGGTAGAGAGTTCACTGTGCATTTGCACACCTCTGGTCTGCTCACGAGGAGGAGTCGAATGTAGCAAACTCATGCGTTGAGAAAGGGAAGGTGTGAGGCTTGACAGTGGCATACACGATGGCTAGGGGGACGAAATGAGCTCTCCTGGCAGCTTAAGTGTTGTGCCGTAGAGCAGCTCTTCTATTGCGCACTGCAGGTCAGCTTTGATGCAGTTGCGGATAGCTAAAGTTGCTAACGGAATTTCTTCGCTTCAGTCAGGATTAGAAATGGCACAGCGAGATGATTTAAGCCGTCCATGAAAGCGTTCGACTAGGCCATTCGCCGCAGGGTTGTATGCCATCGTGTGGATACGGTGGTAGCCTACGAAGTTGCAGAACGTATCGAATTGAGAAGGTTCAAAAGGCGTTCCGCGGTTGGTAGATGAAGGTCTGTAGTGCGACACCCAACGGTCCAAAAACGCCCGAATGGCTGTTTCAGCAGTGCAGTCTGGTACAGGGGTGGCTTCTGACCATCTAGGGAAGCGGTCGACACATGTTAGTATGTATACGGATCTGCGAGAAGGAGGCAAGGGTCCTACCAGCTCGAAGTGTACGTGAGAGCACCGGGAATCAGGCACAGCGAATGAGTCGAGAGGACTACGGGTGTGTCGATGTACCTAGGAGCGCTGGCAGTGAAGACAAGCTCGAGCCAAGTTACGAACATCTTTGTTTACGCTTGGCCAAACGGGAGGTTCAGTGACCATTTTAAAGCTGCCCGAATACCAGGATGAGACAGTGAGTGAAGGGTGTCGAAGACTGTGCGTCTGTAAGAGTCGGACAAGATGGATCTTGAACAACCTGTGGAATTGTCACAAATGATTGTCCCGTCCGTACTTTGGAGAGGAACGGGTTACACCTGCAGTGAACTGAACTGCAGGGTGCGTTGGAAGTCTGCGTCTTGCATCTGAGCCGATGCCATAGCGGAGAGATCGACAGTAGGCAAAGAGTGATGAGTGAAGTTGACGCAAAAGAGAACGTTGGCGACGGGGTTGGTGACACCTGAGACATGACGTATGTCAGCAGTGAACTGTGTAACAAAGTGTAGTTGTCTAGTTCCCCGTGGTGAATATTTGTCAGAAGATGAATTGAAGGCGAAAATGAGAGGCTTGTGGTCAGTGTAGAACGTGAAAATCTGACCTTCTAATGTGTGTCGGAAGTGAAGAATGACTAAGTAGGTGGCAAGTAGTTTGCTACCGAACGTTCTGTAGCGGGATTCCGCTGGTTGCAAGCGTTTGGAGAAGCAACCGAGCAGCTGTTGTGTCGGAGCCCAGCGACTGTTTCCACCCACTAACGTTAGTGAGAACACGAGCGATCAGGGACAGGGATTCAAGGGTTCTTTACATAGGGAAACCAGTTCGTTACATAGCATAACGCACGGACGTGAAAGCCAACCAGGGTGCGGAAAGCATGCGGACAATTATAGCCAATAAGAACGGAACAAATGAGGGACCAATCAAGTACACACAGTGGACGTAAGGTGAGAGTGATATCGTCAAATTATGCCTGCGATCTGAAGGCAAAAACAACGACTACAAATAGCCAATGGGAATGACGAAATGTTGCGTTAAAACAAACATCGGTGAATCTCTATGGTAGAACGAAAGTCTGCAGTCATGAATGGCTACAGATGCATACCTGTATTTTACTTTCACCTCCAACAGCGGCTACCACTGCCCACCAACGTGTTGTTTGGGAACAGCTCCTACCGCAACGTCTGAAGGGTCAGTTGCCAGAGAAAGGGGAGCAGATGGTTCGGATTGAGCGAAGAGAGCTATACTTGAGATAGCATCCTTGATCTCGGTGAAAGGTATGTGTACAGTGTCACGGAAAGCGAACTTACGTTTGTTTCCTCTAAGGTCAGTCAGGGGCTGTGTGAGTTAAGCGCAGCAGACTATGAAGCGTCCGTAGTAGTTGACCAAACCGAAAAATCGACTTAGGTGCTTAAATGATGTCTTGGCTGGCAAGCCTTTGATGGATTGAACTTTGTCCGCTAGTGCCTCGATGCCAGATGATGAGACAAGGTGGCCTAGGAATTCTACCGTGAACTTACCTAGTTCGCACTTAGTCGGATTGACGGTGACACCGTGTTGGGTCAACCGTTGGTCACTACAATGGCATCGAGGTAAAGGTACGCGAAATCTAGGCCACGGGTGATATCGTGGATGAAGTGCTGAAAAGTCTCTGAGGCGTTGCACAGTCCAAAAGGCATTCGTAAACATTCAAACAAGCCGGAAGGAACTGAAAATAGCTGTTTTAGGTATGTCAGGTTCCTCGACAGGTATCTGGTGATAAGCACGAACAAGGTACATCTTGCTATAGACCATCTTACCTGTAAAGTATGCAGTAAGGTCGTACATGTGTGGGATAGGATACCTATCGGGGGTCGTAAGCTTATTTTGTGCCTGATAGTCATCCCAGGGACGCCAGTCCTGATTTTTTCGGAACCATCTGGAGTGGAGAGGACCAAGTACTATCCGAAAGGCGGATTATTCTAATTTCAAGCATGTGTTCAAACTCCGTCCTTCAGTTTCTCCGGCATAAGTCGGCGCTGGCGTGATGAGACGGGTGGGCTGTTGGTATGAATAAGATGAGGGACCTGAGATACCACGGGGAGAGATTCTTTCATTGGCTGAACGAGCTTGGGCTACTGAGAGAATAGTTGGGCATAGTCAGAGGAGATCTGTAGGCAAACGTAGACTGGGGTCATGCTCAAGATGCCGGCGTTGGTGCCAGTGACGCTGAGTGTCGTAGCAGAGTCGACTATGCTCATTTGCTTCGCATCGACCAAGAGGTCGAAATGTCTAAGAAAGTCTATGCCGATGATGGCAAACGAAGCGTCGGCAATAATGGACACCCAGCGAAATGTTCTACGGAGACTCAAGTTAAGAGTTAAAGAGCGTTGACCGTAACTAGAGATCAGTTTGCCGTTGGCGACCCGAAGACAGAGTAGCTGGCTGGGTCGCCTCACCAGGTGCAGGAGGAACCACGCTATCAACTAGGAACACGGTTCCAGATTTGCAGTCCTGGACGTGAAGGAGGCTACTGCCGGAGATGTGGCCGGTGAGGTTGCCGGTGTGTGATTTGCAGCTTGGAAGTTTCTCTGATTGAGTCAAGGTGAAGGTGATAGGAGTAGTACATCGTTTCGCCTAAGGGCCAAAGCGGCGGTGATACCAGCATAGTTTGTTACGCGGTATGCTGCTGAGCTTGGCCGACTTGCTCTTAGTTATCGGTGGGTTATCGAGTACTGTAGAAGAATCGACAGCGCCGCGTAATGCGTCTAGTTCCTTAAGTACTATGGCAAGCCCAGGGCGTGGTGCTGAGTGATACCTGCATAAAGTAGGTGGCCGCTAACATGTGTTGCGCCTATTCAGCGGATGTGCAGTGGGTGGCGTTGCGTTATCTACATCCTTAGAAAGATTATCTATGATCGCATCAGTCAGTTGCGCAGCTAGAGTGAGGAAAGAGACCTAGGCGATATGGCGATAGCTTGAGCTATCTCGGGTAGGTGCTGAAGCCAAAGCTCAAGTAGGAAGGAATCATCCATTGTTTATGTGCCGAGGAGCCGCTTCATCAAACTAAATAGGGCGGCTGGCCTCGCGTCTCCTAGATGCAAGCGTGGAATAGCTGATTGATCCTCGTCGGGTCACCATTTCCTGCTTAAGAAACTCAAGGAAGACCCGTATTTGTATTCGAAAGAGTGTCCCTGAGCTGTAAAGCGAAGTCCATAAGAAGACCACCTAGCAAATAACTACATTTATATTGGTCGGAGATAAGATTATGATGACGAAACTCATACACTAAAAAGACAAAACAAAAAGGTCATTAAATAGGATAGCGAAGACAGACAGCGATACACCAGTAACGGATGAGTCGAAAACGTTGGTATCTGAGTGAGCCGTAAAATATCACCAAATGATAGCTACAAAAATGCAATTCAACGATGAAAAGGAACGTGCTCACTAAAAATGACTTTGGCGATGACGGAACCGTGCTCGCAGTCGGGGTCACCAATTGCGGACCGGAACTCAGGTACTAGTTGCGACGAGAACCAGTAGGAACCAACATGGATAAGAATTATTCAAAAGTGAGTACGTAGCGAGGCCCAGCGGGTATTGTAAAGAGCTGCAATGAACTAGAAGGATATTAGCAAGAGAATACTGCAAGGTAGCGTGCGAATCACAGAGAGTTCGAAGGTGAACCAGGCGAGCTATCAGTAAACAACTGGACCATCGGAAGACTCACACAATAATAAACTCCAATGTCACAAAATACTGAAAGCGTAAGTCTTTCATGTTCACTACTGACTTCTCCAAAGCTTTAGACCGTCTGAATCACTACATCCTACCCCACAGACTGCAGAGATATATGATCGGAGATCTTGTTCATGTTTGGATTGGCAACTTTCTTCATCAACGGAAACTTCCAGTGTGTGTTAGGGGATCACTCTCTAACCCGATTGAGGTGGAATTTGGTGTTTCACAGGGCTCGGTTTTGGGACTGCTCCTGTTCCTTGTGTTCAGCAATGACCTGGCAAGAGTTATCTCTTCAAATTTCCTGCCTTTCGCTGATTATGTCGAGATATGGTGGGCGAGTAATAACAATGAAGATCACGATCTACTCCAACATGACCTAGATGACATTTATGTATTGTCAACGAACAGTTGAACATAGCTAAGTGCAAGGTGAACCATCTGTGTCAGCAATCGGTGAACGTTTACAAGCTTGGAGACCACACCTTGAAGAAGTCCTCTCAGGAGCGTGACCTGGGTGTATCGGTACATGAAGATCTCGGATGTTCAAAACAAGCAGAGCAAGCGTCTAGAACCGTCAATCAGCACTTTGGTCTACTTTACACTGTCGGTTTGAACCGTTAATCTTCTTAACGTTTACGTGCAACCGCACGTGGAATACGCCATCCAAGCGTGGCACCCGTTGCAGAAACAGTGTCTCGTTGCTCTCGAGACTTGTTAACGAAGGGCAACCCTGAACGTCAGGGGCCTCTTTCATCTGCCCTATCCGCTTAGACTGAAGTCTCTAAGATGATTGTACAGCAGTCGATATCGGTGTTTGCGGGGGATCTCATAATGTTTTACCAGATTCTGAAGAACCCAAACCACATTTGACGCCATCTATTGGAACTGAACCACAATACTAAACTAAGAGGTCATCATTTGAAGCTGACAATGCAGTATAGTCGACTGGAATGCCACAGACATTTCTTTTCCCTCCGAATGTATCGGCCTTAGAACGCTCTTCCAAATTACGTCTTCTCTGCTCCCAATCTGGCGATATTTAAAACGACTTGACGAAGCTTTGTCTTATTTGCATTTCATTTCATCTCTTGTTATCCAGCGGGTTACAAAACGCAATCAACCGATGTGTTTCCAAACTCCCAAACAATGCATTTCTAGATTTGTACATTTAATGCGTGAACATCTCCGCTCTACTACATAATTCTTTGATGAGTCCACCAAAACGGTTTCAACTATTATGTTTTATCTTCGCAATGCTTGTCATCCCATGAGGCTTGTTAAGCATTGCTTTTTACCTATAATACATCAAAGCTCTATTGTTTCGCTAGCGTTTTCTGGAATAGTATTTGGGTAGTTCCTAGTTTTAATCCCACGTTGAACTCTTGTTTTGTCTTTTAGCTTCTCCTCGTTTTACTGCTTTATCGGTGTTACAGTTCTACTGACAGTTTTCTATGTTAAGATGTCCGTGTGCCTAACTACCGGCGCAAGTGTACCCATCTTTTGAGGAGTCGAATGCTGTTTGCTGTAGAACCAATGTTCCGAGTCGTCGCGCATTCATGAGGTGGTATGCAATGTAACCTTTGCTGTTGCTGGTATCACAAATTTCGTACCGGCCTCAAGTCGGACGAGCATAAAATACTGTCATTTGTGAGTGCTTGCTTTCCGCAGTGCTGATTGCCGCGCTCAGAGACAAAGCGCCTGGATTTCATTGGTGCAGAATTTATAACACTGGCATCCAGCTGACAAATGTTGAGAAGGCGGTAGCTGAGTTTGCCTCTCTTGTCTCACTCAGCACCGAAGTAGATTTGATTCTGAAATCTCTGTGTAGCGCAGATGTGGTACGCTGCAGCAGAATGCAGCACTGCTGTTGTTCCATACGCTAGCTTCTGTCATTCGTTCGGGAACTCCCACATCTTAGCGAATGCTTCAGTTACTTTGGAGTTCACTGACTTAGACGGATCGGCTGGCATCCTTTACTGTGCTCAGATTAAAGACGACTCACTGGCCCATGTGCTCAAAAAAGAATAAGCCTACGTGGCTTAGGAAAGCCTGTAAGCCCTCCACCCCCAAAGCTGGAGGTGTGCAAACGCGCAAGGTGCAACGACCCAAACATAGGGTATCATCTGTTCCTAAACTTCCCTCTGGAAATATTGAAGCGCCTTCACGTTCGATCCCACAGATCGAAGCAAAGAAACCAATTGGTGTGGCTATAAGAGTTCATGGGCTAAGTATACCCTCTCATGGCGATTCTTACACGGACAGTAGTGTAAGTTTCAGAAATGTCTCCGGATCCACTGCCGCCATTTCCACCGAGTACATGCTTGCTGATGTTGATTGGTTTAAATGTTGTGTGGCCAAGCTTTTCCCACCAGAGTTCCCTGGTGTCACCGTCAGATAGCTCATCAGGTTAAGGAACCTTCGCTTAGATAAACCGGATCCTCGATCTCGCTCGCTTAGAATGGTCCTCTCCACTTCATAGGAGCGCAGGGCCTTGCTGCGATTTGCCTGTAAGCTCAAAGGTGGTAAAGTTAGTGTGCATCCTGACCTTCTGTTAGCGGATAGGTTCAAGTTAGAGGAGGCCATCAGTGACCGCAAAGCCCGGCATACAGCAGGTGGGCAGTCACCGACTGGTGGCTTTTCACGTGGTCAGCCAGCTGTTCATTTCCTACCTGCCAGAACACATTCTGGTTGCGCACTATCCAGAACTGTTGGTGCCGAGGTCGTTCAACTAAT
Source organism: Dicrocoelium dendriticum (assembly GCA_944474145.2). Classification (NCBI taxonomy): domain Eukaryota; kingdom Metazoa; phylum Platyhelminthes; class Trematoda; order Plagiorchiida; family Dicrocoeliidae; genus Dicrocoelium; species Dicrocoelium dendriticum. The sequence continues at coordinate 99,410,552 of OX104063.1, forward strand.
GACTAGCGAAGTGCGGCGTCTGAGAAATAAGATGTGCGAGGTGGGTCCGTTCGTAGACAAATCTCGTCTAGATACACTTGCCTTAACCGAAACGGGGTTGTTTGAGGAAATCACGGACGACGAAATATATCTGCCTGACTACTCATTGTTCTGTGGTGACCACTCTTTGTGTGAGCTTCCGCTTTGAACAAGCGCTTTACAATCGCTAGCTAAATCAGTGAGGCTCTAGTAGTCGTTATTTACACTTTCTCGATTCAGTTACACTCGTGCTAGTGTGAATAACTCCTTTGCGTACCTATAAGGAGAGCATTGTTTGTGTACACGCTCTTTCTGTAAGCAGGTGTCTGGCGCTTGGGCGACTTCAATCTCCCAGGGATCTGCTGGGCTGGGTGCCGGAATCCTTCGGTGCGGACCTACTGGATTTGGCGCTGCAGGTAGAACCACACTAATTCATGGATCTCCCCACTAGGTACAAGAACAACCAACAGCTGTCCACCTTAGATCTTGTCTTCGCTAAGTCACTTGACTTTGTCAGTGACCTCACTTACGGCTCGCTTCTTGATGGTAGCGGCCACGTTTTCTTATGCATTCATTGTGAACTTAACAGACCACGGGTTATTAGCCTAACATTTGGACCGAGAACTTTCAAGCGATGCGAGACAGGGCTTCGTTTTCACGTCGTGTGATTGTGGAGGACGGATGGAATTTAAGGAAGTAAGGAAAGGAAGGAAGGCAGGGAAGGAATTTAAGGTTTACCTCGTCAATCTTTCTACACTTCATATCCCACTAATTAAAAAGGAGCCGAGAGCGCAGTCTCCGTGGATCGGTTCCTTGGGGAAGAGCCTTTTGGAGAAGCGGTCTAGATGCTGGCAAAGGTATCGAGCAGCTCCGTAGACCAGCAGCTCCGTACGGTGCGTTTGACAGGTATCTGGTGGTTCGGAATAAGTGTAAACAACATTTGAGGTTGGTCCGGCTTCTGTATGAGAAGCGCTTAGCTGACACTGTCTCGACCAACCCCAACTTTTTCGCCTACGTTAAGCGACGTTGTCGTGCAAACTCGCCCATTACAGTGATTCTTTAAGCGGTTGGAGCCGATGCTTATGGCGACTGTGACTAGGAGTGTGTGCTTGGTGAGGAGTACTCGACTGTCTTTTTCCGCGAAACAAATGCGATATACATAAGATTAGTCTCGAGTCCTTGAAGGCTCTTGTCTGAAGAAAATTTGTGTAACTGTGCCTTAAGCTCTCAGGTTTCTGAGGGAAATAGACCCAGCTAAGTCTTGCAGACCTGATTCTGTTCACACTTAACGGCTACATTAATTGGCAGTGCGACACAGTAGAACGTTGACTTACGTATTTCTGAAGTTGCTCAACTTCTACGTCTTGTTTCCTGAAAGGAAGGAGGTTGTGATCTGGAGTACCACGAACCTACCGGCTAATTATAGACATACCAGCCTGACTAGCGTGGTTGTTAAATTACTTGAACGATTGGTAGAGCAGCACGTGAATTCCTTTAATCTGCTTAGTGTAGCACAACAGATTTACCGAAAAGTTCTTGTCTAATGCGTTTGCTGGTAGCTCCTTAAATTTGGATTGAATCGGTATACGGTGGACATGCATTGGCCGTGCGTTCATTTACTTCGCTTACACATTTGACACTGTCATCTATTCGCGGCTCCCTCTCTGAAGATGAAGTCCTCTGGAGTGTCTCGTCCCTTCAGTGGGCGTCAGCTAATCAGCATGGACTGGTGTACTGGTCGAACGTTGTGTTTCGTTCCGATAAGCTGTTCTTAGCAGCGTCTCTCAGGGCTCTGTCCAATGGCTGCTGTTCGCAGCCTACGTAAATGACTTGCCTTAGGAGCTTGAGATGTCACTGGGATTATTTGCCGGTGACTTTAATCTCTGGAATATTGTGGATGCTGTTGGGGGTCCTGAGACACTACTACTGGCTATAGATAGACTGGGTGTGGTCTGGCTTGTGGTAGTTGCCTATCAACCGGGCAGATTGTTCAGTGTTGCAAATCTGAACGGCTGATAACTCAACCGATAGCTGTGCCTTCCACATCACGATGACCAGGCGAAACTGCAGTGTCCTGACCCTCATACGCACCAATGTTCATGAATCCAAGGCAAACTCCTTAATGGGTAAATAACAAGCCGATTTGAAACAGTGGAATTCTCTCTGTTGTCGAATAGAAGTTCGATACAAGCCAACTAACTTAATGCGCATCACTGGACGTCCAACGTCCATACTTTGATTCTATCTTCTGCCCTTTACTTTACTCACTTGTATTATCGTTCACATATGTGACCTACCTTCTCAGACCCCTTCCATTTTTTTCCTATAGTTTCCTCACTTCACGTGACCGATACAGCAGGGACTGCTATTACAAGAAGTATGAGCACTAATTAATTGAGCGAGGCTTGATTCAGGTGTTCCCTTTTAGATCCATCAGGAACTCAGAGCACCATATTGATTCCTAGCTGAATGACCTGCTCAATTAGGAATATTCCTAGTATTCCCCTATTGTTTCAGTCCCAGCTGAACTTGAACCTAAATTTGAGAAGTTCCTGCTTTTCAAGGCTATCAGTTACTTTCTACCGCGGCGAAGGTCCATGTGTCAAGAAGATCTTATTTGGTATATCTGGATAAGCTGAACTTCAACTTTGTAATGTTCCTCTATCCTTTGTGAGGCACAATAAAATTGCTCGATGGATCTATTACCCACCGTTATGTCTTTATCGTTTGTATTTGTTGTGCACTCGTGTCTGCTCCTTCTTTGGATTTCGACCTTTCCCCTGTTTTTGATTCTGCTCTCTCGATCATATTTTGGATGCTAGAGACACACAAGTATTCCATTTTTTGATACTCTTCCTTTTTTCTTGTTATCGCACGTTCAGTTATTACTCTGCCCGTTCGTTTTCAAATGGTTAGCAATTTGAGATTCTACCTTGTGTGGATTGAGCTCAAAGGCCATTTTATTTTCTTGCAACCGGCTTGCGAATTACTTTTCGGATTGTCTCTGCTCCGTTGACTTCACATTTATGGATCCTGAGACCTGCTTTAAACGTCCGCGTAAACTTTTCTAACGAACTACTGCTCCTTTTGATAAACAACACCACGAAGTTAGCTCTGTTTCCTAATGAATGCATATTGGCAGGGTTCTAGAAAAATTTCGTCGATTTTTGAATCGAATTCGGGCGACTCATTTTGGGTCGATTTTCGTTTTCCTTATGGGATCTCGCCTAAGTTCAAAACGAAGTGCTCGTACATTTTCGATACGGAGATCGATTGCTGCTATTTTCCAATATAAAGGCTGGGCCTTAACTACGAAAATATTCAATCAATCAACACTGAGATAATGTGCGCCCCACCAAAATCTAAATGTGTATACGAGCTCTTAGAACATACTTGGAACTAACTGAGATGTCATGGTTTCAGAGAGTTTTGGACGCAATCGGTTGGTGCATTTGTAGGGTGGGGTTCGAGTTTGAACACGAATTCACGATGGCCTTCAGTTGGTGAAATAATGGCTGATAACGATGGACATTTGATTTATTTTGAAAATCAGATCATTAGGCCTGCTGCGACACTATAGCACGCTCATTCAGTTAAGTCCATGTCGGAATTTGCTATCCCAGCTATCTTAATAATAATAGCAATAAGTATATTTCTCTTGATGAGAGAAACTCTGTCTATAGCGGCACAGATCAAGTTGTACAGAAGTATTCATGCTCTTGTATAGGTGACATGCATAGGTGGAATAATGGGATATGCGTTTCATGTATTAACTTTCTGCCGGATGGTTGAGGCCAATGCCTAGTGATGAAAGCATTGGTGTTTAAATGTTATTGCTCCTCTCTTGGAATAGCTCATCGAGGGATATTTCCCATGTGAATATCGGGAGCATGGTAGTTATATCACGGTAATTGGAGAGTCTACTGCTAAATGTTGTCACATTGTCAAATGGCCTGGGGGTTATTGGTACTTTATTCCACAGGAAGAAATTAGAGCGGACGTTCGTTCTAGCCTACGGTATATTTAGTGTAAAACCTTTGTTGCAAATTACTCGAGTGGAAAAATGTTATAAATTGTGGGTAGGCAGGTCGTAATAGGTCTTTTTGTGTTACACGTTGAAAAGCACCAACTAGTTGTGCCTCAATCGCAGAATCCAAAGTCGTTCGAGATGAAGTACATTGCAACGTTCTCGATAACTCAGGGCAGAGTGTTTACCAATAAGAGGTTTAGGAAATGACCTCTGCAGGTGCTCCACAGCAATTCTGTCACTCTTTCGCATATTGCCGTATATTACGCTGCAGTATTCGAGGATGGGGCGAGTGAGTAGCTTGAAAAGCTCAACTCTAGAATGAGTTGCGTGTATTTTGTTTGATATATTGAACATAGACTGGCAGGCACGTGATACTTGGTATTGGGCCTGTTCGGAGAAACTGAAGATAGACGAGTACCTAATCCCAAGATCTCGCATGGACAGCTGTGTAGGGACGCGTTCATTGTTTACGGTGATAGATCCTTCGGGGATGCAACAGCCGTCAGACATGACGCTTGCTTTCTTAGCCGAGAGGTTCATCCACCGTGTGCAGCACCATGACTCAAGGGAATGTAAGTCAACTTGAATGCGCAGCAGTGTCCCCTGAAGCTCGTCAGGCCGAAACTTAGACTAGTTTGCTATCGTCAGCAAATAAAAATGGCGTACCATGTTTTACGGATGTGGTGATGTGATTGATGTAGAGCACAAAGAGTGATGGACCGAGCACGCTTCCTTGAATGACCCCGCTGGTGATCGATCATGGAGAAGAGCGATAATCACCTAAAGTGAATACCTGATGACGGCCACACAGGTATGACGATGGCTAACCCAGTAATGGGTCCCAGATCCTAAAGTTCCCCAACTTTTGTGATGCTCGCTTGTGTGGTACTCGGTCGAATTTTTGATGTATATCAAGAGACAGGATTACTACTGCATAGCCGGAATCGATTGATTCTGAAATTTGGTTAAGGTAATACAATTGACAGGTGGTGCACGATCGTTTACTGAGAAAACCATGCTGCGAATTATTGATCAGGCCAATAGCATCAATAAAGTTCATCATCTCCTTTCTGACCAGTTTTCAAATAGCCCAGCGATTATCGGCGTGTGGTTGATTGGTCGGTAGTTATCAATCGTTTGTTTGGGACCTCCTTTATGCCGAGACATAATAAATGACGTTTTCCATTGGTCTGGAAAGTGGCCAGATTCCAATGATAGAGTGAACATGCTCATCAGGAGCAATGGTATATCAGGTCCTCCTAGTTTAATGGTGGTTGGTGAAATACCATCAGATCCCAGCTTGGAAGATAGCCTGATTGATTTGATAACTTGATGGATAGCGTTGAGCGAGATATCGATTCTGCTTGAGGTTTGTTACTGTGAGCTCTGTACACACAGGCACATGGTCAGTTTCGCGACACATGGTAGTGGTAAAACTCACTGAATGCTTCATAGGTTTCAGCTGGGTCATGGAGTAAATGACCGTCGCAATCAACAACTTGGGTACGCAAAGCAGACCGGTCACTAGTTTTAGTATTTTGACAAACTCTCTAGCTTTGCAATTTGTCTGTAGGGCTGTATGTTCTTCATTTGTTCGTCGCGCTGATTGCGCGTGTTTGACTCTGGTGGTATATTCATGCATTTGTACGACAAGTGAAAAGTCATGGGTCCTTCTGTATCTTGCAACTAAAGTTCTTGTTTTCTTGCTGATTAAGTGCTCGACGGAATCTTTGGAGACATGAGGGGTATGAATACATTGTGGAGCAAGTAGGGCTATAGCGTGATGGATTTGTTTATAGAACTGTTCCACGGCGGTGTACACACTGGTAGAGAGGAGAAGTACATCCCAGTCGGCGAAACGAATGAACTGCTGAAAGCATTGCCAGTTTATTTTATGGGTTGCAACTGGCGGCGTAGAGGCGAGTTTAGTGACCATTTTAATTTGGAAGCTGAGTCGGATCATGTTATGGTCGCTGCCAGGAAGATTGTTTAAGATCTCGGTCTGTGGATTGGGTATCCCCAATGTGAATATTAAGTCCAGTACATTGGCGGACCTGGTTGGACTGATAATCCATTGTGTCCAGCCCCCTGCTCTGGTGGAGGAAAGAAAAGAGGCGTGCAAGGTAGACGTTGGATGGGATGATCAGCGTATTTTCGGTAGGTTGAAATCGCCGGCAATAGTCTGGCTGTGTGGCAACTCTGATGAGAAGTCAAATGCAGAAGTGATGTTGATGATACGTTAGACACATTCGGTAGGTTGTTGATACATGCGGGCAGTGTGTAAGATGAGACAACCGCAACTGACAGCCAAATATATTCAGGGATATATTTCAATTTTAGTTGTCTATAAGTTTAGCTGTTAATGTTTTGCGCAGGTATATAACACACCCTCCACCTTTTCTGTCGCAGCGATCTTTTCGAAATAAGTGGTAGTTTGGAATCATCAGAGTACAGTCAAGTGTATCTGAAGAACACCAGGTCTCAGTGACGATGATCGCTTGTAGGTCATTGAACTGTGCAAAGTGTATTCATAAAATGAAGTTTGGATCTGGCATTTAGCAGAATCACTGAAAACGTAACAAGTATTGGGGAATTATCGCTTTTTTTTGTATGATCATCTGAATCTTTGCGTTCGAGCATGGTGCATGGTGAAATAGAGCAATAATGGAACAATGTTTTTACACGGGTAAAAGAGCTAATGCTTAACAGGTCCCGTAGAATGGTCACACTAAAAAATACAAAAATATAGCCACCGAAATTGGGTTTACCCCAGTGAACTCACTGAAGTATACGTAGTGCAGACTGTAAATCCAATGCAAATCCATAAGAAAGGACGGCAAATGGGTGTTGGAAAATATCGTGTCTCCTTCTGGTGTACACAGATAGGAGATGAAAAACGTGGAAAGAAACCCGTGATTTGATTGCCAATGATATCGCTTACTGTCACTATTGTTTAGCCATGAGTAATGGGTCGTGTAAGACGACACAGCGAAATAAGTGCACGGTGAACGGGCTTTGAGCTCTGCCAGCGTGGGAGCACATATGACAGATTCCGGTAGGGCATTCCACCTTCGGCAAACGCGTACGGAAATGAAATTCCGACGGCATTCTAAGCGACTGTGTTGCTCTGCCAATTTGAGATGGTGACCTCTCAAATTGCTGTTGTGACTGAGCTCTAGTAAGTAGCGACACGTGTGATTGGGATCTCTCAAAATTTGGTACGTCAAAATGATGTCCCCGCGCAATCGCCGATACTGTCCGCTGAAGACCCCGAGCACTTGTAGCCTTCCTTCATACGGCAAATTATACGGACCTTTGACATTCTTGGTTGCACAGCCTTGGGGTATATCCAAGATAGTGAGATTTCCCTCACCATGGCGACCAGACCTACATTGCGTATTCCACATGTGCTTGTACATATGAGCCGATTTGTGGAAAAATCGAGGGGTCGAATCACCTGAATGCACACTTCAAGGAGTGCACGTGCTGGATGCCCCTCCTGGATGTCGTTTCAGCCTGCTTCAAACATCCTAGGTCAATTTAGACAAAAACTCCCAGATCCTTCTCGCCAGAAGAC
>OX104063.1:99418335-99434423 GCA_944474145.2 Dicrocoelium dendriticum
CTCTAGCGACGAGCCTGGGCCCGGAACTACGGAGCGGGAATATGTGGACAGCGCAATAAATCAGACAAATACGCCGCTAGCGCAGCCCACAGGACCGAGGCCGAGCCGATTGACACAGCCCAGAACAAGCAAGTCGAGAGCTCTCGAACGACTCCTGGCCGATCCAAATCGGGTGCAGAGAAGCGGAGATCGAGGCGAAAACAGGAAGGCGGATCTTCCAAGTCAGAGCTCCCGAGGCGAAAGGACTGGCTCGTCTCTAACATCCGTACCTGTGTTGCGTTGTGGGACGGAAATCTAGTCGATATTCGATGGCGCGCGCGAGACCCTCATGTGCCCATTTTCGGTGTGCAATAAACGTCTACCCCCCTGTCTTGTCGTTCTCGCTACATTGGTGCCGTGACCAATCGCGATGGAGTTGACCCGGTTGGAGCAATTTGCGGCCGGTGACGTGGAGGCGTGGCTCGATGAGTTCGACGGAATTGCGGCTTGCACGGGTGTGAGGGGGATGCAAATTTGCTAATTGCTTTGGGCACACGGTTGAGTGGACGAGCCAAGGCGGTGTATTTGCTCACTCGAAAGGCCAAACCCGGTTGTTCGTTCGCTGAGATGAGGGCTGCCTTGTGTGCAGAATTTGGGAAGGATCTGGAGAGAGAACGAGCACTGCAACGATTTCACGCAGCCAGGTGGGACGAACAGGAGGATTTGATGGTGTTTTTCCAGCAGCTGGACAGACATCTAACGATTGGGCTCCCCGAGTTAGAGGGCAAAGCAAGAGAGCGCCTACTGAAACAGCAGTTTATCCGAAGTCTGCCCGGTCCACTCCATGATCAGGTGAAATTGGCGTCGCTGGTGGGAGACAGCAAAGCGTTGGATCTGGTGACGGTCGCCCAGAATTTGTCGGAACGAGTGACAGTGAGAAGCATCCAGCATGCTGAGTTGGAACAGAAAGTAAATCGCCTATCCGAAATGGTGGAGCAGCTGTTGTCGATAGAGTCTTCAAGCACCACTTCACAACGCAATGTACGGGTAATCCGGAACGGTCGCCGCTGTTTCCGATGCAACCAGAATGGTCATGTGGCGAGATTCTGCACCAACGTCAATGTGCCCCATTGTTTCTCTCTATCCATGCCGAGTCGGTGGCGAGTACCAGTCCTCCAGGTAACTATAGAAGGTGTGTCTGTCCGAGCCATAGTAGACACAGGAGCGGCAGTGTCAATTACGAAGAGGTTCAATGGGGTTCCAGTAAACCCATCTTCAATCACGATGCAGACGGTCGGCGGGCATTCTTTGAAAGTGACGGGCACGCAGCGGTTACGAATCAGGATAGGAGAAACGCTCATCAGCCATGACATGTTCATCGTGGAGGAGACGACCGAAACCATCATCGGAACCGACATCCTGAAACGGCTCGGTGTCACAATTGACCTGAAAAACGATGTGGTGATCGTGGCTAACGAGACGATCGAGATAAACAAGGGGAGAACCGACCGGGTTGGTGCCCTCAAAGCCGTGCCTGATTGTCAGAACCGTGCAATACGCAACGTACTGAGCAGGTATGCCCACTTATTCACAGACGCGGAAGATGATTACGGATTTTGCAATTGGGTTGAACACCGAATACCGTTGATCCCAGGAGGACAATGCAAGCCAATCTTCAGACGAATTCCACAGAACACCCTGGTGGAGATACAGAAGCAGGTGACCGAGATGGAATCGAAAGGAATCATCAGGCGAACGCACAGCCCGTATTCATCACCCGTGCTATTGACGAAGAAGGCCGACGGAACCTATCGATTTTGCATCGATTTCAGAGAACTAAACAGGGTGACGGTGAAGGATGCATTCCCGATGCCTCAGATGGAAGAAATTTTCTCAAGCCTTCACAGTGCGAAGCAGATATCTCTGATTGATCTCCGCTCGGGATATTGGCAACTGCCGATCGCAGAAGAAGATCGCCACAAGACGGCTTTCAGTGTCAATGGCCAGCAGTATGAGTTTTTGAGAATGCCGTTTGGATTGTGCAACGCCCCGGCTACATTCAGGCGTTTGTTGCTGATGGTCCTCGCGAACCTGCAAGGCGTGGTTGTGTACGGTGATGACATCATCGTCTTCTCTGAGACGGAACAGGAACATGTGACCAGACTTGGAGCAGTACTGCAGAGGCTAGATGAAGCTGGTCTGAAACTCAGTCGTAAAAAGTCGCAGATTGCCCAAAAGTCAATTGTATGCTTGGGTCACATCGTGGGCAATGGTCAAGTCCATCCACTTCCGGAGAAACGCGAGACGATCAAGTGCTTCGCAAAACCAAAATCCAAGCGTCAGCTCCGTTCGTTCTTGGGAGTGGTGGCATATGATTCAAAGTTTGTGCCCCAGTTCGCAGAGAAGGTCAGCCCGTTGTTAAAGCTGCTTCGCAAGGACGTGCCGTTCGTGTGGACAGCTGAAGCGGATCAAGCCTTTGACCATCTAAAGGCATGCATAGCAGAAGCCCCGACATGTCTACGGCTACCCAATCCTGGTGAGAGGTTCACTGTGGCTGTCGACGCAAGCAACGTGGCAATCGGTGCGGTTTTGTCTCAACCGGCTGGGGTGGTGGAGTACGCGAGCAGAGTGCTGACGGGGGCGGAACAGAAGTATTCAACAACGGAGAAAGAATGCTTGGCCATCGTGTGGGCGTTAGAGAAGTGGAGAAATTACTTACTGGCGAATGAATTCCGGGTCGTCACTGACCACAAACCGCTCTCGTGGTTGATGACGGCGAAAGACCCGCGGGGACGGCTTGCGCGATGGGCCTACCGATTGCAGGAATTCAACTTCACCATTGAGCACGTGGATGGAACGCAGAATGTATTGCCAGATATGTTGTCACGCCCGTGTTTGGACGACATCATGCCAGACAATGCCATACCGGTGCGTGCGTTCGCGATGGGAGAGAGGAACCTGCTGGGAGATCAAAGGACAGATGAATTCATGAATGTGTTGTGCTCTCACTTACGGGCTGGCACCAAACCGGAGGCTACATCGGAGGAGGTGGAGGAACTCCTCAAGATCTGGGACAGGTTGAAGGTCGAAAACGATAACGTGGTGGTGGCGATAGACGGACGGAAAGTGCCTTTTGTTCCACCAAATCAGCGAGAACGTGTGATGCGCATAACTCATGATGGCGCCCATATGGGATTCGAGCGGGTCTTTGAATTGCTGCGGAGGCGAGTGTTTTGGCCAACTATGAGGAAGGACGTCGCGGCATACCTTCGGGAGTGCCCAAACTGCCAAACGAGTCGGGAGATGGAGTCCCCGAGACCGCCGATGCGATCGATGGAGGTTGGTGAGCCACTTCAGTGTTGGGGACTGGACGTCTTTGGGCCCTTACCAGTGAGTCGAACAGGAAACAGATACATTCTAGTGATGATTGACCACTTCACTCGATGGGTGGAAGCCATACCAATCAAGGACCAAACAGGCGAGACAGTGTCGCAAGTATTCGAATTCAATGTGCCTGCAAGGTATGGGATCCCACAGTGTATCATCACGGACCAAGGGCCCTGCTTCGAGTCAAGAGCGTTTAAGTCAGTGTTGGACAAGTGGGGCATCCAGAGACGGCGAACTTCACCGTACCACCCACAAACCAACGGCATGACCGAGCGGTTCAACCGGACATTGAAGACGTGGATAAACTGCACGAAGTTGGCATGGGAAGATGCTTTGCCTCAGGTTCTGATCGCGTATCGGACCAGCATGCAATCAACCACCAAGGTCTCGCCATTCGAATTACTGTTCGGCAGAGAACCACGGATTGCGCTCGATACTTGCCTACCGAACCAGGGTGAGTGGAAACATCCAGCTGAGCATCAAGAGCGACTGCGATGGAAAGCTAGAAGCGAAACCAAAGCTCGACAAGCGCGGAATAAGCGAAATTACGACGCCAGGCATGAGGCTCACAAGTGGAGGCCATTCAGGATTGGAGAACGGGTCAAGTTACGGAACAACGATCGGCCGGATCATGACGGGCCGGGCGCAAGCAAGTTCAGAGAACGCTGGAAAGGCCCCTACACCATTATCGACCAGAAAGCGGGCAACTTCTTAATCGACTGCGGAGGAATGAAACGTTGGGTGAATGCTGCTCTCCTGCGACCATGGTACGAGAGGAAGAAAGGTCCTCGAGGAGGGGCGGGTGTAGAGGGGCCGCTTCCAAGAATGGCTCTGGGGAGCTCTTCGGAGCTAGCTGAGAGCGGATCGCGAAAGACGGCTAGCGACGAGCCTGGGCCCGGAACTACGGAGCGGGAATATGTGGACAGCGCAATAAATCAGACAAATACGCCGCTAGCGCAGCCCACAGGACCGAGGCCGAGCCGATTGACACAGCCCAGAACAAGCAAGTCGAGAGCTCTCGAACGACTCCTGGCCGATCCAAATCGGGCACAGCAGTAAATCACTGAGATCTCCGAAGATATCAAGCGGAATTCCACTAAACTTTCACGGATTGATGAACACACGAAACTAAAAAGTTTGGTGCACAACTAACACAGCAACACACGTAAAATACAGTAATTCCAGAGAAAAAGCAGGATCCAGCGCGTGGTAGCAGAAAATTCCGCGGCGTCCGTGGGTACAGCCGAAGTGTCCACAAGAACACAGTAACTTGTTTCGAACAGTCACCCAATACAACATACTGGCAGAATTTGTGGTAGATGCCGTCTGGGATTTTTCGGACTGCTATTCCTTTGACAATGCCTTGTTGGATTTTACTGGCAAGTTCAGTGATTTGATCAAATCTGCGTCGATCAACAAGTCCCTTCGCTCTGCTAACGCACAGTTACTCATTAGGAGCAGAACACGAAAATACACGACAGCAAGCGACGCGGCGTGGCATGTGTATAGAGCGAACCCTAGCTCTGACAACTGGAGTAATTATGTTGTGCATCTTAATCACTGTACCACACTTGTGCGCGAGGACAAATTAGTACACCAGCAGAGTCAAGCGGAAAAGTTTTGTGCTGACAAAAAAGCTTTTTTGACCTTGCAACCACCACGCTCACCTGACCGATGTGCGCCGCTCGCAAAGCTGCAAAAGTTCAGAACGCTAACCAACCCACTGGGCAGGTAACGACACCAAATTGAATGGCAGAAATGCGAAACCGAAAAGGCTCCAAGCGAAAGGCATTTGCGGGTTAGGAGAATGTCATCGAGTAGTTAAAATCGGTCTGGCTTGCTTGCACTGTTTCGAATGGTATCATACGAAATGTGCAAATGTGTCCCAACAACACCAACGGGAGCGAAATAGCTCCCAAGATGCATTTTCGTTCTGTACTGCGTGTTCCACCATTCCCCTCCTTAAGTGTTTGCTTATCCTAGCTCAGAAATGCGACCGGTTAACCGCAGAAGCAGAGCACAGGATAAACGATAAGATTACTTCAATAGAAGCGAGTAGGCATCACAGAAGCAAAGCGGCTTCTGAGCAACAAAGTGCTGAACAATTCGCTTCCCCTGAACTGCAATCAGCCACGTCTCCATCTCCGTTGTCTTCTCCAACTTTGGTAGAACTCCGAGCGAAAACAAACCGTACCTACGAGAGTCAAACAGTACTCACGGTAACGAAAATCAGGCACCACTCAAAACGTCTGGTAAAGCAAATTCCAATAGACCTGACATCTAGCATTAACAAGGATGAAGCAGCCGAACACCAACCCTCGGTACCTGTAGCTCAAATATCTCTTGTCGAGACTAAGCCTCCCAGAACATCAGTTACACATGCAGAGATTGCTGTAAAGGTCCACCGAAAAGCCGCCGTTTCGGCCTCTTCCATTGTAAACACCGTTATCGCGAATAGAGGGACAAACAGCAAACAATCAACACTTGTCAGCAGGTCAGGACAAACGAGTACCATACCTTGTAACTCAACGAAAAAGGGATCCAACAATAGTGCCCGAACTGTTGTATGCTCAAATGTCCCTGAATCTACCGCCAGCACATTGTGGGATAAGTTATCAGACGACCGAGACCAATGGAACTCACTGTGCATGCAGATGAGTATCAAAGCCAAGCCCTAAATTGGAGGGTCAAATTTGGACTACACGTTATGTGATTGTTTTGCAGTGTTTTCGAGTGAGCAACACCCGATTTCCATCTGCTTTGAGTACGGGCCAAGTGATCGCCGTGACTAAGGTTCACTTCAATGTGAACCACAGTCCATTACATTGAGATTGCGCGTCGCAATCCAATCACACAACGTGTAGTCCAAAGTTGACCCTCCAATTAGTCTTTACCGTTGTGCCAAGCGTTGCCCACCGTGACCCGGTAGCCAAAGGGGTATAGTTTCGGCCACTATTCCAATGGTCGCGGGATCGAGGCCTGTTGTCTCCACCTGATAAGATGAAATTACATCGAAACGCGTCGTGGTTGTGCAGTGTTTTCGAGTGGGCAACACCCAATTTCCATCTGCCAAGCCCATAAGCTTATTACGAATTACTCGTCATCCGAACTCGCCACACTATGGAGAACCCAGACTTATTCGAGTAACACTAGAATCATCCACCGAGGTAGAAAACGTTTTGCTCTCCGCAAACGCGTTAAAACACGAATCCTGTGGGATACGTATCTATCCTGACGTCCCTTGGAGTGCGTGACAATCAAACAGCAACACAGAAGAGGGGCACAGTAAGCAAGACCGCCTAAACACAATCTTCATACATGGCGTGCCAGAACATCCTCCTAACGATTTTCAAGAGACCGGAAAGCACGATTTAGAACAGTGGTGGTTCATTCGTGAAACACTCTGGATAATATTGTGGCACTATCGCTCACCAGGATACCTCTCTCACAAAATTATAGAGGATGCGGCCCTAGAATCCTAAAACTTGTGGTTCAGTCAGAGCAACAAGCAAAGGATGTCTTAGATCAATGGCGGAGAAATCGGAAACATCTTCCTTCTGAAATTCGGTTAAAGGTTGCAAACGATTTGCACAGCTCAAATATTAAAGTAACTGAAGCAGCAAGCATACCGACGAATGTCAGTAGCGTAACTTGACTGCTGCTTTAATTGACTCTGACATAGGTTTAAACAAAGTTTGGGACGCACCTTGGCCGAATCAATTTGCGAACGAGGTATCACCATCCCGTCAAATAAACGAGTAACTGCCGACCTCCCATTGGTCGGCATTCTCCCACTCATGACCCCTTCACCCCTCTGTGGGGTCCTAGAGACCGAGAAACTGGCCTACTTGTATACGAATGCTAAAGGTCTTTTTAATAAACTGGCCAAACTAAAAGATTGCCACGCTTTCGGGTCATATGGTGTCATTCGTATCACCGAGATGTGGTTACACACAGGAATGACAGACGCTGAAGCTTCGCTACCGGGCATGAACAATGAATTATAACAGGTAAAAAAGCAGGTGCTTGACATGTCCCGTAGGGTGTTTAGCGTGAAAAAAAAGATAGAGCAAGGGATAATGGAGTCGTCAGTTTGGGCGATTACTGATTTAACAGCACCGCAGTATAAAGGAAGTTTGAAATGAGAATGTACGCACACAAAGCAATAAGGGAGTGGTTATTGATCACATATAGGTGAGAAAAAATAAAAAGATAGCAAGGACTACGCTTACTCGTGTGCAACAATCTTGGGTCGACAGGATACAGAAATCCCGTTTCTATAGTAGTAGCGTTTATGAAATTTCGCGCAAGGGGTTTGGAGTGACCCATCCTCGAGTACCGTTATGGCACCATCCACCGTCTGTTGTGCATTAGTGCCAGCATCTAGTGGTCATGGGCTATAGCACGTAGTGTAAATGTGACAGAGTATCGTCATGGCGTTTTTTGAAAAGGGATAGGGTGGATAGGGCATGTCGCTGATCCGGATCGACTGGCTCACAAAAGAAGGGATAATATTGTATTACCGAAGCGACTTACAGTCCGAAGCCGTGGAGGATTCAGACTCGTAGTTCCCCGATTCTCTTTCGTGCCGCTTGCAGTTAAAAGGCAGGGACGCTTGCCTTATTGTCATGGGTCACCGCCCCCTAACTCTACACTCGAAAACGACTACCACCTATCGGCTGCTTTAAGATGCAGTTTACAACGAAAGTGCACTCACATACTTATCATGACTGATTTCAACGTACATTGTGTAGAAACTCCTGCCACAATCTGGAAACCATTCAAAGCCGATCTACAAAATCTCGCAACCAATGCTCCTCTTTAAAATCACATCACTTTGTCCACTCGGTTCAAAACAGGTAACAGGCCATCTGTGCTGGATCTTGTGCTTACCAACGAGGAGCATGTGATTGATGTGTTGGTTTTAGACTGCTCGTCGGGTCGCAGTGATCAACTATAACTTCAACTGCTATGCAAAATATCGAAATGAGAACGATGAGACTGTGCGAACCATCACGAGCCACGCTCGATTAACTCAGCTTGCCAGCGTCACAACTTGGTCGTTCCTTGCCGAAGAACCCCGGGAAGTCGCCTGGCTCGAGTTTATCAATAAATTCAGTCTGCTGATTGTAGAGGATTCAGAGATAAGCATTTGCAATAAGTGCAGATCAGTTTCCTTCGTAAGGAGCAGAACTCGAAAATGGATGACAGTACGTAACGCAGCATGGTGAGTGTACAGAGAAGCTCCAGCACAAGAAACTTGGGACAAATACGTAGCCCAACGTAACCACTGCACTGAAGTGTTAAGAGGAGATAAAGCCGCCTATCAGCCGAACATCGCAAAAACCTTCAGTGCTAACCACGAACTGCTGTACAAGCACGTTAATAGCCTACGAAAGGTGAGGCAAGGATTTCCTCCACTCAGGATGGCTGATGGCCCAACAAAAACTGCTGTAGAAGCAGCAAACGCGCTGCGGATTCAATTTGCCCCATGTTTCGAAGTGTCTTGCCACCAGGCGATCTACCAAGCTTTGTCTTCTCCTTGCAAGGACTAACCCACATCACTTTTACCGCGGAGGCTGTATTGCAAAAGCTGACGTCTCTACGCAAACAGGGCTCACCGGGTGTCGGTACCATTTGTCCAGAGGCACTAGAAGCAGCAGCAAGCCAACTGGCATGAATTTTTGTTCAGTATTTCTAGCGATGCTAAGACCAAAATCAAGCTCCCGTTATGTGGAAGCTTGGAATCATAACCAGTTCACAAAGGTGGAAGCAGAACTGATCCTTCCAACTACCGCCCAGTATCCCTTCTTCCTATACTCTCCAAGGTTATGGAATCCAAAGTTGCCGATGCACTGATGCGCTATCTGGAAAACTGTAACAGCACGCCAGCGAAGCATCATTTCGTTGACGGCAGTCATCTACAACGAATTTACTGATCGCACACCGTAGTTGAACCGACGCAGCTGACGCTGGAGGAGGCATTGATGTGATCTACCTGGAATTTTCCAAAGCTTTCGATGGTCTATACCATCGGATACTAATCTCCAAGCTCCAGCATTACGGGATCGGCAACCCACTTTCAATATGGATTGCCAAATTTATACCCCAACGGTAATTACTGGTCAGACTTCGGAGCTTTTTATCGGACCCCATACAAGTTGAGTGTGGTGTGCCGAAAGGCTCAGTCCTAGGTCCACGTTGGTTTTTGGTGTTTATTAATGACCTTGCACGGGGAATCACTTCAAACTTCCGAATACCTACTGACGATGTCTGGATCTGGTGCAGGATCCAGGCGAACGCCGACCAACATGCGGTTTATCAATGGTCAACCCAAAACTTGCTGCATTTCAACGTCAGGAAATGCAAGGTGCTTTCCATCCGATATCAGGGTAGCTACTCATGCCGGCTCGGAACGAATATACTACAACAATCAACTCTCAAACGTGACTTGGGTGTCCTGGTTCAAGATGACTTGGGTTGCTCCAGGCAATCCGAAAAGGCCTCGAAGACCGGGAACCAACACGTCGGGCTGTTGAGGCGGGGGTTTGGGCAAATAAACAGCTCCATATTTCGACAACTGCTCAGTGCATACGTTCGCCCCCATGGCGCATATGCAATTCAAGCCTGGCATCCATGGCTGAAACACGACCTTAATGCACTGGAGCAGCCACAACGCCGGGCATCTAAGAAGGTAATTGGAATGCGCAATCTTTCCTACCAGGAGAGGCCGCGACGACTTTGATTGTTCAGTGGAAGCTGTCGCAGACTACGAGGCGACCTGCTTATGGCATACTTGATTCTGCGAGACCCACATCACGTGCGCCGCTCTTTACTGCAACTCAGCAGCAATATAAACCTGAGGGGCCACTCATTGAAACTCGCTGTACAGTATAGCCGCCTGAAGTGCAGCAGAAATTTCTTTTCCATTCGTGTCTGTCACCTGTGGAATGCTCTCCCAGAATCAGTCGTCTCTGCACCGACGCTAACAGTATTTAAAAGACGGTTGGACGATGCACTCATCCACGTACACTTTTGTTACTTAACACTACGTCCCCATCCTACACCTGGAGTATACCATGGAATTGTTTGTTGTTAACTGTTGGAGCTGTGAATCTAAGAGGGTCACAGGACTACAGCGGAACAAACGACAATTCCCTATTTTCACATTTAAAGTACTAACTGTTTTACTATCATTATTGGCAATACTGTTATCTCGATATCCCCACTAACTTTCCAATGGGACTTGTAAAGCAAAGCTACTTAACCCATATAAATTCATTGTTCATTTTTCATAGCCTCCGGAATGTGGAACGTGGTATTCCTCCAATAATATCAGCAGATGGATGTGCTCAAACCGCCGGGGATGCAGCCAACGTTCTGCGGCTACAATATGCTCCAATTTTCCGACGTGCTACCAGCATTTGTAACATGCTTGTCCCATTCTCCCAGATGCCAATCTTTACACAAGTCAGCGCCCCCTTTGAGAAAACTGCTGTTGTTGCACATCTATAGTTCCCCCGGGAGTTGACGACATTTCCCCGAAAGCACTGCAGGTGGTAGTCACGAGGATAGCTGGACAATTAACGAGAATTTTCCAATGATACCTGGATGCACAGCAGGTCGCTAACACGTGGAAGCAAGGCATCATTACCACAATTTTCAAGGCGTAGCCGTTCGGAGCCAGCTAACTAACGCCCAGTGATTCTCCTCCTGGTGCTCTCTAAGGTGAAGGAATCGATCATAGCTGAGGCTGTAATGGGCTACCTCGAAAGGTCTAACATCATAGCACCGGTGCAATACGAATTCCATCATCATCGGTCATGTACTACCAACCTACTGCTTGCCCGTCGCAGGGTGGACCGAGAGAGAGCCGACACTGGGACCGGCCTTGTTGTCATCTACCTAGAAGTTTCCAAAGCATTCGGCTGCATAGATCACTGCATCCTTCTCCAAAAGCTGCTAGCATACGGAGTTGGAAACCCTGTCTGGATGGATCGGAAGCTACTTCTTTCAGCGGCCCTCCAGGTTCGAGTATGAGATTCATTTTCTGATACAATTGATATGGACTGCGATGTTCCAAAAAACGTCAGTGTTGGAGCCGCAGATATTCTTATTCTTCAATAACAACCTTGCGAGTGTCATCAAGTCAAATATCCTGCTTATTGCCGACGAAATTAAGATATGGCGGACAGTTGACTCAGTAACATCGCGATATGTTTCAACGAGACTTAAACTGCGCCTTTGAACCGTCAAAGGAAAATCTCCTGCCGTTTAACACGGACAAGTGCAAAAATCGTGCATGTTCGCCACAAGTCCACGTATGCACATAAGTTTGAAGATGACATTTTGAAAACCGCTTCACAAGTGCGTGATGCAAGATGACGTCGGCTGTTCGGCGCAGTCTTTGAAGGCGTCCAAAACTGCGAATCAACATGTTGGTCTATTACGGAGGGCGTTCGGGCGGTTTGATCCCTCCACCTTCCCCTAAATGCTCAATGGGTATGTGAGGTCCTATGTAGAGTATGCGATGCAGGCTTGTCAACCCTGGTTAAAACCCGACGTGGTTGCACTGGAGAATGCACAGCGAAGGACAACGAAGGATGTAAAGGTTTTGTCCCACCTGCAATACTATAAGCGACTGAAAGCCCTGGAGGTGTACAGCAGAAGATACTGCCGTCTACGGAGTGGCCTGATACTGGCGTTCCAGATTTTGGAGAACTTCAGTCACTTTTGCCGCCACCTCCCGAACCTTAGCTGCAACACAGAATTGAGGGGTCATAAATTGAAACTTGTCACCCGATACAGTTGGCTTGAGTGTCGCCGGAATTATGTTTTCTTTCGAGTATGTCAACCTTGGAACGTTCTTTCGACTTTTGCCATTTCCGCGTCCACGCTACCCATTTTTACAAAATGGCTCGACGATGCTTTGCACCATTTGTATTACTTGATCCCATTCCTATTTATTGCTATTTATTGAGTAACAACAAGACGCAGACAAACATTGTGCTAACCAACCTCACGAAATCGGGTAGATGGATATACCTATGCATTAAGGTGGATAATATGGTGAGTTCACAGCTGCGTTTTTGCCTTTTGTGTAAGTTCATTGCACTAACGTTATTCCCATAAAGCATCTCATGGGACATCTCAAGCCTTGGCTTTCTTATCCGTATAATACCATTCTTTCGTTTTTCCATTAAAATATGAGTTTGCCTGTCGAAGAAGTCAGCGGCTTACGCGAGCACTGATGTTCAGGGGGTTTGCGGTTCTGGACAACTTCATACCGAACCCATTTCGGCACATGTTCCTTCCTTCGGGAATTCAGTTCTGTCTATATAACTGGTTATGCAGTTATACATGAATTGGTATGCACAGTGAGATTTGGCCCCGGTAGGCTATTTCGTTGGAGGGACGGGCAAACTACGGGTCCGGTTACTCACAGACTAGCGTAGCATACTAACGTCGCTGTGTAGCTGAGTTGGTGCGCTTGGTTGTCTTCAGCGTGTTGGAATCACCTTTAAAAGGTAACTCAATTTGAGCCTTCCTTTTGACTGCCATTACCATCGCCGAATACGCAGCTTGCGATGCAAGATCATGTGAGTATGTTTAGAAATTTCTCTTCTCTCGAAATATATTCTTGTGCGTTCCTCTCCTTGTCCGGTTCTCACGGTTGTGTAGAAACAAACTCACCTTGAGATGGCCAAATCTAGACTTGTTGAATTACAAGAAACTCATGCACGCACAGTACCTGTGGTAAATGACTTATCTCTGTGTTGTCTGATTGTTTGCGGCAAAGTTTATAAAGCCACTCTTAATTGCACGAGGTGGAATCTGCCTACTCCTCTAGAGACTACTATGGTAAATCAGCAGGAGGAGGAACCAATTACTTCTGATCCTAGGTAGTACGTGGTGAAAATCATCAAACGTACAAGATAACACGTAGCCGTTAGAAGCTCTGTCAGTCAGACAAGATTACAAGGTCATTCCTGGAAGGTTGAACGGGCTGTTTATAGAAGCCTACTGCAAGCACTATTTTAATCAGTCTGAGAATCTTCAACCAACTAGTCCAGATAGGATACTTTTTTCAGAAACAGGCTAACTGATATCGTACATGAAGCTAGGACGGTACCATTTAGTAAAATATGTACTTTCACAGTCTGACACTTTCTGGCCTTATGTGAACTACGTGTTAACAACGTGGCCGTAACGAAATTCGATAAAGGCTCTGGGATGATGATCATGTACAAGGTGAATATGCTGAAAAAATATGCGCCATACTCAACTACACGAGAAAATTGGTACAATGCAAGAAAATGGGGGACAACCGAAATCGAAACCAGCGTATCACGTCACCTTGGAATGCTTCTCCTCCACTGCGCGTCAGATAGTGACATTCGGAAGATCACTTCAACTCACGGTCCATCGCAAAGCGACGTGGAGCGGATAATAACTGCATTTTACCAGCTTCGCCCCGGTTGCGTACAAGCGCGGTCCTGTTAAAACCAACTTTTTCAGAGCCACTCATTTGCAGTCCAGAGATGCTAAGAAGTGAAGAGG
This sequence comes from Dicrocoelium dendriticum, assembly GCA_944474145.2. Taxonomy (NCBI): domain Eukaryota; kingdom Metazoa; phylum Platyhelminthes; class Trematoda; order Plagiorchiida; family Dicrocoeliidae; genus Dicrocoelium; species Dicrocoelium dendriticum. The sequence continues at coordinate 99,432,262 of OX104063.1, forward strand.
GATTCCTACACAGAACTCTTTTGTCTAACGCGTATCCCGAGAACTTTACTCAACTCCATAGCAGACCAACCAACAAGAAGTTCCCATTGCAAACGGCAGAGAAAAAGTTGTTTACTTATTGTTGTTCATCAAAAGAGACCATGTTTCAAACGAAATCGGTCACAAGCTAAGGGCTGCTCTACCGCGCACTTACATCACCGCGCAGTTACGTATCATCCATACCACACGAAGGCTTGCTCCGAGCTGCTCGCCAGTCGGTTGGGCCTCTCATGTTATTTACCATTTCACCTGCAGTTGCGGTGACGTATACATAGGCAGCACCGACCGCCGATTAGCTCAAGGAGCAGCTGAGCACTTCCCGAAGTGGTTAAGAAAGTCCACAGTGAAACAAGTAGAGATGGATCAAAAGACGAACCGGAACCTCGCATCGTCTATCACAAAGCATCCGGTGACGACTAGCCATGACGTGGACCCAATAAAAACGTACAAAGTACTATTGATAAACCGCAACTATTATTAGTTTGATGCCGAGTGGTAGCACCACTCCGCAGTTGCATGGGTCACCGAAAACGCACAACAGAGGAGTGCAATTTAGGCTGATTCACTCAATGGTGAACGCGGCTCAGCATAAAACTCCCAGTTGATTGATAAAGGTGCTTTCTCCGCTGAAACTGTGCGTCAATCCGCACATTGCTAAGGCCTTATTCCAACTCATGGAGGACCCATATATGGTTGACGGCGTTTGGTTTCGGATTCGCCTGTCACTGTAGCCAGCCAGAGGACGCCTTCCCCTACAGATGGACCATGAGTGGCTTGCGCTGCACCACCTACAGCTCCAACCACACACCCCATATCCAGTGTAGACCTGAAGGAATAAGACCGGGAGGCATGTGGATGGGGGCCACATTTCATCAACTGAGCAGGCCAACACTCCTTCACAGGCAAACACAAGCACGCTGTATTTGAGGAATAAAACGCCACACAAGGCGGTGGCTGGACCGTAGTCCGCTCCACACAACCATACTTTGATCATAACACGGCCACAAGAACCGTGTACCCCGTCCCCTTCAGCAACGACCAACTGTCTCCTGGAGCCAGTATGGACGAGGTAGTGGGTAATAGACAGGTAGGCACCTTGTCAACATGCACATCAAGCGCAATTATACCGGGGATATCAAGCAATATATATATATATATATATATATATATATATATATATATATATATATATATATATATATATATATATATATATATATATATATATGGTGCTAAAGCACCATGCGCTCGATGTCGATGGAGTCCAACCCATCGGTGCTCGCCGCTTCCACACATGCCGCTTCTTCCCTGCATGTATAAGATCCTTTCCCGCACTTCGGCAACTGCCTTCGTGATTAGATAGCGCCATGCACGCCCATCAACCGCCTTCGAGTCTCATGACCTGAAATCACGATTAGAACGTGAGAGGCTCACCATACTCATGTCATGGTAACGTAACTTTGGTTTCCCCACATGCCGCTTCCCAATACTCAGCTGACCATACAAGAGTTTGCTTCGGTATCCGCGTCGAATCCATACGGGCAACATGACACAGCCGCTTCAGATGTCTCAGCAAAAGTATGCAGTCCACTGCATACATCCCACTTTGTCGCAACACTTTCGTGTCAGCAACTCTGTCTCCCCAACCGATGCGCAAAATCCGTCGCAAACACTGCTGATGGAACCGCTCGATGCATCGCACATCCAGCCGGTACATGGTCCACGCTTCAATGCCGTATAGAAGAACGGACAACACCATGGATTTGTACACCATCAGCTTCGTGCCAATGATAAGCTGATGGTTGTTCCACACTCGGTACTCAAGCTACCCGAATGCCGCCGCTGCCTTCGACACGCAGATACGCAGCTCACTGTGTAGCTGCTGATCAGTCGACATCACATTCCCAAGGTAGCAGAAGCGGGAGGTGGTTTCCATTTCTTCAGCACCAATGCTGATCCGCGGCAATATTGAAGATTGCACTTCCGGTGAAGGCTGAAAGAGACAGACAGTTTTGCTTGTGTTGATGGTGAGCCCGAATTAGGCCGATGTCAAAGCCACGGTATTAGTTATGTGCTGAAACACATCCGCGCTGTGTGCAAACAACGTACAGTCGTCAGCAAAC
>OX104063.1:99434920-99567615 GCA_944474145.2 Dicrocoelium dendriticum
AGTAATGTATGGGGTATGTTTGCCAGCTTCGTTGACTAATTGATGGAAGTTATCCGAATCCTTGTCAGTAAGTGGTCTAACTAAGTAGCTGCTCTCGTGTGTTTGCTTAGCAAATGCTGCTTTGATCCGGAGCTCAAAAGGAAGACTGCCACAAACCACCGCTCCGCTACCATTGCTGATATTTGTTTAGATTGAAGGACCACTTTCAAAATCCTTAGGCCACATCCCTTGTAGTTTGGCTATCGGCGCAGCCTCGAGATTGACTGCGCTATAACGTTTTCCGGGAACAGTGTCTCGCGAATGTACCACCATTGGTATTGATCGTGTGGTCACTTCGCGCTCACCATGACTACCAGCCTCAAGAACACCGTGTACATGGATGGTCCTTGCTACGGATTCCTTCAGATTTTCCTCCAAGTAGTGCTTCGCCTGTCTGCACTCGCTCCACGGAATATACGGAAATAGGCGGATGGAACATGGCGCATTCCGGAGGCGAGGTGTCAATAACAGGATGTTTTCCTCTTCATTGGAAGAAGTCAACATAACCCGAAGAAGTCTTGGTTTACCATAATGCTGTGAATTAGAGTGATGGGTAACGCGTGTCAACTTGATGGGCTTAGTTATAACACCTATAGTATCATATATGGAATTCCACTGGTTCAAGTCTTCGAGTTCTTTTCCTTTTAAGAAATTTGGCGTCAATTCTGGAACGTTGCTCCAGATTACAGCTGGTATACCACGTGAAACTCTGCTTGCTATGTAGACAATTGACAGATCTACAATCTAGATTCTGAACTCTCCCTTTCTATCTAATCCCTTTTGGAATTGGTGCAAGTCACAGCAACAAAGTGCACGCCCCAAATGGACATGGCCCATTCGAAAATCAATTATGACCTATGTGTAGAAACCACTAAGTCTGGTCCCGTTTGTTTTAATTGTCAACAAGTGTACCATTTGAAGTGTTTAGGGATGAGTGCACTCGAAACTAGACAATACAGCAGCAAAACCGAAGCATTTTGGCTCTGCCAGGTGTGCAAATCCATCCCTGTTGTTAGTTGTGTAATCTGCCTAATGGAAAAGTGTTAAAAGTTGGCGGAAACAGTTGAGCAACTGGTGAACGCTAACAACGCATCTGTGAAATTAAACAATGCTACAGTTGCATTTGAACGAACACTTACAACTCCCTGTTTAGGCAGAAGAAGAGGGCCAGGCGTCCCAACCTCACCACAGTGTCTCAGTCTCCAACACCCCCTACCACATGAATCCAGTAAGTGAAAAATTCGTTTAAAACCCACCGGCTTCTACGTTCTCCAAGAGTGTAATAACCAGTAATTCAGTTGACACACGAAAAACAAAACTCCAGCAAGCCCACGGTAAAGAATAACTGGACATCCTACGCAGCGGTTGCTTCCCGGAGAGGGCAAAACCGTGCCTCAACCTGGATCGATATCGCCAGTGCGGTCCACAAACCCACAAAAATCAAAAGAACCTAGTGCTCTTAAGTCGCGAACCACATGGCGGAATCATGGTGCCTTAAGTCTTGTGTGCACTAACGTTCTTGAATCCAAATCCAACACAATAAAGGGAAAACTGTTAAACGATGGTAGTCCGTGGGATTCCATCTGTAGTGCTATCGGCATGCGCGCTGAACCGACTACGCTGAGACGCATCGCATGACACCCAAACTCCTTACACTATGGTGAGCCTCGACTACTTCGAGTAACACTACATTCCGCGGACGAAACGGAATCCATTCTGCTCGCTGTGAATCGACACCACAGAGCATCAAACGGTGTAAGTATCTTACCGGATATTCCGCGGAAAGAAGGTTCAAATGATATGAACAATTAACAGGGAAGTAGAAAACACGAGCTGAAAACCGTCATTATTCATGGCGTCCCCGAGTCTCAAGCTTCCTCTCCTGAAGAAGCTCAGACACACTACTTGGAGCAATGGCGATACATTCGTGAGGCGCTGTCTTTAGAAAATGTCATTGCTACCTCTCTGACAAGGATTCTCGTGTCACCAAATTACAAAGGGTGTGATCTTAGGTTGCTGGAGTTGGTCTTACCGTCTGAGATAACTGTACAGACAGTTCTAGAGAACTGGGATAACTTCGGAAAATGCTGCCGACAGAAATTCGACTAAAGCAACAGGTCTACGACCAGAGGCTACTTGTTACTCAACGGAAAGAACCAGCTCAGTGGGAACACCCGTTGTTTCAGAGTCCACCACAGAGGCTGATCTGACAGTCGTCATAACATCCTGCGAGACACCGCAGGAGGTGAGTTATCATCAGGATCATCATGAACCCGATTGCATGGTACAACGAGTTATTGCAAGTCTTTCTCGCGAGCCAAAGACTATTCAAAAAAACGAGTAGCAGCCGACCTCAAGAGGGTCAGCCAAGTCTCAAACCTGTTGTCTACATCCACAAACAACCTTCTAACATATGAATCACTCTCTTGTTTTTATACCAACGCACAAGCTGTTTTAAGCAAACTGACGGAGCTTAGTCTGCGTCAGGTCTCGATGTCATGGGACCTCGTTATGATAACCGAGACCTGATTGGGTGAAGCGATCACAGATGCAGAAATCGCATTACCTGGGATGTATATTCTGCGCAACAAGCGACCAAGTAGAGGAGGTGGAGTACTACTACTATCACGGCGAACTACACCTTGATCTCATCGATGACCCAGAGGTTCAGATTGCCGATGCGTTTTGGTGCCGTATTCACCTAAGCCATGGGGACGCATGTTTGTTGGGCGTCGTGTATCGCTCTCCGTAGGCTACTTTTAAATGGACAACCGCCTAGCCTCCACAATGAAGACCATTCTCTCGCAGTCGTACAGCCACATTCTCCTGCTTGGTGACTACAATAATCACACCATAGAAACCCTAGCCTGTATCAACGAACACTTCAAAATGGAAGTACAGGAGATAATTAGTGGACTACCACTCTACAATCACATCACATCTCCCACAACATTCAGGACGGGAAACCAACCGGTTGTCCTGGATCTCGTATTCACCAACGAAGAGCTTATGATCGCAACGGTATCGATAGAGAGTCCTTTGGGCCGTAGCGACCATGCAACGTTCATGTTCAATTACATCTGTTATGCAGAGTATTCCTCCGAAAACACAGAAGAATGTCAGCTCATTACGGATCACGGCGCTCTAATCAAACGTATAAATGCTACAAACTGGGCATTTCTAGCGGAACGATCCCCCGATGTCGCCTGGTCTGAATTTCCTCACCAGTTCAACACGTTAGTAACTAGTGCTTCTAGTAAAAGGTCTTCGTGAGCGAAGACAGTAAAATCATGCATACGCAGCAGGACACGTAAGTGTATCGTCACGAGGAATTTACTCTGGCGAGGGTATACGAAGTCACCGAGTGCCGAAATATGGGAAGCCTACACTAACCAAAGGAGTCCCTGTGTAAACCTGGTACGCCAAGATAAAATACAGCGCCAACAGAATCTAGCTGAGAAATTTCTTACAAATCCCCAGCTCCTTTACAGACGTTAACAAGCTCCGCAAAGTGCAGCGAGGAATTCCTGCCTTACACACGTTAGGTGGACTCGCACAAACCGCAACCGAGGCGGCCAACACCCTATGTCAACAATTCGCCCCGAACTTCCAGAGCACGACATCGCCGCATACACTGTTCCCGCACATTGTACCACCACTAGGACTTAGCCACATCAGGTTTACGACTGCGGATGTTATGAAAAGGCTAATTGCCCTGTGCAGGCATACTCCTCCCGGGGTTGATAATAGTTGTCTAAATCGTTGAAATTAGCTGCAGTAAACTTGGCGGACCCACTCTGCAAGTTCTTCCAACGATGCCTCGATTAGATGCGGGCGCTAACAATATGGAAGCAGGGAATCGCCACTCTCATGCATTAGGGGGGAAGTCGTAAAGCTCTGGCCAACTATAGCACAGTAACACTACTTCCGGTGCTCTCCAAAATCATGGAAGCAATTGTTGCCGAAGCGCTCATGAACTACTTGGAAGAAGGCAATATCATAGCACAAGAACAACATGGAGTTCGCAAGAACCGGTCTTGTACTTCAAACTTGCTACTTGCTAGATCCAGTTGGACTAAGACCTCGACAGCGGAGTAGGTGTTGATGCGGTATATCTGAACTTCTCAAAGGCCTCTGACCGTCTGAACCACCGTATTCTCCTTCACAAGCTGCAATGCTATGGAATTGATGACCCAGTCGTCGGTTGGATAGGTAACTTCTTGCTTTAACGACATCTGAATGCAAGAGTTCGCGGTGTCATCTCTGACCCAATCGATGTTAAGTGCGGAGTGCCCCAAGGCTCAGTACTTGGTCCACGACTATTCCTGATTTACATAAACGATCTCACGAGAGTGGTCACCTCCAACTTCTTACTCGTCGATGATGAGCTCAAGATATGTGGAGCCATTAGAACAAGCAGGAACAATCCAGCACTTCAAGATGATCTAGCCAGGGTCTACGAATGGTCGACGCAGAACCTGCTTCAGTTCAACGTTACAAAGTGCAAGATGTTGAGCATACACCATAAAGCCACTTGCGAATACAGACTGAGGGATCAAATATTGTAGCGTACTTCAACGGGATGCGATCTAGTCGTGATAGTGTAAGAAGTTCTGCGCTGTTCCCGTCAGGCCGAGAAAGCCTCCAAAAAAGCTAACCAACACCTTGGCCTTTTGCGGAGGGCATTCGGGTGGTTTGATCCTTCCATCTTTTCTCAGATGCTCAACGCCTACATTCGGCCTCATTCTGAGTTCGCCATCTACGCCTGGCAGCTATGGCAAAAGCAAGATCTTACCGCTCTTGAGCTGCCACAAAGAAGGGCGACCAAGAACGTAAGGGGCTTGTTTCATCTCCCTTACCGATTGAGGCTGAAAACCCTCGGGGTCTACAGTGGACACTATCGACGCCTGCGTGGCGACTTGATATGATCCTGAGGAATCCAAACCTTTCTTGTCGTCACCTACTAAAACTGGATCCCACTAACACACTCAGAGGACACCATCCAAAGCTGGACACACAATACAGCCGGTTGGAATGCCGCCGGAATTTCTTTTCCCTTCGTGTGTGCCAACAGTGGAACGCTCTTCCCACATACATTGTTACTTCCCCCACGCTAACGGTATTCAAAAGACGTCTGGATGATTCGCTTATCCACTTACATTACGCTATATAATCAGTGATGTCTACGTCAACCAAACGCGAACAAACGGTGCTCATTCTCAGCTTTTGTGCTTTACTACTTACACGCTGCTGCTGTGGAATATCGTTCGGATATACTACAACTGCATTCATCAATTACATCAGTCCAAGAAAGTGACGGACGAGTGAGCGTTGTCGTTTCTTTTGTTCTTAAGATATACCTTCCCCATATTACTTCACATATTTACAGTAACAATTCAATACGCAATCTAAAATATTTTAATCAAGCAGGGTATCTGAATCGCCAAAGGCTTAAATTGACGATTTACACTTATGTTTGCTTTCACCTCAACCATCCTACGGGACTTGTAAAGCAATCGCTTTTTATCTGCACTATCATTGTTCATTGTTCATTGGGGTCAAACGACCAGCTGGTCTGTATAGTCGATAGAGACTGCTTGGGTACAGTTTCGTCTTTTTCATTTATTATGGGTCCAGTGGGAGTGGCTGAAGATTTTGCTTTTCCGTCACGTTTGGCAGCACCCAAGTTCCAATCACCGCTGGTATCGAAGCCCTTCTGAATTTTCAGAACCGTTTGGAGGATGGAGGAGGCCCTGAATGCAATCGGATTGCTGGTGGTTGTTTCAGGCATATCTGAGCAACTGGTAGTAGTTGCGTTCAATGCTACAGATGATGCATTTTTCGTGCGCTGCCTAGCTTTCTTCCTAAGTTTTAATACGGGCGTGACGGGAATGCCTCGGATTTATTCTCTGGCACGCTTTCTACAAAGGAAATGATTTGCGTGCTCCTCATTTTTTCAAACATTGCCACCAGTCTTTCGTAGTTCTGCGATATTTTGTGTACAATCTCTAACAGTGGGATGACTATACATACTGAACAGAATCACAGTGCATTTGGTTTACTATTGTGTAGCTTCAACTGGTTCACTGTGAGCTTGAAACATTTGCAATGGAACTTGTCTTGGCAACTGCTAGACTGGAAAGCAATCCCTACCTTTTATGGCATGATGGAAGGCCACAAACTACTGTCGATCTGGATGCCGTAAGATGGGCTTTGGATCGGTCGCCACAATCCATTGTGTCAATCAATGGTTATCCCATAAAGTCCCGAGCGCTTGTGATTTCCTGCCGGTCGCGTGTGCACTGAATTGTCTGCATGCATTCGTCCCAGCAGCTCGAAAGGGGCATAGCTCAACCACAATCCAGCAAAGCACCTGACGCGTTTCGTCCTATTGAAGCTCGTCATTGGTGCGCATTCCCTCGGCAAGACAGGTCGTGCTATATCCCGGTTAGCTTGCAAAGTATGTAGCCCAGCCACCGTCCCCCATGGCTCAGTGGCTTACGCTGCTGCTTAGTTGGCGTCAGCCTCTAACGGTCATGGGTCCGATCCCCAATAGGGGACAGAGAGAATGCTTATCACCGACGAGCGCCAATAGGGCGAAACGCGCCTGGTGTATTCCCAGATTTTGGCTTGGGTAGCTTGTGAGATGGTGGGAGAAACACATTGCAATCACAACTAAATTCCTCATACTCATAATTCAACCTATCTTTGTGTCGGATCGTCGGATTGGGTTCTACTCAGCGTTCAAATTTGTGCTGCGTCACGCCAATGCTCGCTTCCTTCGGTTTGTCGAGGCCATCGCTGAGTGCCGGGCGAAATCAGTCCTGTGTGTTTAAGCAATCATTCGTCAGCATAAGGCTGCCGTTGACCTAGAGGTTGAAGTTCCATCCTTCACTGTAACTTATACAGTTATTGGTAGCTTCTACTTCTTACATTGGCTTTACTGCTTCTCGTTAATTTTTTTGTCTACTCAAGAGAAACTATACATTGCCTTCACGGTAGTCAAACGATAGTACAAAATAAAGTGCACTGTCTAGAGAGGCCGTTATTGATTTTATTGCCAACAAACAGGTGGACCCTTGTAATAATTTCTATCAATTTTCCTAGTTACCCTTTCCCCCATTACATGGTACTCTAGCGAAAGGGCAGTGTTTCTTCTACACCATCTAAATTTAGAGTCTTGTGCCGCTTCTTACCACAATTATATTCTACCGTACTTGTCAAGACTAGTTGTTGACCGCACGAAAATCATCTGTATGACGCGTAGCTGTTGGTATGATTGATACGCTTACATATTATGTGTTAGAAAACCTATTTGTCTTTATCCATGTGTTTCATGCATTCCATCATTCCATTGATAATGTAAAGTGTTAAAAATGTACCTGCTTAGGTGTATAACGCCTATTTTGAATTGACTTGCGTGTGCAGGCGACATGGCTCTCCTAGGGTTCGGGGCATTGACTATGCAAGCAATACTGAATAGGTTGGCGCTTAGCGCTGCACGCTTCGGTGTGCTTTGCACCTTCAAATTACGAAGCACTGTTACAAGGCTAGTTCGACTGGCCACCGCTTCTTGCTGTCACCAGATATCCACTGTATTTGGGAGATGGTATTACATACCTTGGTAGTTGTGTAACCTCTGGCGGTCCCATCTCTAAGGTTACTTCACATATCAGCAAAGCATGTGTGCCTTTTCAGCGGCTTAGCCATCTAATTCAATAGTGCATGATGTGATAAAAGTATAAGATTACTAGACTCACAGGATGACAATGCAAAAGAGAATTAAAGTCAAAATTTTTCGGCGCGGAACTTGTATTATCAGTACTATTGTAGCGAAAGCGACATGACAGGGGGGTAGACGTCTATTGCACACCGAAAATGGGCACACCCGGGTCTCACGCGCTCCATCGAATATCGACTAGATTTCCGTCCCACAACGCAACACAGGTACGGATGTTAAAGACGAGCCAGTCTTTCGCCTCGGGAGCTCTGACTTGGAAGACCCGCCTTCCTGTTTGCGCCTCGATCTCCACTTCTCTGTACCTGAATTGGATCGGCCAGGTGTCGTTCGAGAACACTCGACTTGCTTGGTCTGGGCTGTGTCAATCGGCTCGGCTTCGGTCCTGTGGGCTGTGCTAGCGGCGTATATGTCTGGTTTACTGCGCTGTCCACATATTCCCGCTCCGTAGTTCCGGGCCCAGGCTCGTCGCTAGCCGTCCTTCTCTATCCGCTCTCAGCTAGCTCCGAAGAGCTCCCCCGAGGCATTCTTGGAAGCGGCCCCTCTACACTATAGACATCGCACTTGCTCTTTTATCAATTCGTTGGCGTACGTGTCACAGTTGAAAACTCACCCGTAACAGGTGCATAAAAGCGCTTACTTTACTTGACTAGTTTCATATGATGACCTCGGCATTGTTTCTAAGGGCTATGGTCAACAGTGAGCTACATGGATGATCATTTTCCGTTAGTATCCATTAAATAATAATAAGATCTTTGGGAAGCCGTCGGCATTTTGAGTAGAACATCCGAATTGAACGAAGGCGCATTTCATAGCGGAGAATGTAAAGCCTACATTTTGCCTTTGTGACGCTTCTTTGAGACTGTTCCAAGAGACGAATGTCTCATTTTAACCGTGCATACCGGGTCTGAACCGCATACTCAAGGTGGGGACAAGTTTTTGGGTTAATCAGCAGGAGTGCTGATAGTCGCGGAAAGGCATCAAGAGCTCGCCTTAAAGGAGGTAAGTTCAAGTTCACCACATTTGCTGTCCTTAAACATTGCAGCGCATTGCTCAGGATTGGATGAGGATACTCAGATCTGTAGCACCAGTCACTCGTTGTAATACTACTGCCCCAAAAGATACGTGATGTTGAAGCTGCTGTGCTATGTCAGCAGGTTGAACTTTGCAAGTTTCAGTTGGAACTGGTTCATTTCAGCTCCTTCTTAAATCCGGTTCAGCTCATTCTGGAGACAAGCATGGCCGGATATTGATTGAATATCTCTCCTGATCATGTGCATATATTTAACTTGTTTGAAATTTTGCCGAGACGTTGCTGATATGGAGTAAAGAAAGTATCAGGCCGAGGACGGATTCTTGTGGCACAACACTGGAGAAGCACAGGTTTTCCGAGTGGGTGTCGGCGATGTTTAACTTGATTTTTCTCTTGTGTAGGTAACTTTCCAACCAGATGAGCAGGGGACCGTTCATAGCGTAGGCAGCAAGCTTCTGGAGGAGAACTAACTGATTGCCTTTGTCGAATATTTTAGGAAGGTCAAGTAAATCATATCTAAGAGGATTTCTTTGTCAGCCACTATGGTCCATGAGTTCCGAGCAAGAAGCAGATTGGTGGGACAAGACCGTCTGCGCCTGAAACCATGTTGGAGATTGAAAGTGGTTTGCAGGCTTGCAAAATATCGCGTCAGTTCATCTGCGATTATCAATTCCATCACTTTTGAGTAAACAGATAGGAGAGCAACAGATCGGTAGTTGACCGCATTCTATCGTTTACCTCCTTTGTATGCCGGAGTGATGACTCCATGTTTCGACTCAGATGGGTGTGTATGGGAATCAAGCAGAGCCTGAAAGATGGTTGCAAGTTGTACGACTACTATGGTGGGGGGCATGGGTTTTACGAACTTGCTGATTCCCGTGGCCCTGTTTTATCTCAGGGACTTTAATTTGCTTGCGACCTGCTGGGGTGAATGTGATGCTGGATAGGCCGATGACATTTATTGGGATGTGATAAAGCGAATGTTCCATGACGCTTGTAGAGACTGAGCCAACTTGAAGTAATAGTACGTTCGCATTATCCACAACAGTAGTTGTTAGGCCCCTGGCCATTTTTGGCGGTGGTATTCCTACATTAAACCTTCTGTTGTATTTCACATATCTGGAAATCAGTTTGGTGTTGCCCGTAAACATGAGTAGCATGATCTCCCACCGTTCATACTTGTCGGCTCTAACTAGTGACGTGCAACAATGTTTGTTTTGTAATTCTTCCATGTGGTGTCACATGAGCCTAGCGTATGTTGCCTCAAAATATCGTCCCTTCTAATGATCCATTTACTCGTTCTGCTTCGAATACATGTGTTGATCCGATCCGATACTCGTGTTGGAACAACATTTTAGACTATTTATTATGGTGTTGCCTAATTACGCTCTACACCCGCAACTAGCATTGTCCTCGTCATTGATTCCTCATGACTCAATACATTCCATTAACGGTTATTGGACGAATTTATGTACTTGCTTCGGATTGGATATGCTGTCTGGGATAAATGGCTTGACTGTTTCAACCACCGTTACCTTTTCACGGTGACCATACATTCAGCTACTTTACTGACTTACTGTTCTGTTTCGTGGACGCAACACTTGTATGACTCAGTTTATATCATCTTTCAATTCATTCCATGTATCGTTCGCTGAACTGTGCAGCTGGAGGTCCAGCCAACGGTTATTGCTAGGTAGTGAAGGTTGGAAGGGCCCGGTATAGTTCATCGAGTTTCTCGTTCTTTATCAACCACCCTGGTACAATGCACATAACCAAACTTTAGGATTGAGCGATCGCTAGTACTTAGTGGAGGGTCGTATAAAAGTGCCTTAACCATCGAAGCTTCATTACTCAGGCTTAAGTCCAGAAGTGGTAGCTTGTTTGAACCTCGATGTCTGGTTAGTCGATGCGCATGGTTAAACAAAACTGTCCTATCCATGAACACAAAAGTTGTTTGTGTTATAGCCTACTAGGGGACCACCAGGGAATGCGCACCACTGACGAGCCCAATAGGGCAAACGCGTCTGGTGTTTATTCGGATTGTGGCTGAACTATGTAGCTTGTGAGCTGCTGGTATGAACATATTGAAATGAGCACTAAAATACTTCTACTCATAAGTAATATTTTGAACTCGCCGATTATAACGTAGTGTCGGTACTTTGAAGCAGCATATTGGAGAGGGTTTAACCGAATGTCATCACTGCGAAGGAGTTCGTAGTCCTGTGGACAACTGCTATAAAAAAACAATACGCATCTTCTAAGGTTCACCGTCTCGACCCGCGGGATAGCAACCTGTTGGTGAAGGTAGTGTGTATAACGCTGTGGTAAATCCAGTGTTACTGTCTTGAGAAGAGAACTGACTAGTTTGCACTGAGGGTATTAAACGATTGGTCATCTTTGGTCATCGGAGATTGCACAGTACGGCTTACATTTATCGAAACGCCAGCTGAGCCATGCTGAGATATGCCGGTTGGTGTTTGGCAAGAACTCTGGTGTCTCGCCAGATTGTTTGACATACCTAATCGCTTACGTTGACTATCTCCTGTCCCCCGTATGCCAGTTGACCGCCTTCCTCAGAGTGTATTATGCGCCGCGACTGCATACTTTTTGAGGAGGCCTCAATAGGGTCAATCGATGAGGTAGCATAAACGCATGTAGAAACTGGTTGAGAGACTTGATCGGGCTGGTGCATGGATGGGCGCCTCGGGATGTCCCACGCCACTGATTGGAGGCCCTATCGGACACAGTGCAGTCGCGCAGTCAGTGGCGCTGCTGCATTCGGGTTTTCGCATTTGGTTTCCAATATCCCTTCTCATTTATTTTTGCTTCTTGCCTCATCTTGTTTTACCTACGTCTTGCTTGCATTCTGCCTCATTTTCTCTTCGTTGCTACTTATCCTTGTAGTGGCGCCGCGAATGATGACAACTGGATCCACCACACTTCATTGCGCTGATCGTAGTCGTTGTACTGAGCTGAAATGAGCCTGGAAATCTTTCGCCTTTGATAGAGTGCTTCATCGGGCCACGTGGCTCAGCACTCGTTCGGAACAGCATTTTGTGACAGACGAAAGACATATAGACGACAGCGGTCGCATGAGTGGAGGTGGTATTACGATCACACGGCGAAATGTCATATCAGTTAACGCAGTCACAGTGGTACTATACTCGGAGTTTCATCGCACTTCGCGTCGATGGCGTGTAGATGTTAGTTCTCCACATGGATCTGCGCACCGTTTTGTTAAACTGGTCGGAATTAGATCACTCCACACACACACACACACACACACACACACACACACACACACACACACTAGTGCCCCTTCCCTTCCATTTTGTTCACGTAGGTGTTAGCTTTGGCGTCTTTCACCGTCTAGACCAGGGATGTCCAAAGTTCGACCCGCGTACTCCTCATGAAATGAAAAATCAAGCTTGGATTCTTTTAAAACGATATTATTAGACTGTAAAAAATTAAGGGTATTTTGAGTGCAGAATTCAAAGGCGTGAGATGCCGGCAAAAGTCAGTGTTGTAGCGTTGTTTGTTTTTAACCAACTAGGAAAATGCAATCCAGTGCTTTTACTAAACGAGACTTAAATAGATTTAGAAATAAAAAGAATGGATTCGTAAACTAACCCGTTCTGACAACGAGACTTTTGTTCTATAAAAATAAAGTTTTTTCTCGAAAACGCCGCAACAAGCCTTATCAAATATGATCAAAGACATTTCAGTAGCTAAATTTTTATATTGCTATTGTTTACTTTAAGGTACTCCCTACATACAGCCGTTTCACCTTTCTGATTAGTTACTTCCACAAAAAGCAAACTTTTTCTATTCAACTCACAAACACTATGATGGAGGTTTTACATACACTGAAAAAATTAAAAGGATTCCTTAACTTTTTATTTAGATGAGTTTAATTCCTGTTCTAGAAGGGGGAGTTCGATTAGAAAACTAATGTTAATAACGAATGGCGCCGCTTCCAGGAAAAGTGGAAACTGGGGTATTTTTCACTGAACTACTGAACAAGTGCGTGTGCTCTATTTGGTTGCTGAGTGTGATTGTTTTCAAGGAATTCAAATATCAAGAAGCACTGCCAAAGGAAGCACGCTCACTATGAAAAGGTGAGTAAAAGTGAGCAAGTTGAGAAAGGAAAGCAACTGAAAGCTGAAATAACCTCACGTCAAAACATGTTTGCGAGAATCGGTCAATCGAATGAATGTGCAACAAAGGCAAGTTATAAGGTGGTAAACGAGTAGCGAAACACGACAAACCATTTAATGAATATGAGAATTTGATAAGGAATGTATGATAAAATTGTAGAAATTAGCTGTCCTGAGAAAAATCAAGGGTTTGCCTATGTTCGCTCGGCACGAAACTCTGTGGTTTGCAGATATGAAGAGATCTCTTGAAATTAAGAGATAAGAAGAAGAAAGAGAAGCAAAATTTGACTTTATTTGCATAGCATATGATGAAAACACTGATGCATCTAACACTACCCAGTTTCACATTTTGTTGGAAGAGGTTAACCATAACATGAGCGTGAGTGAAGAAGTACTTGACTTTCAGAGTATTAAGGGCCAAACAATAGGAATAGATTTATTTGATTCTGGTTCTTCTGTAATGAATGACATTGAACTACCATTGAAAAAATCTCTGGAATTATTGCTTACGGTGCCAAAGCTGTGTCTGTTGTGCACAGTGGATTAGGAACACTAATATGTAAAAGTCATGGAGGAGGGAGAAAAGCCATTAAACGCCAATGCATCCTTCACCAACAAGTTATTTGTGCCAAATATCTTAGGTGTCACCATGTTATGAAGCCAGTGGTAAAAGCTCTTATCTAGCTTTTCTCTAAAGCCCTGTTTATTGCCAGTTTCAGGATTTTCTACTCAATATCTATGGTGAATACGTGGATGTTGTGTATCGTAATGATTTAAGATGGCTTCATCGAGTGACTGCACTTCATCGTATCCACTCTCGCAGAAAAAAATTAGATAATTCCTGGAAAATAAGGAACAATCGATGCCAGAACTGTCTGATCCTGCTTGGTTGGCTGATTTTTGATTTTGGTTGATATCACACGACGCCTGAAGATGCTGAACACGATACTTCAGGGTCAAAATGCAGTGGTAAGCCGATTGTATCCTCATATAGAAGCCTTTAATAATAAACTGCAACCTTTTCAAAGACAACTGCCTCCAACGCAGCCTAATACCACATATTTCCATCACTAAAGGGAACCATGACAAGCCCTCCGGAAAGTAAAACCAGTGCACAAATGCAGAAGTGTGTCGCAGATATCGTATCCCTAGCCGATGCGTTTCAACGGCGCTTTCATTACAGCCATTAAAAAAGAAGTCGGACATTTTTCGCTTTTATCTGTGGACCCTGATAATGCCCCGGCCCAAATGCGATCAGACGTTATTTAGTTGTAGTGATGTTGAATGTCACGGTCGATGCCAACCACTCTCTCTCATCAAATTTTCTGCCATCTGGATAGAAAGATTCCAAGCAAGTTGAACATTTGCTAAGAAAATACTCAGCTTCTTTGTCTTGACGTACTTGTGTTGGCAGACATTTTCAGTTTTGCATTTTAACAAGAACCGTGTGAGGATGGGAGCAAGTGATCCTCACCTATATGATACCATGCGTGAGTTTGAGCCTGACCTCACCAGTTTACTGCAGTTAAAACCTCAATTTCACCATTCACCTTAAAAACATGCAATTAAAAGTTTATAAAATATATCATTTTAGTTATTGTCTACATCTCAGGATGAATAAGGCCCGACGTCATTTTACCTCACAAGATGTGGCCCTCCTTGTGAAAAGTTTGGACACCCCTAGTCTAGACACGCAATCTCCACTGCGTTGCTCACAAACTCCTGCCTTTGGTCGCAACATTTTAGAAATCTATCCCGTCCTTTATCTAACGCACGCATTGCTGCAACCGAGTCTCTTAGCAGTGTTCTGTTCTGCGTGGTCATGAAACACGTCTTTTTGATACTCCGCGTGCGTGTCTCTGCCGTTGTTTAAGCCATGCACACGCGTGTTAAAAGCGAAGCGTTTACCAGCGGGCACCAATCAGATCCAAGTCCATCCGAGGTTCTTACTTGTATTATTCTGGGGCTTGCATTCTGTGGAGGCAGACATCAGCGGTACGTTGACACACCATACCGACACTTTGCTGCCACGTGGTTACCGTCAGTCGCGCGAAGGCTGGGTATACCGCGCGGGCGCCGCACCCACACCGACTCGCGCCGGTGATATTCGGATTACAATGCAAACATGTAATTCTTTCGGCCACCAGCCGATGTATTCCATTGAACACGTCCTAAAGCTGCACACCTTTGGATCTAACTAATTCTCCTTTGTATACATATGCATCTCACTTATATCCTACTCACATTCCATCATAACTGGGTCTTCTTGTTGCGGTTGTGCATTTTCGACAATTGACCGATTTGATTCATGGCTATTTATGCCTTCCGTTTTCCTGTACATCACACCTTGCTGTTTGATATTTGGTTTGTTTAACATTATGCCAATTCACGAGTAGTGGAGCACATGAACCTCTTCTACGTACAAGTTGTCAAACTGACCATTTAATTGCTTCGATTTGACGCATTTTGTTCCCCTCCTCATGCCATCCTTCGAAGTACCATTTCACACTTCACTGCACAACTTGTTATTCATTTACCTACATAGAAAGATTCAGGACACACCGCACTTTCGCCCGGCAAATACCCTGGTGATCACTGTATCTGAACTTGGTTTTGGTGTTGCTCTCTCCTATCCCTGCACTCCACGATGCGTTTCGTCCTTGTTTGAACTCATCAGATAGAGATAGCCTGATCTGGAAGTAGAACTAGGCACATAGTCGCTGGCGGCTATGGCCACAATCACTAGGCCAATGAACTGCGCGAACAGAGATTGACAAAGCGAATAGAAATCGATTGCCGAGTTTTGAAGCACCCACCGTGTGTCTTGGATTGTGACACGCAATCTCATTTGTGGCTTCGGTTGAATTTGAAATTGGTTCCGTTCACATCATGTACCTGACTGTCTTATCTTTCAAGGAAACCGTATCCTGCTATGTTGGAGACCATATGATTAGAATGTAGACTGTGACGAACCTATTGCACGACGTCATGAAGGTCGGGGCAGAAGATGTCATTCGGGTCGGTTAGTTTCTTACGTGCACACACCCACTCTGCAGGACCTCACGTGTGAACATTCCATGATAGGATGCATCATAAAACTGTCCAAATATCTTATAACAGAATAACGTAAGCGAGATGCATTCCTAAAGCGGCACCTATTGACGCGGACAACGCCTAGCACAATGGTTAATGTAACATACATTGCCCACAGCTCTGTGACAAATGGGTAGAAGCTTCGGCTGGCATCCCAACTTACCGACTTCGAGTCACAGCCCTGCTGTCTCTGTTTGACGAATGCAAACAAACACAAAGTTTATCTTACAGCACAGTGTTGCTAGCGGGTACAACATGATATTCATCTACTTTGGCGTCTTTAAACCGAGCATAGTTATGCGCCTACTTATGATATCCAGATCAACCAGGAAGGATTCATCCCTGGAACTGAGAGAGGTGTCCATCCCTTGGTAACCAGTGGTGACTGCACCATCTGGGAGCGTGTAAACCAAACCAATGAAGCCAAAAGAATTTAGGCACGGTTAGTTTACTAACCGCATAAACCGTGAATTTTGCTTTGGGGGACACAAGCCACACAAAATCCGAGGACATCCAGTGTGCATCCTAATTCGGTCTGTTTTAGACCACAAGTGTTGATCACTTCCAGAGAAGTTGAGCGGTTTGTATCATGCGTTCATCAATATGTACGTGCTTACGAATATCAGAACTTGAATATTATGTACAATTGCGGCACGTAAGGAAAAGTAACTCCCGAAAAGATACTAGGAGTGAACCGTAGGAAGATGATGAAAAAGAAAAATGACAGCTGACTGTTTGTTCTGCTTATGGTGATTTACCACGAAGTTTTCATTGGTTTTGTTGAACTGCTGGAACGTGTGTATCTATGTGACTCATTGCCGAGCACTCGTCATTTTACTGCGTGCACAACCTTGCATTGATCGGGTGTGTGTGGTTTTTTGTACAGTCGTTTCACAGTCCCCTCTATCCTCATTTTGATGTCCCTAGCAAGGAACATGCAATAGCGAATAGTGAGGGAACGAACGAAGGAACGCGGCTTTCAGGTGATGTTGCTCTCTTCTCCGTATTGGTGGAATACAACTGCAATCAGGCAACGTACTCTCTCAGCGCTTTGGCATTCACTGATCCATTTGATAGCAGAGGGACCAAATCTACTCTGCCTATCCGGGTAAGTGCATCCGACAGTGTACCAAGGTTCATGCCAGAGTTCGCGCACATTTTGCTGAGCAGTGCAGCCGTTTTGATTAGTTCCTCGGTCCTGGGGCACTGTTGACCAAATGTTGAATCGGAATTGAGGTTCTGAGCTTGTAAAGATGCCTGAATTATGGCCCTAGATGTGTCGCTCATTTCCTCGTCCGGTTTCACAAGCTCATCCGGGTTGAAGTCTGTTAATGCAAGATAACAGCATTTCAGTTTTATTTCTCTGTGACGTTTAAGAGTGATTTTGAAGCTTGGATATTGCATTATTTGTCCAGTTTCCACAATTGTTTAGGAGACATCAAACCATGCGAGTAACCAAGGATTTGAAACCGGCCGTCAGTCATAAAGGTATATTTTGACTAAATTTTGCTAACAAAGATTTGCTTTAGACAGGGTCATTGCATACATGTGCGTTGGTCAAGTAGCTCATCTTGTTTTGCTCAACTTATCTAGCCACCTTCCATCAAGACCAGGCTGGACTTTAACGTGGTGCGATACTTTGTGTGTTTCAACGATCCGTTGAGCTGTGCTGGGTGGTGCTTTTTGGACCTGCAGAGCCTCTCGCACAAGATTGGTCAGTGGTTAGAGGCCAAACAAACTAAGCCTCCTGGTCCTCCAGGATGGGGGTTGGAATAAGGGTGGCGCCTTATTCCTTAAAACAGAATCCTTGTAGCCCAACGTCAAACCCGCTGCATTGCAGTCAGGTTTTTGAACCGAAGGCTTTGGTTGAGAACCCTAATCGTTCTCTTGCCTAGGCCTGAGCAATCTGACAGTATCCTGCCCACGCAATACACCATGCATTTTCCTTCTAATAATATCCTGATGCTCTGGCCACCGCAGAAAATAATCAACGGTGTCCTATCTGCTGCATCGAGCAGGGTGAAAAGGGGTGGATGCTACTGCTCAAGCCTACCCATCTTCTTATTCCCCTTCTTAGGCTTTTTCTCTCTTAACGTCCCTTTACAGCTTCACTTTAATCCCCCCAGTTTTCAACCTCCCGATTCTCGGCCCTCCTCCAACTTGCTTTGATAGGCTTTTACCTTTTAGTTTCAACGCATATGTGAACGAGGTGCGTCATTTCTGCCCTGTCCACAAGCCCATGTCCAAACAAGCGGCCAAGCTCAGTTCATCGGCTTCCATTTGGAGCCCTCGATCATCCTTCAGACTGGCATGCCTCAATGTAAGCACATTGCTACAGATCGGTCAACGGGCAGCACTTTCCGGAACATTAGAAACCCTCGCGATGGATATCTGCTGCTTATCGGAGACCCGCGTGCAAGACTCGAGTTCAGTGCTCACTTTGCGATCCCCTTCAGGTGACACCAGCAGCACTTTCTCATTGCGTCTATCCGGTGACGATTCAGCTCGGAGCACCAGCCAAGCCGGTGTTCGTATTGTCCTGAGCCCCCGTGCTGAAGTTGCTCTGGTTGATTGAATTGCAATCAGTAGCCCGTTGTGTGCGGTTAGATTGCCTGGCTCGTTCAAAGCTTCAAAGCCGCAAGGGGATAACAGGTATCTATTCGTCATCGCTGCCTGTGCACCCACAAACTCTAGCGATGATTCGGTAAAAGATGACTTCTATCGTCAACTGAACGAGCTCCTTCACCACAGAAGAAACTAGGACACTGTAGTGCTGGCTGGGGATCTGAACGCTCAAGTTGGAAAATTACCCACTGATGAACTGCATCTGGGCGGCCAACATGGTGTAGGCTCCCGTAATGATAACGGTGAGCGGTTACTTCATTTGTGTGAAGATGCTCGCTTATTTCTTGCGAGCACTAATTTCCGACACAGTACCCGCCGCAGTGTGACTTGGCGCCCACCAGCCTCGAACCAGCTATGGACGCAAATCGATCACATTGCAGTAAGTTACCGATGGAGAAGCTGCGTCCAGAACTGTTGCTTGATTTGGAGCACAGGTGTGGACACCGACTATGCAATTGTATTTGCTGACCTGCGGATGCGTTTTGGCGGACGCCCACGACGACGTTGTGGGCGCATTGACACCAGCCAAGTGGCGAAACCATCTATTCTGAATGCCTATCAACGTGCGCGGTCATGAGAGTTGAGTAAGCGCTCACTGGATGCAACTGAAACTCCCTGGTCTGATATTCACCAGACCTTACTAGCAGCAGGAAAATCCTCATGTGGTAAGTCTAATCGCGAACATGGACATTGGGTCTCTTCGCAGTCTCTGGGACTTATCGATGCTCGGCGGCATATCCCGGCTGGAAGCGAACACAATGAAACTCGCAAAGTGCTCCGGGCAAAACTCCGTGCTAGCCTGAAGAGATACCGCGAATCCTGGTGGTCTCATCGTGCATTAGAGATGGAAATGGCCGCTGCCCTTGGTTATTCTGGTTGATATGGGAAACGGGCAGCAGGAGACTTGGTGTTAATGAAACGATTTATAACGAGATTTGACAGCCTATCCACAACTTGTCAAAACGTTTGGAGCGTTGGACTGAGCATTTTGAAAGGCAATTTCATCGGTCGAAATTGTTCGATTTCTCGCCGGCCACCGATCGTCCAGCTGCGGGTTGTCACTTTGGATCCATGCTCTTGCTCAGAAGTCGAACGTGAGATCGTACTGTTGAAGTTAAACAAAGCCGCGGAACCAGATGATCTACCTCCAGCCCTCTTCAAATTCGGTGCCCCTGCTCTTTTGGATGATTTATACGAGTCACTAATGAAACTGTGGGAGCAGGAAACTGTCCTAACTGACTGGAGCCGCTCCGTCTTAGTCCAAATTTTCAAGGGAGGCTCACGATCGGGATGCGGCAGCCATAGAGGAATCAGTCTGATCTCTATCGCCTCCAGATTACTTGCCTCTGTCATTCTTCACAGACTGACTGGCGCTCGTGAAAGTCATATTCGGGAATAGCAAGCCGATTTTCGTCGACATCTTGACTTTGTGTCAGTTGTTGGAGCACCGTCACATATATTGGCGGCCCACCGTTGCCTTGTTCCTCGATATCAAAGGTGCATTCGATTCGGTGGATAGACATGCACTTTGGGACTGTCTACTCAGGAAAGGTGTACCTGAGAAATACGTACATATTATCTGAGCATTATACGCGCGTAGCTCAGGCAGAGTGAGAGCTTACGGCAAGCTGTCTTCGCCCTTGAATATCTCCAGCGGTGTGAGACAAGGATGCTCGCTGTCACATTTGCTCTTCGACTTCGCTATTGACGAATTCATGGAAATCGCGTCCACAGAACACGACTTAGAAGGTGTGGATCCGCTCTTAAGAGAACGACTTGACTTGGAGTATGCTGATGATATTGCCCATATTTGTGACAGTTCACAAACGTGCCAAGCGGCACTGGACAG
The DNA here is from genome assembly GCA_944474145.2 of Dicrocoelium dendriticum. Classification (NCBI taxonomy): domain Eukaryota; kingdom Metazoa; phylum Platyhelminthes; class Trematoda; order Plagiorchiida; family Dicrocoeliidae; genus Dicrocoelium; species Dicrocoelium dendriticum. The sequence continues at coordinate 99,455,455 of OX104063.1, forward strand.
ATTAGCACTAGCTGTCCATCACTTCGGGCTTTGCTTCGCACCCTCGAAGTGCAAAGCGTTCCTCCAAGATTGGCCTGAACCGCCTCCTTCGCTGACCCTTGGTGGGGATCAACTAAAAGTCGTTCAAAAATTCAACTACCTGGGAAGTTGTATCACCGCCCGTGGGATTGAAGATGAGATTACGAACCGCATAGCAAAAGCTCGATGCGCTTTTGCTAACCTTCGTCACGTATGGCGCCGGCGCGACATCACTCTCGCCCTGATGGGTAGAGTGTACAATGCAGCGTTACGTTCTACTCTACTGTACGGTTGTGAAACCTGGCCTCTTAGATCAGCGGACATAAAGACGCTACTTACCTTTGATCACCGGTGCCTTCGTAATTTAGCACACATCTGGTGGGAACACCGAGTAAGCAACGAGCGTGTTCGACGCCTTGTTTACGGCATAGGAAAAGCAAATGAACCGCTCAGCACCGTTATTTCACGCATCAGGCTCCGATGGCTGGGCCACGTGTTGCGCATGCCAGCCCACCGACTCCCGCTACGTGCGCTGTTTGCGCGCCGGGGGGTGTGGATGGAATAGGAGGGGTAGCAAAGCGATGACTTGGTCGAGAGGAATGCAGGCCCTCACTTCGAAGCTGGCCTCGGTTGGAGCGTCTCGGCTCCCTGGTTGGGGTCCGAAAGACGATGAACACGTTTGGCTGGACACACTTGCTGATATGGCTAGGAGGCGATCTCAGTGGCGTTTGCGCTGTGAGTTTCTTTGTCCCACCCTACCCCTCTTAGCCTCCCCCTCTAATCACGATCTCGCTATTTAGCCTTATATACTTTCGCATAGCAAACTATTTTTTTTGCTGCATAGTAGCCGTCCGGTATCTTACCGGAATGATGCCCATCGGTTACTGGTAACTCAGCTGGCTTGCTCCTGTTGCATTTTCCCCTTTTTTCTTTTATGTATTGCGGCACAGTAGCTGAGGTGTTTCCTATCTCTAGCTAACGTGTATCATGATGGTGATGATGACCCCTTAAACCCACTTTTAGCCCCTAGAGAAAGCGAAATTAGCCTGCTTGTATACGAATGCTCAAGGTTTTTTGAATAAGCTGATTGAAATGACAGATCACCAAGTTTCTAAGCCACGCAACATCATCGTGTTCACGGAGACATGCTGACGCACTGAAATGATGAACGCTGAAGTTTCGCTACCGGCCATGTCGCTCATTCGGAACGATGGACTTACAAAAGGAGGAGGGGTAATTCTATATTACCAAAGTAGCCTACAGTGCGGTGGTATTGGAGATTCAGACTCTCAGTTATCCGATTCTCTTTGATGCCACTTGCAGTTAAAAGGCAGAGACATTCGCTTCATTGCCTTGATTTACTGCCCTCTAGATGTACATCCGAAAGGGAGTGTCACCTTGCGGCAGCTTTAAAATGCACCCTGAAGTGAAGATACACACGCATCCTTATCGTGGGTGATTTTAACGTACATTATTTAGAACCCGTGCCACGATAAGAGAATATTTCAAAGCCGATCTGCAGGACCTCCTAACCACTGTTCCGCTTTACAATCACGTCACTTTTTCCACTCGGTTCAGAACAGGTAACAGGCAATCGGTGCTGGATATTGTGCTTACCAACGAGGAGCATATGACTGAGTGTTGGTTGTAGACTGCCAGTTGGGTCGCAGTGATCATGCAGTCATCAGTTGCAACTTCGTCTGCTGTAGGGAATATCGGAATGAAAACTATGAAACTTGTTGAACCATCACACGTCATGATCGATTCTCCCAGCTCGTCAGCGCCACAACCTTGTCGTTCATTGCCGAAGAACCCCCGGAAGACCCTTGGCTCAAGTTCGTCAACAAATATTGTCTACTGATTACGGATGTTTCGGAGAAAAGAGCTTAAAATGGACCTAAATCAGTTTCTTTGGTTAGGAGCAGAACTCAAAAATGGATGTTAGCACGCAACGCAAACTTGCGGGCGCATCAAGTACCTATAAGGCCAGAAATCTGGGGCAACTACGTAGTTCAACGTAACAGCTGTACTCAAATGCTCAGAGGAGACAAAGCTGCGTATCGGCAAGATATGGCAAATCCTTCACCTCAAATCACAAACTGCTGTACAAGCACCTCAATGGCCTACGGAAGGTGAGGCAAGGATTTCCTTTACGCAGAACGGCTACAGAAGTAGCAACCGCGCTGCGGATTCAATTTGCCCCACGTTTCAGAGGGTCTTGCCATCAAGTAATCTTCCGGCCTTTTTCGCCACGCCGCCAGGAATCACTCATATCGTTTTTACTGCTGAAGCTGCATTGCAGTACTGACGTCTCTGCGTAACCACAGCTCCCGAATGTTGATACCATTCAGCCAGAGTCGTCGTGAGCAGTAGCAAGACAACTAGCAGGACCTTTGGCTCCATTTTTCAGCGCTACTTAGACAGAACAAGGTTCCTTTTATGTGGAAGCTGGGAATAATAAGTACAATTCACAATAAAGAAGGCAGAACTGCGTCTTCAAATTACCGCTCATTACCTCTTCTCCCTATACTGTCCAAGGTCATGGAATCTATCGTTGCCGATACTCTGATGTGTTATCCGGAAACCTGTAACATTACTACTGCCGAACAGCACGACGAAATTTCTCCTCGCATGGAGTAGCTGGACCGAGTCAGCTGACGCTGAAGAAGATGTTGATGTGATCTACCTGGATTTTCGGAAGGCATTCGATCGTCTTTACCAGGGGTCACCAAAATATTTCCCGGCGGGCCGATTTACTGGAAATATGACTAAGGCGGGTCGAATAATCAACAAAATGGCTAACATGGACCGCATAATCATTAGGTAAAATACTTGCGAGCCAGAACGAAAACTCTGAGACAAAAGACAAGGAAAACACGACACTCAAGGTCAGCTTTTTTTCGCTTAGTATTTTTAATAAAGTTGAAATAAATAGGATCTGAACAAGTAAAAGGTGTTGAATTACAAATATAATAAAAAAAGCAATTGAAACATCAGAAAAACTGAGGAAAAGGAACCATTGAGAGAACATGCATCAACACCAAAATGCATGAACCACAACAATTTGCACTTCCAGCACTATCAGCCTGCTATTCGTCATAATTATGGCTCCAAAATGACACATACATAAACTAGCGGCATTTTATCCGACGCACGCTTCAAGTGAGCGACCAATCCCAATGTTGTGGCACAATGGTGTGATGGAAACAGAAACACGGTAAAGTGCACGAATGAAAGAGTTTCCCGCTTGAGCACTCACATCAAGGTTCCAGTGATGTGGAGTCACTTGTAGTACGGTAATACGGTGCCACCTGCAACGATCCTATGGTTCACGCCGGTGTTCGAACAGCGTAAGGTCCCTGACAATGTAAATTGTACCACAGTGTCTCCTGTTGCCTAAGTTTAGTAAACTAATTCGGGTACAGCCGGCGAGCCGAATGAACTTACGCCACGAGATGTAGTTTGGTGACCCCTCGTCTAGATCATCGGATACTCCTTACCAAGCGCCACTATTGTGGGAGCTGGGACCCTTTTCTATGCTGGATCGCCAACTTTCTACTTCAATGGCAATTAGTGGTCAGAGTTCGGAGCACTTTATATGACCCCATTCGAGTCGTGTGTGGTGGGCCGCAAGTCTCAGTCCTCGGTCCAAGGTTGTTTTGGTGTTTATTAAGGACCTGGCATAGGGAATGGTTTCAAACTTCCCACTGTTTGCCGACGACATCAAGTTTTGGCGCATGATTCAGGTGAATGCTGACCAGTATCTGCTTCAGAGTGAATTAGACACGGTACATCGGTGGCCAATCAAAAGCTGCTGCTTTCCAACGTGAGTAAATGCAAGGTATTCTCCATACGACACCAGATCAACTACTCCTGCATTCTCGGAACGCATGTACTGCAGCCATCTTCAATCGAACGTGATCTTAGTGTGTTGGTTCGACAAGACTTACGTTGTGCCAGGCAATTCGAACAGACCTCGAAGGCTGGAAACCAACACCTTGGGTTGTTGCGACGGGCGTTTGGACAAATGGACAGCTCTATTTTTCGACAGAGGCACAGTGCGTATGTTGCTCCCAGGTCGGATACGCCATTCAAGCCTGCCATTCATGGTTGAAACACTGCCTTAGTGCACTGGAGCAGCCTCAAGGTCGAGCATCTAAGAACCTAATTGGAATGCGCAATCTTTCATACTAGGACACCATGGGGGTATTCAGCGGACGGTATCGCAGATTACGAGGTAAACTGATTATGGCATACTTGGTTCTGCACGATCCGTATCATGTGTGCCGCTCCATACTGTAACGCAGCAGTAATACCAACCTGGTAGATCACTCACTGAAACTCGCTGTACAGAGAGTGCTGCAGAAACTTATTTTCCATTCGTGTATGTCACCCGTGGAATGCTCCTCCTGAACTGGTCGTCTCTGCAGCCATACTAACAATAGTTAAAAGATGGTTGGATGACGCATTCATTCACTTACATTTAATTACTTAGCACTGTCTTCATTCTACTCCTGGAATATACCTTGGATGTAATTGTTGTTACCTGTGGGTGCTACGAAACCGCGCGCGTTTCAGCACTACAACGGAACAAACGATAAGTCCTTCTTCGCATACTTAAATGATTAACTGTCCCATTATTATTGTCTGGATACCCCCACAAAACTACCCAACGGGACTTGTAAAGCAGTGCTTCTTAACCCGTATAAACTCATCGTACCTATTTCATTGATATACCTAAATGTGCGGGCTTAACATCAGATTGGCCAACAGGCAGTACTTGCCCGAACACTAAAGACCCTATCAATCAATATCTGCTGTTAATCGGAAACATACCTGCAAGTTTCGAGTTCACTGCTCACCCTGCTATCTCCCACAAGTGACACTGGCGGCACTTTCTCATTGTATGTGTCCAGAGATGACACAGCTTTAAATACCGGTCAAACCAGTGTTAGCATTACTCCGAGTCCACGGGCCGAATCTGCCTGGTATACTGGATCCTACTCAGCAGTCGGATGTGCGCCGCCAGATTGGTTGGCAAATTCAAAGTCTGACGCGAACAAACGGTGTGTGTCATTGCTTTCCAGGCATCCCCGTTCCAAATAAAGCAGCACTGGCTCGGTGAAAGACGACTTCTATCACCAAGTGAACAAGCTTCCTCGTCACAGGAAAGCTACGGATGTTGTACTACAGGTTGGTGTTCTGAACGCTCGAATTGAAAAAACTGTCCACTGATGAGCTGCATCAGGGCGGCCAACACGGTGTAGGCTCCGCAGTGATAACGGTGAGCAGTTGTTGCACTTAATTGAAGATGCTAGTCTATTTCTCGCGAGCACTAACTTCCGACGCAGCACCAGCAGAAGGGTGACATGGCGCCTACCAGCCTTGGACGCAATTACCTCGCGATCAGTTGCCGCTAGAGAAGCTGCGTCCAAAACTGTCGATCGATTTGGAATAAGAACATGGACTCCGACCACTCACCCGTATGTGTCGATGTTAGAGTTTGCTTCGGCGGGCGCATGAGGTGACGCGGTGAGTGCATAGAAACCACCCAGTTAGCAAAGCCGAATTTTCTGAATGTATATCAGACTGCGATGGCATGCGGATTGAGTAAGCGCCCAGTGAATACAATTAATGGTCCCTCTTCGCATGACCGCCAGACATTATTGGCAGCAGGCATCTTCTCAAGTGACAAAGCCAATTTTAAAACCGAAAATTAGGTCTCTACGCAGTCCCGCCGACACTTTCCAGCCGGGAGCAAACACAACGAGACTCACAAATACATCAGGGCAAAACTGTGTGCTAGCCAGAAGAGAGGCCGGGAAACCTGATGGTCTCCCCTTGCATCGGATATGGCAATGGCTGCTGCGATTAGTAACTGTAGGTTACGCCGTCTGATACGGGAAAAGAGCAGCAGGAGAATTGGTGTTAGCGAGATTATGTGATGAGAGTGGAGAGTCTAATCACAGCTTGGCAAAACGATTGGAGCGTTGGCTTGAGCACTTCGAAAGGCAATTTAATTAAAGCGCTTCACAAACGCTGTTCGGGCAGAGTGAGAGCTTATGGCAGGCTGTTACCGCCATTCAATATCTCCAGCAATGCGAGACAAAGTTACCAGCTATCACTATTTCTCTTCAACTTCACTATTGATTAAGTCATGGAAATAGCATTCACTGGATACGCCTTAGCGTGTGTGGAGCTGCTCCCATATGAACAAATTCTTGATTTGGAGTATGCTGACGGCATTGTCCTATTCTGTGAGAACTCTCAAATGTGTCAAGCAGCACTGGGCAGATTAGCACTGGCTGTCAGTCATTTCGGGTTATGCTTTACCTCACCAAAATGCAAAATCCTTCTTCAAGATTGGCACAGACCCACTTCTGCGATGACTCTTAGTAGTGATCAGCTAGAAGTCGTCCAGGGATTCAAGTATCTAGACAAGTATAGCAGTGCCAATTTAATTGAGGATGAGATCACCAACGGTGTAGCAAAAGCTAGAGGCGCTTTTTCAAATCTTCTCCACCTGTGGCGCCGACTCGACATCGCTCTCTCTCTCTCTCTGAAGAGCAGAGTTTACAACACAATCGTGTGTTCAACCCTCCTGTACGGTTGTGAAACCCGGCCCATCAGACGGTCAGATGCAAAGAGGCTAGTTGCGTTCGACCGTCGCTGCTTTCGCAGTTTGGCTCATGTATGGCAGAAACACCGCGTGAATGATGAATGTGTTCGGCGTCACGTAGTTAGTGCAGGAAGAGCACGTGAACTGCTCAGCACCGTTACATCGTGTACCAGGCTCCGATGCCTAGACAAGGGGTTTCACATACCAGCACACCGACTCTCTCGACGGGTTTTGTTTGCGCGACCGAGGTGTGGATGAAAGAAGAGGAGCGGAAGTCAAACGATGACATTATCAAGAGGAAGTAGGGTCCACACTTCGAACTTGGCGTGGTTAGTGTCGTATGACCGCGAGGTTTAGGTCCGAAGGATGATGAACACGTTTGGTTGGATACACTAGTTGACATGGCGAAGCGCCGTGTAAATGGCGCTTATGTCGTGACTTGCCTTTTCCTCATCCTTCTCCCCCCTAATTCTCCCTTCCAACCACGAGTTAATTCATGAAGCATAATATGTTACTAAGCAGTATATCACTCTTTGTATTTTGCATTCCAAAAGCGTTGTACGTCGTGCTTTCATATTTCTTAACGTTTTGTATTGCGGCACAATAATTGAAGGGCGTTTATCATCTTCAGCTAATGTGTGCTGCTGCTGGTGCTGTTGCTGCTGTTGCTGCTGCTGCTGCTGCTGCTGCTGCTGCTGCTGCTGCTGCTGCTGCTGCTGCTGCTGCTGCTGCTGCTGCTGCTGCTGCTGCTGCTGCTGCTGCTGCTGCTGCTGCTGCTGCTGCTGCTGCTGCTGCTGCTGCTGCTGCTGCTGCTGCTGCTGCTGCTGCTGCTGCTGCTGCTGCTGCTGCTGCTGCTGCTGCTGCTGCTGCTGCTGATACCTTTGTGACTCAAAAACAATGGTTTATTGGTACTTGGGGCTTATTTTACTTAATGTTTGCCTTACATTTTTATTGGCTGCTTACAATCTGAGCTCGTGCGTCGGTAAAACTCACCCATAATCACAGCCAGACGTTTCCATCCATCCAAGGCCAGCTGAATGCACAGATTGCCTATCGCGTTGCACGAAAGAGAAGCCATGGTTCTCTCTGTCAAACCTGATCATGAAAGACAATGCGTTGACATCATATGTGATTGCATTAATACGCATCATTCATAAAAAGGTATATGGTTGCTCAGTAGGTTATCGTTTTCTGCCTTAATGCACTAGCTTTCCCTTCTGTCATAGACTCGGAGTACTACATCAACGCACAGTTGCATGTGCTTTGTCTAATCTACTACTTCACCAACTTTCCACTTCATGAGTGCAGCTGCGAGATACCTACTTTTTTCCCTACATGCAGTCTGGCTCTTTGGGCACCCAATGACCGGATATTAGGCCGCTGTACATGAACTCCATTTTACCCTCTTCTTTGGTCCACTACTGACGAATTGCGAACTGTCTTCCATCTGGTGACGCATAAATCAGTACATCTATTAGGTTCTACTCCTTAGTATTCGTCATCCAAAGTTAGCTTTCGCACAACGAAATTGGTTAGATATGCCTAGAACATACAATGGTTCAAATCATTACTGTTTATTGTGAAACAAAGGACAGAGCGATGGCGAATCTGTGGAAATTTTAATAAGTAAGCTTGGACAAATTTGTCGAAGCCAGTTCCGGACTGTGACATTGTGGTGTCTCATAAATCAGCCCCGTAAAATTCGACGGCTGTTATTCCGTGTCTGGTGATATCCGATCTCAAAATAAGGTCTTTTCCTCTTTATACTGATCCAGTGGTATGAGTTGGCTTCTTCAATAAACTAGCGCAAACTGTGCTTCTCTTTACACATGAGATCTCTTTTACTCCTGAATGGTGATGAGTTCCAAATAGAAGTCTTCATTTTACCGGACAAAACTCTCAATAGGCTTCCAATTATCGTTCGTTTTATTCAAGCCTGCCTTTCGGATGTCTATACACGTACCTTCCTGATGTCTACTGTGAATGACAGATGTGTCATGATTCTATCACAGCCTAGGTTGAACCAATTTTTTATTTCATATCAGACGTGTAACTAAAGCTCTGGTTGTAGGTGCCCAGCTTTCTCATCCAATGTCACACCGTATCCGTCTAGATGATTGAGGCTGCTCAGACAACTCTCCCGTCGCTATCGACATTTACACATTAACACAATTCAACCGGTTAGTCAGTTTTAAAAGTGCCCGTTTTGTTCTATCTAGTGAGTAATTATCGGTGAGCTTCCTGAAACCCTGAAAGCCTGGGTTGTGTGCCAGCAACGGAATCAATCGGCACACGCCCACTCCCTTTAGACTCTCATGAGTAACTCTCCTTAGGTTCATAAGTGGTGTTTACCATTCGCTCACTAATGCTAGTTGTTGACGCTGTACTAACCACACAGACAACGGGCAATGCATTTGTTGCTTCGCTTGCTTTACCCAGGGTACTAACACGAATGCGTTTCGAACTACTTAGCAGACACCTCAAAATATAACAAACTGTTCGCTTACAATATTTGTCATTATCGACCACATATAAGCAATAGGATGGAATATAAGAATAGATACTGCTATAATCAATAGACCTACCGCACATGCGAATCGGATCATCGACTTGGTTGATCAGTGGTACTTTCTCAGTCAGGATTTCTACAATGTTGTGTGTATTCATGTTGCTCCGGCTGGCACCATCCGGACCTGTTATCGTGCTTCCGTGTAGGGTGGCTGCGACACTTCCGTGGTGGCCGTTGCATGCGACCACACCGTAGTCTTCGGACAGTTTTGCATTAGCTATGGAATTCCGTTGTTTCCAAAGCTTGTACATCACATAGAAAAGTACAATGAGAATGACCATTCCCATGACGGAGCAGTAAATCGGGATCATTCGATTTGGACTGCTTCCTCTCCCCCATTGACCTGGGGTCTGCTCATAGCGAGAGTAACCTGTCCAAATAAAGAAGTAAGCGGAAGACTCTATCATTCACTCCAGCGTGCAGTAAATTTTCGCTTTCTCACTTGTTGTACACCGCACCACACCACACCCAACAAACTAACTACCTTGCCGCATGCGTGCATACATCATTTTCCAGGGAAGTGCGCAAGTAGAAACGTTGGCGTAGCACCACGCTTACCGCACTTTTCCTGGTTTACCACCAACTACTTATGTTATAAGTCTCCTATGCTAAAATGGAGTTTCTATAGGAACGAATCTCTGAGCACCACGTTTGTGGCCTAGTAGCCAAGCTACCAAAAACAGAACCAATTGAAAATCAGGTGTTGACGTTTAACCGGAATCCCCCGGTTTTTTACATTTACAAGTCGATGAGCACTCTTTCAGCTCTGTCCTCTAATGTCTGCTGTTTTGGCTTGCGCTTTGCTGGAAGCAGCTGATAGGGAGCCTGCAAGCCGCAATATTCAAAATTTTCCGAGATTCGTTATCTACAAGTGGCTTCCCAACGCTGTATGACATGCGAACCCAAACCACTTTACTCCATACATTTCTATTGTCGGATCAGATTATGTTCAGTCAAGCATGTGCTTTACCTGACCCATACTAATCATCCAGACTTGACACTGCCGCCAGAAGACGACAGCCCTCAGCTTCTGTCTTTATTTAGGACAATAGCGACGATAGTCTCCAGCGCGACAATGAAGACTGTTTCCTTTGTCCTAACGGTCTCCCGTGCGTTCGATTTTTTGGTCAAGGTTGTCCGCGCGGCATTGCTCATACGAGCGGAACCTTCTCATTCACAACGAGGGCCTGCACCGGTGAAAAATAGGTGGTTTCCATCAGTTGCTCGGTTGGATCGAAGACTTAGGGTGAACAAGTTGCCTTAGGTTACGCGTGTGCAGCGACTACAGGTTCACCGTTACTGAGAAAGACCAAACGATGTTTTTACAAACTAGGATAACTTATGGTTCGAGGCGTACGGTGATCGATGTGATAATGGAACGTGATGTAGAGGACAGGTAACGTGTATGCTATTGATCCCTCTCCAATCATCTGGTGTGATCAACGTTATTCTGTTGAAACGACACAAGATACGTATCATCAATGACGCCAGCTTTATCACCGTCATCTACCCACTGGACTACAAGTTTAATGTGCGTGTGCCTTGTTCCGTAATTTCATGCTGCATTGGTCTTCGTGCAACCCGGAGAGAGCCAACCCACCTCCAGCATACTGTAGAATGGGGAAATGCAAATGTACATTATCACGGGCATCCCGGGTATCTTCCCCACCATCTGCCCATCTTCATTCATCGTAACTCCCGTTATTCCCGAACCAACTTAGCAACCTCAGTTTCGGCTGCCTACCCACTTGTCCACCCCACCAGTCAATAGGGTTAATCACATGTCTTGACAATAACCAGTGTTAAACGGAATCATAAGTCAAGGCCCAACGCGACACACCATACTGGTCGCCATGTAACTTGGTCACTATTGCAATGACGCCCCAGCAACCGTTGAGGCGCGGCTTACTGAGCCAGGTAAATTGTATGAAAATGATGGTTACTAAACCTTTCATCTGATTGGAAACGCAACTATAGCAATATTTGGTTGTGGCAACCGATTTTCCATGTTCCACTGATTGGGTGACGGTGCGATCAGAATTGACCCTAGGAGGTCCCTTCACCGACACTGTAAACGCTTCCAACAAATGTTAATCCGACAACCATTCTTCGAGTTCGCCTCCGTGCTGGGTTCACTAGTGGAGGACCACCGATTGTTTTGCTGGGTGTTTCCAACACATGCGTCGGGTGGGATGTTACCGCGTAGATAATTGTAGTCGGATCCACTAGTGGTATTGATTTTGGCAATGCGTACGGTGACCCTTGGTCCACACTGCGTCACGTACAGAATCTGAATATCACGATCATGCACTCCCTCTGAGTGTCATTGATGTTACTTGGACACACTCACGCAGTGGTTACACTCGGTTGCTTGACTGTCATCGTAGTTCCTCGTGAGATATGGAAACTCCATGTAACGCGGGTTCTGCTCGGGCTGAGCGTGGAAGGCGTCCTAGATCGATGTACCCCAAACAACATGGTTAGTTGCTCAGCCCCCTGAGGAACTGTCCAATCACAGTGACGGAAATTTGATGTTCATTACCTCGTTGATGGTGAGAAACTTCACGGATTCTTGGAACGGACGGTGCTGACCTACCTTATAATGATGTCGGTATGATTACCACTGTCAGCGATCTGTGGCATCACCTCGATTGGCTGGGGACCATCACTTCCGAGGGGTTGATGGATTTCGTAAAATGCAAGATTGTCCGATGACATCAGTTCAATCCTTTGCACACTGCTCTAAAGTGAAGTGTCATTAATACTCATGCAGATGGGACATCGCTAAAATCACTAATGAGCGGTGGCGCTCGTTAGTACAAGCACGCGTGGATTGGACAGACATCACCCTCTATCACAATGAGGTTAAAGCTCAAGTTGGCGCGGTGATTTGTGTGCCCCAACGGTCCACTGTGCTACGTTTAGTGATACCTTCCAAGTACCTAGAGGGTTTGTCATACTAAATAAGTCAGTAGTTCGTGTTTGAATGAACTCAGTTTCGGCGTCTACACCATCGGAGTTAAGATAGCGTTCGGTGTACCCTTTCAAGCCGAGTCATTGGAAGCAACAGTCTGCTATAAGCTCGGATTGAGAAGCGTATGAAACGATTGTAACGAGTTGTTTTTGAATACTGGATACCGTATGGAAGCAGCAAGAAGAAATATCTCTGTGTAGCTGCAATTAAAATCCTTCAGGTACAATAATCTATTATGATGGTGAACATTCCGGATATTTCATGTCGGCAAAACCTTCATCCAGGAACGTTTTTAAATTCCGACACCGACTTGCCTTCGGTTACGTGCGGCGGTAAGTTGCTCCATATATTCGCTGCTCACCGTCCGAATCGGAGTTGGTGAGCGACTCGCTTCAAATCCAGTACTACAAGCTTGTACCGGTGTCCTCATATGCAGCTTGTTGTGTGCATATGGAGCAGCGGCCTCAACATGGGATAATTGCCAAGACTCAATATTCACTGCGTCCTGATGAGGTCAAGCCACACTCACCGATAAGACTGGATGTAAAGTCCTAGCCTCTTGCACCGGTCTTCGTAGGGAACACGTTGTAATGAAGGGATATGCATGGTGGCTACATACTGTGCCCCCTCATTCCTTTGCACCTGGCTCCGAGTGATAGCGTAGTATGCGGGTGAGCCGTAATCTAGCATTGTTCGTATGATTGAAACGAAGAGCCGGGTGGCAATCTCTTCGGACCAATTGTAGCAAGTGTGCTTGATCGTCTAAATCATACGAAGTCTGTTTTGGTAAAGCCATTTTGTGTTGTCCACGGCCTTTGGTCGCAGCATGAGAGAGCATCGAAGTCTTTCAGGAAAAGTGCGCGATGCAACGGTTGACCGGCCACAGTGTAGATTCGACCGTGTCCATTCTTACCAAAGTCCATGGATAACGACTTGACCGGTTTTGTCAGAAGATTGACCTGTGCAGATCATATGGAGAGGTGGCCAACGTCACACTGAATTAGGTCACTGTCATCGGGTTCACTGATTACTCCCCATGGCTTCATGTAAGCCGCAGACAATGCACAAACCGAACAGCGAACCTGAGATATATCGTGTATATGGACCAGGGACAAAATGGCGCCGAGGGATAACCAACGTGTCGTTCACGGCAGCCAATATGATGAACACGCTTATGTCATTGCGCGTGCACAGCTCACCTGGCGTGGATGACAGCAAACCGAAGGCATTGAAGACAGTGGTCATGAATCTTGCCGAACCATTTGCTCGATTCTTTCAACGTTGTCTCGACGAAATGTAGGTTCCCACAATGTGGAAACAAGGACTAGTCACTCTTATTTACCAAAATGGTCGTCGTTCTGAGACTTGGAACTACCGTCCAATCACTGTCCTCCCGGTTTTATCCAAAGTACCGGAACGTATAATTGCAGAGGCACTCATGGGATATCTTGAGAGCAACAACATCCTAGTGTCACAGCAACACGGATACCGCCGAAATCAGTCCTGCACTACGAACGTGCTGCTAACCCGAGCAAGCTGGACAGAGTCAGCGGATGCCAGAGTAGGAGTCGACTTTGTCTACCTGGACTTCTCGAAAGCGTTCCATCGTTTGGACTACCGCATTCTCCTGCATAAGCTTTGAAGCTGCGGAATCGGTGACCCTGTGCTCGGTTAGATCGGCAACTTCCTCAGTTAAGGTCAGTTGAATGTGAGAATTCGCAGCTCCATTTCCGACCCAATTAAAGTCCAGTGTGGCGTGCCCCAAGTATCGGTACTGGGGCCACCTTTATTCCTCACATTCATTAAAAATCTTGCCAGTGTACTGTAGTCGAATATCTTACTAGTTGCAGAGGATGCCAAAATTCGGCATGGTATCAGGACATCAGATGGTCACATGGCATTGCAGAATGATCTCGATAGGGCTTATGCATGGTGGTCCGACAATCGGCACTAGTTCAACGTGGCGAAGTGCACTTGTAAGCATACGCCATCAGCTTATCTATGAATATCGACTCGGGTACCGGCAGTTACAATACGCTTCCCAAGAAAACGACCTCGGAGTGATCGTGCAGTACGATCTTAGGTGCTCTAAACAGGAAAAAGAGCCATTCAACATCTTGAACTCCTACGGAAGGCTTTCGGAAATTTTGAGCTATCAGTCTTGCCGCAAATACAGAACGCGTACATGAGGCCCCACGTTGAATATGCGATCCAAGCCTGGCGTCCCTGGCGCAAGTGCGACATCATTGCACGTGAAGCTTTACAACGCAGAGCGACCAAACTCCTTAGAGGATTGTCTCATCTCTCTTACCAACGCAGACTGCAGTCCGCGAGATTGTACAGTGTTGAATATCGACGTCAGCGAGGAGACCTAATCAAGGTTTACTTAATACTGATAAACCCAACTCACCAATGTCGCAATCTGTTGTAGCTGAGCCAAACTACCAACCAGAGGGGCCATCGGCTCAAACTGGCTACGCAATACAGTCGACTTGATTGTCGACGCAACGTTTTCTCCCTCCGTGTGTCCCGTGCCTGGAATGCCCATCCGACTCACGTTATCCTTGCCCCCACATTAACACTAGTCAAAAGACGACTTGATGAAACGCTGTCCAACTTGCATGACTTGACATAGTCCGTTCCATTTGGAGGAAGGAATAACGCAAACCTAACCATGTGCTTAACGGCCCTCTTCGCAACGTTGCGGTGGGGGTACATGCAGTAGTGTCCATGTGATTAACCTGGATGTAGCTAAACTAAATAAACCTATCACATCTGTCAAATGAAGAAACAAACGAGTGAGCGTTGTCGTCCCCTTCTTCTCACACATTTATTGAACTATAACGGCTCATTATACTAATTTGAGTGCAAATATACCATTCCCACTTTAAACTATCGTTTTGCAGTAGTACGTTTAAATCGGTAGAGGATTAAAACAACGAGTTAATTATTCGATGACTTTCAATCTTAATTTTTACTGCAACCATCCTAGGGGACTTGTCAAACATTTGCTATTTTACCCGTGATAAATCATTGTTTATTGTTTATTGTTCTTTCACTACTTAATATCGCAATTTACTACCGTACGTGTGTGGCACCACCGGATATATTGTTGCCGTCTGGTATTTCAGGAATTACTAAATATGCATCGCAGATTATTTCCTAGATCATTGGAGCTACTCTCTTGATGTAGCGGCATGTCATAGCTAACCATAGTTGACACTCCTGTGTCTACCCATACAAGTTCATTCAAGTGGCATACTTCAAAAATGCTCCCCGATACACGTTAGCTTCTCCATAGTACACTGTTTGATTGTGCATCAACTTCATCGAAATGATAGAAATACGGACCCATTTATATTCGCATATGTGTCTAATGTTCATCGATTGTCCCATATTTAACACATTTTGCGTGACCAAATGTTAATCGTTCTGGAGTTTACTAGCAACTTTGTATTGTACCTGTTACCCGCTATGTTTTTACTAACTACCTTTTGTGTCCACTTGGGTTAAGGATTATTCTTTCCACAATGCTGAAGGCATTTATGTGACCGCTGAATATTCGCTCTATTGGGTGCATAAACCTTCTTGAGCTGAATTGAACAGACTCATGTCACATCCGTTGGTCAGGTCATGTGTTCTGGGTGCCTACAAACAAGCCTTCTGGGTGTGCACTGCTTACTAATACTGCACCTGCTTAGTGAAACTCCTAGGTGCTCAGTCAATGATCGATCAAAGGAGGTCGAAGGAATTAACATACAAACTATCGATTTAGTTCATGTCGTCTTCCCAGAAGAGAGTATCCAGATCAGATGCATCAAAAGTTAAATATCCTGCGGATACCCTTTTCACCGTCACGAAATTATGATCCGTCCCTTTGTGGGCTCGGTTTCTCGGTACGACGAGAAATATATTTTATTATTACACTTTGGTGGCGCGCCTGCATCCATTCAATTATTTTTGATTATTTATCATTCTATCTGAGGATCTTGATTTGCTTCAGTGATTCTGCAATCAGTATCCTTCCGACATAAGTCAAGACAACTGGATCCATCTAACCTCAGTGCGTGAAGTAAGTTTGATAAACGGAAATAAATGACTGATAGACAGTATAGTATGCGCGGACGACCTACCGACGTACCGAATTGGAAGGAGGATTGTCCTTATCCTCTTCAGCCATCTCTTTGCCCAGTGTTTGTGTTGCTACATAATTGCATAGTGCGCAGTAGGGTGCAGTCACTGCTCTTTGACATCACTATAGCGTTCGATTCGGTGAAACGTAGGACTCTGTGGCCGGTGCTAGATATTTTGAAGCAACTGACGAGTATGGTTGGCGGCACCAGGTTCCGGGGTCACCTGTTACTGCGGCCTCCATAGGACAGCCACAGGACGCCTGCGCCTACAGAGGGACCATGGATGGCTTGCGCTGCACCACCCACAGCTCCATACGCACACCACATAACCAGTGTATGCCCGAAAGAATAAGACCGGAAGACATGTGGATGGGAGCCAGGCTTTATCAACCGAGCTGGCCCACACACGTTCAAAATGCACAGCAGCAGCGTTACTGTCTATCCAAATTGGGAATCATGCTTACCAGACGGACACAAAGTGTTGGCTTGGCCGTAGTCCGCTACACACTGGATGGAACCACTTTTTGAACCTAGCACGGCCACGAAGACCGCGCACCCTGTCCCCTCCCTGCAATGATTCACAGTTACAGGTGGGCAGCTTGTCAACATTCACATCAAACGCATCCACACCGGGGATATCAAGCAAGCAATACAGCATTTGAGGGAAAGCAAACACGCAAAATGGACACAGCATGTGTAGCAGAATAACAAAACTGAACAAACCAAATAAAGTGGGATGATTTGTAACCAGATTAAAAAGACGTACTTACAGTGTAAGTTGGTTTAGCCCAACTGCGTTGGAAAAGCATCATGAATGCAACATCAATCTCAGCATGAGTCACTACTAGCAAGTATACTCTGCTAATTAAATGATAGTGCAGTCATGTTTTAGATAGAGTGCACATACGTATGTAACCCTCGGTTAACTGATGTTCCATCAAAACAAGCCTGGATTACTGTTCCCATCGCTACTCTATAACTCAATAACATGCTACCCTGTGTATTCGAAACATGTTGAAGTGGTGTTCGCATGCTGCTAAATATCCACCGCTTCGGAGCGAGAAACCTAGTGTGAGACGACAATTTGAGTACACTTCTTTGCATGTGAGTGCGCGTCAGTAGCATTTGCTCCGACATCGGCCAAGTCAGGGCTCATCATAAATCCAGGTAAGAATGTGTAACTGATTTCAGCTTTCACTCGTCGTCGGGGCAGCAAGGTCACCGCAAATCAAGATCCAGGATCAGGTTTCACAGAATTAGTCGACTTTCTGGTAATGAACCTGCCAGTAGCCTGCCGACTACACGTTCGTACATCAAAGTGGTGTTGCTTCCGCGACCAAACTACTGCTTCTCAAATAAGCGTCGCTGCAGTACTATCTCCGTGGAATGTGGACGCCACACAAAGGTAAACTCTGTTGTTTGCAGCGTGCTTCTCAGTGATGCATGTAAATGCTTTTGCCCCGCGCATCGGTGGGATCGAGTGTCGCACGCTATGACCACGTGTGCTGTTGCACCGCGGCCACGGTACCTTATGCGGCTTGTTCATATCCACCATGTGGCTGTAACCAGAATAACGATGTGTGGGTAATTCGGTGCAGACAAGATAGACATTTGCAAATGGAAGACACAAACAGGAGATTATGAAGATGAGTTTGTCATGAAATACTGCAGAATTCAGATGCTGAGAGCGAATATCATTCGATCCTCAGTGATGGCACAAGCATATCCATATCGTTGTCTTTCAAGTTCACGAGTAACGGGTGCCAAATCAGAAACGAAGGGTTGTGGTATGCATGCATCAAGGTCAGGTAGACACTGGTTAATCGAGGAACCGGTACGAGGTAATGACATATTGCTTCTGAGGATAAAAGTCCTATTGCCCAGACCGTAACTTTTTCGTTTTCCCATCATCCGTTTCCCGTCACTCAGTAGCACTGTAACGAATATTGGTCAGGAGACTACGCATTATTTAGAAAATTAGGAATTCGTTCCCTATTTAAGCGAGTTTTCAGGCTTCATGTAACCACATGCATATGCAGTTGGTGGATCTGTTGCAGATTGCAGGGGAGATTCTTTGATTGATTGATTGATTTAGGCTGTTGCCATGCGTGTACGGCAAGGGTAACGCGACATTTCAGCGGAAGTCTTCCGGAACGACCAAGATTACGTCTATCTTTTTCTATTTAAGAGCTCAGCACCATTGTATTGATCTATGGGTTGTTTTCTTTCATCACAAGTGCCTGGATTCGTTTACATGAAATCAAATCTGTCATCAGTGATGAATAAATGATTTTCCAGTCCTTGGTATCTGCGCGATGGCATCGCACATTCTGTCTCGACATTTCTAAACTTGTTCAGCGTTGGTCAAGTGGTTCGGTCACATTGGCTATCGAGATAAGGTGAGAGATTCGCCTCGTTTCTTTTCTCCCAACAATCGATTTTGTGCAGACATAAGTGAATCTACTAGGGCAGTGATATGAAAAGTTTGCATTCTTCGTCACCAATTTTATTGGCGACGACTAAACGTCATCTGCGATGACCTCATTGGGAGTTTTTCGTTAAATCTATTTATGCCGCTCTTAAAAGCACATTCATCTGTGCGCTTTTAGTTGGGATCCCACAGTTAAACTAGCATACACACGTTCTCGTCTCCACAAAATATTTAATTCCCCCTGTAACTATCGTGTTTATGATTTCAATGAAACATTGGTTTAATACGGATAAAAAAGCCAAAGACATGTGCATGGTATTAGCTACAGTCAACTGCACTAATTTTTTGACCTCTTCTTTTCTGAGGGCTGACTTATGCACGGAATTGTTCACCACTTTCCCAACCTTGCGATGACTGCCTGATTGAGTACTGTCCAAAGAAACTAACTCCTATCACTCCATGCTGCTCATCATCTACACACCTCTTCATCTACATAACCTTCCAGGGCGAGTCTAAACCATCGTACTTGGGAGTTTTAGTTATATGCGACCTGAACTGTGGGTTTATTTCCCATTCGTTCTCACCCGAGATTCAGTCGCATTCGCATGCTGTCGTAAATTTGCAACCGCCCTCTGTTTAAGGCAACCATTGTGTTGGGATCATGTTAAGATTGCAATGCAACTTTGATTGGTCGAGCTGGACATCAAATAAGATGGCTTCACTCTGTCCGTTTGTTTTCGCGACTTTTCTGTCCCCACCGAGAGTTTCCGGTTGTGCCATTTTGCATTAGTCACTTTATGCCTAGATTTAAGAACAGCCCCAACGCTAACTACCATCTGAAATGTGCCCATTATGTTCACAGCTAGGGTATTTCCTGAATAGTTTTATGTAACGTACGTTTATGGAAACGTGCGTCCACGCTAGCTTTCAGTCGGCCGGCTCGTTTGATCGCATATTCTATCTCAGTTATGCGGATCCTTAGAAATTTCTCTTCTATCCTTTTGTGAGTATCACACTAGACACCGGGAACTGGCTTGGCGAAATTTTCACACAAATTAATTAGGGATGAATGGCGTCGGTGTACGACAAACCGTTCATCTGACTCTCTCTTTGATCAGTACAACAGGCCGATTTAGCGCTCTCGCTTTATCGGCGTGCCTTTTGACGTGTGTGCTTCGGCACAAACGGATTGAGTTCCTTCACTTATCCAGACTACAACAATGGTGCTGCACACACGCACGACGTACACAATTGAGCTCGCGCATAGTGTGTTGATCGATGGTAACCACTTCAAACAAGCACTGTTGGTATATTGCACCTTTGGCGGCACGATTCCATGTTGCACTAAGGGGACCAATCAAAGCGATTATCTCGACGGCGGTGCTCTTTGATACACGGTCGCTTTGTAATCTAAACCACATGCGGCTTCACATGCGTGTGTGAGAGATCTGTTGGCCCATGGCCGGACGATGCACACTAATTCTTATTGATAATTTCTTTTTCCCACTGCTTTCCGAGTAATGTGCGCTCAGTGCTTAAAGCATGAATCTACCTGACTACTGTGCTACAAACACTGTAAGAAGTGTATGAAACTAATTTCCATAATATTTACTACGGGCATTTCGGTTGTTAATTGCCCAACAGCATAATACGGACAACGGTACAGTTTGCAATGCTATCGTCGGACCGTCATAGAATTGCCCAAAGTCGCCAAAGTTGATGTCGTTTAATCGGAGGGAATCAGTTTGCTAAATGTTCACGTTGTGTAGTTCCTATTCGCACAACATGGCCAATGGTCCTGCATCGACTTCACACCTCCTGGGTATGAAATAATTCGTGTGACTGATGTGCCTCGGAATTCGGCTTTTGATAATGGGAGTTTGCGGAACAGAGCTCATGTGTGGTGGAACATCACTTTTGAAGCGACGTTATTAGACGTCACATCTTAGATAACACGGGCCTTCCTCTCAACAAGCTCTCATCGCTACGCCGTTTGAGATGGCTTGGTCACCTCTTATGCATTCAGTATGAACGTACACGACCCGCTTTATTCGACCATACCGAATCGCAGTGGAATAAATCGCGCGGCGACCAAGCTACCACATGACGGCAATACGTCGAAGGGCTGAATTCTGGTTTAGCTATTGTCGGTTCCGTGCGTCTTCCAAGCCGGGAATTCAAGGATGTAGGTAACTGCTGTTTGGAAACACCTAAGAACATGGCGAAAAATCGGGTTCAATGAAAGATGTGTAACAACTTATTACCAGATTGGAGGGTCAATTTGAAGTACACGTCGTGTGGATGGATTACGACGCGCAATCTCAAAGTGGACCGCGATTCCCAATGAAGTGAGCCTTGGTTATTAGTACACTAAGACTGTAGCTGAGGAGACAGAAGAAAATTGGGTGTTACCCGCCCGAAAACACAAGATTTTGCTGTTTAAGATCGTAATCATTAAATTAACACGAACGCAAAGCGGTGTACGAAAAACAAAGAAGTCGCTTCATTTAATCCTCCTTTCCCTTCCTTGCGACATCTGCCTATTGGGTACGCTTATTCCATGGTTTCTGATGGATTTATATCCATCTTATAAACCGTCACTATTCTTGTATATCCGTCCGGTTATCGATTTCAGTGTTCGTAGCAGTGTGGAACATGTTCTGACTTGCAGCCATGAATTCGAAGTGGAACGTTAGTGGATGGTGAGGACGTTATCTGTAACGCCGGCCCGTTGCCCCAGCTTATTCCACTAAGTTAAGAAAGAAGACTTCCCGTAAGTGAGACATTGGCTGTTAAAGAATGATCACTGATCCTTTCTTTGTCGCGTTGACTAGAACGCTGAACCGAGTGCTTTGAGAAGCAAGCTTGCTGTTCATGTGCGGCAGAATTGCCGGTTGGTTCACCCGTAGCCACCTGTGGCTTTGAGTTAACAACTCCCATCACTGACAGGATCAGACACGAGTTAGCCCCGAAAAAAAACTGATCAAGTTCCTTAGCCCCGCTAACTTCCCACCATGTTTTCAAAGAGATTTGTGAACAATTGCTTGGTTGCTGAAAAACGGTGGCAACGCATGTGCGACTGACTTAGTTGCTTCGTAGGAAGAAGATGCCCTCTGACTAACGCTTGTTGACTGACATTCCCATCTTCAAAAAGGACCTAATGGAGTTCTCTACAAATGATCATGGTACTGTCCTCCTCTCAACTGCACCTAAACAATTAGCGCATCATTTATGGCAGCCGTTTTATTCTCGGGAGAAGCGAATCAGCAGAAGGAACACCTCATTTCGCACACCGAAAAGTGTCGAAGAATCACCGCACTTACAGCCAACCTATTATGGTGATCTCTCTTGGTTTGACGGCTGCATTTACCTCTATTGATCCGAGCTGTTTGTAGTACGGCTTAAGTCTGAATAGCAAGAGGATTGGTGGAAAAAACATGTGAAGAACGACCTGGCTGTTGACCGAATTTGATCTAGTCGTTAGGTCTTTCCGACGCCAACCACATGTCTCTGTTAACAGGGCTGTTATCTGGATAGCCTTGGAAAAGGAGAGGATGTACTGAAAGAATGCTCGCAATTCTACTCGTGGCTATCTTCAGGCCTCAACAAGAGCAGCCGCATGTGTTGACCCACTGTCAATGACAACTCCTGATAAAGCTGCGATATCGGAGTTCAGGCCTAACTTTTTCTTGGATGGGGCTAGGTGGAACTGCAATCCTATAGACAATGATTTGTAATTGTAATGTTTTCGACCCAGATGTTCACAAGCTACATAACACACGCAGTGATTTTTCCGTGGGTAGCTGTGGGATATAGTGTGTTGTAAGAGCATCGAGTTATTATGCAACCCTCCATATGTTCCCGAGAAAGCAGCACACAGGCTGGAGTGACCTGTTCGTCAATAAAGGTCGACAAGTGCAATAAGTCTTAATGATATGTATATCCCGTTCCCATATTAAACTATTTCGAAATAATTGGTTAATGTTCCTCCTTATTTCTAACTTTCTAAGTAAACCACAGAAAACAATCGGGTGTATCGCTTCTTTCTGAAGGTGCAGTACTGGGAGCAGCGTCTCGAGTAAAATTTCCGTAAACCTCCCTGGTTGAGTTTGCCAGTCTATTGCGGGTCCCACTAACTCGAGCATCACCCGCCAGTGCGGGCCAGTCCAGAACGCTCTATTTTTCGGGTAGCTGCGCCTGATAGTTACCACTGACCATCTCCGCCCAGAATTATTGCCAAAATACAATAGTAACATTGTGCACTCAATGAGACAGTACAGCTTAGTCTTTAACAATCTGAGCAGCTGATTCCCATAATCGAATAGGGTGTACTACGTCCGACGACTCAGTGTCCTGGATATCTTGTATCCACACGTGATGATGTCATCTGGAAGTGAGGAGTGAGTGTTCAACGGATCACGGATTCAGGGCTTTAATGCTCGAAACTCCGTTAACCACGATGAGTCATTGCGGTGCTTGGATGAAATCGGAAAAAAGTAAGGTTAGACGTAACCGTTTACCGCTATCATGGACGTTTATTCTTTTGAGCCTCCCGCAGATTTTATGACCCCACCGATTACTCCATACTCAGCTCAGTTAAAGAGTCAATTTGTGAAATGTCAAGGACAACGGGAACAGTTCAAGTAAACGGGAACACATTTGGCCAGATGCTGACAGATCACGGCCCTTCTACATAAGCAGAAAATCACAGTTTTGATGAGACGATTTTATCAGTCGCTTTAAAGCCAGCTGTTCAGCTATACCTCAAACGAGACGAGTGAGCCATTGGAGGCAAAAATTTCACTTTTGGCTACTCTAAACAGAGACTGTGATACTCAGTAGATAACTATTCCACCCGTCTTAATTTTCAAGACACTTACAGGATGGACATAAAACACATGTTTGTCTACTGAGAACGTCAAACAGAACAAACAAAACATTGTACCATTTACCAATAAGTGTCACTTTGGGCATTATGGGCTTAAATAATATTTTGCTGCACTAGGTATACAGAAGGTCAAATACCAAAAACCTTAAGCAAATAGTAGAGATGCGGTTCACATTGCGGAATTTTGTCTTTACTCAACGAGCGCTATGCCACGATGCTCAAACCATATTGGCCTCTTTACAAACAGCTACGTTGGCTGGCACAAACAAGCCACTCGGAAGAGAGACGTAGCATAGGGAGGCCAGGTGGGCGGTCCGCTCCGGGCGGCATAGGACAGGGGACGGCATTTTTAGTACCGTCGGTTGTTCGATACCAAATATAGGGGACAAAATATCCATATAAGCTGAGGGTTGAAGATTTCAACGTTACACTGTATGATCAACAACACATTATCGCCGTGCTACATAACTCTGCAAATGTTCTTCCCAGCAATCCGTTTAATTGTCCCATTGTGGTCATTTCCACCACATTCGCGTCAGTGTACCAAACGAGCACCCATTCCCTCGGAAGATAATGTGCACTTTACCCTGAGCCGATTGTATGGTCTTCACACGCCTGTTCTGCCCTAAGTCAGGGTGAAACTTTTACCTCCGCCCCGAGCGGCAAGAGTAGTTGCTACGCCACAGACTCGGAAAAACTTCGTGAATCAGCGTCAAATCTTTACCCACCGCAAACTGTCGGACGAATAATGTTTACCGAAACAGGTGACTTGCGCACTTCTACTTGAGCTCAGATGACCACAACTTTGCCTCAGGATTTACTTTCTAATAGGTTTCACTACTCAGTCAACAAACTCGCGTGCGCATCTCAAATACGGTAAAAATGTGGAAAGCATGTGTGCTTCGAACTCACCCTTTATGCTTGTGGCCGCTTCTGATTCCGTTACTTTCACCACCTTGTAGTCTTGACCGTTGATGAAGAATGAACCAATGAGTTTTCTCTCACACGTCGAAGCATTACCCTCACCCCCAATGTCCCTTGAGAGTTTGCGGCGGGCCACCTAGGTTCTTTGCAGCAAGTAAAATACATTTCTTCGGTTTTATCGCTTCTTTTTCCTTTAACTTATTGGTCTATAAATACGTCAGTAACACTTGTTACTGAATCTGTGCTACCTGCTTTCCTGAGCTGGATGCTCTGATAAGTGATCAGCTGACAACCTTAGGCTACATGAAAGATGTAAAAAAATTTGTTTGTGATCGGACCCAGCAGAATTTGCATACGCCCAAGGATAGACTGAGCTTAGATATTGCACTTAGATATTGCACTTTTCACCGCCTACCTCATGCCTTCAAATTGCAGCTCACACTTTCATGATTTGGCCGAAATCGCACCCGTGATCACATGTACTGATATATCACACAAAAGATCAAAAGATTCAGGAAGCTAATTCGTTTTATAGCTCCTGTTAAGTTTCGTTGAGTTGAGGAGTCACGAGAATAATTAAACGAGGATATGACGAAATGGTATGCAAAAACCGGGTGGGAAATTTGATCGCTGTATGACGGCTTCCTGATAAACCACCTCAAGGAATATGGAAAGTATCCAACATCCTGCGGGTGCAAAACCCATGGCACTCTCACTTTCGGTCTTTTTTTTCTTAATGTTGCTTTTCATCCTACAATTCCGTAATACCTTTCATTTCTATTTAAATGAACTATGTATACTTATTGTTACTTTCCTTCTGTTGTCACGATTTATGGGAACTGGATCCACAGTGCTGAGGTATTTAGACCGTAATGGAACAACAGGGGAATCAGTTTTTCATTACCTGAACCCACCACTTTGTGCTTCTATTTGTTTTAACCATAATTGCATCCACTAACATCGATAAGGTAATTGTGGCCTAGAGGTAAACGAATCCGTCTGGTTCGTGTAAATTAGCGGCTTGCTTGGAAAGGGTCTTAACCAAATCGAGGTTTCGCCCGCATCCGTTTCCTTACTGCGCTAAGTGCAAGTCTACCTTAGCTTTTAGAACGCGATCTTTTGTTTACTGAACAAATGTGCTTGCATTTAAACGCTACTGCATAAGTAAGTAGCCCCGAAATATCATTGGAGGGTTTCAGGGGGGCTTCTTCCTCACATTCAGTTTCCAGAGCCCAGCTGATATGTGAGTGTGCCTCTTATTGTAAGGAGTTTGAGTGACCCTCGCATGTCACATAATACCAAATAATGTTACCTTCATACTTGATTACAATCTAGGTCTGCTATTTTTGTTCATGATATCGTACGAATCTACCCATTTTATGATATTTATGTATTCCGGATAAGCCATTAACCATGTGACCTGACCTATAACATCCTAGCTTAAACTGAGGTGGAGGAGTGTAACACCTCAGGTTGAAAAGGGTAATGAATCGTCCCTTAGGATTACCGGTCATGTGGCGCCTCGGCATATTAGTGACGATGCAAGGAATAAGCTTGCCATCAAGCTAACCGGCCGACCATCAGGAATCCAACGAAGTTTGGTAACAGTAACTCTTTATGCTTGTGTTCACTCATCTCTCATCGGGTGTTCCTATTTGTCCTGTGTCATACCTGATTTCGACTTCTTCCACTAAGAGAGATAGCACTTAGTCTGTCACTGACAGTCTTGAGTATGCAATTACAACAGCACCCTTTAGTTAATAATAATAACAATGACAATAATAAAGGTATATTTCTCATGGTACCGAGAAACCGAGCCCACAAAGGGACGGATCCTACTCTGCTAAATCATTTCGGATGTCTTTGAGCACTGAGCTTGTGTTGGCACTTTCATTTGAGAACGAAAAAGCGAGGTAGGAGACACGAGTAGGTCTGGGTTATTGTAATTGTAACACTGTGAAACCGGGAAAACCTTAGTTCACGTTGCCAACTCACCTTTAACATGAAAAGCCGTCTGTATCCCCAGGTAAGTCCTCGTGTCGTTGTCAAGCACCTTTCTTGTTAAAAGTTGCGTCCAACCATCCTCCCCGTCATCTGGTTTTAGAGTAGTGGGCATTTTCAACGTCGTATTAGTGGCACTAGTGGCATTGAAGAATGCAGTCTCCGAAGACGAACCTGGAATGCGCATTTCTCGTTGGGCAAAGTGAAATCCTTATTTTCATGCACTTATTGAGCGTCTACATCACTGGGGATCACGTTCGCTTGTACAACGCGGTTGCAGTCAACTGCTGTCGTGGGCGGTTGATGGACCGCCGCTCATCCAAGCCCGCCAGATTTATCCTTTGGTTTGCACTCAATTGGCGCCGGAGCAGCCAATCAGTGTTCCTAGCCGTAAGCCACCGTGTGATGATCGTGACCCAGACATGCTGCATATGGTACCCACCCGAAAAGGCGACCATCACCATCCCTATTGCCTATGTTTGTGTGCACACAGGCGGGCCGACCTCTCGCGACACAGGTGCACATAAATCACATGCGCACATCAGCGCCACCACGTTCTCTACCATTTGGATTGCAACGGTACAGGTCGGCTCACGAGCCTATCGCCGACTTGCCAGATGGCGAATATGTCGGCGCTGTGTGAGTTGCGGGGAAATGAGGTCAGATTTGTTATCTCACGCCGGATCGGACCCCCTTTTGGCATCGTTGAAGGACATCCCTTTGACACGGTGATTAAATTTGTGCCGCTGTCCTTTCGGAACGACGTGAGACTCGCTGGTGTGCCCTGGTCACATCGTTCGTTGCTCCAAATGCGGAGTAACACGAAATCGGGCCAGTTTGTGAAATAACTGTGCGCGGACGGTGAAAATAGTTCATAACGCAATTGGGTCTGGATAACAGGCATCGACGCAACAGCCATTCTGTGGCAACCAGCCACTTAGCAGGTGCATCGTTCGCTGAAGACCAATAAAAACTGTTTTTACTGGCAGTGACTGGTCACGCGCCCTGTATAGATGTACAGATCAATCAAAACCTGTTCCTCCTTGTTTCTGTTAAGTTGTAATCAGAACATTAGGTGCATGAGTAAAGAGAAAACTACAAACCCATTCCGTAGCATCAAGGAGACGCGAACCTGACCACATGAATTACTTGCTGGACTCTCACCGTCCACCAGCACCCCCGTTTAACCACCAAGGTTTCCCATTCGATGTCGCTGTGGAGGTTCGCGGACGCGTAGTTCAACTGTGTATTTTGTGGAGAACAGTTGCAATTGCCGATATGTTGTTTTTTATACGCCTATCGGAACGGAACTAACGTTTCTTGGTAAGAAACTCGCTCGGTCTTCATCCTCTTACTTCTGCGCTGTTAGGTTATCGGGCATAATCGACATTTCGGCTTAAGAAATACAGTAAAACGTCCGAAGTTGACCCCTTCTATACCCCGACCGTTACTCCAAGTTGACCGAATTTTTCAGTGTTTGAACGTCCATCACGTAATTCTTGGGTAAACACACCTTTGTACATTGACCACTTTGGTCCGGTCCATCGAGTAGTCAACTTACGGTTTTACTGCATCACATTTTGGGGAGATGCGCGTAACTGTGAAAGGGACAGTTGGGTATTGATCTGAAGACTCACTGATGTAGGACCGGGATGCAGACAAGTAGCCCACCTGGATACCTATTACCCATCTGTACTTTACCACTTGCGGTTGCTAACACTACCATTCGTCTCATTTCACAAGCATTTCATTGACGCATGGCAGGCAATCGAAGTTGAAAAATGCACTGGCAGTAACTGGTTTGTGTACATTATCAGATCTGAGGGCTGTTCGGTTCAGCGTAGCCAGGAAACGGCTGTGAGGGCAGACTACACCGAGACACCGACCTACTCCTCGGTGACGTTGTGCTGTCGCCTACTGTGGTCATCTACTTCGAAAATTTTTCAGTTCAATCGATAATCCACCATAAGAAGCGAATATTTATCGGGAATGCCATTTAAGGCCTTCACTCGAAAAGCTTCTTAAGCGAAACTGGCTTACCGTAGGATAGGGGACCACCGGTGTGACTGATGTATACTTGATCTTGTTCGCTTGTGACCAAATGGAATGGGCTGTTTGCATCCAGTTCTCCAGAACTGTTTCGGGACTATTCGCAGCGTTTGAATTTTGCTAAATATTTAGCAAAAAAAGTTTGATTCTGGTACTGGTAAGTGATTGATTGGGTTCACTTCCAATTACCTTCCAAATGCTAAGCTCAGGGTCTTGGGCAGTGAATTGACGGCATCGTCGGAGCCAATTAGCGCGCATGCTTATCCTTCTTTGACACTATTCAATTGATCGCTGCACCAGTGGGTAGCAAGGGGGACGATCCGCCGCGGACAGCATTTGACAACGGCCGGCATTTTTAGTACCTTTGCTTGTTCAATAACAAAATAAAAAGCGAACTTCTTAGATAAGCTGAGGGCTGAATATTTTCATGTTGCTCTGTGTGACTAACAACACATCTGCGTCATGTGTCACACCTGTGCAAACGTTCTCTTCCCAGCGATTCCTTGCTTGTCCCGTTGTGGTCACTAGCATCACATTTACCTCCGTGTCCTAAATGGTCATCCATATCATGGAAAAGTAACGTGCGCTTTACACTGATCCGATTGGATGGTCTTCATGCGTCTATTTTGCTCTCATTCAGCAACACTAGTTGCTGCACCACTACACCGCGCGTCACCTGCTCTTAAGTGCTTCTGCTGATTCAACTCACTCCTTTCCACCCCCATCGGTCGGTAGGTCAAATGCATGGATGGACGGTGTGTCGCAGCTTGTGTATTAATTATACATAGTTCAGCGAGGACTCGCGCAAGCTACCTGTTCAAGTTTAGTTTGCACTCCAGATGAGATTCCTGGTCGTTTCGACTATGGAAGGCCCACTTGAGAACCGATTTATTTGAAGCACTCATGACATTTGATTCTTTGATCAGTTGCTTTGATATTTTTGGAATTAGTCCCTAGGAGAAGCAAGCGATGTTGATTATTTTGGTCACACTTGTCATTCTTGTGACCTGACGAAATTACCAAAATTAACTATGGCACTAACTCATTTTAGTATTGTTATTTTCCACATACTTGGAAATCGGACGAACTAGTTTCTACGCAAGCCTACGCTTGAACCACACGTTTAGATCACACAAGTTTGAATCAAAAACCGAAGTGGAGTAGATCTACGTGTCAAGTCCGTTATCACGATAAGCAGAAAGTAAGGTAGATTGAAATGTGATGAAATCCTAACCAGTAGTAATAATTCGATTGTTAGACTAATGCATGGGTGGAAGATATTGGTGCAGTAGTATCATTGTCTTCATCATCGAGCCATGCCGAATGTAGACATAGATTATTAAAGTGACTGATCGTTAGCTCCTCGTTCTCTTCTACTATCACTCGTAGGCATGTCAACGATACATAAAGTATGTTGAAATAGGGGATGGACTGACACTTGTGTGATGTGACAACACCAGCGCATGCAGTGCAAATTCGTCAGGCATTGAGCGTAACACTGTAGGTTTTACCTGTAAACACATTCAGACGCATTCAATTTTTACTCAATCAAGGCTGGCACCAGATAAGATCGGTATTTCTCAATGCCTAGTGATCAAAAATAACAGATCTCCCAACACTTTAACTATTCAATACTGGTACTCCATCTCCAACCTCAGTGTTGCACGCCCTGCTGCTGATCGGTGAGCTGATTACCCACCTTTATCGCAAACAAATTGGTAGTTGAACATCCTTAACACCCTACTCCTAAGTACAGAAGCCCTGATATTTAGACCGCAGGCAGTAATTCGCCTGCCGAGTTAAGCGAAACATATCGACCGTGTTAAGAAGTTGTTCGATGACAGTCAGATCTGATACTGTGTTGGCGTAATCCCGCAGCAATATCATGCATTTTAAGTCTACGAAACATGGGCAGCGTTCCGTTTTAGTCACTTCAACAGATTCTACAACTGGGATCGGTTAGACCCTAGACAGTTAAGTCGCCCAGGTTTTCTGTGGGCGCATACCATACATTTGACTGAACCTCCCCTTCAAGAGAAGCCGGAAATGCAGTCACGAATATGCGCGCTGTTTCAAAAGTGTACGTAAGAGCGGAACAGAATAACCCTGATACACCCAGCTTGTGGAGAACTCAAGGGACAGTTTCATATAAACATCGTTCGCCTTGGTGTTTGCGGTAAACAGATTTCAAGAAAGAAGTATTCCGAGGCATCAAAATTTGACTTAAACTGGCTAGACTATCTTTAACGTCATTTCTATGCATTTCACGGTTCTAGAGCGTGCTAAAGAGTGAATGGGGGTAGTATATCCTCTTTAGGGAGTGAAAACAAGCCTGGCTCTCGCGGATTCGACTTGCACAAAGATCAGTGAGCCACTTAATTATGATGTTTTGCTGTTCAGATCAGTAGCGACGAGGTTAATGGCGTGATATTTTCACATAGCTTCTGCCATCCTTTACAGAGGTGGATGTGGCGGATCGTAGTCACCAGCATGAAAACGGATCTTTAGTGTCTCATTATCGGCTAGACCAACAACCAATAAGTCGAGACTACTCTTCTGCAGTTAGGAGATGTGACCTTTACGCCTTAAGAGACTTCATGTGATACTGTGTACGGTGCCGACCAAGCCTACTGAAGTGATTGCAAGATGTTCTACATAAACAGTGCAATCGGCATGTCAAAATGAACCAACCACATTCTACTCGACTTGTGAAAACTGAAATTCTGAGAAGTTTAACCCATTGTGATAGTCAATATTGGTAACGAATCAACTTTCCAGGGAAGTCTCAAGTTGAATTGAGTTCGGTACACTGATCTCGTGGATTTGAGCTGGATTGCTACCGGCTAGCAAGTAGCTGCAGGTGTTGACGTTCGGCAGACAGTTGCTACTAATAACTATTCGCGGTGGTTTCGAATTTTAGCAAAATGCTAAAGTGGACTATTACTGTCTCATGAGCTTTGGCAGTCAGTATCCACGTTTACTTCCCTACGATTTACACAAATCACATAAACTCCTTTTGAAGGGCCAGATGTTACAAATAACCATTCACTTCCAACCGAATTTCTTTAGATCCACTTCTCTCTCATCTTCCCCAGCTATCGCCTTCATGTTTAAGCATTGGGCTACCGATAGCCACATCTTCGTGGGAATGGTTCCACGAGTGACCGTATTACTTTAACTGGACATCTGTTTAAATCTGCATACGTTATTGTTCCTGGTTTTTAATTTCTTTAATTCCTTAATCCTGCCAATTAGTTTAGTACCTGTATTGGATCCATTGTAAAAAGCGTGAACAAATTGATTATATTTTTGCGGTCCTGTTGTACAAATTGATCAGACCATATAGTTGGACTGCACCTCGAATCACCGAGGAATATACCATTTATTTATTTATTTCACCACAACCGTTAGGTCTTGGCTTATTTCTGAAATTTGTATTGACTTACGTATTTCGCTCATTGTCTTAGACCCATTCGAATAAAATGCAGATACAGAATCGAATGGTGATCATCCGACGCATACTTCCTTCTCGATCTACCGGTGCTCCTCAGATAGGACTTCATTTTATTGATTTATTTACTGCATATATAGAAGAAGTAACACCGTGTAAGATCGCTTATTGTGGTCAGTGTGGAAAAATACCGGGGAATCATAGCGCAAGCGTCTCAGAGCAAGCAATATATCAACGTAAATGTACCTGGTAATTATGGGGCAATGTTTTGTTTAATTTCTGTCCTACTCGACTATGGGGGAAAGGCGGGATATGGTATCTGTGTGGAGAAGACCTTCATCCTGGTACTTCACTTAACAGAGACAGCTGGTTCTGGTTGACGATTACCGTCAGCCTGTTTCATATTCATCAACCGTACGTTCCACTGAGTTTATTTCTGATGTTTACCTAACTGTCAGTGGTGCAAACGTCTGAAGTGAGACTTGTCCAAACACTGACAAGCAAATCCACAGTGGGTTCGTACAAAGAGCTTGTCATCGCAAAAGTATTTGACTGTAAACACAAATGATGTAGCGTAAATTTGGAACCACTCATCCACTCGTTAGAAAACAGCATTTGGGCTTATCTTGAAACCGGGATCTCGTAAAGGGTTCTACAGTAGTGATCATAGAATGAGATAACTAACGGAATCCCGTCCTTTGGCCTTCATCTCGGAATGAGCATTTGCATCTTGGCCTCGCCCAGCTGGTGGCTGATATTTTGAAGAGCTCCTATCCCAGTGCTACATCCTTACGAATGTACCCAGTTGTGCTCCGAAAAATGGTCCGTATCAACTTGTAGCAAGTAATGTGTTGGTACCACTGACATACGTCCCCCGGTTCTCCATGTTTATTGAAGTGACATGTGGTGCTGTGGCTCTAGTGAAACTGCTGTGCGACAACAGGCAGCATGGAATAATCTATGAATAGAGCAGGTAGGTAAAAACCTTTGATTTTACTCCGTCCTTAGTCCGCCCTGTGACCAACACAGGTAATTCCACTTGACTACAACAAGAGGTTCACTCACAATAATTCACGGCATAATGCAGTTCAAAACTTGCTATTCCTGATCCACCATCGGCCGCCTCCATTTAAACAATCTTCGGTGGCTTAGGTGCGGAAATATTGTCTTCTTCTTACCAACACAAGTACTTCACGGTGTGAACTACGTATAGAGGCACAGAAGCGCTATGCGCGTACAGCCGCCATTGTTGAAGACATCATCATAAAATGTGCATATTAACTTTCATTCACCATGAGGTCGCGAGTAGTAACGGAGGCATTCTCGCCCCAAACAACACTCGTCCATTGGAGGTGTGATAAAGGAGTACTCGTTGTGTGGGTGGATTGCAACACAGTCTCAACATTTACTACGATTCAGGTTAAAGTGAACCTCGGTCAATTTGGTCACTGGGACTGGATCTAAAACTGATCAATGTTAAGCGTTGCAAACGACTCGGTGGTGTAGGAGTGTAGGCTTCAGCTGACATCTCGACATTCAGGATTTAATTCGCAGAGCTGCTAGCTCAAACTGGTTAGTGGAAAGAAGTAGGAATCAGTTATAGAGTGCAACTTTCCGAGCGTGCAATGCCTAGTATTCGGTACTCGTGCGCACGGACAATTCAAGCGACAGAACGGTATGTCATTGCTTTCTTGTGATAGAAACTTCACCCGCCGTTTGTTAACAAACTTGACCGGTATGTCACTGTAACCACACTCGTTGGCAATGCCTAAGTGGTATTCTCACGTCATTACATCAACTGGGGGCCACAGTTAGTATCGTTTCAAGGAGTAGTATAAATTGCACAATTAAACTAGCCATCAAATCGAATCCTCTATGCATGCAACTAAAGTGTACTTTCCAGATGCTCAGATTGTACAGGAGATCCCAACCGTTTGCACGAATGGAAATGCGTTTCTTCTTTAAGTCAGTTCACTTGGCTTGAAGAAGCACCTGTAGCAAAAAGCGAAAGGTCGCCCAGCGAACACATCAACCAGCTGTCCACAAGACGTAAACTAATGATACACTGGTCGGTTTCAAGCTTATTCCGAGATATTAGAGAAGCAATCGTCTTGGGAACGCTCCGCGCGGTGCCCGTTGGGGAAAGTTGGCTAAGGTAGACCTGAAGCAGTAGGGTATTGAAACGACTTCTGGCTTTCAGTTATTTGATACTACCCGCTTCGGAGATTTAACTCTATTGCCGGCTTTTTCAATTTTCAGACGTCGAACACAAATTGTTTTATAGTTGTTCTAACCGATGGCTCACAGCTGTCAAAAAAAGACCTTGATTGGTACCTTACCCCACTTTGCGGGCTAACCAAGCCTTAGCGTGCCCGCAGAGTTTCCATTTTGTGTTGCCGTGCAACGTATGGCCAATTCTTTCCGTTGGAATTAAATGGAAAGCAACGATGTATGCATTAGACACCTTATGCATTACGAAGACGCTGAGGGCTTTTAACGGGAGACATCGACCGTACAAATGAATTTCTTTTGTTATATGGTTGTGCCAGCAGTTGTATTACTGTTGAGTGTTTCCCTTATTTGGAAGGAAATATCGCAGCATTTTGACTTGAATCAGCCCTTGGACGTACTTCGCTGTATTGAGGTGGCGGTCGAACTGTTCGTTGAACTTGAAAATTGGTTGTAGATGGTTCATCACCAATTGGAGTGACATCATCAGTACGTCGTTGCATAGCCTGTAGTAGCGTAGCGTAGGGGAGCATTTCACTGAGGCTACCATACGCCATAGGTCCGGCTTCGTTGCTAGGTTTAGACATACTTCGCGAACGTAAAGCAATCTGCTATTCTCTGCGCCCAAACTGAAAACGAGAATTAACTTCGTCCAATCGTTGTTTGGGTGTGTAACGGGCACCTTTTAATCGGTGCGCATTCAGTATGACTTTTATGGGTCAATCACGCTTCACTAAGCTTGAAAACAGCTTGAGCCAGTAGAATTTGCAAGAGTCATTCCAAGAGTTACGATTTTCCGATAGCACGCATTATTCTTAACAAGCAAACAACTGTTTACGGAGCCTGTTATCCCTTTCTGTAATGTATTAACTCAATTCTCAACGCAAAATCAAAGAGCTTGATAACGCAATTTGTCATTTAGTCAGATTTATCGAAATCGGATTCACGAACTATTTGCACTCGTTAGAGCACTTTATCTCTCGTCATGCAATCACGGGAAATCTCTGTACTTCAAGTCTCTTAATTTCAATTTAGTTGAGGGCCTACTCATGTAGTTGGCTAGGAGGATAAAGTAGCCCCTAATTCACCCTTTAGGGGGGAGGTGTGCTCGACTGTAAGTCAAACGCTACATGATTCCTTACCCAAGTGGACATGCGAAAAGTTTTCTATTTACAAATTCCTTGCTTACCTCCATCCCTCGTCATTCTGTGCCTCTTTTTGTAGTAACCATCATCTCATGTAAACTAGCAAGTGTATGCCGCCTAAGCGCGAACATTTTGCGTGGGTGTGCGTACGTGATATTTCGAACCAGTAGCTTCGTTTCACATGGGGTCAATTAATGTTCGCATTGTACAAGTACTCCGAAAATCCTGGTCTAGCAGCAACTTCCGTGTCGCACCAATACGCGTCTGAAGGAAACCTGACGCGTGCTCTCTAAAATCAAACCGTCCAATCAACACCAGTAGGTCAGCAATTCAGCGCTTACTCTTATATTTCCTTTTCAATGAGTTATTGTGTGTTGTACAGCACAGTAATGTTGCAGTGGATCTTTAACCGCATGGCTGGGATTCTGAGGATGACGGATTCACTTCTCGCGCCACTTGGGATGCAGAGTGAATAGTTTATGGTATACATGGTGTCGTACTTCTATCCCACAAATATGTTGAGCTGTGCACTGTACGCAGTTTCGTTTTAATGCGTATCCCCGTGAGCGCTATCCGACTTGGAACTGTCATAGCTAATAGCTATCACGGAAGGCAGTCTTTTATTGGTGTTGGTCTATACTTCCCTTGATCCCAGACTGGAAGTCATCGAGGTTAACTACGATAGCAATTCATCAATTTAGCGAAAAACATGGATATTGTGATTGTTCCATGTGAGGTGGCTTCTCAGGTGCATCTAACGACGACTAGGAACCCGTTCAGAGACCGATATCTATTGCACCGAAAAGGCGAATCGATGTCTAAAACTGCGTGTAAGATTCAACATCTACATCCGCTTTACCACTTTCGCTGTTTACACATGCGTCGCTTTACTCAGCACCCACGAAGCGAAACGGTGTCCTAGACTCAACTTGGAGACATCACCATTATTGGCTACAGATGGAGCATGCCAGTTAAAGCTTTTTGGTTGATTGGGAACGCAGATTCCAAACACTTTTCATTGTGTATACAAATAGCCCCCAGAAGCGTCCAACTTCACCTTCGCTTTCGGGTTACCTGAGCTTATCATCTGTGAAGTAACCGCACCACTTCTAGTTGTCAAATTGTCTGTCCTTGGTGAAGCGAAGTGTATGGGCCGAATGACCGTTGGACTCACCGCCAATGTGCTTTGGAGGGAACATTTGGGACCACTTCATCGCGTTATGTGGCGTTCACATTTGGTTAATGGGTTCACGTAGTTTTGATGGGGTTTTCTTAAGGCGTGGAAGGCAATTATACTGGGTGAATAGCTTCAAAATGTCTGCAACCCGGTTATATACAATCTGGCTGGGAATTGGAACAAGTGTATGACAACGGATGGGCCGACTGAGAAAGCTAGTGTTATTGTGAACAAACTAGAGCCGTCCTAAATCATTGGAGGCCTTCCAAATTCCCAGTCCAATAGATAAACAACTAGCGATGAGAGGCACCCAGTGAACAGTAAGTTTGTTCTTTACTCCGTCGACTGCTCGCTTCGCGCAGCAAACGACACGCTGTGTTGCCATGACTTGTTTAACCGTCTGGAGGCACTTGGGGAGCTGGTGTCACACTTCTCTACTTGAAGTGATGCAACACGAGCTGATTCTATGAGAGTGGAATGGTGCGTCTAGACTCCCCTAGCTCACTACATCTTTGCCTAAAATTATTGACGACTCATCTTTACTGCATGCAACCATCGTGCTCAACAGTTGCAGTAACTAGGTGCGTTTCACTGGGTAGTCGTCCACCATCTGCTCTAATGCCGAATAATACGAATGAATATTACACTTTGGTCGTCGGACTGTTGCACACATTTCTGTTGCTTCCAAATCGCTTGTGCGTGTCGCACCTCAGCTAATTTCTGGTCCTACAGAGGGGCAAGAAACTGAAACGTATGCCGGTATACGCAATCTATCAGGCACGAACGACGGCCTACTCACGAACGAAGAATCTCCGTCGTCTTACTTGGCTCCAGGGCGCCTTATATGCAACACCTGTTTGTTCTACTGTCTGTCGATTAAGTCCGCGCCAGAAAATGTCTTTGTATCTTAGAATCCATATTCCGTAACTGTTATACCACCTCAGCAAAGCGATCATCAATGATTAATCTGCCTGCTTTCTTATGAATAGAGGCGCTTGAGAGTGAGCGGTGAACGATATAGCTTTTCTTGCGCTCCTCTGTTGGCTAATTTAGGTGTTACGATGAAGAGCTCAACATGACATGCTGTTCGCGTCTTCAAGTTTCGAAAATTCTCCAATAGCGCCAGCTTTCCTATGATTATCGGATTGCTAGGTTACGTGGTAGGACTTGTTAAGCGATGTTTTTTTTACCCGTAATAAATCATTGTTCCATTTCGGTCAACTAATTGACCGCATCTCCACGTCAGTTGACTCATAGATGTAGTTATTGAGCGCGGCTTCCCAAAACTCAATCATCTATAGAGATGGCGAGAGTTCAGCTCATCCACAAGAGCGCGATGCATGGCGTATTGGTGCAGCGTTCCACGAATCTGCTAGCTGGGAGTCGATAATGGAATGTTCATTATAATTTCTCTAGTGTACAATCGCATTTAACTGGTCTTCAATTGGTAACCAGCAGTTTACTGCACTAATTTCCTCTCTGCTACCGGGATCCCATATTTTTCTCTGCTTTCATATAATACTTTACTTTCTGTCTCTGGCTGTTGGCTCCAAATGTTGGCTATCGGAATGTAGCATATATATGCAGACTAGATTTTGCGCCGCCGTACATACACAACTTTCACTGGTAGTTATTCACTCATCCGAATACCGCTAATGCATAGGAGCATTATATTGCTGCCACACACCGACATGTGTCGTCTTAGGTATGCACATATTTAACTGCCCGCAGGTGTCAATCCCACCAATTAACTTTAATTGCTTTTTACAGCAAAATACACTATGTTATGCGTTCATATAAAGGACTCTTTTGTATTATCACCTCATATTATAATTTCGCTATTTGCTCGGCAGATTCGTAGAACGCCACTCCCACCTCAATCAGAGGTATAGCAGGAGCGCATTTGGATACATTCGGAGAATGGTTATTGTAGACCACGGTTTCTTGCATAACATCGCTCTGATCCACTAGGCCATTGGTCAAGTTTAGATTGATGTCAAAGAATTGGTGCACGTCAAGTAATCACTTTAGTTAAGCGCAAATATATTTCTCACCTGAACCGTTAATGTTTTTCTGGTTATGTTATTTACAAGCCTTTCGACGGTTGCCCCGTCGTGATTCTCGTTGCTACTTATGACCGGGGAGTCCTGAGAGTGGTTAAATGATGGCACGGCAAAGGGACATGCATAAGCTGGATGATCGGTCAGGCTAATGTATGCCGTCTTATTAAATGATGATCTCGGGATTAACCACTCCGTGTTTGCAATACCCGTTGTATATCCAGTGCCTTGTTCCTAGCCTTTGACAGTTACACCCAGCGTGTATTACTTTGTTAGCCTCGTCTCCATTGATTTTTCCTCGTTTCTTCCTTCCGTCTAGCTCAGTTTTATGTTTTCAACCGTATCGTGGGCCACGACAATTGGATTCCCCGCGCTCCCCCGTGCTGGGCTGAACCGGTATACATACATGGATTCTGTACCTCGAAAGTTATCATCAGTAGCGCTAAGAAGTTCATATTGGTACGCCTCTTTGAGTTCTGATGTTTTATTTATGCATTCGGTGATTGAA
Organism: Dicrocoelium dendriticum; assembly: GCA_944474145.2. Lineage (NCBI taxonomy): Eukaryota > Metazoa > Platyhelminthes > Trematoda > Plagiorchiida > Dicrocoeliidae > Dicrocoelium > Dicrocoelium dendriticum. The sequence goes on from OX104063.1 coordinate 99,494,631, forward strand.
TTTAATCGAAGCAATCTACATAGTGGCCGTACCGACATGCATTCTCATTACATACGCAACGCTCCCCAGAAAGTGGCCAAGGAAAGCGTTTCCTAGCTGAGACATTTTTCTTCGTTACGCGTTATCCGTCCACCCAGTTTGGCATCCAACCAGTTAGGCGTTACAGATCCTTGTGTCAAAACCGATGGTTGAATCAATCTTTTGCTCATATGCTACCCTGCGCGGACACCAACCGCTTTTGGCATAATAGGTTCAAACGGTTGTGTGGTTATGGGCTTGTTCACTCGCTGACCTCCCGAAAGTTAGTTCAATCGATATGACAAGAAAAGGTACGAGGACTCACTCACTCTTGCCCGGACCATTTTGTTCTCCATGACATAATCCGTCTACCGTTCATTTTGTTGGACCCCTTACTTCTCCACTTCATGGATAAACTGAATTAGTTTCTTTCGATGTGCTTAAGAGGCAATGGCGTTGGGCGCTTGTGCACAGTTTCTGGGCTTACAGATCAAGTGTCGGCAACTCTCATATGACCAACTGTGTTTGTTCAACACGAGTAGTTTTCGGCATGTTCAAAGCGGTTGAATGATCGCTTCTTTTGAAGTGGCGGACAGCGAGAGTACGACGCATACGGGCGCAGTGCGCCGCTCAGGCTACTGCTGGCCGCATCAACTGTGAGCCATAAATCTTTCCCATTCGAGCTCTAATGTATCGTCCGCGGAGTAGTTGCAAATCCTGGTGGCAAAGGAATGACGCTGTAGCTGGCACATACTCACATGGCTGTATGCGCACTTACACGGATGCGCCACACAGGCGAGAACGAGTGTGAGAGAGGTTAAAAAGGGAATCGCCATTGCGCCGCCCAGCTATGGATTGTGTTCACTCGGCGTGCATATGTGTGTGTGCGTGTGTGTGGTGTGTATGACCCAGTGCGAAGAAGGCGTTAGATCACTGGACGGTAACTAATTCCGTACAATAATTGTGGCCCCCATGTATCATAGTTGGCAAAAAGGCGCATTGACGCGCACATGCACAGATTTAAGTAGGCCACGTGGCAATCGTTTGTTGGGAGGGAGCTCAGCTTATGGGCCACTATGATTTATCGGTTACTTCACTGCCGGTACACCAAATGAAACACCGTACCCTGTCGCATTCACCGGCCGATTGTCTCTCTTTGTTTCTGACCGGTGGTCGATGACCATTCGTGTGCAACGGAAGCTGCACGGAACACAAGAACAACAATACAAAGGAGGAACAGAGATGCAATTTGGAAACTGCAATGAACCTTGTCACATAAGGTTCACTTTCTCCCTAATTGTATGCTCGTGGAAGGGACAATCCCCCATTGAGATATGAATCATAAACAGGGGCGTTTGAAAGTAAGACAGAGCAAGTAGTGCTTTCCGCTGGAAACGGTCTGGCAGTGTCAGTGCAGTCGATAGACGCATCATGCTCAAACTCACGCATGAGCTTGTGACTTTGTCTGTTTACATCAGTCAGGTCACTCTTATGGACTACAGAGGCTATCGGTCCGTTTGTCTAGAATGAGTGCGGTACACAACCGGCAGACTTCAAAGAGCAACAGAGATGCACAAGCGAGAACTAAGGGGCGGCTAGGTTAACTGCTTAGATCAACAGACGTGTGCGTTGCTTTGATCTGGACACGCGCTAGGTACATCAGGTTATCACTTGCCCAGGAGGACTTTGTTTTTTCGGATGTGGGATGAAGAGAGCAAGTACTAAATTAATAATGGGAGACGAGGTCCCTCTAGCTCTATAGGTTGGGTCCACTTAACCCACCTTGTCCTTGTCTGGGGATTTTTTCAAGACGTGGACAACAACCGGCACCACTGACGTGTCTACTATTGTTACCTAGCCCAGCAAGCTATATAAGGTCTGGAAGATGTTGAGCCGTCTGTGAAGTAAGGTTGGTATTGGTACGCAGCAGTGAAACTCGCGCGGTAGCTGACTCACTAATGTCGGATCCGCATGGGCGTCAGTTGTTTGTGATCTTTAAGAGCTTCATTTCTAAATGGTCGTTAATGACATTTATGTCCCGTTGTACACCTTCTATTAGCCATCAGTGGTAGACGGTTCTGGTTGTAGGACAGTGGAGTATCAGCAAAACTTACTGAGATACCGCTCCTGCCTATGATGTGGCTAAAGAAGTGTTCAGAGCCTGAAGCCTGATGGCGTCATCAGAACTGAGCTAAATTAAGCAAAATTTTCAAATCCTGCTTTTGAAATTCCTTTCATCGCCTTTACATGGCACTTGCGGCGTCAAATGCGCGGTAACATATATCAAAACTGAATGAGGAGCATCCACTTGAAAAGCTTGTGCCATCGCCACTCATATGCAAATGGTGTTGACTTTCGAGGTGATACACTTAATATTTGGCATTAGTGTTGCTCTCTACCCCTTTGGTAGTATCTCCGGCCCTGCGATCTATGTGTGGCAGTTATTCGTTTGTGGTTGTGACGCATCGCTTAATTCTGAGCATTTAGGATTCGAGGGTCCACACATGGCATTGGCCGAGACTGTGGAAGTAGAGAATTGCCCACCAACTCGAGAACCCCAGCGACCAAGACTAGGGAGTCCTGTTCGGTACACAGAGTTAGTCCAACCAAATGACGCTGCACTTCCGATCCAGGGTAACTGTTACGACTCCCGAGTATTAGTATTTTTTCTTGTAAAAGCGTTCACCTACCAAGTTTATAAAGTACCTGCTGGACTGTGTAAGCAGAACGGCATGCGGCTCGGAATTCTTTTGCACACAGACACATTCGCCTGTCCAGATTCGTTAAGCGCTAGGTAAGAAAGAGTATACAAGAGGATTTTCCTCCTGCTCACTTCCATTCCCATCCTTGATGTGCTTCGCCTAACAAACAGTGTGTTGCAAAAGGGTGGATGAATCTTACTCCCTTTTATGTGACACGTAGTTGGCTTTTCTAAATTTGGAGCACGTCCTTGTCTCATTCCAGTGAAACTTCCATTTGACTCCCTGTTGAATTACTACTGGTTCCAAAACGGCTAATCGGTTGAAATGACATTTAAGAAAGATCCGACGGTCCATGTTTTCCACCGTGGTTCCTTATTCTTCCCAGTACAGACACGAATAAGGATACACCATGTTCGGATTCGCAAACCATCTACATCGGTTACAGCTTCCAACCCGTATAAATGATTTAACCTTTTCGTTGACACGTACAACCTTACATAGGTGGTATATCGGGCGACTGTCAATCAGATTGCCCTAAATGAATCGTGATCGTAACGTTGCATAAAAATAACCTAAACATGTTGAACACCACTCTATACAAGTGGTCACCTTTTAAGTCTGACTAGTGTCCATTCAGTGACCACTGAGGAAATAATGTTTTTCTCTACTTTTACAGTGAGTATTCAAAGGGGAGGAGACGTTCAGTGAAACAGGTAACTGAATACAGTTAACTATTCAGAAGCCTAACATTTGACTATCAGAAGACGAAAGCCCATGCGGGGTGAATCATTCAGGCGTGGCTACCCTGACAGAGGCCGGAACTCACAGCTTGCCGTCTCCCACATCACTTTGAACAAAGAGAGGGAAAGGCAAAAATGAAAAATGTAAGGTATAGCTAACATCAGATATTTCGCGGGCCAAACCGGGACGCTTGACCTACCCTCTCCCCATTGTTACAACATATGCAGACCGTACAAAAAGTGAAAAGCTGAGCAAGTACATGTATTACTTCACTGTAATAACAAAGAGTGCCTACTTCTTTCGTCAGTACAATGGCTGCGCTATTGAAGTTGATGTGTTCCTTGACACTGTACCATCTGGAGGCACAATTGTACAGAAATACTTCACAGATGAATGCATTTTTCGTAGTAAATCTGCGCGCTGCATCAGCATGTCAGGAATTCTTTGGTAGGGATACCCGGTGCTCTTGTCATCAAAATTGCATTTCACGATAAGCATCGCTTTGAGCATTTGAACGCTAAGCTGCGTTTTCTTGCTTTTCCATTTGTGTTTATGTGTGACAAGATTCTTTCAGTAGGTCGGTTAGTCATAGGGAGACAGAGAAAAATTCAATAAGTTTGGCATTTATTCATATGAGACCGAGTTGGCCGGGAAATGGGGAAATACTTCTAATCACCGCATGTCAACCTTTAGTTGTTTACAGTTCCAATCGGACATTTCGTCTGCTGATGTAAACCTACACGCGTTGTTAAGTTCGTCAAACAGCTCAATGTCATTGATTTCAAGGCCTGGGATTGCAGACTTTAAGAATACTGACGCTTGCTACAACTTCTTCCCAGGACGGTGGTTGTTTTAATGCCACCCAACTGAAGCCACTCAGTTCTGGAAATCGGTTAATTTTTCCTGTAGATAATTGACGCAAATGTTGTAGAAGCTGCTGATAATATTCATCACATCTGTTTGCTGATGAGACCCGCTTGTTCTAATTGACCAATTCAGACCTGTAGCTCGTTTGGAACAAAGCTCCTGTCCCTGCACTTCTACAGGAGCTCACACATTGCAGACGACTCTTTCAGTGCTGAAACAAATTGTTTCTCAGTAGCATAAAAATGCCAGATATGTTGTGTATAAAGAAGAGCCACAGTCCATCACAGGGATTTTCAAGGAAACATTGTAATAATGTAGGACAGCTGTGTGGGGACAAAAACTAGAATTGTAACTCTGAAAATAGCTTCAGAATTCGATCCACTATTGGCACTATTGGTTTTTCCGTATTCTAGAATGCCTTCGTATTCCACCATTGCAGTCACAGATTTCCTTTAGTTCATCAACACGAACAGCGTAGATGTAAATGTTGTCGCGTGTTGCCTTCTTAATAAATAGAAAATCACCCTCTACTTGAGTAGTCATCTTGCACGTTCGTTTAGAGATGATTTTCCCACCGAAATGTACTTAATCCAAGTGTTCTCCACCAAAGGCGCAAAAACTGCATCATCATCTTTCTTTCCTCCTTTTATATTGTTGTAAAAAATCACCTTACCGCATTGCCCATCCACGCGGTCGACTTTCCCGCCCAACTGATGACTCGCCCACCTAGTTTGGTCTTCTGGTGTGTGTGTATCGCTACTGATAGGTTTTGTCTTATTTTTCACCTACATTCTACCTGCGCAAGGCGGGACTTACTGAACTCTCCGACCTCAACGAAGGACATTAATGCGTCCCTCCCAGCGTTGCCATAAAAGTGGGACGACAGCTTAAAATGCGGGACTGTCCAGCCTAACTCAAGACGCATGGTCATCTTAAATATAGTAATCTACAGAAGGACTTAATCTTGATATATCCGCTTATGTACATAACCCAGTTACGTTTACCTTCACCGAAAACTACCATAACATTAGCCTAAGGGGCTGATAACTAAAGATGGTGACGCAACGCAGCCAGTTTGAATGGCTCTGAAGTACCCCCTTGCAACCTGTGCTACTTCAGCTCCCAAGGTTTCCATTAAAAAAGGACTCGACGATTCAGTATGCATTACGTGCCATGACTCGTGTTCATCGGATAACAAGAAGACACAAGTAACTACCACGCTTGCAACTTTTCCATGAAATCGAGCTAGACGGATATACAGTTGTGTCAATGTGAATATCATTGTGAGTCCATAGATGCGCGATCTATCCTGTTGGTAGCGTTCTTCTTTTAACTGAAGTATTTCACCCAAACCATCCTCCAGCACTTGCTGAGTTTTAATTCCTACCCCCATATTGTACTAGTGTGCAATTGTTATCTTCTTTTCCCGCTGTCATAAGGATGATGTACATTTGTGCCCCAAAAGTAGGCGTACTGAAGTTGTGATATGAGTAGTCTAGTGCCTTTCCGGGCATGTGGACGACTATCTGATTTGGAAACTGACTGCGATGAAACTCTCTTAAGTGCTGAAGTTTTATTTAAATGTATATAAGGGTCACCCAAACTTACAAGTTAACTCTTCCAAAATATGACTCTTGGGAAGTTGCACAGTGGTTCCAACCTTTATTCCTTTGATCGTAGCAGTACTGGAAGTCATTACCCGTAAGAGTAGTTTATCCGTTACAATTTCGTTATGTTTTCACGGTTCTATGATGCTGACCTAGCAAGTTAGATTGTAACTAAGGGAAGAGGCAGAAATCGCATGTAGCTATGTTAGGGCTGTAAGAAGCTTGTGGTAGTTTGGGGATGTTTTTCTACTCCAAAAACTCTGAAACTGAATGTGCTGTGTGAGTAGGCGAGTTATCGAGGTGCAACATCCAATCATCTTCAATGTCTCTTTGGAATTACTGGACCCGTTTTCAAAGTTGTTCCAAGACATCTTTGTTTGTTGAAATTATATGAACTGCATTTTTATCCAAGCCAGTTTCTTCTGCAATCCAAATGGCACTCATTCGGAGGTCTTTCACCATCACAGCTGGCACAACTATCACATTTTGTTCGTTTGTTGACAAAGTTGGTTTACTGGAACGAGCTTCATCTTCAACATTTTCTCGACCATCTGCGATAGCTTTGCACAAACTCAAAACCATATTTCTCATTAGAGTAACCTCTGCATAAACTTCCGTTAAATTTTCAAATATCTCGGTGACAGACTTATTGAGTTTCATACGAAATTTAATATCCGACCGGTATTCGAAATCTCGCTCCATCTCTAACGGAAGAAGGTATTAAAACACGACCTTAAACAAACTGCTGTAGCTATGGAATGGTTTAACGGATCAAATTGAAATAAGTCTAGATATGTAGCCAAGATCACTGCCGATGCATCGATAACCACCAATTAGGTGTTACTTCGCCCAGCAGTACATAGGAGAATCAGTACACCTGCTTTTAGGACAGTAGCCACCTTAGCACCCTGTTTACTCTTGTGCGTTTATCAGATCAGCACTGTTCGAAAGTGAACCTTGATGCAGGGCTAAACCTGCTTATTATAAAATCTACCCCAATAGCATAATACCACACTCAACCAACTCATCAGAGTTAGGTTGCCCATCCAGGAGCTAACATTGACTCACATGCTCCTGCTGTGCAGCGGGTCTCATCCAGCTGGAGAACCGCGCGAACCCGATTTTAAGAGAATTTCTCAGCGTCTCTCCGATCTATAGCATTATAGTTGGTAATTGATATGAACATCAAATAACCTGTTTAAACCAAATCTCGGAACAGTGCCCAATGTTTCCGAATTAACCTCGTCCTGAACTTGAGATTGAATCGAAACGAGATCTTTTGGACCTTTCAACAATGCTATTAGTAACAACCAACCACCAGAAACAGGCGATGCACTTCCCATACATTGTCAACACCCATTTGCAGTAAGGTCCAAATGAAATCTAACTCCACTGCACTGAAATACATGGACGCCTCGCGCATAAATATCTGGTGATCAGTCACTGCGACATGGTGTCAGAGAGTGTAGGGGACGGTATTCAATTACAGCATTTTCACTTGCTACTACCCCTTCCCATTATAGTAGAGATTATCCAAGGTGAATGTTTTGGACGTTTCAAGCTTAAGTAGCATATTTCGTTTCTCATGCCAAGATTTGCTGATGACGGTCAAGCGCCATCCGAATAGAAAGTATGAAGTTCAGCAAAGCAGCGACAGACCAATGCAAATGACTTTCACTTATCTGTAGGAGAGTGCCAACGGATCAGCCGCCCAGTTAAGCACACAAACTAACTGTTTTAGATGCACGGACAGACTGTTGCGGGAAGTTGTGATCAGGTTTTTTTTGGAACTTACCAGGTGATTGGAGCTTGGTAGACGAGGAACAAAGCTGCGTGGTCTCAGGACAACATGAGGAGTTGGTTCTCGTTGTGCATTTGCGCGCCACCGGTTGATCAACGTCACAATCTTGACAAGGCACACATTGCTTATCGCCTGTGGGTGCATTAGTCGAAAATCCACTGGGACAGGCTTGACATTGTGTATCTGCGTTCCAACTGCAAGACCTGAAACGAAGATTTGAGAAATAGACTTTTCTGGTCACGGTATCAAAATAAACCGGTTCCACTAAGCATGACGCAGATTTTCTGATGTGCAAATACCAGTGAATGCAATACATGCCTTTTAATCACGGTTTCCTCTAATTGAAGGCAACTGTCCGAAATGTCATACTTTTGCCTCAAATTGCTTTGACTAATATCATATCCCGGTTTGAGATTGCATGGAACAGTCATCGAAAAAATGTTTCTTCTATCATCACATCATCAGTGAAGGATATGATAGAATGCTAAGACGGAAGCTGAATATTAGCGCATGTACAGAAGTTAAACTAAGATGAGGTATATTCTGGATTTTGCAAGAGGTACACCAGAGAAGGCATGATCAGTAATATACAATCAAGGAGGTGTCAAACATAATTTGCTCTGTGGTTTGTGATAACAAAGCAACTGGGGACGTTCATGAAGTTTCGTGATATAATGAGTTGTCTTCTTTACTTGTTGGGTTAGTAAATTTGTCTGACGGAGTTAGAATTGCATAGCAATAGGGCATATGCACAAATACATAACTGATATTGCGTTCGAAATTTAGTTGCCAACGAACCGATTGTTTTTACATTAATCGCAGTTGAATGTGGCCCTTTTTCGTTTGCTCGCCAAGTCTTCGGAGAATGGATTCCCATGGCCCGCAAGCGAATGATGGGAAATATTTAGTTGCAACTGGCCTGCTTGAGATTTATTTCTTTCGAATGTTGATTTCCGCGTGAATTGATAGAGAGAGTGGTGTAAGTTGCATTGGATGCCCAGAATGGGATACAGCCGTTTTAACCGTTGTTTGGGGACTTCGTTCGGGAGTGTATCCCCCAGGCAGGTTGGTATTGCAGGCAATTCCACTAGGCGTATCCATCGCATCAAATTATTTCAAACATTTTCGTTGTTATAAGTAGCAGGGAAGGCCTAACAGTATTATTACGTCCTTTATCCAGGATTTACACTTAAGCGGTCCTACTTGTAGCTTCGATTGAAAAGCCTCTAGTTGGATCACATACAAACACACCCACGCACGACAGTGACGAGTTGCCTTATCTTTTGGCATACTACTGCCTCATCCATTCGGTAGCACGCTTCCAACTCTGCTCTACAGGTACAACCTTGTTTCTGGATTAACCACTGTCCCTTTATTTGTGGTTTACTAACCAGCAGAAGAAATATCCTGGACTCAGCATAACTGTAAGTCGGTCCATTACTTTCTGTCAGAAGCGTTGTAGATATATCCAAAATAAGCGTGTGCATATTGCTCAACTGAATGGGTGCTTTTTCTTAGTATCAACTGTCCATTTAACTCTGCCGCTTGACATTTAATCGGTGTTTTCGCTTACCACGTCTGTGTACTACTTGATTTTTTAGCCGTACCAATAATGGGTAGTGCGATCGGCATTTACGTGAGTAATAGATTATTGCGAACAGTTTATGTGCAGAAAATGACGTCGCACTCAACCAGCCTTGCCAATTTCCTCCGATATAAAACTTGTAGATATTCGAGTGCGCTCTGTCTCCACGGTCTCTAGAAGGATCGAAAACTTTGGATCTATCTTCAATGAGTTCCAAACAAAGCAAGTGCCCCTGGTAAAGTACGGTTTACAATGCCTCTTTTAAAGGTTGTAAGGAGCTGAAGGTGCTGGACACTATATTTTTCGCGCTGAACTTTCACCTGCTACTTCCGAAAAAGTTGGACTTGAAATCTTGACGACAATCAGTAAACAGTATACATGGGTCTCATCTTGTGAGGTCAAACGCAATTCACTTGAAACGTACCTCAAAACAGTCTCATTTGACTTGCAGACGCTACACGGCCTGCATGTTTGGTGAGTGATTGACATATAATATCCTTCTGCACACGCACACTCTGTGTCCGCAATGGGTGTGCATGTTTTACGAGTTTTTGCAAGTGGGTGAATCTAAAATGGAGAGTAAAAATCCAGTGCACGTGTGGTTTTCAGTGGACAGCAAGGTGTTACCATCGCTTAACATGAAGTAACCGGTTATGTTAAGGCCACACCTGTAATGCCGTAATCACCCCTGTCTACCCTCAGGTCACAGTGACATTGCACAGAAGATGATGAGACAGAAACAGTCATGCTTATATGCCATTTCACTGCCTTATCCGTGGTACATTTGCTGGGTATCAGTTCACTTCCCATACAGAACTGTTACTGTAGGTTGCTATTCGGACTGCACAGTGGAGTTTGGACGGAATTATTGGGTGGGTTCAAGATTACATACCAGTGGGCGTTGGTTAATATTCGTTGATCCATTGGATTCTTCTTACCGCCGAGTTCAGCAAGGATAGACGCATTACAAAAGGCTATCTAAGGAACCTAGACTTGTCCTACCATTCGCTATCATAAGAAATGATTTACCGTGAAAGGGCCGTTTGGGTGAGATCTATTCTTCGCATGCATTCGCGTCCCCTTCTAGCGCTTTGGAGTCGAGTGTCCTAGGATGGGATAACAGCCACAAAGATACTCTACACCACACCGCCCAACCTACTGAGTAAAACCTACTACAGTGATTTGGTCGCTCTGACAACAATGAAAGCTGCAGTTAATTCTGTTCTGGGTTATTCCAAGCACAACTTGTCACTACTTTTCGGAAACATAATCCACTTACTTATCTTGCTATTCTAATGCTTTTATATACTTGTCGTGTTTCTCCTACTCTGGTTGTCTTCGTCGACAAAATCCATCCAGATAAGCCTACAGCACTTTCAGAGCAATTTTGTAGCGAAATCCTCAATCGGATAATGTGCACAGCTAAACTTCGAATGGAAACAAATTTCGAGTCAAGTGAAGTCAACGGTATGCTTTATGAATTCACGAACGGGAAATATTCCTCTGTAACACACACGCCAATGACAAGATGACTAATGAAATAGATTATCACAAAAGCATAACGAAGTAGTTTTTAAAATGTTCACAGCCAATAACACCATGGTAAAGAATGAAATTCTGCTGCCGCATAAACTTCATGTCTTGGGCTTTTAGTGAAACTTCCCCGTTTTCCGGCTTTTTTCTATATCCCGACATGATAGTGTAACTCACACAAAAACGATCACTTTCTTCGAAGCGTTATTTATTATGACACAACTCAAAATTTTCGTTCGTCTGATGTGTCGAACTCGACGGTAAAGGAAAGCTCAATATACTTTCACAGGATTCCTGTGATGATGAACAAACTTAAACAACACTCACATCTTGACATCGACGACACTGATGGCACTTGCTGGTGGCACTCGACACAGAGGAGAATTCCAGTCCTGGCTCGCAGGGCACGCACTTGGTGTCTTCCACGTCGGTGCACAGAAGCAACATTCCAGTTGAGGGAGCACACTTTCGACAACATCGTGGGCTTCCATGAACTGGCGAGACAAATTCCATTGATTCACTTGGGCACATTTCCTGTTAAAATAACAAATTATAGATTAGTGTCATTAAAGTGCAGCTTCTGTTCTTGTTGCATATAAATGGCAAAAGACGCTGACACCAGTTAGCTTTGTTGGTGCTTTGCCCTTTTCAATACTCAACTTTTATGGGATATACGTCAATTTCCGTTATGCTTCCAGTGTTTGGGTGGCTTCTGTCCACTTATTGAATTTGCCCGTATTGCCGTGGTTGAGTGTTCCGACGAAAGGCAGCCAGGAGAAAAAGCGTTATTCGAAAAAGTTCAGCAGGATATTTCATCTTTGGGAGAATCATTGGTAGTGTGTATCTCCACGGCTTTTCAATTTATTTTCTCCTAGCCATTGGATACTCGCAACTCCACCGCAACACAAACGAGTCAACAACCAGACGCTACCTCTTAGCTAAACTCTACCGCGCGCACCGAGCTATACGAGGTTACCCTTTGAATTACATTGCGAAGGTTCATTTACTCGTCTAATCTGGAAACACTGTATGTTCTGTATGTACTGTATGTGATCACTAGAAGGAGACGATTTTTATCAACATCCCATTCGCCGTCATTTCTTATGTATTTACATTGAATTTCTAGTTTACATCAAGCGTTCTCAACATTTATTCAGCCATGGCCCCCTTTTAAGCCTCTTCATTTTTCACGGTCCCCCTCCCTTGATCAACACAATTTCAGCTATCCGCCACGCATAACAGACATAAATCTGTGGTTTCTAGCGGTCATATTGGTAGCTTTTGTTTTGATGGGTAAACTTTCATTCAACGATATAGTGTAAAAGCCGTGCGACCGCACTGTAACTCGGCTTTCGCTTTGCCCTCTGTGGCCACTCTAATTCTCCTCACACAATATTGTGTGCGCGCTCGTTCGAACCAGTTCGACGAGCTCTACACAGTGCTTCTCAATTCTTGGATCTAACCTGTGTGGATTATACTCTTGCTCTACTTCCAAGTTTTCGGCATAGTATTTGCCGAGTTTCACTGGTGTAACTACAGCAAACCAATTTTTCGGAAAAGATTTTCGTCTCATTCGGAAGAAGAAGCTGAGGGCTCCCAAACTACGCTGCAACCATCCCTGCAAGTTGCAACATAACAAAGTTACAGCCTTTTTGCTCTGCTCATCAACTGAGCAGTTCTAGGGACGCTTAGTAGCGTTGCACCTACATCGTCGGTTAAGGCAGGCCGATTAACACCGGCTGCCGCTTTGTGTGGGTGTGTGTGTACCACTGCGAGTCGATTGATCGCTGAACCCCACACTCTGTACGTTACGACCTCCAGCTGACTCCACCGCCTGACCTTGTTGAGGTTGAACAACTCTCAATTCGTTTGCGGGTTCTGACCTGTTTGTGCGCCACGCCTGGTGCAATGAACGCTCATCAAGCTGAGTGCTTAGATAGGCCGTGCTGTGAACGATGAGGACGCCTAGCATTCCAGTGGTTCAACGTCGCCTATGTTGCTCAGCCAGTTGCAGTAAAGTCCTTAAGATCAGTGTAACCTGTTCTAGCTGCATTCCATCGTACGGTCCGCAATGTATAGGCAAATCCGTCCAAGAAGTGAGACGGACAAACAAAGTTGCTGACACAATTTGGTTTTGCTCAACATGTCAAGTCATTCCAGTTGTCAACTGTTCATCTTTGCTCATGAAAAATTGCGATAGAATGACTGAGATAATCGCCCAGTTTGTAAATACTAAGATCGATCCCACGAAGGTAAATATGACCACGATAATGCCTCATCCAGCTAAAGTAAGCTCTGAATCTGAGCCGAAGAAGAGAGCTAGACGCTCCAACCGCACTGCAGCGTCTGTGACTCTAAATCCACTGGGTCACCTCACTCCCATAAGTGGACAGTCCTCAAACATGCCTGCTTCTACATCTCCAACCATAGATGCTTCACTTGGAGATTCAGCCATGACACCGACAGCTCAGCGCCGAAGGCAATCCGGTGCAGATAACAAGCAGGTAACATACGCATTGATTGCCTCGACAAACTCACCGGGATCGACACACATAGGTCCATCTTCTGTACCGAGCCGCGTGGCGCAAAGCAGCCTACACCGTCAACTCCAGTGGTGCCTTCTAAATCACGCAAATTGCCGGCAAAACTACAAAGCCAACGCTCGCTAGACAAAACCATGCTGCATTAACTCTTGTGTGCACCAATGTTCCAGAGTCCTAACCTGACACAATAAAAAGCAAGTTGCAAGACGATCGCAACCAGTGGAGTTCCATCTGCGAGGCGATTGGCATTTGGGTTGAGCCTGCAAAGCTGCAACACGTGGCGCGTCACCCGACCACAGTGCACTATAGTGAACCTCAAATTCTTCTAGTGACACTAGACTCAGCAGATGAGACAGAGGCTGTCCTGCTCTCAGCAGTTCGTCTTCTCAACTCACCGAGCGGATTGCGCATGTTACCTAATCTACCTTGGAAAGCTCGCCCAAACGAAGCAGTTAACCAACACTGCACTCCTAATAGGTATAGGAAGGAAACAATATTTGCTCATGGCTTTCCCGAGCTACTGCATTCTTCTGATCACGATGCACAAACTCATGACCGAGTGCAGTGGCGCTACAACCGCGAAGCACACTCTATTGATAAGGTTATTTCCAACTCCCTGACAAGAGTCCCGTTATCACCTAAATACAAGGGCTGCCGTCCAAGACTAATGAAAGTAGTATTATCCGCCGAGGGACTGGCACAAGTTCTGCTGGATAGCTGGTTAAAGTTTCTAGCTAGGTAGCCAACAGAGCTCCTGCTAAAGACGGTAGGAGAAGGGCCAAAAGTTGGGAGCAGTTCGATGGAACTTTATCGATACAGTCCTGCGGAGAGACCGACACAACAGCGCTCACGGCACACAACAGGACAGAGCACAGCACGAGTGAAATGACTGTTCAGGAACGCTCAATGATGCCATGCAAATTGACTGAAATTCATAAACCAAGAAACGATTAATGACTGGTCAACTAACGGCCGGCTTAAAAACTAACACAAAGTCGACATCTATCAACGCACTCCTAACAGCAGAAGCCCTATCTTGCATGTACACAAACGCCCAAGGTTTTCTAGGTAAGTTGGTCGAACTTAGAGAACTCCATGCATCACAACCGTGGGACCTCGTCATGATTATAGAGACCTAGTTAAACCTTGAGGTAACCGATACTGAGATCATTTTACTCGGTATGTCGCCACCGGTAGGGGTGGTGGTGTGATTCTTTACTAAAATGCCAACCTCGAGGTGAATTTATCGATCACCCGGAAATCCGAGCTCCCGATTCGCTTTGGTGCCGCCTATGGTTGCGAAACGGGGACACATGTCTACTAGCCGTGATTTATCGCCCACCAAACTCAATGTCGGAAATGAATTCTACCCTGAACATGTCTTTCAGTTTTCTCTGAACAAATCCTACCCCCACATTCTCATCGCTGGAGGCTTTAATGTGCCCGACATAGAAGCGCCGGCAACCGACAGTAAGTAGTTTAAAGCTTGCTTGCAAGAGCTAATTGCTAGCCACCCTGTGTACAACCACGTAAACTCTTTCATGAGATTTCGAACTGTTAACAAGCCGTCGATACTGGATCTTGTGCTAACTAATGAAGAACTCATGGTTGGCGGGATAGTTACAAGCACACCACTTGGTCGTAGTGATCATGTTATTCTACTCTTTGACTATATATGCTATGCGGAGTACCATGAAAAGGCGGAGGATAAAGTGCATACTGTCACATACTACAATGTGTTGTCAAAGCTTGTTAAGGATATACCTTGGACTTTTTTAACCTAATGTCCCCCAGACGTTGCCTGGGAAACCTTCACTAGGACGTTTAGCACACTGGTTGCGCGTGCATCGGAACAGAAGTCCTTCCAACCCAAAAACAAGCGTAAGTCATTTCTGAGGAGCAGGACACGTAAATACATGTCCCGTAGGGATTCGGCATGGCGAGATCACCAGGACTGCCCGAATGTCGAAACCTGGACTGCATACTTGACACATCGTAACTTCTGTGTGAAACTGATCTGCGAAGACAAGGTCACGCATCAGCAGCAGTTAATGAAGCGATTCTTCGCGAACCGCAAACTTCTGTACAGGCACGTTAACGGCCTTCGAAAGGTGAAGCGGGGGTTCCAGCACTAGTCACGGCTGATGGGTGCACGCGATCAGCAATGGAAGCAGCTGCTCCCCAACGGTTCAATTGCTCCCAAAGTTTCCAGCAGATAACCAGCCCGAATATTCTTCTCGTTTCTAGTACTCCACCGTCGGGTTTAGACAACATAACCTTCACTGCGGAAGATGTGTTGAAGAAGTTGTTATCCTTGCGTATCCACAGTTCCCCTGGAGTCGACAACACCGAAACAAAGACTCTGCAGGCGGCAGCTAGTGCTCTAGCAGAACCACTGGCTGTTTTCTATCAGCGATGTCTACAAGAGAACCATATTCCACCAGTATGGAAGCGAGGGGTCATCACTCCTATCCATAAAGGAGGTAGCCGCACTGATCTTGCCAACTACCGCCCAATAACACTACTTCCCGTACTATCTAAAATTATGGAATCAATCATCAAACATGCACTGATGCAGTATCTGGAAACCCACAACGTAATAGCCCCAGAGCAACATGACTTTGGGCAAAAGGATTCATGTAATACTAACCTATTAATTCCACGTAATAGCTGGATTAAAACTGTTGATGATGGAGCAGGAGTCGATGTCATCTACCTAGACTTCTCAAAAGCGTTTGATCGCTCAGACCATCGAATTCTTCTTCAGAAGCTTCGGAGCCACGGCATTGGCGACCCAATTCTGAGTTGGAATAACAATTTTCTACCTGAACCACGGCTAGCGGTGGGAGTCCGAGAATCATGGTCCGATGCAATCGATGTGGCGTGTGGAGTACCACAAGGATCGATGCTTGGACCTCGTCTATACTTGGTGTTCATTAACGATTTGGCGAGATCAATTGCTTCCGATTTCCTATTTTTCGCGGATGATATCACGATATGGCGAAGGATCAGAGAACCGGAGGACCACGAACGGCTCTAGTGCAATCTTACCACAGTGTCGAACTGGTCAGTTCAAAACGCCCTACCGTTCAACGTGGACAAAGGTCGGGTTGTACAATTACGCCATAGACATAACTACACCTATTTGTTTGGGAAAACGGATTGCAGACCAGCTCCCAGGAAGGTGAACTTGGTGTGATCGTACAGAATGACCTCAACTGTTCAAAACCGGGTGAGGTAGCTGCAAAAAGAGGCAACCAGCACATCGGCATGCTTCGAAGTGCATCCGGGAGATTTGACCCATCAATCTTCCCAATGATGCTCAATTCCTACGTGCGCCCGCATGTTGAGTACGCAATCCAAGCTTGGCAACCTTGGTTGAAACGCGACCTAGAAGCGATAGAGGCACCACAACGGAGAGCAACAAAGAACGTGAAGGGCCTGCGGTATCACTCTTACCACCGAAGGCTGAAGTTGCTGGGAATTTTCAGCGGACGTTATCGAAGGCTGCGCGGCGATCTCATATTAGCGTATCAGATATTGAGTGACCCCAACCACGTATGCCGCCATTTGCTGAAACTTAGCCACAACCCGCAGCTCAGGGGTAACTGCTTAAAATTGAAGGAACAATATAGCCGTCTGGAGTGTCGACGGAATTACTTTTCCTTTCGGGTTTGCTAACCCTGGAACGCACTCCCAGACTCAGTTGTATTCTCCCCTACCTTGAACGTTTTCAAAAAAAGATTAGATGTTGCTCTTGGCTTCAAGCATTTTATTACCTAAACTCCCCAGTTGTGGATTACGCTAAGCAAGGTGTTCTACAGGGTTTGTGTATCAAATGGAACCAACTGAGCGAGCATATTTTACTTTTCTCAAGTCTTATATCAACAATCCCTGCACCCCACTGTGTTTCTGAACTTTTACGCTCGATTTGTTATAAAATTTTACACTGATTTAATTTAACAAAGCATCCATCTCGACAGACGTTTGGTAGATGAACCAGATATACTTTGATTTCATCACTCCGACCATCCTACGTGACGTATCAAGCGTTTGCTTTTATTCCGTGATGAATCACTGTTCATTGTTTAAAATAAGAACTGAAGGTTGTGAAGAGATCTCATTTCGATACTTCTCAGGAAAATATTTGTAAGAATATAAAAAATGATGCAACGTAATCAGCCATACACACATAATACGTGCAAGAAGTGCACGCAAAAGTTAGATAAAAGAACTACTCAAAGTTCTTAAAGTGCTTGCAACCAACCTATCTTGATTCAAAAGTTACATCTTACCCGGAAAGGTAGGTCCACAATCCATCGAATCTACAGTTAAATCAATTGCAAATGGAGGCATTGTCCCTGGGACCGAAATTCTGCTTATATCAACCTGTTCGCGGATAAGTGCATATCAAAAGCTGGTTCGCTAACTTAATGCATCAGCTAGCCGAACTAACGCCAACATCCTTTCTTGCCAGTGACACACACAAAACCACCCTTGTGCAACTTGCCCAATAATATATGGGCTATAAAGCAAAACTTTCTAATGTGCTGTCGAAGAAACCACAAGAAGCCGTCAAAAAATTAAGTTTTTAATTCCAAATGGATACTTTCCCGGGCAGCTAAAGAATCTGGATAGTTCACATAGGTAGTTCTGGATACCTCTGCGTCTACCACTAAACTTCAGACAATTTTAAAAGACCCCAACAAATTCATGCGTGATAAAGTTCAAAAAGATAGAACACAAAGGGATGTGGTTAAAATAAGGAACTTGTTGAAAGAATTAAAGCAAAAGAATTTCATAACTGATACCCTCCTTGATCGTTTAACTCCAGTCGGCTCCCATGCACACCGCCTGTACGGACTACCAAAAGTGTGCAAATCACATGTCCAGCTGAGCCCACTTATTGGCATGTCTGACTTCGCTTCCACGCGGTTGCGAATTGGCTTATAGTGTTACTAGCTTACTCACTTAAAGACTCATTCGAATTTGTGAAACATGTGGAAAACGCGAACTTCCGTGGCGAAGTGATGCTTTCTTTTAACGTAGCATCCCTATTCACCAACGTCCCCTTGATTGAAATGGTTAATTTCCTTAGTGAATATATATCGAAGAAACATGGATGTTGGTATTCCTGTGTGTACACCGAAGGAACGAATATTGTGCTATACTGTTGATAGTGTTTATTTGATGGAACTATTACAGGCGTCGCAATGGTCTATCACTTGGGGCCAAATCTTGCTGACATCATCCTGCCTAAACTTGAACGATGGCCTATTCAGCCAGTTATTTCCGCATTTGATGGATTTTGGCGATACATTGACAACCCATTTATTGTCTGTCATTGAAGTGTCGATGTAGCCAGTCTGCTAGCTGAGTTCAACAATGCACATCTATCGTTGTAATTCGCCAGCGAATTTGAACGCGACGGCAATCTAGCTTTCCTGGACCTTTTGCTAAAGAGGATGATTCACTTGAGAGAAGGGTTCTCTGGCAAGTTACGTGAGCAGGCCAGTACACGCAGTTTCTAAGTTTCGTACCTTTGAAGAACAAAAGGAACTTAGTTCGCTGTCTGTATTAGCGTGCTGTTAAAATTTGTGGCCCGGAGACATTGGAAGAAGAGATTGTTCGCATGCTTGCAACGCTACAAGGGAATGGTTACCACATTTCGTACATCAGAAAGAACGCCACTGTCTGCATGCACCCGCAGACCGTCATAACTGTTTCTATAAAGAATGTCTTTCTAGCCGTCGCATTCAAAGTGGACGTCGCCTTCGATTTGCACAACAGAAGACTCTCGACTGCAGTAACCAATGACAATACAGCAACTTACCCACGTGTTGGGGTACAGACTACCCCGCTTATCACCCAACGCCTTAAAGTCATACTCCTAGTCTAGTCCAAGTCTTTTATTCGATGCCAATTCACTTGCACCTGTGGTGCAAGGTACCTGGGACATATCACCAGGCGTCTGTCAAAACGTATCGCTGAGCACTGCCCGGGGTCGCTAAGATGGGGCACGGTCGGAGGATTCAGCGGTGCCATCATGGAGCAGTTGTATTAAAAGTGGATACGAAATCCGACCATCCAACTCATTCAAAGACTTCCACATTGTGTTCAACAGGTACTCCAAACTGGTAAGAAAACGTCTCCTGATGACGGCTGAGGGTATTGCCGTAAGAGTGATACCGCAGAATTTGTACAAACAAAAGGCCTTTGTGCAAGTCCTTTTCTTCCCATAGCCGAGCACCAACTCCTCAGCGTCGGAAAACTGCGACGAACAAGTGCGACCTTCTTCGCACCATCGGCTGCAGTAACGCCTGTATTCAGATGTTCAGCAGGAATCTCGATCGCATCTCGCTGCATCATGCAAATGCTCCCTTTATCACCTATTCTTAGCTCAGTCTTCACTGGCTTACTGCATTGAGTTTTATTTGCAATTTTATAACAGTATTTACGTGATGAGAAGTATAGAAAAGTCATCTCTTCGTAACTTTGATTTCTTATTTAAGCTGGTATCCTTGGTATCACGGCACTTCTTACAAAACCTTATTTTTTACCTTTCAATGCTTCAAGATAAAATTCATTGTGCAACAATATCAGGCCACTCGTTTGTACTTAAACAAAAGGCATCATCAATTTTTGAATGTTATTTATTTGTTGTGGTCTTTTAACCCTAAAGCGTGTCATCCATTAGAAGGAGTAGTAACTTCGTAACAAGATGTCTATCGAGATATTAATGCGAACATTGAAGCTGATGTCTTTGTGCAAGATTGTTTATCTTCGGTTCCAGACTTTACAGCGAGAAGCGTAGCTCTGCTCTTGTCGTGATGTCCAAGCTGTTTTTAGTTTGTTAGAGAAACAACTGTTGAATCCACACCCAACCAAGTGTGATGGAACAGTAAGAAAATATCTTTCGGCCATTTTCCGAACTCTAGGATACCTGTTAGGCGTATCAGCCTTTAATAAAAAAATTCCTTTTATGTTGTATGCATTTGGATCTTGCTAGTGTTTCATTTTGGAGCTCTATGAGACTTTACTGGATTTTACGTCCAACATCGCAAGGCTGTACTTCAAATGGATCTAGAATCCAAATCGGGATTTCCATGTCAATCAGGTTACGAATCTGTCTTTCATTTCTTTTCGTAGTGATTGGCATCTTTCAGCTCTTCAGTAACTGCAGCGAGAATTAAGAACTGAAAATTCCCGATTTCCGATGTTTTGAGCATACATTTCCGGCTTTTTAAGAAAAGCGATACTGGCTTCTTTGCTCGTAATGAGGTTACTCAACTTAACTTCAAGGCTTTTATGCAATAAGTTGGGTATTTCTAAAATGTCAGCCAAATAAAACACGTCTGGCTTAACTGTTAACACTTTTCTTTCAGAATTAGTTCCGGAAAAAACTGTGACGATATTGTCACAGAGTGTAACAAAACGTCGAAGGCAGTTGTCCTTGGAGAGACATCCGACTTCTCTACGTGACAGTAGAACCCGGAAATATCCACTGTTCTCCTCACGCAACTGCTGGAAAAGACGATCTTGAAAAGGGTTCGATTTGATATTGTTGACTACTAGTATAACAGTTGACAGTGAATCGTTTAAGCATCCACTCAAGTTGTAAGTCAGTAGGTGCTTTCGATGAATCACAGAGAATTGTGTGAACATTCTTCAGATGAGCAATAAATTGTTCATATCTTCCAACCATTGCTGCAGCACCATTTGTCGCACGTGCAACTATGTTCTGTTTTGGAATGGAGTTTTCAGTCAGATAGCTTTTACTACCGCAAAGAGAAACCTGACCTCTGTATGCGCTTTAAATATCATGTTAAACAGCAACATTTCCATCAATTCATTATAATTGAATAATCGGACATATAGCACGAGAGGAGCGTCGTTTTCAAGTAACGAAGTTTCATCTATTCGTAAAGAGAATTTTTAAGACAGTAGTACAGCAACTAGGGTACTTTTTATGTCCCGAGCAATCTCATCTGTTATCCTAGATACAACCGTATTGCTGCGTGAAACGGGTTGAAATAATTCTATATTCATATTCCTCAGGCCAGACAGCATTATTGATACTGTAGGCGAAGTTTTTTCCATAGCATTACGTGGACTGCAATTTTGGCAATCAACCTGCTGTTCATATAAGATGACGTAAGTTCATTCGCCATTTTTACCCTGTTAGATCCCATTGACCTTAAACTTGGTCTGTATTCGGAACTATCACGCAGCTTTCTGAAAAATGCCACAGACTTTCCGCTTTTGTCCTTATGAATCTTTTCCAAATGATTTCTCAGCTTACTTGGTCGCATAATTACATTTGAAATTGTTTCAGCAAATTAAACACATAGGTAGAGTGGGATTTTGAGGTGATGCGGTAAATCCAAATGAGAGGTATTTCTTGTAATACTGACTTTGTTTCTGAAAGATGCCACTGTAAATTGCTAAAATGCAATATAAAACAATATTGTCATTGTTTAATTTTTCTTACACAGTTATATTATGGGTATCAAGTAACATCATTCGACAAAGCGAAACACGCAGGTGGTATGAATAATTGGTGGCACTAAATTTACGCTTGCTTGGCAGTGAGATTATAACAATACTGAATACTGCATTGATACTTGTGATTCAACACAGCCAGCTTCCAAATCAGATAATCTTTCACATGCCCGGAAAAACACTAGGCTGCAGTTTCAGCCTGTTGGGCATCATCAATAGTACGCATCCACCGGATCCATCAGGATTCAAACCCATGACCACCAGCGGCTTGCACCGCTAGTCAGCAGCTTATGCAACTGGGCTACGGGGGACAGTTTCGGACAGTCATGATTTACAAGCTAACTGTGATATGGCGCGTCTTATCCTCCACTGCCATGCAAGTTACCAACGTTGCAGAGGACAGGGTTGGCCCCCAAAGATACGAGGTCCACTAACAGTAGCTATGTACGACACAGCATGTAGAAACTGTTAGGCCGGAGATATTTTTATGGATTCACCAGTAGGCGATTTCGTGATTGACAATTGAGCTTCCTCACAGCCAGCTTCCAAATCTGACAGTCGTCTACACGCCCGGAAAAGCACTAAACTGCAGTTTCAGCCTGTTGGGCATCATCAGTAGTGCGCATCCATCGGATGCATCAGCTTGTAAATCATGACGGTCCGAAGCTGTCCCCCGTGACCCAATGGCATAAGCTGCTATCTCGCGATGCAAGCCGCTGGTGGTCATGGGTTCGAATCCTGATGGATCCGGTGGATGCGCACTATTGATGATGCCCAACAGGCGGAAACTGCTGTCTAGTGTTTTGCCGGGCATGTGGACGACTGTCTGATTTGGAAGCTGGCTGTGATGAATCTCAATCATCAATATCGAAAACCCCTACTCGTGAGTACAACAGAATACTGTAGTATAGAGCAAGTATAAATGAATCCTATACAACTCTTTCGAAATATGGGACGAAGGTCGTAAAAATTGTCAGCCATAAATATCGCTATCGTTCTCATGTAACATTTAAAATATTTGACTCACGGTATTGCAGGACTCACAAATGTGACATATCATCATAAGTGTGCACTTGTTCTCTGAATCGAATAGTGGTAAAATATAAATCTGACAAGCTTTTGAACTGCTGCACAGATCTTGCTTCCATCACATGTTCAGCCAAACTGTTCCAAATAGTTACCACTCTCCGTTCGAAGCACAGTGGGTGGGGAACTCGCTTTACATCCGGCACGACAAGTTTGTAGCTCTGTCTGTGTGTGCTGCATGGTGCTGGTAAGGGCAGCATTGGCCTCAGCATAGGGGTCACTAAAATGTAGAATACGGTAGGTCATAATGAGGTTGACTAGCACCCTCAAGGTGTAGAGTCCTAGTTTCTCGCACCGATCTTCATACCCAAAACCATGTAAACTCGAGATGAGTCTGGTAGCAACGTGTTGGATCCGTTCGATCTTTTGTGCCTCACTTCGGGTAATCAGAAAGTAGGCGGGTCAACCATACTCTTGCATTGGTCCAATGATGGAAGAGAAGAGGCGAGTGGCAACCTCTTCAGAACATGTGCTGAAGCTACGTTTGAGCCCCAAACCATGCGCAGTGCGTTACAATATGGCATGTTCCTGTTGTCCATGGACTTCAACTCGTAGTGCGACAGTACACCTAGTTCCTTCGCGGATGGTGTGGGATACAACGGTTGGCCGTCAAGGGTGTAGGTTCGGTCGTCAGCACCCTTCCCCAGGCTCATAAATACGGACTTGGCTGTGTTGACCGGGAGATGAACTTCTGAAAATCATGTGGAGAGACGGTTGAGGTCTGGCTGAAGTAGGCCACAGTCGTCGGGAGCGTCAATTTCTCTCCAAATCTTCATGCCGTCCGCAGACAAGGCACACGGCGACTAGAGAAGCCGAGATAGATCGTTGATGTGAACCAGGAACAGACTGGGCCTCAGCACAGTGTCTTGAGACACCCCACTTGTAGATGGATACCAGTCAGTTAGATGGTCGTCTTCTAACAAGAAAGTCGCGGATCCACCGGTGCAGTGAGCCATCGACACCGCCCATCGTGACTTTCTGAAGGAGAACCTCAAGGCTGACCTTGTCGAAAGATTTACTGAAATGGTGAATAGCACGTCGAAAGAGCTCCCCTTGCTTATTTTCTTCAATCACTCATGCCTCGTCACAGGCACGTTTGTAATGCATGGGTGGCCTTACATAAAACGTGCTGTGCGGGCGTCAGGACCTCGTTTGACTGTCGCAACTACAATAATCCCTTTCTTCCGAATTTCTCAGCAACCTTTGCCAAAATAGGTGTCAGACGAATTGGCCTGTATCTGTCTACTTTGCTAGGGTCGCCGCCTTTCGGAATAGGCTTCACCACCGAATGTTTCCAGTCAATCGCAACGAACCTTCGGACAGCGACCTGTTGAAAAGGTCCGTCACGACAGGAGAGATGATGGCCGAAAGTGACTTGAGAATGAGTGCGTGGAGCCCATCAGGTCCGGCAGGTTTGGTACCATCAATGCTGGCGAGTAGTTGACATACCTCTTTAACACCGCAATCCAGACTGTCGCTTGGCGAACATACTTGTTACATCTGTTGGTGGCTGCAATGTTAAGATGTCAAAGTGTAGAAACATTGTTGGAGGCAACCCAAAGGTTGTGTCTAACGATGAGTTTGAAAATACCGTGAATGGCTAAAAGGACTGAAGAAAGCGTTTTGATAAAAGCCAATGAAGAAAATACATGGAGCTCAAAAAAGGAAAATGCTCACTGGACACACATATATGACAATAAAGTTGTGGTAAACAGTGAACATGTAAAATGTAGCACAGAAGCGATAAATCTGGAAGAAAATGTCACGTTAGTTCAAGAAATCGGCACGGGTGAGTCAACAACGAAAGTGATAAAGTACACCAGCTATTGCCAAACATATTGCCCAATGCGTGCTGGCAAAGGAACTGATTATCATGAGTATTATGAGGAGTATCCTAATGTACAGATTCTGTTACATACTCACCAAAGAAACCGGATGTCCACACGTGTGCGATAAGTTAAAAAATGCTCGCTACTTTGAAAACTTCAGTTGAACTGTGTGCTAAAAAACTTTATAACGCCTTCTAGTTGTTTCGACTCTTAGTCGGAACGTACGAACATTCATCAGAGATAGTACCCCATGCACGCAGAGTAGCCACTCGAATTCGGAACGTTGCTGGCTAACCTGACGTAGCCGCCAGACGTGCAATCAAGATGAGACTGATGAGGAAAAATGTGTAACCTAGCCCTACTGAACTGAGACCCAAGGAGAAAGAAAGACTGACCTGCACCTGAGTCGTCACACAGTGGTAGGGTCTTGATGAAAACCTAGTGACTGTGTGGCTTTGTGCGGTAATTTTCACCATGTTCTGACGATAGTTCCATAAGTTTACTGCAGTTTGCCCAGTAGTTGCATCGTTTTCCTGCGTAAAACTCAGTTGGCAAGCAAGCAAGCAAGCAAGCAAGCAAGCAAGCAAGCAAGCAAACAAGCAAGCAAGCAAGCAAGCAAGCAAGCAAGCAAACAAGCAAACAAACAAGCAAGGAAGTTGACGTTGCTTCACTCCGCGTGGGTTACACCGACTTACACTGAAACGAGGTCTGCTTAACCTGGAGAAAAGGTATACCACTAGAGTTGATTTGCTCATTTCTGTTATCCTGCTGTATATACTGTGTCAGTTTTGCGTGTTCATTATCCTTGCATTCTGTATGGGTTGATTGATATCCCCGAAATGGCTTCACTTGATGTGAATGTTGAAATGATGTCTACCTGTCAAAAAACCGCTACCTCGGTTATACTGGCTGCAGGAGACAGTTAGTCGCCTTTTAGGGGGGCGGAGTGCATGGTGCTCGTGACCGTGTTAGGCTCAGGGAGTGGTTCTATCCAGTGTAGAGCCTAGCCACCGTCTTGTGTACGTCTGGTACACGTGATGCCCAGACTAGACACATAGCAATACTGCTGCTGTGCATGTTGAAGGAGTATATGCCGGTTCTGTTGATGGAACGTGGCTCCCATCCATATGCCTCCCGGTCTTATTCCTTCGGGTTTACACTGGACATGGGGTTTATGGATGGAGCTGTGGGTGGCGCAGCGCAAGCCATCTATGGCGCCTGTGTGGACGCAGGCGTCCTGTGGCTGTCACCGTGTAGGCCACAGTGACAGGCAAATCCAGAACCGGATGCCGCCAAGCAAATAGTGGTTAAATTTGATAGCCATTTATCGAGTAGGTAGGTTGCTTAGTCTTAGTTTGCTTATTACATCGTTTGTTAAATACCAAATAACTAAATAAAGATGGGTTCTCGCCCAATCGGTCGTCCCCTTTTCCGCTTGAACTAATCTCACCCTTACTTGCACCGGCTGTGAGCTGGTCGGTACTTGTCGGACTACACATTGCCTGCAGCTCAGCTTATGTACACAAACATTCGATCGTTGGTTGTCAGCGATAAACGTCTACGTAGACATATCAAAAGCCTCCAAATGAATATCACATAATACTAATACCTGAAGTACTAACATTTGATAACATTTAGTTTCATCCTTACCTTCTCAAGCGAATCTAGGCGGTAAAAATTCAGCCCATCACATTGAACGAAAGGCCCTTCACAACTAGTGTTCAGCGTAATGCCCCAGACCTCGTAATATTCTCGTTAGATATTGAGGACGTTGTCAATATGTGAGTTTTTGTTTTCCAATGTCCTAAGAACGGTCTACGCTTTGGAGTCTGATTTCTTTTGCCCGCTCTGTCCTCGATAAGTCGCTCTAGTTGCGACCAAGGAATTACTTGATGAAATGGAGTTCGCATATCTTATTATGAAGATGGTTCCGCCATTCGAAGCAGCGGATTAAAGAAACCTCTCAGCTCTGAATGCTGTCACCCATACCGACTTTCTTCTTAACCGCATGCCTAGATTATAGGAGTGCGTTCTGTTTTTCATAGTAGCAAAGAAAGCTGCAGAACAATTGTCTGAAACAAAATTTTCCCAACATAGACGGTGAGCATTATTATTATTATTATCATCCTCATTATTATCACCACCATCCTCATTATTAATATTATCATCATCATCATCCATCGTCACCATCAACATCGTGGTCGTCATCAATATTATCATCAACAACTAGTGAAACATCAGCGGCGCATCAGCCATGTGAACTAATGCTTCATAGCTTTACAACTATGTTGGACCAAAGATCGAATTATAATTATAGGGACAGAAGTATGTGTTACCGGAAAACGTTAATACCATAAGCAAACCTACAGGGTCAAGGCTTCTACACTTTGGCAGAATCGTTAGATCACAAATAGATGACTAGCTTACGAGGATGAGGTGGCAGCATCTAGATAGCTTCCTTGCGGCTTTCACCGTCCCTCGTCATAATCAAACATTACCCCGTGGATAACTCAGCACCAAACATACCTTGAACAGGAAGTTCGACTATGGGACGACACCAGACGATCCACTGGTGTCGACTGCGAGGCATGTCCCGAAACATCTCAAGCCAATCACTAGGCGGGTAATATGGACTCTAGCCTGCAAGGCGAGATGAAACAACCCACTCAGTTTTCCTGGCACTGACTTCATTTCACGCTAACAAGTCAACTTTCGCCCACTTCGAGTCCTGTACCACCCCACATCTGGCAGACAAAACAAGGCCCTTCTCGGTAAGCTGTGAGCAGGAATATGTAATATGTGCCCAAGTCAACACCACTCATTCAGTGCTGTTGTTCTACGAAACCAGCCTGAGTATCATCGCCTAGCACTCACCTACGCACATCCAACACCAGCGATGCTTCGTATGCGGCAGTGATCAGGTTTGAAGGCACTTCAGATCCTCAGACCGATGGTGTCAAGTTTCATTCCTATAGAGGGGGTGGCCTTTCAGACCGACGGACACCCCTTTCTGACACCACAGATGTTGTACTTTCAAGAAGGCAGTACTAACTTTTGCAACACATGAACGGAGTTCAGTCATTATCTGCTCATCTTTGCTGATACAGCTTCCAAGGTAGGAAAATTGTTCAACAACCTCGAGTCCCAGGCTATTAACGGCCAAAGGGAGTTCAAGTGGCTGGTGCATCTGCAACGACACTTTGCACTTTGAGTGTGCGAAGAGCCTACCAAATGATGGGATCACTCGAGAGCCGGTATTCAGGGTTGACTGGGTCCCCTTACTGCCGTCGATGGCAGAAAGCATTAACGAACAGCATCTAGCGCGACTTCGTAAAGTAATCACTGTTGATGTTGTCAAACGGGCTGTACACAAACGGCTGTTCAGCTAAATCTAATCAACCAATGATGAGTCAGCTTAGGAGCCAAGAACGATGTCCAACACTAGTTTGACCAGTGGTTGCCGCATCAGTGTCTCCGGATGTATATAACCAATAGCGAGAGCACGAGCCGGGCGTAGTTAATTTAACAACGCTATGAGGGTCATTGATCCTGGTTTCAGGCACGCAACATACGTCACTACTCAGGGGGTCTAGCGCATGTGCAAGTGCAGCCTGCTGAAGTATTTGTCTCAGAGTGTAAGCTTTGAACGTCACCGGGGAAACGGGACAGGATGGCCTTAGAAGGAGTTGTTGCCGGTGGGCCTCCAGTGAGTGGTACCAGAAGATAGCTGCGGATGGCAGAACTGCTGTATCATTGCGGCTGCTGTAAATTACGCTGTGAATTATCAAAGGTAGGTTAGTGATGAGGGTCTGGAGGGCAGTAAGAGAAACAGTTGGAAAGGAAGGGAATCGTCAGCAGTAGCGTGCTGTCGCCCTTTTGTATGCAGTAGATAAGGCGACGCTTGATAAGCTGCGCCACGATAGATGCAGGAAATGCTCGGAGTTTGAGGAAGTACTCATAGTTTTACGTGGGCTGGGATATCGCCAGGGAACCCAGACATAGACAAGGGGATGATTAGATTGTCCAACCAAAGCATTGGTTAAAAAGCCTGTTCGCAAAGCAATGAGTGGTAGCAGCGACTTGGTTTTACAGAAAGGAAAGCCACCCCAGTTCCGTCTCCCAAACTGGAGGATCAGAAAACTTAGTTTGTCTGACCTTTAACCATTGACAAATCTGGTGGGAGTCTTGGGACACTACCGATTATAGCTCAATGAGTCGAAGAAATACGCGGACGGCCGCACCAAGGTAAGGTCCAGTCTCATTGAGACGGACGGGCGGTAAACAGACCAACCTGTTATATATGTGAGCTGAGGTCTCAACCACCTGCACAAGCCTCCTCTAATTCAGCCACCAAGAATCTTCCGATGTGCTGGTGCCTATTCCTATCCACTTCCGTCCTAAGTTTCGATACATGTCCTTCGGCGTCTGTCTGTGTCTCGTTACCTGTTAAATATAGACTAGGCCAATGTGTTGCGTCACGTTCCCCAGTTCCATCGTTCCACTGTTGTACCCTTATGGAGCCACTGTCCACCTGTTGGTCTCTCCTTTCCTTTTGCTGCCTTACGCATTTAGTGCAAATGCCTTAGGCATATGAGATTCAAGTGCCCCCCAGGGTAGAAATTACACAAGAGCCTTGTTACACTGGTATCAATTCCAACCCACTCCACCTGTTGTTGGTTCTACACATATTACTCAACGATAATAATGAAGACAGACTTTATGAGGCACGATCTTTTCACCTTTCATATTGGCTTCTGTTGAATTTCACGTGTAGCTTAAGAGTACTACAACTGTCCCTTCTAGTCTGGTATCATTTCACGCATACATTCCACCTGCTAGCCAATTTTTAATATCGGCTTTTCCTGCAATTGCACTTGGCTCTCTTGTAATTTGCCTCCAATTATCTTGCCGTTTCGTTAAACAAGGTCATCATAACGAATGTTTCGTTCAATTTTGCCATTCCCGTTAGTTTTGTGTTGCCACACAGGTGGTGAGTGACACAGTGAGCACGTATTCTGGGTCCAATTGAGAAGGGTAAACGCGTGAATGGATGATCAAACCTACATCATCTGCGCAACTTCATCCAGTACTACTGTTACGTTAAAGCTCTCTGTACTTTAAACTCTGTACAGTGGTTGGACCTCGTCACGCGAACTGCTTATCGTAGTATCAAGTAACATATACTATTATTAGTATTATTCTCAAACAATGGATAGATTACCATTGTCGGTTAGAAGTCTAATTCAGTCGCCCTGTGCTTATGGGGCAACGAGACAGAGAATTCTAACTTACTACCAGATACCTGCACTCTGGTCGGTTGTTCTTTTTATCATCATGTTATAGTTGACAAACGTGAATGCGCACGCTTCATTCTACGCGTAAACTATTTGAGTAGCTTTTGTGTCCTATATTTTATACGTCAGGTTCATTTTAGCTGGTTCGTTTGTAGCCTTGTGTAGCATGCATGCCCACTCTAGCGGGATTCAATGGACAGAACTCACAACAGCCAACCTGTGAATGTAGCTTTCAATTCTGACATGGGCTAAGTTGTCATCGAATCGAATTCCCATACGATGGGTCTGCGTTTAAGTGTCATTCACCCAGTTCCAGCCTCGTCACATTGTCCAATGGAACCGTGGGATGTGAACCGTTATATCCCATCAAGAACACGTACGTCTGCTCACATTTATACATTTACAAGTCTTAAAAGTGATTATCCTGGTAAGTGCGGAGTTTTACGATGGCCTGACAGCAACCACCGATGTAACTTCAAATGTTATCACTATACTATCTGTCACGCAACCTTGACGTACACAACAAATTAAGTCAATATCATCTCCACATGTGGAACGGACCACCTATCTACTGTTGGCGTTTAGTTATACTTGAAGTGAATAGCGAGGATGGCACATAATAGTAATAATAATAATAATAAATGTAATACGCATATTTCTCTTGATCACAGAAACTGTCTATAGCGGCACAGGACAATTTGCACAGGAGAATCCATGCTTTTACATGGGTGACATGCATAGGTGGAGTATTGGGGTGTGCGTTTCATGTAGTAACATTCTGGCGGATGGTTGAGACCATAGCCTAGTTATGAAAACTTTGTTGTTCATATATTTTTAGACCCCTCTTGGAATAGCTCATCGAGGGATTTTTCCCATGTGAATATCGTGAGTATGGTAGTTATAGCAAGGTAATTGGTCAGTCTGCTTCTAGATGTTGCCACATTGTCACATGGCCTGAGGGTCGTTGGTAGTTTATCCACAGATAGCCATAGCTGACCAAGAAGAAATTAGTGAGGACGTTCATTCTAGTCTTTGGTGTATTCAGTGTAAAATCTTTATTGCGAAGCGCTGGAGTTCAGCAACGTTGTAAATTGCGTGTAGGCAGGTCGTAATAGGTCCTTTTACGTTGCAGGTTGAAAAGCACCAACCAGTTGCGCATCAATCACAAAATCCAAAATCGTTCGAGATGAAGTTCATTGCAACCTTCTCGACAACACATTGCAGAGTGTTTACTCATCAGATGTTTAGTAAATGACCCCTGCAGACGCTCCACAGCAATTCTGTCACTCTCATATTTCCGTTTATTATGATGTAGTATTCGAGGATCGGGTGAGTGAGTAGCTTGAAAGCTCAACTCTAGAATGAGTTGTGTGTATGTTGTTTGATACATTGAACATAGGCTGTCTGGTACGTGATACTTGGCATTGGGCCTGTTCGGAGAAATTGAAGGCAAATGAGTACCTAATTCCAAGATCTCTCGTGGACAGCTGGGTCGGGACGCGTTCATTGTTTACGGTGATAGATCCTTCGGGGATGCAGTAGCCGAAGACATGATGCTTGATTTCTTAGCCGAGAGGTTCATCACCCGTGTGCACCACCATGACTCAGGGGAATGTAAGTCAATTTGAATGAGCCGCAGTGTCCCGTGAATCTCGGCAAACCGAATATCGTCAGACCGAAATCAAAGTAGTCTAAAAGTTTCTTTTAGACTACTTTGATATCGTCAGCAAACAAAGATGGCGTATCATTTTTTTCAGATGTGGTGATATCATTGATATAGAGCAAAAGAAGTAAGAGACCGAGCACGCTTACTTGAATGACCCCACTCGTGCTTCAGCATGCAGAATAGCGATAATCACCTAAAAAGACTACCTGATGACGACAACTCAGGTATGAGGATGGCCAACCTAGTGATGGGTCCCAGATCCTAAAGTTCCCTAACTTTTGTGATGCTCGCTTGTGCGGTACTCGGTCGAATGTTTGATGTATGGCAAGAGACAGGATTACTACTGCATAGCCGGAATCGATTGATTCTGAAATTTGGTTAAGGTAATGCAGCTGACAGCTGGTGCACGATCGTTTACTGAGAAAGCCATGCTGCAAATTCATGTTCAGTACAATAGAATCAATATGGTTCATCACCTCCTTCCTGACCAGTTATCCAAATAGCCCAGCGATTATGGGAGTGTGGTTGATTGGTCAGTAGTTTTCAATCGTTTGTTTAGGATCTCCTTTATGCCGAGGCATAATAAATGACGTTTTCCATTGGTCTGGAAAGTGGCCAGATACCAGCGATAGAGTGAACATGCTCATCATGAGCAATGGTATATCAGACCCTTCTAGTTTAATGGTGGTTGGTGAAATACCATCAGATCCCAGCTTGGAAGACGGCCTGATTGATTTGATAACTTGATGGATAGCGTTGAGCGAGATATCGACTCTGTTTAACAGGTTTGTTACTGTGAGCTCTGTACACACAGGTACAGGGTCAGTTTCGCGACTCATGGTAGTGGCAAAAATGTTACTGAATGCTTCACAGATTTGAGCTGGGTCATGGAGTAAGTGACCGTCACAATCAACAATTTCGGTACTCAGAGCAGACCGGTCACTAGTTCTACGATGCAGTATTTTGACAAGCTCTCTAGCTTTGCAGTTTGTCTGTAGGGCTGTACGTTCTTCATTTTTTCGTCGTGTTAATTGTGAGTGTTTGATTCTGGTGGTAAATTCATGCATTTGTAAGACAAGTGAAAAGTCATGGGTCCTTCAGTATCTTGCAACGAACATTCTGGTTTTCTTGCTGATTAAGTGCTCGACGGAATCTTTTGCGACCTGGGAGTTATGATGACTATACCATTTCCCGGCCAAGTTGTCCACTTGGGCAACAGAAATAATCTGAGGGGGCATTCAAAATGAGTCTACTCATTTTTCAGTGGTCAGGCCAGGTGTCAACTCGTCCTATTGCTCTATCATCGCCTAATACTAAATACGTCCATTCGGCCGTGCATGTGCTCCCCGGTCGCCAAATGGAATATGCATGCGTTGGTGCAACAACACTGTTCACGACCAACTGGACGAGGCAAGTCACGGACTTTGGTATCCGATGGCAACAACAGGCGTTATGCACAGGAGACACTGATAAGTGTCGTGAAATCCTGTGCTATGTTGAAAGGTTAGTGTGGGACTGACGTAACACGGAAACAGCAAATTCCTCCTCCTTGCTACTTGGAGAGGTCTGTGTTTTTGAATGCGTCCTCTTGTTACAACGCGATGACACAGTATCACGATCCCCAATAGCAAGGATGAGGAATTTGCTGTTTCCGTGTTACGTCAGTCCCACACTAACCTTGCAACAAAGCACAGGATTTCACGACACTTATCAGTGTCTCCTGTGCATAACGCCTGTTGTTGCCATCGGATACCAAAGTCCGTGACTTGCCTCGTCCAGTTGGTCGTGAACAGTGTTGTTGCACCAACGCATGCATATTCCATTTGGCGACCGGGGAGCACATGCACGGCCGAATGGACGTATTTAGTATTAGGCGATGATAGAGCAATAGGACGAGTTGACACCTGGCCTGACCACTGAAAAATGAGTAGACTCATTTTGAATGCCCCCTCAGATTATTTCTGTTGCCCAAGTGGACAACTTGGCCGGGAAATGGTATAGTTGCGCATCAATTACAAAATCCAAAATCGTTTGAGATGAAGTTCATTGCAACCTTCTCGATAACACATTGCAGAGTGTTTACCCATCAGATGTTTAGTAAATGACCTCTGCAGGTGCTCCACAGCAATTCTGTCACTCTCATATTTCCGTTTTTATTATGATGCAGTATTCGAGGATCGGGTGAGTGAGTAGCTTGAAAACTCAGCTCTAGCACGAGTTGTGTGCATGTTGTTTGATATATTGAACATAAGCTGTCTGGTACGTGATACTTGGTATTGGCCTGTTCGGAGAAACTAAAGGCAAATGAGTACCTAATTCCAAGATCTCGCGTGGACAGCTGTGTAGGGACGCGTTCATTGTTTACGGTGATAGATTCTTCGGGGATGCAGCAGCCGTAAGACATGATGCTTGATTTCTTAGCCGAGAGGTTCATCACCCGTGTGCAGCACCATGACTCAAGGGAATGTAAGTCAGTTTGAATGAGCAGCCGTGTCCCGTGAAGCTCGTCAGACCGAATATCGTCAGACCCATATCAAATGAGTCTAAAAGTTTCTTTTAGACTAGTTTGATATCGTCAGCAAATAAAGATGGCGTATCATGTTTCACAGATGTGGTGATGTCATTGATATAGAGCAAAAGGAGTAAGAGACCGAGCACGCTTACTTGAATGACCCCACTCGTGATTGAGCATGGAGAATAGCGATAATCACCTAAAATGACTACCTGATGACGACAACTCAGGTATGACGATGGCCAACCTAGTGATGGGTCCCAGATCCTAAAGTTCCCCAACTTTTGTAATGCTCGCTTGTGCGGTACTCGGTCGAATGTTTGATGTATGTCAAGAGACAGGATTACTACTGCATAGCCGGAATGGATTGCTTCTGCAATTTGGCTAATGTAATGCAGTTAACAGGTAGTGCACGATCGTTTACTGAGAAAGCCGTACTGCAAATTCATGATCAGTACAATAGAATCAATATAGTTCATCACCTCCTTTCTGACCAGTTATCCAAAATAGCCCAGCGATTATGGGAGTGTGGTTGATTGGTCTGTAGTTTTCAATCGTTTGTTTAGGATCTCCTTTATGCCGAGGCATAATAAATGACATTTTCCATTGGTCTGGAAAGTGGCCAGATACCAGGGATAGAGTGAACATGCTCATCATGAGCAATGACATATCAGACCCTTCTAGTTTAATGGTGGTTGGTGAAATACCATCAGATCCCAGCTTGGAAGATGGCCTGATTGATTTGATAACTTGATGGATAGCGTTGAGCGAGATATCGACTCTGTTTAAAAGGTTTGTTACTGTGAGCTCTGTACACACAGGCACAAGGTCAGTTTCGCGACTTATGGTAGTGGCGAAAATGTTACTGAATGCTTCACAGATTTCAGCTGGGTCATGGAGTAAGTGACCGTCACAGTCAACCATTTCGGTACCCAGAGCAGACCGGTCACTAGTTCTATGATGCCGTATTTTTACAAGCTCTCTAGCTTTGCAGTGTCTGTAGGGCTGTATGTTCTTCATTTTTTCGTCGTGTTAATTGCGCGTGTTTGATTCTGGTGATAAATTCATGCATTTGTAAGACAGTGCAAAGTCATGGGTCCTTCAGTATCATGCAACTAACCTCCTGGTTTTCTTGCTGATTAAGTGCTAGAAGGAATCTTTGGAGACATGAGGGGTATGAATACATTGTGGAGCAAGGAGGGATATAGCGTGATGGATTTGTTTATAAAACTGTTCCACGGCGGTGTACACACTGGTAGAGAGGAGAAGTACATCCCAGTCGGCGAAACAAATGAACTGATGAAAACATTCCCAGTTTAGCTTAAGGATTGCAACTGGCGGCGTAGAGGCGAGTTTAGTGACCATTTTACTTTGGAAGCTGAGTCGAATCATGTTATGGTCGCTGTCAGGGAGATTGTTTATGATCTCGGTCTGTGGATTGGGTATCCCCAATATGAATATCAAGTCCAGTACATTGGCTGACTTGGTTGGGCTGGTAATCCATTGTGTCCAGCCTTCAGTTCTGATGGAAGAAAGAAAACAGACGTACCAGGCCGACGTTGGATGGGATGACCAGCGTATTTTCGGTAGTTTGAAATCGTCGGCAATAGTCTCCTGGCTGTGTGGCAAGTCTGATGCGAAGTCAAATGCAGAAGTGATGTTGGTGATACTTACGCTAGACACATTCGGTGGGTTGTAGATAAATGCGAGCAGTGTGTAAGATGAGACAACCGCAACTGACAGCCAAATATATTCAGGGATATATTTCAGTTTTTGTGATCTATCATCATCATCATCATCCTCATCCTCACCATCAGCATCATCATCATCATCATCATCATCATCATCATCATCATCATCATCATCATCATCATCATCATCATCTCATCATCATCATCATCATCATCATCATCATCATCATCATCATCATCATCATCATCATCATCATCATCATCATCATCATCATCATCATCATCATCATCATCATCATCAGCATCATCATCATCATCATCATCATCATCATCATCATCATCATCATCATCATCATCATCATCATCATCATCATCATCATCATCATCATCATCATCATCATCATCATCATCAACATCAGCATCATCATCATCATCATCATCATCATCATCATCATCATCATCATCATCATCATCATCATCATCATCATCATCATCATCATCATCATCATCATCATCATCATCATCATCATCATCATCATCATCATCATCATCATCATCATCATCATCATCATCATCATCATCATCATCATCATCATCATCATCATCATCATCATCATCATCATCATCATCATCATCATCATCATCATCATCATCATCATCATACACACTAGCTAGAGGTAGGGAACACCTCAGCTACAGTGCCGCAATACACAGAAAAAAGGAGAAAAAAAGCAACTGGTGCAAGCTGGCTGAGCTACTGGTAACGGATGGGCATCGTTCCGGTAGGCTACCAGCCGGCTGCTGTGCACCAAAAAAAAATTACTATGCAAAATTATATAAGGCTAAATAATGAGATCGTGGTTGGAGGGGGAGGCTAAGAGGGATGGGGTGGGACAAAGAAACTCACAGCACAAATGCCACTGACGTCAGCTCCTAGCCATATCAGCAAGTGTATCTAACCAAACGTGTTCATCGTCTTTTGGACCCCAACCAGGGAGCCGAGACGCTCCAACCGAGGCCAGCTCAGAAGTGAGGGTCTTCATTCCTCTCGCCCAAGTCATCGCTTGGCCACCCCTCCTCTCCTTCCGTCCACACCCTGACGTGTAAACAACGCACGTCGCGGGAGTCGGTGGGCTGGCATGCGCAACACGTGGCCCAGCCATCGGAGCCTGGTGCGTGAAATAACGGTGCTGAGCGGTTCATTTCCTTTTCCTGTGCCGTAAAGAAGACGTCGAACACGCTCGTTGCTCACGCGGTGTTCCCACCAGACGTGAGCTAAATTACAAAGGCACCGGTGGTCGAACGTAACTATCCGCTTCAGGTCCGCTGCTTTAAGCGGTCAGGTTTCACAACCGTACAGTAGGGTCGAACGTACTGGTGCATTGTACACTCTACCCTTCAGGGCAAGAGTGATGTCCCGCCGGCGCCATAAGTGGCGAAGTTTAGCAAAATCGGTGGTCTATAGACCACCCTCCACCTTTTCTGTCTTAGCGATCTTTTCGAAATAGGTGATAGTTTGGAATCATCAGATTACAGTCAAGTGTTTCTGAAGAACACCATATTTTAGTGACGAGGATCGCTTGTAGGTCATTGAACTGTGCAAGTGTGTTTATAAAATAAAGTTTGTTGACTATGGATCTAGCATTTAGCAGAATCACTGAAAACGTACTAAGCATTTGGGGAATTATCGCTGTCCGTTGTGTAATTGTCTGGATCTTTGCGTTCCAGCATGGTACATATAGTAGGTAAATGCGAGTATAGTGGACCCGAGTTAGCCATTAGAAATTTTGTTGGTATGGATAGCATGTCATGTGTGGATATCGAGACAGCTGGGGGCACGACGGGAATCAAGGCACCATGCTTAGGTTGCGTTTGGTGGATCAAGTTTGGTGGGATCAAGTTGTCGACCTCCGCCGGACGTATCTGAGATGGGAATGGGTGCGTCTATTCCCGTCGCTGCTAAAAAATGGTCGTTGGAAGAAGTCGCTTAAGAGGTTGAAGGGACATGGAAAAGAGTGTGGTAACAGTCGTACGGGTCGACTTCGTTCTACTATCTGTGCACTTCCAGTGATTGTTGTGGAGTGTAGGATGATAATTAGGAGTGGTCAAGTGACAGTTGTTATTGGTCTTATTCAACATGGATGGTTGTTTGCCCTGGTGGTTGTAGGAGGGTGGTCGATAGGGAATTTTGGTTGCGACCGAGTAGTTAGTATCGATACGCTTTTAAACTCACAGGTCCTTACGTTGGAGAAATCGTCCTTAGGCAACAGTGGACTATGAATTACATCAGGTTGTCTATGCTTGGATGTGTCTTGTTTGTTTGGACCGGGTTGTGATATATTCAAAGAGTTGTCATTACTCCACTGTTCCAACCACTTAGACTTTCCTTCAATGCTTGTGTATGAGGAGTTCGATATAATGGGAGTACTATTGTCAGGACTAAGAGAACCCGCCTTATCCGTTGCTTTTTTAGAGGGTATTTCAGTAGTGCAAGGCAAGACGAGTTTGGAGCTAGTTGGCAACGTTGTTGGATTATCGATGTCTAAATCAATGCATCTAGTATCCACCTGGATGCACTCATCTTTTGAACGTACGGCTGCGATTTCTCGAAGAGTCCAGTTATTTTTTCCGATTGTCATGGCATAATGCCAAGTTCGGACCTTTGTAGAGGTGTCCTCTCGGGTTTACTCAAAATACCGTTTAATTGGGTGCACTGGCCTAGGATGGGTCCACAATGGAGGAATCGCTGCGCGACTTTCTCGCTAAAATTTTGAAAATTATTGGACAAGTATGTTTCGGTGTCTTATTTTTTAAACGTTGACATTTGCAGTCAACCTTAGACATGTTAGAAGGTTTCAGCGTCGTTAGTTTTAGTTTATCCGAACTCAACCTCCCCGGAACATTAAAAACAATCACATATTTTGCTCTACATAATCGTTCATGCAATTCAGAGGGAACAAAAGCAATTAACTACCTTGCTTTCCCATTAGAACAGCAGCAGTCTTCTTCTTAGCAGGGCTTCCGGGAAGTCTGACCATTCAGTCATTCCAAAAATGCTTAGTGCGTACGTGAAGCCGCACGCGGAATACGCTATCCAATCGTGGCAACCCTGACTCAAGCACCTTCTCACCGCGCTCGATACTGCACAACGTATGGCAACGAAGAGCGTCAAAGATTTGACCAGCCTCCCCTATCTACTCAGGCTGAAGACCATCAAAATATACAGTGGACGTTATCGGCGTCTAAGGGGCGATCGCATAATGGTGTACCAGATCCTGAGAAACCCCAACCACCCATGCCATTCCCTTCTAATACTCAGTCAAAACACCCCACTAAGAGGTCACCAGTTTAAGTTAGTCACGCAGTACAGCCGCCTGGAATGTTAGCGAAACTATTTCTCCCTTCGAGTGGCACCGCCTTGGTACGCCCTCCCGGAACATGTAATTAATGCACCCACCCTATCCCTTTTCAAAAAACGCCTTGACGATACTCCGTCACCTTTACACTACGCGCTATAGCTCATGACCACTAGATGCTGGCACTAATGTACAACAGACAGTGGACGGTGCCATAACCCTACTCGAGAATGAGTCGCTCGAAACCCCTAGCAAACAATTTGATAAATGCTACTACTGTGGAAACTGGATTTCTGTATCCCGTCAACCCGAGATAGTTGCACACGAGTAAGCGTTGTTCTTGCTACTCTTTTATGTTTTTTTCTCACTTATTCCGCGATTAATAACCACTCCCCTTATTGCTTTGTGTGCGTACATTCTAATTTCAAACTCCTTTATACGGCAGCGCAGTCAAACCTCCAGTCGCTCGAACAGACGATTCCATTATCCCTTGAACTATTTTTTCACACTCTAACCACCCCACTGGACTTGTCAAGCACCTGCTTATTTACCCGTTATAAGTCATTGTTCGTTGTTCATTGTTCATAGTTAAGCGTAATCAGGTGATCTTTAAGGGTTCCAAAGTGTGCCAGCGTTTTTCTTATCTTAAGTTGTGATTCCAAAGAGAGCAATTTATCACTTAATTCTGCGGTGCTTATAGTTTTAACCGAGGAACAGGTTCGCTTTTCTTTTGGAGCCTCACATTTTATTCGCTTTGCTGTTGGCGTGGAAATACACTACACTTAGCTTGTCGAATACGGGGAGACTTCCGTGGAGCCATTGCGAACTAAGGTTGTCAATGTTCAGACTCACGCGCCAAGGTAATATATCAATACAACAAAGACCAACCTTATGTGATTTCTCGCAGTTGGAGATTGATAGGTGGGTTAGATTTCACGACTACATTTGTCGATAATAGCCACAATTCAGCGAACGTGTCCAGACGTGTAACAAATCCAAAATGGCACCAGCTATAGTCCTCCCTCGTTGAATAAGGCTAAGTTCCATTCTCATGGCAACGCTTCATCAGCCAGTTTAACACTCTGGTTGCGGAAGCATCAGAAACCAAGGCTGCTCATTCAAGAAATGTGATATTGTTTATAGGAAGCAAGATATGCAACTGTATAGCGATGCTAAACTCGGCTTAAAGCACCTATAAGATTTCCCCGAGAACCGCGACCTAGATGGCATTTGCGACCCAAAGTAACGGCTGTACTTGATTTATTCGAGAGGAAAAATCGACATACCAGCAAAAGTTTGCAATGCGTATCCTCTCCTATCACAAGCTGACGTGGCAACAGGTAACTAGTCTAATTAAGATGAAGATAGTAATTCCTCTTCTTCAAACAATGGAAGGTCTGACACTGATCACGAAAGATGTGGCGAATGCCCTGCGCCTCTAATATATGTTCCCACATTTCAATATGATTAGTAGCCAACTAACCATAGGGAAAGCCTTGTCTCAACTCTAAAAATCAATCATATATCCGTCACGGCAGAAAATCTACAGAAATAGTTGTTGAATATGCATAAACTCAGCTCTTCTGGAGTTGGTAACATTCACCAAAGCTCACTTGCTGCCGTAGGAGAGAGCTGAGCTGTCTTTGGCGCGATTCTTCCAAAGTTTTTTCGAAGAAATGTACGTGCCCGACATGAGAAAACACGGAATGATTACTCCAATTCACAGAGTAGTCTTTTCGCTCCAGCCAACTACTATCGCGTAACCCTACTACCGTTACTTTCAAATGTCATGGAGGTCATTATTTCTGATGGGTTAACGCACTAGTTGGAAGCATTTACCTACTTTGCACCAGAACAGCGTGACTTCCGACGAACTCGATCGGGCACTACGAATCGACTGATAGCACGATGGAGATGGGCGATAACAGTAGAAACTGGCACAGCACTTACTTTTGTTTTATGGAGTTTTCAAAGGTATTCGACCGGTTATACCATGACCTTTTTCTCTCTAAACTTCAGACATTTGGTACTGG
This sequence comes from Dicrocoelium dendriticum, assembly GCA_944474145.2. Taxonomy (NCBI): domain Eukaryota; kingdom Metazoa; phylum Platyhelminthes; class Trematoda; order Plagiorchiida; family Dicrocoeliidae; genus Dicrocoelium; species Dicrocoelium dendriticum. Next base: position 99,535,997 of record OX104063.1, read on the forward strand.
TAATCCACTCCTAGGGTTGCTCAAAAGCTTGCTCCTCCACTGGCTCTCGGAGGTAAGGATGCGTGAATCCCTATCCGACCCCATCCATGTTGAATGCGGAGTACCACAGGGATCGGTACTGAGTCCAAGACTATTGTTGACGTATATTAACGACAATACACGCTTCATAACCTCAAACTACCTTCTCTAAGCCAGTGACGGAAAGCTATGGAGGCGAGCAATACACCAGATTATATTCCCCTACTTCACTCCGATGTAGATACAGTTTACGCGTGGTAAATCCATACTCTAATTGGTTGAATGTGAATAAATTTAGACAGCTGCACTTACGGCTCTTGCTGACATGCAGCTACAAACTGGGCAACTACGGTCTTCAAACTTCGTCTAGAGAAACATGTAACGGACAAATGACAGTCTGTTGAGTATTTTTGTTTGTCGCAATCAGCCGAAAATTTAGATATGTCGACCAGCTATCCGGAAGAGCACCAGACGGCCGTTTCGCCCTATTGGGGCTCATCTGTGGTGCGCATTCTTCGGTCCTCTGCGGAGGATCGAACCCATGACTGCTAGTGCTCTTGCCAACTAACCCGCAGCTTATGCAACTGCGCCATGGAGGACGGTATCTGACTATCATGAATTGTTAGCTAAATGCTATATAGTCTGTTGATTTCCATCGCAGCATGCCTCAAGTTTTGATCTATTCCCTTGTTTCGCACTTTCATCAGCTGATATTTTTACGGTTTTATTGATTGGACTATAGATAGTTTTGCTTTAAAGCTCATCTGATTGAACTGCTTATATGGCTTTGTAACCGGTTGAACTTCAATTAAATTTTGCCGGCATTTGGTCTTGTTTGGACGTTCGGTTTTAATTGGAGAATAAAACTATTTCATGTTTGTGGTGGACACTGGGAAGCTCAGTATAAAATTTGTTGTCCTAACCCATTGTAAAAATAACCACGTAGCTCACTTCTGACCTTGAACAATGTACTATGAACAACGATGAACAATGATTTATAACGGGTAAATAAGCAGGTGCTTGACAAGTCCAGTGGGGTGGTTAGAGTGTGAAAAAATAGTTCAAGGGATAATGGAATCGTCTGTTCGAGCGACTGGAGGTTTGACTGCGCTGCCGTATAAAGGAGTTTGAAATTAGAATGTACGCACACAAAGCAATAAGGGGAGTGGTTATTAATCGCGGAATAAGTGAGAAAAAACATAAAAGAGTAGCAAGAACAACGCTTACTCGTGTGCAACTATCTCGGGTTGACGGGATACAGAAATCCAGTTTCCACAGTAGTAGCATTTATCAAATTGTTTGCTAGGGGTTTCGAGCGACTCATTCTCGAGTAGGGTTATGGCACCGTCCACTGTCTGTTGTACATTAGTGCCAGCATCTAGTGGTCATGAGCTATAGCACATAGTGTAAAGGTGACGGAGTATCGTCAAGGCGTTTTTTGAAAAGGGATAGGATGGGTGCATTAATTACATGTTCCGGGAGGGCGTACCAAGGCGGTGCCACTCGAAGGGAGAAATAGTTGCGCTAACATTCCAGGCGGCTGTACTGCGTGACTAACTTAAACTGGTGACCTCTTAGTGGGGTGTTTTGACTGAGTATTAGAAGGGAATGGCATGGGTGGTTGGGGTTTCTCAGGATCTGGTACACCATTATGAGATCGCCCCTTAGACGCCGATAACGTCCACTGTATATTTTGAGGGTCTTCAGCCTGAGTAGATAGGGGAGGCTGGTCAAATCTTTGACGCTCTTCGTTGCCATACGTTGTGCAGTATCGAGCGCGGTGAGAAGGTGCTTGAGTCAGGGTTGCCACGATTGGATAGCGTATTCCGCGTGCGGCTTCACGTACGCACTAAGCATTTTTGGAATGACTGAATGGTCAAACTTCCCGAAAGCTCTGCGAAGAAGGCCGAGTTGCTGGTTTGTTTTTTATGTGACTTTACAGTCTGCCTCAAACAACCGAGGTCATCTTGGACTATCACGCCGAGATCGCACTCCTGAGAAGCCCGCTGTAGGATTTGTGGTCCTAGGCGGTACTTTTGCATATTCTCGTGGCGTATGCTTAGAACTTTGTATTTGGTGACGTGGAAATACAGCATATTCTCGCTGGACCATGTGTACGTTTTGTCCTGGTCCTCCTGTAACAAATTGTGGTCTTCCACTGCAGCCATAGCTTGCCATACCTTTAAATTGTCAGCAACTAGCAAACAGTTAGAAGATAGCATATTTGCGAGATCATTTATGAAAACCAGAAACAGGCCGATTTCAAGTACCGAGCCCTGAGGTACGCCGCGGTGAACTTCGATGGATTCCGATAGGTTGCTTCGCACCCTCACATTCAGGTGCCGTTGCACCAGAAAGTCTCCTATCCAGCCCAGAACAAGATTGCCGATTCCATATTTCTTGAGTTTGTGGAGTAGAATGCGATGGTCTATACGGTCGAATGCCTTTGAGAAATCCAATTAGGCCGCGTCGACTTTTACACCAGCGTCCACAGATTCCGTACAGTTTGCACGAGCAATCAACAGATTAGTGGTACAGGAGCGATTTTGGTAAAATCCGTAGTGCTCCGTAACGAAATTTTGTTGTTCTCCAGGTACTCTATCAAGGCCTCAGCTACAATGGACTCCATAACCTTGGAGAACACAGGAAGTAGTGTTATCGGGCGATAATTTGCTGGTTCAGCACGGCTGCCACTTTTGTAGATTGGCGTGAGGATTCCTTGCTTCCACATCGTGGGGACGTGCATCTCCTTCAGACGTCGTTCAATGAAAATTGCTATTGGCGCTGCGAAACTCATGGCAGCAATTTTCAACGCCTTCGGGCGAATGCCGTCCACACCCGGGGAGCTGAACTCGCGCAGAGACATCAGTCTCGTCAGTATAGCTGCGGAGGTAAACGGTATGTGATTAAACTCTGATGGCGGCGTTATCTGCTTAAGCATGCTGTATGATTATTGCACAGTTTGGAAGGTACGACCAAATTGTTGTCCAAGAACGTTGGCCGCCTCTTGTGCGGTTTGGGCTAATCCGCATGCTGTGTGCAGAGCAGGAATACCGCGCTTAACACGGCGCAAATTGTTTACGTGTCTGTATAGCAGTTTGGGATTGGAGCAAAAGGTATCCACTAGACCTTGTTGGTTCTTCAGTTTATCCTCCCGGACGAGTTTGACTCAGTGGTTTCTTTGTATTGTGTAGACCTCCCAGGTATGGTCGTTCGGGGAGGCTATGTAAGTGTGCCATGCAAAGTCCCTTAATGCCATGCATTTACGTGTCCTGCTCCTTATGAAAGACTTTGTCCTTTTGGGCCGGTAGGGTTTGGTTTCAGATGTCCTTGCCACGAGCTTGTTAAATATGTTGACGAATTCTCCGCAGGCCACCTCAGGGGTTAATTCAGCTAAGAACGACCAGCTTGTTGCATCAATGAGGTCGGACAGGTCGTCATAGTTGGTTACGACATGATATTCCTCGGCATGCTCTTTAGGATAATCCGCCTAGCACATATACTGAAACACTAGCGTCGCATGATCGCTGCAACCCAAAGGAGTATCGGTTAACAATCTCTCGACCATCAATTCTTCATTAGTGAATATTCGGTCCAATATAGATGGCCTGTTAGTTCCCCTGAATCTGGTGGACGTAGTGACGTGACAATTAAACGGGAAGTCTGAAACCAGATCTTGCAGATCTGCGTGGAATTGCTCTCCTGGTGCGGCATGAGATTCTGGAGCATGTGAGTTGAAGTCCCTGGTTAGTAGAATGTGACTGTACTTCATGTTTATCCCTTGCCTCAACGCAGCCATCAAGTTTCAGTCCATCTCAGGAGTAGACGATGGTGGGCGGTAAACAACAACCGATAGGCCAAGATCGTTCCCTCTCAGCCGGAAATTACACCAAATGGCGCCAGGTACGTCGGTTTCCGAATGGTTTATTGGTTCGCATTACAGGTTGTTACGAAAGTAGAGGGCTACCCCACCACGTTTGCTGGCCCTATCCTTCCGAACAACGGATATGCCTGTAAGCGCGATTTCAGCATCCGTTATCTCACAGCGCAACCACGTTTCGGTGACATCGATGAAGCCCCAAGCTGCTGACGCGTGTCGAAGTCTGTTTCCATCCGGTAGTCTTATACGTAGCTTGAATCCACCACTGATTTGACGGTAACGAAACTGGTCTGGAGGTATTGCTCCTGGCCTACAACATATGTTGGAAATTAGGGGAAAAGACACCAAGCAGGTGCATCCAACGCGTTGACTTCATGAGGCTTGCATTCGGGCAATTCAATCCGTCGCTTTTGCAACTGTTTCTCGGCTCATCCATGCGTATAAGTTTGGAATACGCAATGCATTTTTGGCAGCCATGGCTGAAGAGAGACCTCATAGCTTTAGAGATACCCCAAAGCCTGGCAACCAAGAATGTCAAACGTCTGTATTATTTGGTGTCTGAACAAACACTATGATTGCTCGGGGTCTTCAGTGGACAATACCAGAGATTAGGGGGGACTGAAGTTATTTTGACATACCAGATTTTGAGAGAACCCAATCACACATGCCGAGATTTGATAGCGTTCAGTCGCGACGGTAATTTGAGTGGCGACCATCTCGCGCTGGCAGAGCAGTGCAGTCGCTTAGAAAGCCGTCGGCATCTCTTTTCCGTGCGCGTTTGCAGAACTTGGAACGCCCTACCGACATCTGTCAGCTGTGCTCTGACGCTGATAGAGTTCAAAGCCCGAGTTGACCGTGCCCTCATATCGCTGCACCATCTCACATGACCCATTGTTCACGGCCAATTACGAGTGTCTGTTAGAGATTTCACTGACGGCAAACTCCTAGAATACATTCCACCTTTTTCACCTTTAGCATGTGTTCACTAGGAAGTTGCGCGACATTTATCAACATCCCATTTGTCGTCATTCCTTATGAACTTACAGTGGGTTTCAAGTTTGCAGTACATATAAAGCGGTGAGTCCACCAATGTGAAAATACTTTAGTTGACCATTTTAGCTGCGGCACAGTAGCTGAGGTGTTTCCCACCTCTAGCTAACGTGTATAATGATGATGATGATGACCATTTTGGTATATTTTGCAATATTCACCATCACCATCCTACTGGACCTGTTAAAGTAGCTTTTCCCCAAATGAAACCATTGTTTCGTTGTTGTTATTTTGTCTACTGAAGATAAGTATTTTAATTTTTTCGGTACTATCGATAACAGCGCACAATCCAAAGTTGGACTTGGAGAATCCGCTGTGTGGTTGGGTTACTACAAGAAACCTCTATAGAGGCCTCGGTTCAATTGAGGTAGACCTTGATCATTCCGCTCGCAATGACCGTATGTGAAGTGAAATATGTTGCTGCTGATCATTTCAAAACTGACACCCCACGACCGCGGTTTCGTCCTGGTTTGAACACATCAGGTGGAGATAGCCTGAGCTGGGGTGAAAATCAGAGCCTAGTGGTTTACGGCTGACGCCATAAACACCAAAATATTTCCACTTCACATACCATCCTTGTGATCGGAATGATCATGTTCCACCTCAACTGAACCGAGGTCTCAATAGAGGTTGCTAGTAGCAACCCAAACACACAAAGTATTCTCCGAGTTCAACATTGAATTCGTTCTCGCTGTACCAAGCGTTGCTCACGGACCTCAATGACATATTGTTTATGGCGTCCGCCGTGAATCGCTAGGCTCTGATTTCCACCCCAGCTCAGGCTATCACCACCTGCTGAGTCCAAACCAGGAGGAAACCGCGGTCATGGGGTGTCAGTGTTGGGAGGAGCAACACAAAAATATTTCCATTCCAGAGTGTATTCCACGTATCTGGATATGCAACTGAAAGGAGCAACGAGGCGTGCTACTGGAGAAGGTTAGGAATCTAGAAGTGGTGATATACTTCAGTCCTAGGGTTTGGGAAGGGCTTCGTAAGTCGCTCCGGTGAACCGTTGATTAGACTCCATAAATGTATACACGTGATTGATTCACCCACATACAGTCCACTCTGCCTTGGCGACCAGCCAAAAGCACGCCCAATCTTTTCTCTTATGTGTAATGTCCCTATGCATGAAGCTGTTCATGGCCACTTTTGTCGGTCCTTTAATTGGTCGCACTAGACAGGTTCGCCTGTATTTACGACAAGTCTTTTAATCTTACTTTACCATATTGAAAGGGATCAAAATACTGCGGTTTGTGAAGAATATTGTGCCCTCCCACAAAGCAAGAGGCATTTGGATTTAAGCAGTAAAATAAGCTCCTAAAGCGATCAAACGTTGTTGCAAAAATCGGTAAGTACCAGTACTTAAATACTATAACTGATGAGATATGAATCATCTCTACAACCTGCGCAATACTACGGCCTCCCACCTTCATACTACGTACTGACAATTACTTACTCTGTTTCGCTTTACAACCCACTCACAATAACGATACACTTGGTCCTAGTGGCAAACTTTCTACGCAGCAACTTGGGCAAATCAGTAGGAGTCAAGGTGTTTGCAGTAGGTATTCCGGTTGTGTCACATGTAATTTCTTACCGAAAGCAAACCGTTTTTTGTCAGCAGAGTAGCCTAAACATGTGTCATGGATTGATTTGCAACCAACTTATATAGATAACATGAAAGTGCCCCATAACTACTTGGTACGAAATAGTTGTGGTAGTCACACCAAAATTTTTGTGGTATGTAGTTAATCTCTTTAACCCGAAACATACACATATGCCGCGTATGTCTTACGAGAACAAACTACCAAAAGTAAGTTGCGCATGTAGCCAATCTTACACTGAAGCCGCGGTTTTCACCGCATGCATTCGCCGTTGCGACAAACACCCTTTGAAGTCGTTGCTACGGTGGTCGGTCATGGCAGCCATCGGAGGTATGCCATTGGCGCCATAGATCAAAGTGACCGCATACGTTGGTTGCATTCACATGTTTTTCTTCACGAAGCTGGCTCCTTGTTTCCACTCTACCGACCGTCCTTCTCTCATTGCATTCGTTTTATTTATGTTCTTTGCCGCCAAGCTCAACCTCAACGTGGTGGTAATTGTATGTCTTTCAGCATGCCGAGTCGTTCAGTCCGCGCAAACTGTTGACATCCGCTATGAGCGTGAGGATGAAGATGGGTGCAACAGTTCGTCTGACCACAATTTGACCTGCAGTGTTCACCTGTTCCTGCCTGATCAGCCTGCACATTTCGAGTGCTATGTGCATCAACTGGACAGCATTGTAGGCTTGGCTACCGATGTACAGCTGGCTTCAGAATAAACTGTCGCCTTCAGAACATCTGCTTCCCGTTGTCTGATTGTCCACCTCAACCTCACTCACATGGGTGCCTGTATTATTCTACATCGTTTGAAAAAGAGTTAGCATTCGTAGAATTTGTTTTCTCTCTTAGTAACCACAGTCGAGTCGTGAACGCAAGCGATAGGGATGCTTGTTTCTCATGATATGGGTTAGCATACAAAGTTCACGTTTGTGGGGCAGCAAACGCACATGTTCAAAATGGCCCATCATCTGTTTTGACGTGAATTTAACGCTTTTATGGCTTCCATTGTAAGGTCAGGATCCCAAGCGTTCTGGCAGCTAAGCTGACTAGACATGATCGAAGAATAGTACGCCGTCGTCATTCTCTATGGGAAAAGAACTTCCACTTGAGACTTACGTGAGTTTGTAAGACAAATCATCTCATTTTCTCCGTAAAATGACAAGTATGCACCTATATATCATACTACACTTTGACGGGCATCAATGCACCAAATTTAGCTTTTCAAGTGACATCGTCTGAAATCTATGAGGAAGGTGAGCAAAAGTCAACGCTCTTGAAGCGACCTCTTCCTCCTTTGGTGCCTCGAAGGGTTATGTCATGTATCCAAAATTGTCTCAACTTTTCTTTCCTCGTTTGAAAAAAATTATTCTACTGATTACATCTTCATGACTGGGCGATTCTTTAATCATATACCAAGGCAATTCGCTATGCTATATCAGCTACCGTGGATCGGATGGGGATATCCTATCGATGTGTACGGATGGATCCAAGTAGCGATCCAGACAACCAGTGGGAGACGGAGATAATGGATTCGATCGCTAGACACGGATTGGCTGATGTTTGTGGGTTTCTGATCGTTTGTTTAACTAAGTCAGTGGCAGAACATCCTCGGCTCATTAGGGTCGTTGTTTATGGAAGTGAACGGACGATCTATGTCGAGGGGTTCGGCGTGACAAAAATGCTGAGGCTTTCTCTAAGTTTGCCTAATAAACACGGCTCAAAAGCATTGAGTTCTACAACATTGGCCGCACTGTGTGTGGTGTGATAGTTTTAGCCTGTATAACGATGCTCATTAAAGCGATTTATGCTATCCGTATGTACCAAGTGACAGAATAGTCGAGCGGCCTCTTCACCTCCATTGTAGAAATTCAGTGTCTAGAATCAAAACAAGATACGTGTATAGGTAACTGAAAGCCGGACAACACTCCTCACTATTAGCAAGAATTAGAGTAGAAGCTAATGCCCAATTCTGAACTCACTAGGTGATTCGGCTTAAAGAGCTCCCTTGGGACTTCTCTCCGCGCGTACTGATGATTCAGACCTTCTTCCAGTTGCCTGGCAATCACCATAGCGGGCAGAAGAAAACGCGTTTTACCTTCTCACACACAATATCCGCTATACCTGATGCTGACATGCGCAGTAAAGGGAATAAGGGCAATATAGAAAGTACAGGCCTGATTGGTGGGCAATCAGTTCAGCGTCTGATAACAGATCGTCTCGTACTGTTATGAGGATAGTGGTCGCTTCAATCGCATTCCTCTTCTTTGCTCTACGGAAATAATATTTGGTAGTTTCATGATATGCTCAAGTTTACTGGAGGTGAACTTCTTTTCTGTTGTAACTACTAGCGCCCACTACAAGTGAGAACCCCGCTCAAATTGACAACGTTGAACTTTGCTAGCAGATTGGGCTAAAATGGTTGTCATGAAGGCGTAACAATCTTTCATGTTTCTTCCCGTAATAAGTTCGCCATCAACTTTTATTTTTTTCATTCAATGAGCCTGTGGTCAGTTGGTTGACTGCACAGTTTTCATGTACCTCTTACACCCAATGTGTTCTTCACCGCCTTAGCACAGTGCACTTAGAGTGCACATTCCGGTCGGTTGAAGCGGCTCCAATCAACGAGTTCATTTACTATGATTATTTCCCACGGTTTACGATTTCGATGTCCTACCCATCTTAACACCACCATTAATTAGAAACTTGTAAGCAACCTTTCCGACGAGATATCGCAAGAATTGCTGATACACGACGGACGCGCGATGCTACATGCCCTGCACCACATAGTGGAAGGCGTATAGCTTGAAAAACTGGTGCCAGATGAGTTGAAAGATGCCTTTCTGATACCACTGTATAACATAAAGGGGGCAAGAAATGTTATCGTCACCATCATCATAAGTACACGTTAGCCAAAGGTGTGAAACATGGCCACTGTGTCGCAATACAAAAAGATAGGATATATGAAAAAGCCAGCTTCTAATTACACAGGAAAATAACACAGGAAAAAGTGAAACCATAATATAATATTATGTATCGCGGAGTTGATCGTGGTTGGATGGGAAACCTAAGAGATAGGAGAAGGGACAAAGAAACTAAACACGAACGCCACTGAGGTTGACTTTTTATCCTGCAGACAAGTGTATTTAACCAAATGCGTTTACCGTCCTTCGGACCCCAACCCGGCAGCTGAGAGGCACCAACTAACTGTAAGTTGGAAGTGAGGGTCTTCCTTGCACTTGACCAAGTTTTCAGTTGGCCTTCTCTCCTCTTCTTTCATCCACACACCGGTCGCGCAGACAACAAGTGTCGCGGGAGTGGGTGTACTGGCATGCGCAATACGTGGCCCAGACATCGGAGCATCATGCGTGATACAATGATATTGAGCGGTTCACTTCCACTTTGTGTCAAACAAGGCGTCGAACACGCTCATTGCTCACTTGGTGTTTCCACCAGATATGAGTTAATCTGAAAAGGAACCGGTGATCGAACGTATATAGCCTTCTTAACTTTGTTGTTCTGGTGGGCTAGGTTTCGTAACCTTACAGGTCGAATGTACGGCTGCATTGTGTTGTTCAAACTTAGGGGGACAGTGATGTCACGCGGATGCCATAGATGTCAATACTTAGCAGAAGCGCCTCATGCTTTTGCTATACGATTTGTGACCTCGTCTTCGATTCCACAGGCCTAAGCACTAAAACTTCTGGACGGCTTCTTGCTGACCGGCAACAATAGTCAGTGCAGGGGTGGGTCACTGCCACTCTTAGTGGTACTTAGCATCTCGACAGTGCAAGGCATAGCCCGAAACGATGGACAGCCAGTGCTAATCTGTCTAAGGTTACTTGGCATTTTAGTGAGCTGTCACAGGTGAGGTAATGTCGTCATCATACTCCAAATCAAGAAGTCGGTCACCTGGGAGAAGCTCCATACCTCGTAGGTCGCGCCCAGTGAACGCGATTTCTATGATTTCGGCAAGAGCAAGGTTTGAAGAGGAAAGGTGACAGCGGGCATCATTGTGCTACACCGCTGGAGAGTTTGAAGGAAGATAGAGACAAGTAATTTGGATGCAATGGCCATCAGACTGGTTCCTCTATGTTTGTCACATTCTGAAAGTGAGCTTCCCTGGAAAATTAGGGCAATAAGGGTGCGGCTACAGTCTGTCCGGACATTCACCTGCTCCAGCGGTTTCATTGAAAACTTATGTAATTGATCCACAAGAACAGGTCAGCCGAATTTGACAAGGCTGGATGAATATCATCTGGTCCTGCGGCCTTATGCAACTTTAGCAGTCCAAACACACTTTCGATTTCTGAGCGAGGAGGCGGATTCAAAGGACAGCCTAGGGTGCATGGTGAATTGTGGTCGGCGAAAAAGCTAACAATTCCGGCCGACTTGTGTGCAGTGTACGCAATGGCACATTAAGAGAGACAAATGGGGCGATGTTTCTCAAACATTATGCTGCCGTAGGATGCAAAAACTATTCTCAAATTATAGTACGGATATCCACAGATCACAAGAAAATCGGTTGGCGCTTTACAGTTTAAGCTACCGGCTTACTTCTCAAGAGATACTGACGCCAACCTCCTTCTCGTTTCTGCTGCTGCGTCGTCATGAATGGCCTATACCTTCACCATAGGAGGCTTGCTGTATTCTTAACTACGTACCAGAAGACAGTATTCGCCCAGGGACACTGCGGGTGTCAACCAAGAATTTAACCGAACTATTGTGCAGACTTTTTCAGTGCTGTCTCGACGAGGAACATTTCCATCAATAAGAAAAAGACGAATCATTACGATTTTCCATTTGTTTTGCTCTTGCTTGTGTTTTCTAGGGCCAAGAAGCATTTATGGTAGGTGTAATGACTAACTAACTGCAAAACCATGGTGTCATCGAGCTAAAGTAGCACGGTTCTACCAACGTTGATCTTATGTCACTGACTTGCTGACTGCAAAACTAAGTTGAACATAGACCGTTGATGATGGGCTTGGAATTGACTTCATGTGCATTGAGATGTCGGAGGCAACTGATTTTGCATACAGTCGTTTCCCTTTTCGGAGCTAGCATTATCGTTCCCGTGATTTTAGCATGAGTTGGATCGGCAACTTACGCCATGAACTGCGCATAGGGTCCTGCGATTTCTGACCGAGGTAATTCAGATCAGCTGCGGTATACTCACCTGTTAGTTGTATATTGCCACACCAGTTTCAGTTTTCATAAACGACCCAACTTGCATTACTAACACACTTTTTGCAAACCGCTGATGGGATTAAGAGCAAATGAGCGGTCAAGTAGGCAGATGACTACAAGATACTACAACCAGACTCTGCAGAGCTTTCAAAGTGGTCAACCCAGACTTAGGTTGCGTTTACTGCAAACAAGCGACGAGCTGTTCGGACGTCATTAGTATGCCCACCGCGTTGGAAAAACAAATTGGTGATGTCAGTGTTGTCGTCCAGGAAGGCATCGGGTGTTCGCAACAGTAATTGCTTCCAAGGTGCGATAATCAGCAGGCTAGTCTGGCTCTAAGGGAAGTCAACAGTTTTTGAGCCGTCCATTCTTCGTTACTCTCCAATAATTCCATGTACAATAACATTGCACGGACTATTCATAACCGACATTCTGGACATAAGCGCATGCAGAGAGCGACACCACGTACAGTGCTCGCTGTTTAAAGGCTTCGCCAAGGCATTTGATAGGGTAAACTTCGAGGCACTGTGGCTGGTGTTGGGTAAGTTTGGTTGTCCGAGTAAGTTTGCACACTAGTAAACGGGTGAGGTTGCAGCCATGTGGATCAACATCGGACTAATTTGATCTTATCTCTGGTGTGAAGCAAGGCAGTGTCCCTGCTCTGTTTAACCCTTTCCTAAACGCAGTGAATTCTTGTGTTTTTGATGCTGTTTGTGATTGCAGTGTTGGTGTGGAGCAACATATTGGTGGTGGATTGTTGAACATTCGTCGATGTTTGGGGGCACGAACTAGGGAGGGCGGGACTACCATCCGTATGCTGCCGCTTTCCGACGACTGTGCATTGTTTGCGTACAGTGCGGATGAGTTGCAGCACATAACTTCGGCTTTCGCTTCTAGAGCGGCCCAATTCGTGGGCACCATCAACAAAAATAATACTGTCTTTTTCAGCCTTTTCTAGAAGGGAAATCCGTCGGACTGTCACAAATAAACATCGGTGCTGATGCTTTGGAAACCAGGTCAAAATTCCACTAACTTGTAAGCGTACTGCCTACTGACCATCAGTTGATGAGTGAGCTGCACAGCTGCGTATCGAAGTCGGCTACTGCGTTTAACAAGCTGGAAAACGTGCGTACAACAAGCATCGACTTACTGTTGGGGCGAAACTGTTGGTATGCAAGTCTATGTTGTCGTTCGTTCTTCTATACAGCAGCGAAACCGGCACCTTTTAAGGGAAGAATGTCCGATACTTGGAGCGGTTCCAACAAAAGTGCCTTGTCGGATGCTGTGCATCAGTTTGAGTGACCGATTTGCATACACGGAAGTGCTGTAGTTTTATATATATATATATATATATATATATATATATACATATATATATTTATATTTACAAATACATATTTACAGCACTTCCGTGTATGCAAATCGGTCACCCCAACTGATGCACAACATCCGTTCATTTGTTGACTGGCTTGCGGTGCTTGCTGAATAGGTTGCATGCGCTTCCAAACCAAAAGAGTTAGTATCGTCACTGCAGTGTTGTGCTGTGGGAAATCTCTCTGATTTGCTCGTATGTCCACGATGCAGGTGAAGGGGACATATTCGATTTGCGCCCCGTGCTATTTGCCCATTTCCCCTGAGGTTGGAGCAGTCACCCGAGGTATTCGTCTTGTACGCTCTTTCGTATTTCGGCTTACTGGTTGACGGGAACCTTCCACTCTCCGTTGTTGGTACATGGGATCGGTGCCGAGGCGTCTGCAATCTGTCGCATATACTGTGATGTAATCTTCAAACATGTACTGCAGCGGTAGGTGTATAGCACCCGGTTATTTACGCGATATACAAGTTTTCGAGTGCCCTAACACAATCAGATATCATCGTAGCTTTGGGTGCGATGCAACTTGGTATTCATACCCTTATTTAACGCAGCCTGAGTGTATGAATAATCAAATTTGTTTCAAAGAAAGATGAAGTGGACCTGTTAGTCTGTTGCAACCAAATGGAATCATTTGCTAGTTGCTTTGTGTCCGCCTATAGATTTGCCCACCGATGATTTCTATAGTGTTTGCGAATAGCAGAAACAAACATATTTGTCCGCATCGACATCAACTTATCAGCTGAAAAGTCCCGCTGAGAATATTCGCATGAAAACTAGCACACAACAGGTTAAAGCTCCGATTAACAGCCAGTGTGATCTCAAGCTTCTTCATTTAACTAAAAGTGCGATATCGGAAATATTCAAAAATGGCTGTTTTTGTCAGTAACCCATGTAAACTTTGGAAAGACATCCTTCTTTGGTCCCTTTATAACTGCAACTATCGACTTCCAGCCACATTTTGCAGGTTGGATTATGTTGTCTACGCCAGCCTGGCACAACGAGGTAGTGCTTGGCTCTGTTAGATTGGCATGCACCTACGGCTCTTCAATAAACACTGCACGGTGAGGACAGTCTTGGTATGTGGTTGCCATGCGGAATTCTACAATGCTCTTCTGCCACGAGTTTGCTACTTGGCGTCGCTTTAAAATTTACGATGTGGGTGGATAACCCAGGGATTTCATGTAGATATCTGATATTGTTTGATCGGTAACTGCTGACTAAAGCTTTAAAGTGTTCAGCTGTCGTAGATATTACTCCAGATCGACAAAAACACAGTTTCTTATCCGGCGGTGACGTCAGTCAGCAGCTGCTCAGCTGCAATATTCGCAGCAGCTAGTATAACTTCGGCACTTCAGAGGCTCACCCACGTAGCAGCGAAGTTTAGACAAACTGTGGTGTTCCAGCAACACTGTAACGAATGTTGGCAGAAATGAGAACACGCATGATACTGTGAGCATTAGTTTCCTGTTAAGTATACCTATCTGTTGGATGGGGTAAGGTCAACTACGGTATTCGAGCAGTAGGTGTGACCAAGTTTTCGTGCACGACACATTGCACTCCTATCGTCTACAAAGTGTGAAATTACACCATGCTACCTTCACCATGTCCCGATGAAGGTAGTTACTATCAGCCTGGGAGCTCCGCTCAGCTGCATTCTGTGATGATAGATCGGGTACGCAAAGTAATCTCCAACCTGCTTCTGGTTAACAGTGTCATATTACTGATGACTATCTTGCGAAACTTGAGATCGGGCTACCAACTGACTGCTTTTTCTAGATAGTTTGTAGAAGCGTTCATGTTCACCACTTGTTCAAAATGGATAACAATCAGTTAGTGACAGAGGCAAAACTACTACTGCTTTCCAAAAGATTCGTTTCACCATATTTGTCAGCACCGTCAAGTCCGGTCTCTAACGCTGGATTCTACGCAATTCACCACTACTTATTTGATATCAGTAGCCGACGACCAACATGTAATTAAGTGCTTTTCATCTTACAGTTGTGGCGAATTCAAACGTGAAAAGCACATGTTGCACGACGGTAATTTGCAGGGGTAGAAACTGATTCGCGACATATAACAGATGCATAGTAACTCGTTTCGGTTGCGAAAATTCCTATTGCCAAACTGCTTAAAAACTTTCGGACTGCCGATAGCTCGGCTTGACGATTCACTTATTCATTTGTTCACCGAGCTTGCCTGGTTGGTGGTAGTTTCGGTTGCTTGTAAGGCTCAAACAGAATCAAAGTTACAAATGTGCTCCGAAAGAAAAATATAGCACTGTATTTTCTGAATCACCTGTATTTCTCTACACTTAGACAGTTCTGAAGAAATTATACTGAACCGCATACTTAAATGTCAACAAACTGGTGAACAGATGGTAGTTTCATGTAAGCTTAGGATCGACCCGACGAATTTAACGCAGTTGCACGGTAGGCGCGCACGCAATAAGTGGCAGGTGTCAAAGGAATGCATTCGAAGAGGTATATTAATTGCAAGCAGACTTTTTGGAGAATGGCTTGAAGAAAGTAAAGTGGCATGAAGTCATCAATTTCGGAGTTTTGGCAAAAGGTCTTTTCTCAGTAAAGGAGCGCGGTACAACCCAAGCGGACTTATACATGCTGAAATTACAACGCCCACTTTCCTACTGCTTCTAGACATACTCGACACAGTGCTCTGCACAAAAGCATCCCAACTATAAGGGGGAGAGAGCGTACGGTCATCGTACAAGTCGAGAGCCGTGGTGCAGCACTGGATGGATCTACACTTGGAGATCGAACTTGAGCAGAGATCAGACGCGAATCTACGTGCGGTCAGCGACATGTTGAACCCTGAAATTGAACAGTACGACTTGTGTTGATTGCTGTTAATTGGCATCCTCAATATTTTTAAAAAAATCTTAGTAGTTGCATTCAACCTATTTATTGTGCTATGCTTTTATACAATAGGAATCCCTTAGTCCGGTTGATCTTGGTATTCCAATTTCTCTACCGGTGAAATTGGTTGGGAGCGACACAGCAGCTTCTGGCAGGTTATCCGTACAATCAGCGAAAACCACAGCACCAAAATACAAGCCTTCGAACAGAGCACCCATCCACATGTGTGTTATGGGATCGTTACTTTTCATCGGCACGCGGTTTTTGCATAACGCTATTGCCGTACGTATACTTCTGACTACAAAGTTAGGAGGGTCTCAGAGACAAAAACCACTTCAATCTGCTGGTCAGCCGTCGAAGACCACCTACTCCTACGACAAGTCACTAAACTGGGATCGTCCACGATATTTCTGAATCAACTTCTTTCAAACTACCAACCTACTCGCTATCTCGTACAGCACCAGCCATCAGAAAGAGGCTCAAGCAACTGTAATGGGAGCGCTTAAAAGGCAGCCTTCATCTCCTGCGGTCTGAAGTTTCATCCACTATTATCATCCAGCCTAGAACTACCAAATTAGTGCAAAATAAATCGCCATCTGAATCATTGCCATGTACTCTTTTTATCGGAGTGTGGTTCTTCTCAGACAGTAGCGAGCAAATGCAATAACCAACCTACTCAAAGTATCTGATCTACCGCAGTCGCACCGCAGCACAAAAATCTACGGAAGATAGACCGATAGATGATAGTCCACCTACTATCACCTCCGTTACAACCACCATTACACTGCCTAACCCTGCCCAGAATTCGCCGAATGCCGAGGAACCGCTCCAGAAATGTATTCCCCTCAACACCCTGGTAGGAACCCACACATTTTCTTATCGCCCTTCACCCCAGTCACAGTTTGTGGCTTCTGAACGGCCCACGGCTCAGGTCTCGGCCTGTCTCCTTACGTCTCTCGTTCTGTAATGCCAGGGAAACGGACCTGCTGGTTCTGATACACAGCAAGCAATCGGATCGGCCTCTGCCGCTTCCAGTTCCAGCCTTATTGACCTCAAGCCCAGTAACTCCCTGTCCCATACCACCCAGCAACAACCGCCACAACCTACAAAAGATAGCATTATCTCCAGAACCATCCACCTCGGTTCAGCATTCACCTACTATCCAACTGACTCTAAACTCACTGGCATCGACGAACCCAGTTTCTACATCATGAACAGCCGTCCACAAGAGGTCCCAAATGTCCGCCAATTGGGAACCACCATAGAGAACGCAGTACCCCATATCAGCGTTGCTTGCTTCACAACAAATCCATAGATACAAAAGTGACAAATGTCCACAAATGTTATCTACTAGGCGAGGCCTTGAACGACAACTAGAGGCACGCAAGCGAAATCCGACTGGATTCTTAGTGGAAACGTTAGGCTATAACGATCCATATATATATATATATATATATATATATATATATATATATATATATCGCACACGCAAAAGAAAATTTATGGAACAACAAGGCCTTACACAACATTGTAGACTTCGCCTCCACCGGATACAATGCAGTATATCTGTGGATTTTGCCTGCTCACCAGTGTGATAGGGTGATCTTGGGGGACGCGACCCTGCTTGATAACAACGACGCTCTCACGTCGAATGCCAGTTGTCTGAATGACGTAGCCAATCGCCTACAACAGTACTTCGCTGCCCAGTCTGCGGTGAGTATTAGAAAACGCATAACAGTTCTACGTTAAAAACTCAATGAGGCCGGAGCTCCTCCCATAACGCAGACCATACCTAGCCTTGATCCAATTGACTCCACAACCGCGCGACAAGGCGCCCATGACCATCAAACGACCAGAGGGGTCAAACAATAGCCAACATTACCATTATCATCACCTTCTGGGAACCTAACAACCTATTTCCGTCAGCGAAACGAAGTTCATTTGGACGCATCCGACACATGCTCACCCGATCAGGATTCCAGGAATGGAGCCACGCACCTCATGCCTAGTCTCACTGCACCAGCTTCGCTCGCATATGAAGAATCTACCACACCTACCATGTATGACTCAGATACCTCCGCATCTGAAAGGTCCACAACGTCCCAAGACCTACTCCGAGAAAATAGCCACATACTCACGCTATGTGCAGATTTAACCAAATTCGGGTAACTGAGCTTCGAAATCTGTTAGACGACTCTCCTTCTTGATAGGAATTTTGTACGCGCTTGAAAAACTTCCTCAGACATGGTTTTCCCATATTTAGAAAAGATTCAAACCCCACAACATACACCAAAAACGTTCAGAACGGCAAATCACGACTTTGACTCCAGTTCGATAACATCCAACATCCTCATCATCTTAGAGGTCGGGAGGCGGCGGCAACGATGTTCGATGGCAGATGCAGGATCTCCGATCTACAAGAAGAGAAAGAAATTCTTGGCTTCATGGAATACTGAACTGAGGTATTCTGACAGACACCAGCGCCTTACCATCGATCACCATTAGTGATCATCCCGCTCAATCTTGATCTTGTCTAGCCCATCTCCGTCTGAATTTCATGCATCGCTACGCCAGTTGGTTGGCTTAGCGCCTGGCGTCGACCACGTCACACCGAAAGACGCTGAACGTATGGATCCACATTTGGTTACATCTTTTTTAAACTGCGTTCTTGGATCTTACCCATATGCCTCTCATCTTATTATGGATAGAGATCCCGTTTCCCACGCTTCCCGAACATTTCCGTTTTCACTCGTCATTTGCACGCCGTTCTTTGGGAGCGCTGGATCTCCGCCCTCTCCTCCAACCGAGTACAATTCTGTTTTCTCCAGAAAGACGGATGCTTTGTGGCTTCATCCATCTCATTCCGTGATTCGCTCCTCTCACGTCCCTTGCTCTCCCTCACTTTCGCATCTGTGGACAATCCAAATGCCTTTGATTCCATCTCTCACTACTCCCTAAGTAAAGCTGCATTTACTTTTGGAACCTCGGTTTTTATTGATCGTCTATCTTCCTACTATTTCTCGGCGACCCCAACGTTCCGAAAATTTCGAATTCACCCAGAGCGAGGAGTTAGACAAGGGGACCAACTTTAATCCCTACTTTTCATCATGATGCTAGACGAAGCCCTTCAAAAGCCTGCCTCCTCTGGCTGGAAGTGCCCCAGAGGCCCGGTCGATTATATTGCATATGCGGACGACGTGATCAACCTAGAGGAAAACAAATATGCACTACAGGAATGACTCCTGAGTTTTAACAAGTATCTCCAGCTCATTGGACTTTCTATCAAACAAATGAAAACGAAAACCATAAGTGTCGTCATGGATAGATCCATGCAGAATGCGTTGCTGGACACTTCTGGCCTTCAAGTTGGATCGACGGACCAACCAGCAGTACAAGCGACGGATTCATTTAAGTTCATGTGTTTACCATTCAACTAGCATAGCAAGCTGCCGCCTCACTCGCTTGATGAGCTGCGCCAGCAACCCCAAGAAACTTCGCAAGCACCATTAAAACCGCGCTAACGGATTGAAATTCTCAGGACCTTCCTCATCCAACGACAGATGCACAGCTTCTCGCTGGTAGTAAAACATCGATACATCCTCAAGACGATGAACAAATTAATCAGAGCCAACGTGCACAAAAGGATACACGCGTTGCCTTTATCCATGCATCCATTAATGACCACAGCTTAGATATTCTTAATCTCTCAACCATGTTGTCATTACTTCGTAAAGATACAATGGTAAGACACCTTCAAACCCGAATACCATCCTGAGCTGGGCCATTCGTGACCCCTTCACTTCGGCGATATATTGGCTAGTTAGTTCCCCACTCGTCGTAGGTGTGTAAACTGTGACGGATAAAACCTCGGCAATGGAAGCATGGAAGGCTCAACTACTTACTACCCGTGACGGATCCCGTCTACAACAAACTCCAACGTCTGCAATTTCTCATCAATGGCTCCGGCAACTTACACACGTCTTCCCACGCCTGTCTATCACGGTAACTCAATTACGCGCAGGCGTCCTTCCTACAGCAGTCAGACGCACCAGATACAGACCACCGCGTCCCCCATCCCAAGTGAGAGAGTCGCGAACTTAGACTACGCTGGTGATAGCGCTTTGCTTGGGGACGGCTCACAAGCCATCCCAAGCGTTTTGAACCTTTTGCCGATAGAGGCGTCTAGGTATGGCATGTATTTCACATCAATCAGTTGTAAAATACCACTCCAGGATTGGAAGCTGACGGTGCTTGCCCACACCATTACTGATGACGTCCTGAAACAAGCCCTCTGCTTCACTTATCTAGGGAGTTGCACCACAGCTGGTGGCTGTATTAGAGATGACCTCTCAAACGGATCACGAAAGCCCAACTTGCTTTCATTAGACCGAGACACTTATGGCGCCGTCGCGAAGTCGGTCTCTGGCGGGGTATACCTTACTCCCATCCGTGTGGCCCTCCTGTATGGTCGACTCGCTCAAAAAAGACAAAAACGATTGTCAGTTTTCGACATCGTTGTCTGCTTGGTATTGCTCGCATGTGGTGACAATATCAAAGTCCGAGAGTGAGTGTTTGGAGCAAACAGCCTATGATTCCCAACCGTTATTCTCCGACACCCGCATGCTTTGGTTCGGACCCGTATTACGCATGCCAGCCTATCGCCCTCCCCGTCGAACTTTATTAGCGCTCCTGGTGGGCAACAATGACGTGGAGAAGGCGTATGAAGGTGGCTAGTCCAAGCTTAGCATCCGTCGGATTGGTCCACCTTCTAGTTTGGGGACTAGGCGGCTCGGACTGGTAGCGGTTGAAAGTGCTAAAGGTTATGGCAGATCACGCGTCAGTGAAGACAGTGTTATTCAATTACATTATCTATTAGTTACCGTCATATAGAACATAAAACTCCAAAGCACGAAAGAATCTCAAAACAGCGTGTGCAAAACCCAAAAGGGTCCTTTTCTTCTCATGTTGTGTTTCATTTCTCCAATGTTCGCTTTGGTTTTGATGGCATATTGTTATCATATTGCGGATATATATATATATATATATATATATGGCTGGTTTGCCAACCTACCGCTTTGTGGTGCTAGCTGGGTGGATCGCGCTTGCCCCGTTCCAGCGGAAAATTCGGCGACAGTGTTCCAGGAACTGGTGATTTTCGCCTGACAGGCGTACTCCCTATAAAACCACACAAATGTCCGTTTAACAGCACTGTGCCGGGACGAATGTGACTCGCCACTAAATAAAGACACCACCCCTTGTATTGCTTCAGATGAAGTCTGAATTTCTGTGTCGACTGGGTCCCAGATTGGCAGATCGCCGAACAAAAGAGGTATAAACCGTGCGATCGAGCACCGGCTCCCAGTGGACGCCATGTCCTGACTTTGCCCCGCCGCTTTGTAGGTAGGCTATTGAGCCAAAGGCTCGGCGAAGAGTCCCCTAAGTCAACACTCTCAGCCTGAGCAACGGGGAGTATCAAGCCCGCTGAACCATGAGTCTACCTTCCTTTGATGCTTCCGCTCCTGCTGCTTTCGCAGTTCGCCAACTTCCATCACACGCCAACACTAGATTTGTTATCAACTTTACCGCCGTTGATTCTTCTCCGATCCCAGTTTTACCAACACCCAAATAGCTCAATCGACAGCCATACTTCAACCTCGATCGATGTTCCGATTGGCCTGCTTTAACGTACGAATGCTTGTGCAGATTTGTTAACAGGCGGCCTGGCGCGTACCCTGGAGTCTCTTGCCATTTGCGTTTGCTGCTTTTCCGAAACCCGGTTACAGGGTCCCAGCAGATTTCTCAGACTGCGGTCCCCTTCTACTCGCGGAACCATATACCAACTGCATCTATCCACTGATGCGGAAGCAACTGCAGCAGTTTGGACTGGCTTTGGGATAATGCTAAGTAAGAAAGCCGCAACTGCATTGCTAGACTGGTTACCAGTTAACAGTCGGCTTTGCGCAGTTCGGCTTCAGAAATCAGGTCATATCAACAGACACCACAAAGAAACACATGACTTGTTTGTCGTTTCTGCGTACGCCCCAACAGATTGCAGCAGTGACTCTGTCAAGGACGATTCTTATCGCGAACTGCACCTTCTTCTGAGTAAAGTGGAGAAGTCAGATGTTGTTACACTTGCTGGTGATTTTAAGGCACTGATCCGACGGTTGCTTCCATATGAACGCCACCTTGAAGGTCAGCAGGTGCCTAATGAGAGATGCACAGTTAATGGAGACCGGCTTCTCATACTATGCGAGGAAACCATTTGTTTCTCTCCAGCACCAATTTTAGGCAAAGCAAGCGACTTTGCTCAACCTGGCGCTCTCCGTCAAGACAGTTTTGGTTCCAGATCGACCATACCGCAATCAGTTTCCGTTTGCGAGGTCGTATACAAGAAAGCAGGTCATTCGGGTTTACCTACCTCGACGCAGATCACACGCTAGTTTGTGAGAACATCTGCATGCGCTTCTGTGGGCCGCGAAAACAACTGCACCTTAAGATTACACAAACAGGTTAATCTATCCCTCAGTTCAACTGAGCTATCAACCTGCACTATCGGACGCTCTCACCCGTAGTGCACTCCAGGATTTTGAGCAACATAGGGCTTCTTTCCACCAAGCGATGCTTTCCTCTGGTGAATCGCTTTGTGGTCACACCCAACACGTTTTGAAAACTTGGATCTCCGCTCTCTCGCTAGAACGGTCTGACCACCGACGAAATGTGCCACCAGATTCAGCTCATGATGCTGTGCGCCAGACTCTCCATCGATAATCCAAACAAAGCTTGCGCAATGACCGCGAGACTTGGTGGTCTCAGCGCGCGTTGGAGATGGAGACCGCTGCAATCTACAGCGTTTTCCGCAAGGTCTTCCAGCTCGTTCGGTTCACCGGCTCCAAAAGATCTGATATCAGCAAAACTATCTGTGAAGCGGATGGGTTACGAATCACTAACTCGCGAAGACGCAAAGAGGGTTGGGCCGAAGATTTGCACTCCCAATGCAATTCCTATCCGTTGTCCGCTATTATACCAAGTACACCCAATTGCATGCCCAGGGCCGTTTCATTGGATCCACCTAAGGAAGCGGACGTTCTCGCCGAGATTCGATATCTCATGAGATTCAAGTCTCACGGCTGGGATAAAGTTCCTCCGGAAATGTTCAAGTTTGGCAGTCCAACACTTGTCAACCAGTTGACATCGCTGTTTCCACGATTTGGAACGAAGATTCTATCCTCCTGGGGTGAGCCGACGATTGTCCCCATAGTTAAGAAAAATGCTTGCATATTATGTGCTAATCACAGGGGAATCAGTTTCATACCAGTTGCATCCAAACTGCTGGCATCTATTCTGCTCCCCATACTATCCACGATCCACGAGTTGCTTTACCGAGAAGAACAAGCTGGTTTTCGCCCCGGTCGAGGATGCGTGGACCAGATCTTCACGCTACGCCAAATCCTTGAACACCACCATCTCTACCACAAGCCAACCAGCGTCATTTTCCTGGACATTCGAGCTGAATTTGACTCGGTCGATTGGCATGCTTTATGACACTGTTTGCTAAGAAATGGCGTCCCCGAAAAGTACGCCTCTATCATTCGGGCGCCTTACTTCCAAGTGTCAGGTAGAGTGAGGGTCTACAGCAAGGTTTTCTAACCCTTCGCTATCGCTAGTGGTGTGCGACAAGGGTGTCTTTTGTCTCCATTCCTCTTCAACTTTGCAATTAAGGACGTCCTGTTCAGATCACTGGAAGGCTCCCAAAAGCTTGGTGTTGGGCTTCTTCCTGGCAATCACGTGGCGGACTTGGATTATGTTGATGAGATCGGCGTGCTCGGTGACGATTGACAGAGTGTACAGCTCTCTTTGGACCGTCTGGCCATTAAAGCGTTCAAGTATGGTATGCGCTTTCCCGCTTAAAGTGTAAAATGCTACTCCAGGACTAGAAGTCGTCTGCCCCTTCACTTACCATTGAAGGAACACAGCTAGAGCTTGTGAACAACTTTGTTTACCTCGGAAGCTTTATTTCTGCTGATGGCACTATTGGGAAAGAGTTATCTCATCGCCTCGCCAAAATCCGGTCGCCATTTACCAACCGGAGTCATTTGCGGCGTCGTGGGGACGTATCCCTATCCTTAAAGCGGGGGGGTCTAAAACGCATGGGTTCGCGTGGTCCTGCTGTACGGAAGTGGGTACTGGCAGATTTGTGTGGGTGACATAGGTAGATTTTCGACCTTCAACAATACATGTTTGCGGCGAATAGCCCGTGTGTGGTGAAAGCACCGACTTCGTAACGATGAAGTCCGGTGTCGGGTCTTGGGAAACATGAGCCCTCCGCTTAATCGCCTTATCGCAATACGTCAATTGAGGTGGCTTGGCCACGTTCTACTTATGTCATGCGAGCGGTTGCCACGCCGCGCCGCATTTGATCGCACAGGATTGAATTGGAAGAGAACGCGTCGTCAGCCAACCATTTGGCAGCAAAGCATGAAATCGCTGTCCTCCTGTCTCGCAATTGTTGGCCTAGTACGTCTTCCTGGTTGCGCCCCAAAGATGAGGACTGCAAATGGCTAGACGAACTTGGTTATAGCGCGAAACCGGAATCAATGGAAGGACTGTCTACTGAAAGGTCTTGAACAACATAAGTTATAGAATTCAAAATGCGAAAAATTACAAAACGGCGTGTGAAAACAAACCAATAAAACAAAAAGCAAAGAAGCCCAAAAATATGTATTATCTTTTCCCAACGTCTGTAATTGTTATGTATCGTTCCTCATGGTTTTTCGATGGCTCTGTGTCTATTTATCGACTGCTTATATATATATATATATATATATATATATATATATATATATATATATGTTGGCGGTATCCGTATCCGGATTTGACTGTCACCCTGGCCTCCATGGAGACAGCCACAGGACGCCTGCGCCTAAAAAGGGAGCATGGGTGGATTGCGCTGCACCACCCACAGTTCCGCCCACATACCCCATATCCAGTGTAAACCAGAAGGAATAAGACCGGGAGGCATGTAGATGGGTGCCTCGTTTGATCAACGGAGCCGGCCCACACTGCTTCACAGGCAGAACAAAAGCATTCACGCCTAGCTGGGAAGTCATACACACCAGTCGTACACATGGCGGTGGCTGGCCTGTAGCCCGTTCCACAAAGCATGGAACCACACTTTGAGTCTAGCAGCGTCACGAGGACGGTGCACCCCGTCCCCACCAGCAACGACCAACTGTCTTCTGGAGCCAGCAATCGAGGTCGAGGGTATCAGACAGGTAGGTATCTTGTCAACATTCCCATCAGGCTCAGCCACACGGGGGAGGTCAAACAATATCTACTTCTGAAATGCAAGAATACTCATCACGCAGGCAAACGTACCACACACACCGCCTTATTGGCCTGGATTAGTAAATCGAATGGGAGCGTACGCATCGTGCTTCTATTCCGCCTGCCATAGTGCGTTCTCCTGCACCTGAGCAACCGCCCTTTTGATTAGTCCACGGAATTCGCATCGATGAAACTTACCTTGGATTCGCAACACCCGAAATGAACATTAGTTTGTCATAAACTCGGATTCTTTATGTCCTGGTAATGTTATTTTCGGTTTGCCGCAGTGCCGCATACCCGCACTAAGTTGGCCGTACAAAAACGATATGAGTATCCTTGTTGAATTCATTCGGTATGCATATATAAATGTATTGGCGTCATCCATGTCTAATGGCAGTTCGAATACAACATATACATATGCGCTTGTCCAGATTTAAGTATGAATTGTCACAAACTGGATAGAGGCACTTTAGACCTCATGAACAATAGTACTAACAACGTGTATGGGTATCGGTTGAAGGTCAGGCTAACCGCCAATTGCACAGGCACGAGAATAAGTATCCAATACGAACTGTTGGTGTTTGCTTTAAGATTTAGACGTGACAACCTTAAAGCTTGGGCATCCATATTTGAACGAAACCTATATAGGAATAGAGACGCAATTGCCATCAGTACGGTTGCTAGGTAGAATGATTAATAAACAAGCGCTACATTAAAATAGTGTAAACTTAGGTGTTGCCCCGCATATGCGCAGTCTGGTTTGCGTAGCTGATATGGGAGATCGCACAGCGTGTGAATGCGCTTTGGGGTTCACTTCAGTCTCTCCGTGTCACCGATCGGTCCGATCATCTGCTGCCCGAGGTACGACTTTTGCGCAACCTTAAGAATTAACAGGTGTCCATACCACATATTCGCCGCTTACGGCCTCCTTAGAGAGACAACTACCGCCATTCTACATCAACTAAGTCCCGTTGCTCACTGTCAAACAGGTAGCTTTCTAAACAGTGTGCGCACTGTTTTGCAAATGTGCAAGACGTAGCATGGCTGTCATCCAAATGCTTAACAGTTGGTACATACCATTGTGTACTCCACTGTGGCCATGAGCTATTTGGTTAACGATCTCCATCATACATTTCTGGTGCAGCCATTCGGTGCTCTTGAAACGAT
The DNA here is from genome assembly GCA_944474145.2 of Dicrocoelium dendriticum. Classification (NCBI taxonomy): domain Eukaryota; kingdom Metazoa; phylum Platyhelminthes; class Trematoda; order Plagiorchiida; family Dicrocoeliidae; genus Dicrocoelium; species Dicrocoelium dendriticum. The sequence continues at coordinate 99,562,478 of OX104063.1, forward strand.
TGTCGCTATGCGCCGATTCATTTCCGATGTAATATACTAAGACACTGACGTACCATTACCATTGGCATTACTTTTTGCTTAGTCTATCCTGAAGATTTGTCGTGTCCACTTCAACTTCTGGTAAGCGCCTCTGCGCCTCTGTCTTCTATCCGATTGGTACTTGCGTTTTCATAAGCCCCGGTATATTCAATATGGTTGATGAATAACAGGAAATAAAGCTATGCTCCCTCTCAGCATTAATTGCCTCGCTCGTTCACTTGCCACGGATAATCGTTGAGCATTGTGCGCTCCAGATGTCAAACTTTACACTTTCTGCGTACTGTAAGCGGCCAAGCGCTACTAACCATTGTATTCACAAGTATCTACTGAAGTGGGAACGTACTCAATAATTTGCCACCCTAGCAGTGATCCGTATCAAAAGCACAGTTCGCTCGGAAACGCCGCGCACAAGTCAAGTACGAATGAGCTCATGGATAGACTGAACCTTTATCCGGCGATACATCGGCTCTCTAAGCGTCGTACTAGTTAGCACTGGGCAGCAGTTCAAGCTAGGGTCATGTGATCTACAAATCGATTCATAGGAGTAGAATGTAGGTAGCATAGTCTGGTGAGCAATACCATGGAGCTTACCTAGTGATGTGAATCGCGGCCGAATAATGATACGAAGAGGAAGATGCGGTTGCCCGCCGTCTCGATATGTCACCGTACTAGAATCCACTTGGGAAGTCAGCAAGGGTATCATACATCATGATGAGTGCAACAGTGTAGTGGGCAACACGTGAAATAACCACGAAATACTACCGAGTTAGGTAAGCCCTATAAAGGTAGGTTAGATGTGACTCATCCGTTCTAGGCAGGTGCAATAAATATACTACATTGCACCAAGTCAGTGGTTAATCATTCTAGAGTGAAACTGTACCCAAGCGCGACTTACATGCGCGATAGAATAAGGATGACACAAAGAAGATGACGGAGATGGAGTAAGCAACTTTACAAGTTAGCAGGGAAATGGTGCGATAAAGTCCACTGATTTTTATAAGCTCAGCTAAGTTAAAGTCCGCGGTGAAAGAACGGGAATTATAGCTATGCTCACTTTAACGAATAAGTAGAAGCATAGTGGAACAGTGATGACTTATCGTTGGTGTGTGCTGTGAATGCCGTCTCCTATATTAACTGCAGGCTATCCGTGTCGGAAGGTAAACCAGAGCCGGTTATGATCGTCTCTTGTCCGAGGTGAGCGAGAATTAACAGGTATGTGGAACCACCAGGCAGTCCGTCGTGTGTTACTATTTATTTCCCCCTGGTCATTCGTTCTGACCGCTAGCATATCTCGACCAATTCATCAGTGCCTAGAATGCTACCTGTACCCAAGCATTTCGATTCGCATGTCACATCGTGTTGCCGCTGTTCCGGAGTTAACGTTGATGACTTGTCTTATTGCGCCTACTTGATGGCGGCAGCAGTACAACGGGGTGTATAGGGGCACTTGGGATGGGATATATTGACCTCATATTGCAACCCGCAATAAGTCACCGTGTTACACGAGAAGAAATGTAGTGAGACCCATCTGTCAAGTGAGAAGGTAGCTACACGCAAACAGATGTAAGTGCGACTTGTAAATTCGACGCGCCCCCGTTAGACATCTATTTAGCATATAATGGTGTCACGCAAGTGCAAACGCCATCAGTCTGTCAAGCTGAAGCTTGGAGCTAACAAGTGTTTCTAAATGGCTTCCACTTAGTTATTCAACATGAGGCATTAATTGTCATATATATATATATATATATATATATATATATATATATATATATATCATGCCATGATGTCTTTTGCTTTTGATGCGGCTTGTGCTTACGGTGTTCGTGTGGAGCACCGTATTGATGGTGGGTTGCTGAACATCCGTCGTTTCGGTGCGAGAACTCTAGTCTGTGAGACAACTATCCGTATGTTGCTGTTTGCTGACGACTGTGCGTTGTTTTCACACAGCGCGGATGAGTTGCAGCACATGACTAGTGCTCTGGCTTCGACAGCGGCCAAATTCGGGCTCACCATCAACACAAGCAAATCTGTCTGTCTCTTCAGCCTTCACCGGAGGTGCAATCTTCAATATTGCCGCAAATCAGCATTGGTGCTGAAGTATTGGAAACCACCTCCCGCTTCTGTTACCTTGGGAGTGTGATGTCGACTGATCAGCAGCTACACAGTGAGCTGCGTATCCGCGTGTCGAAGGCAGCTGCGGCATTCGGGAAGCTTGAGTACCGAGTGTGGAACAAGCATCAGCTTACCATTGACACGAAGCTGATGGTGTACAAATTCATGATACTGTCCGTTCTTCTATGCGGCAGTGAAACGTGGACGATGTACCGTTGGGATGTGCGATATCTCGAGCGGTTACCTCAGCAGTGTTTGCGTCGAATTTTGGGCACCACTTGGGGAGATAGAGTTGCTGACAAGGAACTGTTGCGACAAAGTGGGATGTATGCAGTGGACTGCATAGTTTTGCTGAGACACCTGAGGTGGCTCGGTCATGTGAGCCGTATGGATTCAACGCGGATACCGAAACAACTCTTATATGGTCAGCTGAGTATTGGGAAGCGGCATGTGGGGAAACCAAAGTTACGTTACCAGGACATGACCAAAGTGAGCCTCTCACGTTCTAATCTTGATTGCAGGTCATGGGAATCGAAGGCGGTTGATCGGCGTGCATGGCGCGACCTAATCACGAAGGCAGTTGCCGAAGTGGGGGAGAAAGACCTCATAGATGCAGAGAAGAAGCGGCAAGTACGGAAGCGGCAAGCACCGATGGGTTGTACTCCATCGACTTCGAGCGCATGGTGCTGTAGCACATATGTTCGCGAGTGCCTGAGTCAGGCAGGCCTAGTGAGCCATGAGCGTGGCCACCCGGGACCACTACCGAAGCGACGACGGGTCCTGCAGAGAACGTAGGCAGAACCGGCGCACCGTTTGTAGGCATGCTGCATTTGATTTACTAATCCCATGCTAGCATGCTAAGTCTCTTTATTTCAGGTGGGGGTGTGGGGTTTTGTTCTAATGCTTTTCTTTCTCAGATAAATGTCTACCTGTACTCTCTTCTATAAACTTGCACACGTTGCTTAAACCAATTGTAGTTAATTTCAATGACATTCTCGCGTTTGCGTCACCTCCGTACAATATACTTTCCGACCCCGTGAAGTTATCTAGGATTCGTTTGTGGACAACTTATTTCATATACTCATTAATTTAAGATTTATGTCACCGTTTCTCTATGCATTGCCCGATTGATTTTATTTGTTATCTTTAACACAAGTGATTGGCTGTTGCTTGATATCCACGGTGTGGCGGCGCTTGATGTGCATGTTGACAAGGTGCCTACCTGTCTATTACCCACTACCTCGTCCATACTGGCTCTAGGAGACAGTTGGTCGTTGTTGGATGGGACGGGGTACACGGTCCTTATGGACGTACTAGACGCGAAGTGTTTCCATACCAAGTGTGGAGCGGACTACGGTCCAGCCACCGCCTTGTGTGCGCTTGATTCCCCAAATACAGCGTGCTTGTGTTTGCCTGTGAAGGAGTGTGTGCCGGCTCCGTTGATGAAACGTGGCTCCCATCCACATGCCTCCCGGTCTTATTCTTTCGGGTTCACCCAGGACATGGGATGTGTGGATGGAGCTGTGGGTGGTGCAGCGCAAGGCACTCATGATCCCTCTGTATGCTCAAGCGCCCTGTGGCTATCCTATGGAAGTCATATTGACAGGTAAATCCGAAATCGGATGCCACCAACCATAACTAACTTATTGACTAACGAACTAACTAAATAAAGAAAAAGGAAATAGTTCTCTCAATAATAATACCTGTTTCTAAACTTGCTCACACCGAATACCCTAGTATTTTTTACACTACCCCGCTCATTCTCCGTTCTTCCTACCCCGATAGAAATATTGACCCTCACGTCGAGCGGTGTCTTGCATGAAGGTTGTGGAAATAATGTAACTGCATGTACACATGGTTGTCGCAATGTAGATCAGTATCAGGATTTTGTAACATCGGATCACCGATGACGAGGCTGCATTTACTCCACAGCCTCATTGATCTAAATACACCTGCTCAAGTTCTACTCCCTAATACCTAGTGTCATGATTCCATGTCAAATCAACCATTTTCCAGTGATGGACACAAGCGTACTCTAACTGATTGTACGCAAAGCACGGGGGATGGCTGCATCAGAAAACCTTTTGGTTTGGTAGACCTTACTTATTGGTGCACACGATCGTTTGTAAGTTGTATATACCGTCTATCTGAAGCAAGCTTAATTGAAAAGGACCAGTTAATTGACGTGTTCAATTGTGTACTAGAACTTACTTTATTCAATAGTTATTTGTAAGGAATTCCATCTACCTGACATGTATTGACCTTGGTAACGATTGTGAACCATGCTGAATCCATAACTTAACCGCATATCGTCCCTACTGAGAGCGAAAGGATAGAACATCCGGATGTTATGGCTGAAGCCTTTAGCGTATATTTTAGTGAATCCTTTAATATGGTACGGGAACCGCTGGAATTATCAACCGCACTAAAAATCTCCGAACAAGTCGCAGTTATTGACAGCGTATTCATGATAGAACGGGTGATTAACTCAAGACATCTATCCAGTAGCCCTAGCCCTCATGGGGTCTTCTCAACCTTAATCAAGTGTGGAGATAAAGATGATCCAGTCTTATTGATGAATATCTTCTCCTTGCTCTTCAGTCTATCAGATAGGCTGAATATTGGAAGAAGTCTACAGTTATACCACGACATAACTTGTCCGAAAGGGACATACGAAACAACCACCGAATTAACCACATAGACATTATTGCACCATATTAGAGTCTTAAGAAGCTTTTGGTCTCATTCCTATTATCACCATCTTCGCTGCCTTTTCAAGTTCTGTTTCTTAAAATCCTGCTCATGTAGGGACTACCAATTCGACTTCCTACACCCACTAACTGATATCCTTTCTACAAGTTTTCAGTGCATAGACACCTTTCATGACATGCGAAAGACATTTGAAGTTCCACACAGAAGACTGCCATACAAACTGAACATGTACGGGCTAACAACTCAATTTCCTTTTGCGCTCTAATCATATATAG
>OX104063.1:99567789-99745979 GCA_944474145.2 Dicrocoelium dendriticum
TCCTATGCAACAAAAAGCCATTTATTATGTAAAAGTTTGTATTATGCTAATTAGTGAGATTGCGGTTGGAGTGGGAGACTAAGAGGGATGCGGAGGAACAATGGAAATCACAACACACAACACAAACGCAACTAAGGTAGGCTTCTAGCCATGTTAGTAAGTGTATCCAGCAAACGTGTTCCTCTTTCGGACTCCAACAAGGGAGCTGAGAGGCTCCAACCGAGGTCAAGGTCGAAGTTAATGCATTAATTCCTCTCGATCAAACCATCGCCTGGCCACCCCTTCTATGCTTCCATCCGCACCCCCGGTGCGCAAGCAACCTACGTCGCGAGAGCCGGTGGGCTGGCATGTGTAACACGTGGCCGAGCCAACGTAGCCTTGTGCGTGAAATAACGGTGCTGGTCGGTTCATTTTCTCTTCCTCTACCATAAACTAGGCGGCGAACACGATCGTTTTCCATGCGGTGTTCCCACCAGATGTGACGCGAACTGCGAAGGCATCAGTGGTCGAAGGTAACTATCCTGCTTATGTCTGCTGATAGAATGGGCCAGGTTTCGCAGCCGTAAAGCAGAGTTGAACGGAAGGCTGCATTGTACACTGCCCCTCAGGGTGAGTGTGATGTTGTACCGGCGACATATGTGGCTTAGGTTCGAAAAATCGCCTCGAACTTTTGTTTTACGGTTCGTGATCTCGTCATTTATCCCAAGGGCGCAGATACAACTTCCCATCTATTTGACTTTCTGAACGACTTCTAGCTGATTCCCACCAAGGATCAGCGCAAGAGGAGGTGCCTGCTAATCTTGGTGGAACACTATGCACTTCGAGTGCGTAAAGCAAAGCCGAAACGGCCGGCAGCAATCACTAATCTGTCCAGTGTCGCTCGGCACGTATGGGTGTTGTCACGGACTAGGGCAATATTGTCAGCATTTTCCAAGTCCAGAAGTTGTTCACCAGGAAGAAGCTCCACACGTAAGTGGCGCCCTGTGGATGCGATCTCCATGACTTCGTCAACGGCGAAGTTGTAAACGAAAGGTGGCAGCGCGCATCCTTAGCTTACACCGCTGAAGATATTGAAGGGCGACGACAGCTTACCGCAAGCCCTCACTCTGCCCGAACCACGCGTGTAAAACGCTCGCCTAATATTTACGTATTTCTCGGACACACCTTTCCTGATTAGGCAGACCCAAATTGCACATCGAGCAACCGAATCAAAGTTATCGTTGTTATCGAGGAACATAAAAACAGTGGGCCGCCAATAGATGTAACGATACTCCAACAAACGATGCAAAATGACGATGTGGTCGATGCATCCTTGACGAAACCCGGCTTGCTCGTCACGAATCTGAGTTTCACGAGTGTCGTTTAGTCTGTAAAGGATGACAGAGGCGAGCAATTTGGCAACGATGGAGATCATAGTTGTTGGGAGGATCACCTAACAAAGGGAGCAGTGAAACCTAAATGGATCAAATTCCATCCATTTTCCAGAAATCAAGCAAAATAATCGCAACGGTTAATCAGATGAACGTTGTCAAAAAATCCAATATTATTAGTGATAAGTGGAGTGAACAGAAGTGGGAAGGTTCAGGAAGGACGCCAGGAACAAATAAATATGGTCTCCTGTCTGGTAGCCACTACCCCTTGACTAAGACTTTGCCTTTTTGGTCGGCCAATCGGAGCGGCCGGTGCGATCTTGGTGACCATGCGGACTGGAGACGGGTGAATGTTGCTTGAATAACACGGAAAATATCCTTATTAATGGAGAAACTTGGTGCAATACTCTAACATCAACAGAAGCAATTTGAAGAAAGCTAGACTCGATTGCTTGAGAATATCTTCGACGGATTGCGGTTCAATCAAGACCGACCAAGGAAAAGCAGTGGTCGTCAGCGTCTGCGGTCGCTAACTACATTTGTGTGTTTCAATCTTACCCAGATGCCGGCATAATCCTCCAATCTTGGCACAGAAGCTATGAAGACGTGTTCTGGTCCGAATCCGCTGATGCTGACGACGGATGGAAGTGCAGGCTACTCTTGTGGAAGCCGAGGACCAAAAAACACGAAAAGTTCCTCGAGTCTATTTTGCCTAAATGCCACAGACGTAACATTCTACCAACTTGTTTAATTGCTAAGTGACATTTTTGACGAACAGTCTTCTTTTTTCGACATTTGGTACAGTTGCATGAAGCTGAGTAAAAGAGCGTCAGATGCTTTTGTTTCTTACACTAGTCACGTCAACCGTCATTGCGAGCGATTCAAGCGGAAGAAGATGACGGATGTTCAGTTTAATGCGCTGAATTTGATTTGTTGTCTCCACACATTCAAGAATGTCGAAATATGCATGAGAGAACTTGACAAGATTGAGCAGAATCCGTTTATCAAATTCATGTCCATCGCTTCTGAATGCCAGAGGCTCCTCAATGTGAAATGGCTGAGAATATCCGTAGCTCGGGATGTGGAGGTGGGTGTTGCACTGCTCTCCTGGTATTCAAAGCAGAACTCCATCAATATACATATAGTTCTCGAAGTCTTTTACGAGGATCTGTGAAACAGGACCTTAAAGCCGCACTGACGATATTGCCTAGTCTGGCAGCGAAACATCTGCAAACTAATTATTCAGCTCGAAGAGCAGTGCAATTCCCACGCTCATCATTTTGAAACACGATACAAACCTGATTGCGTGAGACCACAGCCCATGCCCCGTAGATATGTTGGCGGTGTCAAACAAGCGCGAAAGTTCAACGAACGTTTCGAAGCAAATGAAGTAAAGTGGGATACCATCCGCGTGCTGGCAATGTAGGGAACTGCACTTCTTCAGACTCTGTCTTTTCAAAAACATCTCTGTAGAAAATGCAACAGACCGGGACATAAGGAGGATCACTGTCGTCTTCCTACCTTCACGTGTGACGTCTCCACCAGCTATTCAAGAAAGCTTTTACCGAATACTTCACCAAAACATCGGTCCCAACTTTATCGTGTTTTTGCTACTTTCGATGAGGGGGCCGCAAAACACAGAAGGTTCGTTACATTATTTGTGAATCAAGTGACTGTGCGCTTACAAGTTGGCACTGCTTCCGATGTCACGGTACTTTCCGAGACAAATTGGAAGAAGATTATGAACCAACTGTGCAGGAAACAACGTGCGTTGCAAACCAATTATTCAGGAGGATTGCTAAACCTTCTTGTAATTTATGGCCTTGTAATATTCAAAGACTGCCAGTTCGAATGGGTGTGCTACGTGACAAGGCACCCAGATCTTAACCTACTCCGTCTCAACTGGACTGATAATATGAAACTGCTGGATGTTCCTCTGAATTCCGCGTGCAAAAATATGTGACGCAGCTGTGGATTGAACGAAGACTCTACAGTGGAAATATCCACAGGTGTATCAGAATGTTCTTAGACTGTGCAAGACAACCAAGGCCCGTGTATCACTACGACCAGACGCAAAGTCAGTCTTCCAACCGAAGCGATCGGTTCTAGATGCTGTGGTCTCAATCATCAGCCAAGAACTTGACAAGCTACAGTCAGCCCAAGTTATAAAAGCGACCAATTACTCTTTTTGAGCAGTGTATATATATATTCACAAGTCTATATACAGACAATGTGCCATCAGAACTATGGCAAAATGGAAGACAATGAGCGTACGAAAGAAAACGAAGAAAAAAGACAGACCATTTTAAGGTCTCGCACACTCCGTTTTGAGTATTTTGTTTTCGTTTTTATATATGAATATACACCTGAGTTGGATCAACAGATAACACGGCACAACAACACTGGCGCCACTGATTTCTGTTTCGTGCCATTACATCCAGCGTTTGCAACCACACGAAGTCTGAGTCACGTGGTCTCCAACATAGAAGGCGCAGTGATTCGACTGAAGCTAAACTTGAGGCTGCTTTCTTCATGCTCCTTTTCCACGTCATTGGTTGTCCCACACGGTAGTTCTTCCAATCGCTTCCGGGAAGTGCAAATAACGCTCGCCGGTGAACGCGATAGGCTGGCATTCGCAGCACGTGGGCGAGACAACACATGCGACGTCGGAGAATAACCTTTTGATAGCTGGGACTGTTCACTCCATGCACTAGTTCACAAACTTCCGTATTGCTTCTGTGATGTCGCCACCACACACCAGCGATCCTTCGCAGACAACGGTTGTGAAAACCTGACACTCGACTCATGTCTTCAGATCGAACAGGCCAGGTCTTACAGCCATAGATCAGGACAGTACGGACGAAAGCATTGTACACCCTGCCCTTGAGCATGAAACTGACGTCACGACGACGCCATAGGTGTCTCAGTTTGATGAAAGCAAGGCGGGCTTTTGCAATGCGCCACCAGCCGTGATGCGACTTTCTAAATGGGTGAAGCAATCCACTTGTTCCAGAATGTCACCAGGAATGGTAAGCGCGGACGCCGGTCCCTCCTAATCCTGAAATAACACTTAACATTTGACTGGGTTGAAATACAAGCTATACTTGGTTGCCCCAATCGCTAAGCGGTCCAAGATGTTTTAGACGGTTTGCAGATCGTCACCCAGCAAAGCGATGTCATCAGCGCAGTACAAGTCCGTTATTCTGGCGCCAGAGATAAGCTCAACACCGCAATTCGGAACAACTTATAGCACTCGTTGTACTACATCTTTGATGGCAAATTCGGAGAGGAAAGCTGAAATAGGGCAAACATAGCGAACGCCGCTGGCGACATCATAAAATGAGGAATGTCTGGCGTAAGCCCTAACTTTGCCCGACGTGTGACTGTACAGTTTCCTCAGAATGGCGACAAACATGTCGGGTACACCCTTCTTTTATAGACAATTCCACAAAGGAGCTCTCTCTACCGACCCAAATGCCACCCAGGTGTCCAAGAACACTACGATTGCGGGTCGACGATGGACTTGGCGGAGCTCGAGAATTGGTCTGAGTGTGAAGATTTGATCAATACAACTTCAGCCTGGGCGAAAACCGGCTTGTTATTCTCGGGAATAAGTTTCTTTGGTGGAACAAAACCTGCGGAAGCAATTGAAATCAGCGAGATCCCACGGTAATTAGCGCAATCTTCTCCGGGGCCTTCCTTGTGAAACGGGACAACGATTCAGTCTTCCCACGAGATGGGAACTTTCGCCTCAGCCCAAACTTTTGTGAAAAGCGAGATCAATTCAGTGACAAGTGCATCCGCCCTGCCTTTGAAAAGAGCCGGAGAAAGGCTGTCAGGGCCGCTAGCTTTATACGGTTTCAAGGATCGTATTGCACTTCGGATCTCTACTTCGGTAGGAGGGTCACTGGGAACAGACCAAGCAACATCCGATAAAGATTTAAGTGTCACAGAGGTATGTGCTTGGTAGTTAAATTGAAGAGCATAGTGCTCTGCTCAGCGCGCTAACCGCTTCAGCTTGTCGTGATTTTTGGGCCGTCTAACTCACAGCTTGTCTGACTGATGGCGTGTATTGCAAGCGGTGGCCTTGATGAGGCGAAATGGACTGCGACAGTTTCCAACTGAAGTAGCGGCCTCCATCTCATTAGCACGCCTAGACCATCAGGATTCACGATCAAAGTAAAGGTTAGCTTTCCGTTGAAGAGAACTAGACCGACGTGTTTCATTGTGTTCCGTGTCAGTGGTCACGGCGTGTCGACGATCTAGTAGTTACGAAGAACTTGCCTAGATCCAGCTTTTAACTGTGCAGCGGACGAGGTCGCAGCTGGACAGACGTGCGGACAGGATGGCCTTTTGCAAATCTAACCAATGCTGGTCAGTATCCAGAGAAGAGGATGGAGCAAGGTTTTCACGAACATTCCCGTGGTATTCTCTTTGTATTGTGGGAGCTTCCAATTTGCATATGTTCAGTCAGGTTTGTTTGGCTCTTAGGGAGCCACCGAGTCGCATACAAACTGTCGCGCATACCAATGCATGATCAGTTTCCACACAAGTAGACCAGTATGATCAACAATCGCTATGCTTCCACGCCACCTTCGACTTATGTCTTTGTGGTCAATTTGCGACCAACGGTGTGTTGCTGATGAAGAACGCCAGGTGGCATAATGTCGCCTGGTGTGACGAAAGTTCGTACTGAAGAGGAAATGTTGGTGATCACCACCCAGACTGTACAATAATTATCCATTGTCAGCGCGAGGAGCATCATATCCTTGTGACCCCCTGACTTGGCGTTCAGATGGAAACAACCAACCAACGGGTGACTTGAAATCTCCTGCCATAATGAAGATGTCCGTTTTAGGTGGCTTTAGGAGAAGATCATGATGACTTTGATAGAAGTGGTCATTGACTGCATCCGAGCTGCAGTCATTGGTCATAGGCAGAGATAACAAAAAGAGCTTGCTTATCGGCTCGATGTCTGCTAACCTTGCAGGAACCACGGCGCCTAAAAGTACAGAGACGACTGTTCATTGGAATCCACTCAAGGAGGGCGGCCCCGGCTCTAGCACTGAGCGCGATCCCAACACCAGCTTGCGGAGAAGCAGCAGACTCAGCGTCACAAGAAAGCCGGAGATGAAATCGGGTGTGAGGTGGATTAGTGACGCTAGCTGGTAGACTGTGTTGCAATGCTGAGCTCGTGTCTCAGTCAGTCAGGAGACATCAGTTGCAAGGGTTTCCAAGGTACGCGTCAGTCTCGCTTGTTGTCCGATGTGCAGTAGAGTGTTGCTAGCCTGAACGGAGTTCTAGGTTGTAATAACGATGATAGAAGACCATGTGGCTGGTTGTTCCATGTGAAGCACTGTGTGGCTAAGTTGGCGGATGTTGATGGGACGAGGTAACCGGTGGAGACAAAGTTGTTCACCGTCGAAAAAGCAGGTAATGAATTTGGTGTATAATACAAGGGGAAGATAGGTAACTGGGTGGCCTGTGATTGTAAAGCTGGTGCAGTGGCAGTAGCATAGCACCTCAGAAGAGCGAGTGCGTGAGTGTGTTCCTATGGTTAGTCAGTAGGCGAAATACAACCCAGTTGCGTAGACCAAAGTAAAGAGTTGTCTTAGGGGACTTGAGCCCGAGCCTTCGGCTAAATAGCCTATCCACAAGGCAGCGGAGCGAATTCAAAGAAACGCGCCCATTGGGGGTCGGTGACCGATTTCTCGGTTCATATGCCTTTCCTTTGGTCTGTTATCAAACTGGAGCCCAATCTTTCCCACAAATTCAGCAACAAGCTATTGGGATACAGTACTCCACCGAAGGGAAGCAAGGGGCAGTAACCTTATTTAGTGACAAGGCACATTCGCCACGTCGCAGTGTTGTTAATCGTACATTTATGACTTTTTATAGAGAGAACATTTGTCAGGCAAAAACCCAACACCTCCTGGGACATTGCCGCCGAAACATTCGCTGGAACGGGAATGTCGGAAGCACCCAACTGGCACCACGAGGAGGTTGTTCGGCAGGCCAGCCATTGCGCTTGTCAAGAAACTAACCAGAAAGATCCGCCTGTGCAGATTATTCTACAGCTCTGAATCTTGCGCTAGAAGACCATAAGTACCCATTACTTTTCCCTAGATACTTTTTTGCATGTCTGAACGGTGGCAACTCTTTTGCCAAACTGGACTTGTCTGGCGCATATCTCCAGATAAAAATGTCTGAGGAATCGCGTGAGTTGCTAACACGCACAACGCACTACGGTTTAAAGCTACCAATCATGGTGACGTCGGATGCATCCAGCTACGGAGTCGGCGTAGTAATCTCCCACATTTTCGCAGACGGGTCTGAAAAGCCAGTCTCTCATGCTGTTGGTTCGCTGACAGCAACAGAAAGAAATTTTATTCAAATTGGGTACGAGGCTGTCGCTTTTGTATATGCAGTGAGGCATTTTTACCAAATGCTATATGACCGACAATTAACGGACCAAAAACCGTTCTTGCTATATTCGATTCGCAGATGGGTATTTCGGTATATACGACCAACCGACTGCAGAGACCGGCGACAACTTTGCTGGGGTATGATTTCAACATCAAGTACCGATCGACGAGCGACAATTTCAGGCCGATTCGCTGTCGCGACTGCTGGACGAACAGCAGTAGGCAGGAGATTGTCATTGCTGGCTAGCCGAACAACCTCCTCGGGGTGCCAGCTGGGCGGTTCGGGTTTACCGGTTCCAGCAAACAGTTCGACGGCAGTGTTCCAGGACGTGGTGGCTTTTCACCTGGCAAGCGTTCTCCCTATAAAAAGCCACAAATGTCTGCTTAACAACACTGTGACATGACGGTTGTGACTCGCCACCAACTAAAGTCACCCTCTTGCTTATTTGGACAACCGCTTCAAGTCCACAAATACCAAACATCCCTTTAGAACTAGAGAAACGAGCAAAAGTGCAGGAAATCATTTACAGATCCTATATGCAAGGCTACCCTCGCCTACATGTCCACCTACATGCATTCATACATACATTCATATATCAACAAAACTGACAACCCTATTGTTCCATCGCACAGTAACTGCGCACATTTTTGTACTCTTACCATGATCATGTCTGTGTATTTTATTTGTTGTCTCCATCGAAACGAAGTCAGCCGTGTACTCCCGGATACTGTGAGGGCAGCTCCCTGTAAGCTTCAGTCAATTTCGACACGTCACTTTACACTACCCGTTGCTGTAAAAGGTGAACACATTTTACCATTCATAGTGGCCAATAAAAGCTTGGGATGCGCTGCTACAATAATTGTTCCAGAGACTAAATGTGTTATCTATCGTCCAAGACTGTATCCTTTTTGGTGAACGTATCGTCATCCAAACCGAACTTCAGAAGTCCAACATCAATTTCATACTGGACATCCTAGCTGCAACAGGATGAAGACCCTAGCAAGAAGTTACTTGTACTGGCCGTTTACGTGTCCTCAAAGTGAGGAGTTGACACGTTCGTGTTTATCGTGTGCCCTAGCAGAAAAATCGCCGCGGAAATGCGAACTGTTCTCCTGTCCGACGCCTAAGCAGCCTTGGTCAAGGGTTCACTTTGGGTTCACAGGGCCGTTCAAAGGACGAAACTACTTGCTTATCTTCGATTCATACAGCAAACAGCCCGAGATCTTCCGAATGTCGAACACATCAACATCGACCACGATTAGAATCCCCGGGGAAGTATTCAGTCGCTCGGTTTTCCGGAAACAAGTTAAAAGCATTGTGGATACTTCCAATACGGCTCTGCTCAAAGCTGAAGGAGATGGACTATTCAAGAGGTCCTTCAGGCCTTTTTGCCAACACACAAGATCAAGTGTAATCCACAGGCGCCTGCCGGGTATTCCCCAGCAGTGTCAATCCAGCTCAGAGGGCTTCGAACAAAATTTGATGTAATAAAGCCGCTGGACAGCACCAAATCCGAAAGAAATTGGATAATGTATCATCAGTACAACGAAGACATCAAGCTATCTCACGACATTTCTACATTGAACAGGTGTTGGCAAAGAACTATCGGAACAATCAAAACTCCTGGACACCTGGATGGGTAGTAAAACTACATGGCCACGTCTGTCATAAATGGACGTATGCGATGACAGATGAGTTCGCCACATCAATCGACTCCGGAGCTACATTTCGTTCGACAGTGGAGAAGATGCCCTAACCACGCCTGATGAAATAATTCTTGCCGAATTCAGACTGACCACGACAGAGGCTACTCCTCAAGATAAGGCTATCACCCTACCAACCACTCCAACAGCTGGCTGTCTACCCAGAAGATGGAGGGTGGGTTACCGAGTCCCTGTCACACCGCTCCAGGTCAACCCCAGGCTGAAATCATTTGACAGTGGACTTCAAACTGGGAGTTGTTAGGAGGATCACCTAACAAACCGAGCAGTGAAACCTAAATGGATCCAATTCCATTCATTTTTCAGAAATCAAGCAAAATAATCGCATCGGTTTACCAAAAGGATGTCCTCAAAAAATCCAATATTATTAGTGATAAGTGGAGTGAACAGATGTGAGAAGGTTCATGTAGGACGCCAGGAATAAATAAATATCGGCACTCTGCGCTCTGCAGTCTTCTCGTGTCTGGCAGCCATTAAACCGTGCCTACGACTTTGCCTTTTTGATCGGCCAATCGGGGGCGTGTAGGTTTTCGCGAACAGCGAATCGGAGCCGCTGGGACGACTTTGGTGGCCATAACAAAAGGAATTCCTCTACCGTTGCTGCATTCCGATCGTGATCCTCCCTAGCAAATTGGGACTATAACGCAGCGGATCCACTCGGTCAGGACCGTTTACTGCTCCTAATGTGTTATATACCTATGAGGGCAAGTCTGATCCCACAGTTGATCCCACTTCAGAACACAGAAGGGCTGCCACACCAATTAGTTTTATTGACACAGCGCACACACACGGAGCGGGGAGGAAGGATGCACTCAACCAGTCATTCACTGTCGGTTGCTCATTCATTTAAGTAGGACCCAGGAGGTATTTGTGTGTTTGTGTGGTTTTAAGAACAGGTGGAAGGAGTAAGTGTATCATAACACATAACAGTGTTCGGATTGCGGACATGAATTGTTCTGGTACAAAATATGGTTCGTTGTAACAAAACAAACACACTTGCCTTCACAGCAACTCATGTTCCGGAATGTGTACAGTTACAAAAAGTCCAAGCAATCCGCCAACCAAGTAATACTTTCTAGACGTTCCGCCTTTGCATAGCTGCGACTCTACATAAAGTTTCATTTATTTCTCATGTACATAATCCACTAGAGCACTGCCCCCAGGTTGAAGAGCCTTAAAGGTAGATCATCTGGTCCCTTGGCTTTATTCAACTTCAGCAGTCCGACCTCATGTCCGACTTCTGAGAGAGAGGGCGGGTTTCATAGCGACAGCCCAAGGAGCAGGGCGATCAGTCGCCGGCGAGAAATATGACAATCCAAACCGATTACCTTTCAAGTGTTCAGCATAACGCTCCAAACATTTGGACAAGTTATGGATAGGCTGCCCACTATTCTAGCGTATAGTATTACTAACACCAGGTTTCCTGCTGCCAGTTTCCTATATCAGACGGAATAACTTTCGACGGTTACCAAGGGCAGCGGCCACTTCTATTTCTAATGCACGATGAGACCACAAAAATTAGTGATCTCTCTTCAGGCTAGTATGGAGTTTTGCCCAGTTGCTTCTACGAGTTTCGATGAGGTCACTTCCAGCCGGCAAGCATCGGTAAGTTCCAGAGACTGCGAAGAACCTAATGTCCAGGTTGGCCATTAGACTTATCACATGAGGAGTTGCTTGCTGCTTGTAAGGTCTTGTGAACATGCGGATCGTGACTTTCAATTGTATTTCTTGCGCGCTTACTCAACCCGCACGTTAGCGTACTTCGATACGCATTCAGAACAGCTGGCTTCGCCAGTTGGCTGGTGTAAATGTGCTCACAGGGTCGTCGAGGGTGAGCATCAAAGCGCACCCTCAGATCGGCACATACAAGTGCATGGTCAGTGTCCACACATCGAGCGCAACCTCTTCAGCGGAAAGTGATCGCAGTATGATGGATTTGCGTCCATAGGTGTTTCGAGGCTAGTGGGCGCCATGTCACCCTCCGGTGGGTTCTCTGTGGGATGTTAGTGCTCACAAGAAACAAGCGGGCCTGTTCACACAAATGAAGTAACCGCTCACCGTTATCATTACTGGAGCCTACAACGTGTAGTCCGCCCAGGCGCAGTTCATCAGTGGACAATGTGCAATTTGAGAGTTCAGATCCACAGCCAGCACTTCAGTGTTCGTGCTTTTTCTGTGGGGAAGGAGCTCGTTCAGTTGGCCATAAAAGCCGTCTTTTACTCAATCATCGCTACCGTTTGTGGGCGCCTGGGCGGCGATAGCGGATAGGCCCATACTAGTCCGGCGCAACTTCAAAGATTTGAACGAGCCAGCCAGTCGGGTTGCACGCATCCGGCTACAGCTTGGGTTCCAGTCAACCAGACCAGCTTCAGCCAAGGCATTCAGGGCACTACCAACGCCGGCTTATCCGGTACTCGAAGCTGTATCGTTTCCGAATAGGCGCAACGAAAAAGCACTGCTGGTGTCACCTGAAGGGAATTGTAAAGCGAGCACAGTACTCGAGTCTTGCATGCAAGTTTCAGATAAGCAGCAGAAATCGAGCGATAGGGTCTATAACATTCGGACAAGAGCTGCCTGTTGATCGATCTGTAACAAGTTGCGCACATTGAGGCATACAATCTGAGGGAGGATCGAGGGCTCCAATTGGAAGCCGATGAACTGGGGTTGGTCACCTGGTTGAACATGTGCTTGTCGACAGAACAGGAGTGACTCTCCGCAATTTCGTGTGCGTTGAAACTAGAAACTAAACGCCTATCAAGGCAAAGTGAAGGAAGGCCAAGGATTGAGGGCTTGAAAACAAGGGGGGATAAAAGTGAGGTTGGAACGGAACGATAATGGTGCAAAGTGTAAGGGAAGGAATAAGAAGATGAGGGGGCTTGAGCAATAGCATGCAGACCCCAATCTACCCTGCTGGAGTCAGCAGATAGGGCGCCGTTAATTATCGACTATGATGGCCAGAGCACCAGAAAGTTGTTTAAGGTAAGGTTCATAGCATTACGCGGGAATGATGCTGTCACGTTGCCCAAACCTAGACAAGAGAACGATTAGGGTTCTCAACCAAAGTCAGCAGTTTAAAACCTGATCGCAAGACAGTGCGTTTGACAGTGGGCTACAAAGAATCCGTTTTATGGAATAAGGAGCCGCCCTAACTCCGACCCCCACCTGGAGGACCAAGAGGTTGGGTTGGTCTGGCCTCTAGCCATTGACCAAACTAGCATAAATGACTTTGAAGGTGCAGAAAGCACCACCTATCATAGCTCAGTGGGTCTTTGAGACACTGAAACCATCGCAACACGGTAAGGAATAGCCTCATTGCGATGGAAAATAACCGCGGTCCTAGTACCGATCCATGTGGCATTCCACATTCAAATAGAATGATGTCTGGCAGGGATTTGCACACTGTTACCTCCAGGCGCCGGTGTAGAAGAAAGCGTCTGATCTACCGTAGGAGGGGATCACCAATACCAAAGGTCCGGTGTTTGAAGAGCAAGATGTCATGGTCAAACCAATCGAACGCACTTTTGAAGTCAAGAAAAATTACATCAACCCCTGGGTCATAGTCTGCTGCTTCGATGCAGCTGCATCGTGATAGCAGTAGATTTGTAGTGCACGATCGATTTCACCGAAGCCATGCTGTTTCGGTGCAAGGTAGTTATATTCTTCCAATTAGGTTGTTAGCGCATCAGAACTAATGGCTTCCATGACCTTTGAAAGCACCGGTTGTAAGATTACGTGACGGTGTTTAGTTGGTTTGGAACGACTATCTCCTTTGTGAATAGGATTAATCATCCCGTATTACCACATTTTAGGCACTACATTTCGTCAAAAGGTTGGAAGTGTCGAAGCAGCTACACCCTCTTCTACCAACGCTAGGGCTTGGAGTGTACATTCTCAACTCTAAGAGAGCTGTGCTTGCGCATACTCAGCAGCTTTTTAGTACAACTTGTGCCGTGAATCATATGTGAGTGAACTTTGGGGGTGCTACAACCTTTCTCACAGGGTTAGCTTCCCACTGATCATACTGAAAGGTTGCAGCGTATTGCAGACGCGGGATATTTGCCACCTCCTTCGGTGTCCGTATGGGTCCGTCCGCTGTTAGCAGAGGAGGACTTCCCCGTTTCACCATACCTAAACTGTATACGTGTGAAAACCGTAGAATGTGAACTGAGTTCATACGGATTGCCAACTTCTGCTGGTAGGCCATTCTATCCACGCGAACAAGTTGAGTACAGTGCTTACGGATTGGGTCTCATAAGTCGTGCGCGTTTCCGTGGTTGGGAAGAGTTTGTAGGTATACCAGACTGAGTTTCGCACCGCTGTACACTTGCACGTCCTGTTTTGCAGAAAGGAGACCATGTTTCTCAGATGGAAATTCTTAGTCCTTGGTGTCTCGGCAACCGGTGTTAAACTGGCTAACAAAATCTTCCCATGCACTAGTTGGTGCTTCGTCTGCCGAAATGGACCATTTGGTTGTCACATCCAGTCTACTTAATATGTCGTAGGGCATAATCATTCGCATCGTGTAGGCAATTACCACCGTATATTTTGCATAGCAAAGGTATTCGAAGTGTAGGACAACATGATGACTGCGGTCCAATGGGATTTCGATGATTACGCTCTCGACCCTCAGTTCTTTGTTGATGAATATCCGATCCATTATTGAAGGCTTATCAGTTTCTCGGAATCGGATTAGAATTTTGACGTGGCCATACGGCGGGGAACTAGAGACATACCAACTGCGACTTTGAAAAGAATATTATCTAGACCTAAAGACTGGAGGCACAAGAACACCAAAATGTCATCTACAGGATAAAATGTAAGAACTGTGACAAAGACTATGTAGGTCAAACGGGGAGAAAACTATTCACAAGAATAAAAGGGCACAAGCGTGCGTGTCGATATCATCATATATCGTCACAGATCTCAGCGCACCTCGATGAGGAAGGACACAATGTTAACTGGGACAAAACAGAAATTCTGGCGCACGGAGGGACAAGAAAAAAAGGGAATTCCTCGAGGCATGGTTCTCTACGGAGAATTCCCTGAACTTCCGCATTGACCTCGATCCCATATACCTTCAGCTGAGAAAGCCTGAAACTGGATGGCCAAGTATCGAACAAACAGATGTCACGGGACACAGATCGACGAGGCTGATTTCAAACACTACGTCCTAACGACACTTTCCGTGAGATTTTCCTCTACGGAGCTGTACACTGAAGATGCCACGGAGAGAAGTGATGAAACGTCTGACATTAAATTACTCAGCTCGGAGAACGAATCCAAACGTTAACTACCAACCCGAGCTACAGGTATTCCGAATCATTAGAGATAAACACTTTTAGATCAAACTTAACATGTTCTCCAAGCGCGGCCTGCGATTCCAGAGCGTGGATATTGAAATGGCCAGTAATGGGAATGTGGATGTAACCCATTTTTATCAATTGCCATAGTGTGGATGCCAGATAGAAGTCCATCTCGTGCATAGAGAAGGGACGGCAGTAAACGACCGCCATCAAGCAGGCGTAGTCTCTTTTTAAACATAGACGGTACCAAAAGGAATGCTGTAGTGTGCTGACCGAATCCGCAATGGGCTCGCATTGGAGATCACTGCGAAAGTACTGAGGCACACGTTCCAACTTCTCTGGGTCGCTTGCGCCAAACATTGGACATGTCTGGCAGTGTGATCTCGATATCAGTTACACCGGGGCGTTACCATGTCTCCGTTATAGCGAGGAGGTCATAGGCCTTTGATCGTTGACACAATCGTAGTTCGGAACGTTTGCCTAGTAAGCCTTTAACATTAGTGTACATACAAGAAAGCCTCTTGAAGCGGATGAAAAATGTGAATTTGAGCCGATCGATGAGAGGCCAGCACCCAATCGTATTTTGGGTGATTTGCCAAATCTCGATATGGATGAAGTCTGTTTTTGGTCTCAGGTGCACTTGCGGTATGTAGTCCATCCGTAGCTTTCTTTGTAGCTGCTGATCTTAGCGCACATTTTCTTGAACCGCTGTTGTGTTTAGATTGAGTCGCGGGTGATGCCATTTGCTTGAGGACGGCGAGTGGTTATGGTTCTCTAACTGTTCTCTTCAGTCTACTTTCGAAGGAAGTGTGTTGCGTAGTGTCTGCCAGCTGCGGATTAAGTTCACCGCCATCTGTTTTGACTGAGCCATTAGTTTCAGCATCCTCAGGCCACCGCCTTTGTGATGTGACGACAAGAGTAACCGTGTCATCGACTGAAGAATGAAGTCGCCAGCACAATGAGCTTCACGGACATAATGCCACTCTTCCAGGTCATAAGTATGGGCTTCTTCGCCACTAGATACCGGTAGCTCGAGCACGCGATGAGCGAAAATGACTCTTTTGCTACTCTATGAGTAGCAGTCGTAGGAATTATTTGTCTCTCACTGGCGTTCGCTATATGTAACATCCGGAAATATGCGTATCCCACTGCCTTCAGTCCACAAGCGGTATGCCGACAAAAGCACCGTCTCGACTTCAGCTTTGAATCAATATGTTACTCCCATTAGCCTAGTGATGCGCGTCTAGTGATGCGCATTATCTTTAACAAAGGAATTCCCATTACTTTAATTCATTCTGCTGTTTATCCCTTAAGGAATTTGCCTTGGACTCAGGAACGTTGATACATGTAAGCGTCAAATCACCGTAGTTTCGCCTGGTCTTCGGTGATGTGGGACACACGGTTATCTAGGGCTCTGGTGACGTCTATGCAGGTTGCACCTGGTCCTTAACCCTTATTCATCTGTGTCAGGTGAGGCTACTGTCACACTTTGAGTAAATAGAGCAACAACGGTTGCATAGGTGAGTCGGTCTTTAGAGCGCTTTGGATTTCTGGTCAATCGGAAGGGTGGGGATTACCGAGGTTACACCAATCGACACATTTAATAAGAGGATGGCGGCGGTGAACCTAGGGGCGCTTTTATCGTTCGCAACCATGACATGGTTCATGTTTCCCAAAGTTCTAATCCTGCGCGTCTGTACGAACACCTGACATTTTTGGTTACTACTTGCCATTGGGGAAGACGGATGAGGTGCAAGCTGTGCTAATGTCGCTTTGAAGGAATTAATTTTCGCATTTACACGATGTTCAGTTTCCGTGACTAGACCGCCGTAATTCTATGCTAATCCTTGTACACATGTTACAAGTGGAACCCCCATACATTTAGGACAGAACCAAAATGAGTTGGGCGTATTACCTTCCTTCATTTTGATTAGACATGCGGTGACGCACTTCGAAGGGTACCGGCTAATGCATCTGTACATATCGAGCCTACTTTTACTACCTTAGCACACGCCTGGTTAGCACAATATACTTCGAGGTTGTGACCTTAATGGCCGAATGGTCGTTGCCTTGCGGGTACGCGGCGCGTCGCCGTCGCTGTCGCCCAACATTTGGTCGCCGCGCTTCAGATCAAGGTCACGTGACTGGCTCATGGTGCTTTGTGTATTGCGTCCGTGAGTCAGACGATTGCGGGTAAGGCGTCTGGTGCAGGCAATTGTTGTACTGGACTGATTGGTCGATTGCACCTGGTGAAGTCAAGAACAGCGAGATTTGGCGGTTGCTTCCCTGAGAAACGTTCACCGTAGGGACGTTGTTTACTCCGTAGCTGTAACACACGGTGACGAATTGAGACGAGCAAAGACTTGCTCGAAAGCTGGGCGACTCCTTCATCGAAAGCTGCAAAACTTCTGGGTAGGTGATTAAACTGCGCGGAAAGTCACGAGTGAATAGGCGCAGAAGTGTTCAAATTTGCACAATCCGATAGAAGCAATCTCCACTGCAAAGATCCCAGAAACATGCTTTCAGTAAATGGAGCTCGTCAACTCCATAGGAAAAGTGTAAATCCAGTGACGTGCAACAAAACGTTAAGTAAAATATGCGGAAATACGTAGAGCGGCCACCATCTTTGAGTGTCCCATAGGACGTTCATGGGGAATATTGCAAAGTATCGAAAATGTGGCAGCACAATTATATTCACAAGGGTGGATTCATGGTAGTTTAGGTAGTATAAGCTTTATATCCACGGTAAGTTCAGAAGTAATGATGACAAACGGGTCGTTAGTGAAAACTGCCGCCTCCTGGTGAAGCCTTTCTGCTCGGTAGTTTTCTCCCGAAAATGTTTTCTAAGTCGATGCGGCATGGGACTTTGTCACAACACAAATGACAACTTTTGATAAACGCCAGACCGTTAGACCTAGCACTTGTTACAGCCACTGCGCAACATTATTCGTCGTAGCTTCCATGGAAAATGCTACCAAGGCGTCGTTTATTCGGATGCCGACTCCCCGGGATGAACAGCTCCGAGCCCGTGCGCAAAGTAGCTTGAAGAACGTTGCCTGTTTACTTAATTTAAACGTGAAATTCGGTCGTAGTTGAATCCAAAGATTGAAATCAAGGGAACCGAGAGGAAGAGGAGGTGGCCGTCACAGATTAACTGACAGAAAGCCACACATACTTCCTGCTTAGTTGTTTTTGCAAAACCAACAGTAGTTTGACAGTGATGCAGTCATAGTACCGTAGCCAGATACACATAATATAAACGTTAGCTAGAGGTGGGAAACACGTCAGTTATTGTACCGTAATACCTAAAAGAAAAGTAGGGAATAAAATGCTACAAGCACAAGCCAGCTGAGCTACCGGTAACGGATGGGCATCGTTCCGGTAAGCTATCTGCCGGCTACTATGCAGCAAATAAAGTAATTTCCTATGCAAAATTATAAAATGTTATCTAAGGAGGTCGTGGTCGGAGGGGAGGCTAAGAGGCATGGGGTGGGACAAAGAAACTCACAGCACGAACGCCACTGAGGTCGGCTCCTAGACATATCAACAAGTGTATCCAGCCAAACATGTTCATCGTCTTTCGGATCCCAACCAGATACCAGATATATAGGGAGTCAGCTGAAAACTATGAAGAGGTTACACACCATTCCGGAATCTATGAAGACGCTGGAGAACAAAAGATGACGGACATTCCTCGTCTTGCTTCTGCTGAATTTTCTACGGGAAGGAAAGCAAGCTGTGTGCATCGACGAGTCTAATTTACTCTCTTTTATGCCCGCACTAGGGGTTGTTCTCCACCAGGTGTACTGAGGTGGATAGTTGCGTCCAAAATATGCGTGCGGTCGGTGCTGTGACCAACGACGAATTTTGTATTGGTCTATATTACATTCGCTTGATCTGGTGCAGCCTATTCAAAAGAAATTTTCCAGTCGTGAGTTGGCGTTGACGCATTGGGAGTTAATATCCATGAAATGTGCTTCGAAAATGGAAACGAATTTCCGGCAGCTAATTGGGCTTCGTATCCACCAATGCATAGGCTAAGAACGAGGTTCAAAATCATGGACATTCTATAGGAACGTGCCGCAGTGGATATCACGGGTATTGTGATTCCACTGGAGATTCTAGTAGAGTAGTTTCCTCATCTGGCAGTCCCAATTGTCGGGCATCAGACAAAGCTCTTTGCTGTTCAGCTTTTATTTTGTCCCTCACAGGGCGGCTGCTAAACAAGTGCCGATCGAAATTAAGTCCAGTTAGGTGTACGTTAAAAGAAACCGATCTCATTATTATGCTACAGTTTTGTGGCACATTTTGATTCCTTGAGCGTTCTCGTATCAGTGTGACTCATGGCACGTCTTGCAAACAGTAACCACATCAACTTCATGGTATCTGCATTATCTCTCTGGGTCCACTGTCTTCAATTTGTTTACAAGCCAGACAATTCCCTCTACAGCCAGTAGAGACATGAAGTTCCTTCCAATTTTATTCACTGTGCAGCCGAAAAGAGGCGCGATGCTACAGCGTTTTCTATAGCATTATCGCCGCAAGCTTTCGTGATTTATGCAAGACCAACTTCTCGATGTTTCACGTGATGGTACGCTTCTAGTCAGCTTGTTTCTCCATTTCTTTTTATGAGAATGAGCTGTTCTATGTCCCTTTCTTTTCTGCTCAGGCCTATATTGCGGACAAATCAGAGGAGCATGTGGAAAGCCCGGTACGGTCTTCTCTAATGTCACAGTGTCTGAGTGCTGTGCTCAACTAGCAGGCGATGAGGGTTTGAATTCCTCAGGAACTCTCAAAATACATCCAGCTTGATAAAAAGTGACACAGTTATGCTACTCTAAACTACACAGTCAATTGCATGCATCCTTCCTGAAAAGGACTGAGAAGATATAAGACACTAATCGTGATTAGAGTGTTTCATATGATGTGAGTACGACGCCACCAGTCTATTGACAGCGTATCGGTGTACCAGTTCTCATCCGTCAGTAGATGTTGTGTACTAGTGTACTTCCTGGGCATTTTCAAGTGGCACAGGCAGCTTCATGCCTAAAATGGCATGCTTTATCTGTTAAGGTGGGAAGGATTTTCTTTACGTTTACTAGCACTTAAGTTGTTATGGAATGTACCAACAAAAAGCATAGATTTCTGTAAAGGATAAGTTAATGGTAAGGGAGAAATATCCTTCTGTTTAATTGTGGCGCAGCACAGCGTTGAAATCATTGTGAGAGTTAGGATTGGCTTATATGTGGTGCAACGAATTACCGAAAGATGAGATCAAAATTTTCTATGGTTTACAATGGTGAAGCACAACTTTATCAACTCCACTCTTATTGGGCGGACACCACAACTCAGGACTTTCGAACAGAAAGTTGTATATGTAATACTATGTTCCTAAACCTGCAGCGTCTGTCATGAAAAGCCATCTGCTACAAAACGCGGTCGTTCCAATGGTTGTTTCTCCTTGGAACAGAGTAAACTAGCGTCGAAGTATTGATCTGAGCGGCGATTTTTTGCAAAGCTGAAGCTGACCCTATTCAGCATTGCTCATATACAGTCGTATTTTCGAACAGCCACTTGAGCTTAAGATGGTATTTTTATAGGAGTAAGGATTTCGGTTGACATCGTCAAAATTAGCGGTAACTACGCGTCATCGAAGTGTCATTTCTAGAAGGAAGCGTCTACTATCACACACATAAGACATTCTGTAGTGGTTAGTGTGAAGCTTCCGGGGTAAACTGCTTTTTACAGTTATCCTACTGCATGCTATAATATTAAAAGTTTCTTTATGGTTTCCCTGCAACGTATATGTAAACGATTAGTTCATTTAAGTAACCCTATTGCATTCTCCCAAATTCCCAGATAGCAAAGTGACAATAAGATAATATTTCGCATTAATTTTCATAGCACCCCGGCGATCGCGTATTTTCACGAGAAATGCCTATAACAATACACCATCAACAGAGGCATCCATACCATCGATACAATAACAGCCTCACGAGCTGTTTCGAGGCTGGAGACGAAGCATGCAGCGTCATGTGTGGGACGGTGAACTTCTTGTCCAAACCTCTTATTGTGCTTATACGCATGAAGCGAGGAATCACGCAGTCATGTGCCACCGAAGTGGACATTCCCGTACGATTTGTTTTCGTTTATATGGGCCCTGTGTCAAATGAATTACGCTATACCAAATTGGGAAGAGTCTTCGCAATCATGATGAGCAGCAACGTAAGTTACAGTTAGCATAATACCACGCAGTTCTAACTGTCTGAGAGATTTGCCTGAAACACATCGCTGCATTGTGTTATCCAAGTATATATCAGCTTAGTCATTTTAAAGCTTGGTTAACATTTTACATCCACTTTAATTATCTTATTAGTTCCTTGTTTATGTGCATATTTACTTTTTTTCATAAGAAGAAAATATAAGCCCATCCTGTGACAACCATACAGAGCAGTTAAATCCATAGGAGCGGGTGAGAACGTGTATTCGCTAACCGAATTTGGAGCGGTAATTCGCAAGTTCCTTTTAGAGAGACGATAATTACGAGCGTTTATACGTCTAGTTCCAGTGTCTGTGATGCAGTGAAAGGGGAAAGGAAAGTTTTTGTCCTGTTGCACGTGCCATACACAACTTACCACTGAGGATTTTCGACTCGTATATGAATGAGGTGACAGAATTCTCAGAATTCGCACAACAGTGGCACTGAGAGCATGAAGTAGAATGTCAGCTTTTCAACAATTTATCACTGGGAAAAGTATTAGGAAAACTGACCAGACAATCAACGAAACATCAATGCTTCCCATTCTCTATTTAGTAATCCCTCGCCCCATCTTCCTCCTCCTCCTACATTGCTTCGATAACATAATCAGGATACCTTGTTATCACTCAGTCCCTCCACCGCCGACTTATCGTGGAAAGAGCACACGGTTACGTTAATCATTATTGTGCGTTACACACAGATTGACGGATTCGTTCATACTTGCTAGAAAAAAGGGCGGAACGGCATTTAGTTTGATGAAGGTCGGTGCGTCTACCATGTGAACGCCACGAAGTCACACAAAGCTGGAAATCATGTGTAACTAGGGTAGCACCTGCATGACAACATTTCGGCGGATTTCATGTTGCTTATGTAATTAGACTGACTCAACAAAAGGCTTTGCTTAAACAGGTACCCATAACTGGAATTATTAGCATTCAGGATACGTATACAGGGTGCTTGCTATTCAGGTAAGGAAGCGAGACAAGCGTAAGGTGGGTAAGTTACCTGTACTTGGTAGTTAAAAGAATAGAAGACACTAAAGTTAACACCAGTACTTCAATATACGCAAACACTGATAATGGCCGCCCCCCTATAACTTAGCCTTATTCTGTATCCGGTGAAGGATGGAAACCAGTGGATCAAGTGACTTTAGTTTCTCATTGTCAACAGTTAAAGGACCAGTAAACAGCCAATGACCCAGTTAATGTACACGACACTCTCAGACGACAATGACCTTGCGGTGTTGAGCTCGCTGCATCAAGATCATCAACTAGCACGATAAAGCTGTTCACACCATAGAGATGAAATGAATTTGCTTTGAGCCAGGTTACAAAGCTGTCTTGCGTGACCTCGTAAAGGAAGATGGTATGGGGTTAGAAATGGAAAGGGGCAAATGAGACTACTCCAAGGGATCCCATTCATTAAGGATACTATACAATAATAATAAAATACGTCGGGAATAGGGAAAGAAAACGTCCTCACAAATCATGGGAGCCACTCTACTGGCCGATAGATGTTGCGGGAACGTCAAGCCATTACACATAGATACGCAACCGCTGCACGAACTCCAAAACTCGCTTACGCAACCAGAAAAGATGGCCGCATGTCACTTGTAATGCGACCACCCGACTGCCGACTCATGATGTAGTTGAGTTTCGTGAACTTAAACGTTCCGCCGGAACTCAAGCCCGGCATAATGAGTAATTTGTGCTACAACTCAGGGGGTAACTGAACTCCGTGTCGCCCTCTACTGCGTAGCAATAGCTCGGTGAAATGCCTGTCTTTGATCTTTCTGGTCGGGATGCAGTCGCAGGGGTTAAGGTTCATCTCCTATTGCATGCGTCTCCCAACTGACAACCTTATGTCATCATCTTGACGGCGGCTAGGCTTCACAGGCGTTATCCCGTGCTTGGTCCGGTGCCTATTCGTCCACACCACGATCCCAAGTGACCGTTTCATCTCAGCGCGTCCAAAGAAAAGTTGGTCGGTAACGGCATGCCTTACAGAAAAGAGCGATCATCGGAAGCGGACTTCTCGTCAAAATAGCGAACGCCGTTGGAAATTGGGTTTTGCTCGCCCAAAAACACTGCCTAACCACGACACGTTTCGATGTGATATGATCTCATCAGGTGGCGATAGCAGGCCTCGAATCCGTGACCACTGGAATAGAAGCCGCAATCTCTACCCCTTTGGCTACCGGGCAACGCTTGGTACAACGGTTACTGACTGGTTGAAGGGTCACTTTGGATTTCACGTTGTGTGCTTGGATTACAACGCGCAATCTCAATGTGGACCGCGATTCACATTGAAGCGAACCTTGGTCACTGCGATTGCTGGGATCGTAGCCGAAGCAGATGGAAATTCGGTGTTGCCTACCCGAAAACACTGTGCAAACACGACGCGTTTCGATCTGATTTGATCTCCTCAGGTAGAGGTAGCAAGCCTCGAATCCGCGACCATTGGAATAGTAGCTGAAACCTCTACCTCTTTGGCCAAGGTTCACTTCAGTGTGAATCGTGGTCCACATTGAGATTGCGCGTCGCAATCTAACCACACAACCTGTAATCCGAAATGACCCTCCAATCAGCACACGCAGTTGTTTTTGGCCTTTGGATAGCGAGATACTTCTGTAGCACTTGTTGCGTAGTGAATACTTGGTTCAGGCATCCGCGTCGTGGTTTAAAGCAAGTCCACCACTCCCTCATTCTTGATCTTGACGCTGCGGTGCATTGACAGAATGACAACCATATTATCTACTTCATACCTACCGCTATTAATCTCACCTTTTCTGGATACCTTTAACAACCGTGTATTGTGAGCTTTAGTTTGAGAGATGCTCCACACCTGAGAACCGTGACGTTCAGCGAATGCAGGCCATCTTCTACTCCATCACCTTTGCTTATGCACACTGTACGCAGATACAGTAAAGCACACGGAAGCACTCTGTTTGCGTTCCAACCCTGGATTTCGGTCACTGTAGCCTATGTACCACTGGGCTAACGTGGATGAGCACCAGACGGCGGTTTTATATGGCTTAAGAGACATGTTCTTTAGAAGTGTGTTGGATGGTCTGGCCTGAGATTTTGTAAACTTTTACCTGTTCATGTTGAAATGGTTGTACACCACTTGCTGTTTTACAACGGGGTTAGATGAATGCGAACAAGACTGAGGTTTCTGTCGTTAATTTGCGACGAATAAGTGACGATGAGCGACGAACTAGAGCTGGCTGAGTACATCATTAAATCTTCTCCCAACTACGGCTATCTATGTCGCCAAAGCCACTGAGCCAGATACCGTACACAAGAAAAGACTAGGATTTTGCCTCAACCCACGTGGTATTAGACAGCGACCTATCCAAGTTGGTGTTGCTGCTATAATCCAGCAAATAGCGGCACACATTATCTATTTTATGCAGGAGCAGGTAACTCATTGTAAGGTCGTCAAGTCTCCGACGATGCCTTCCAGTGCATAATTCTACAGTTTCAATCTCGACTTGTATTGAAGGTAGCGTGTTCCACTGACTTCATCGGAAGCTGGATGTTGTGACTGACCCAGGGAAACGATTTCGGATTTTGGTCGTGGCTGCGGAGCTTGGGCCGCGCAATCTATGTGAGGACGGGTGACTGGCGGAAAAAGCGACCTCTGTGTTTTATCGCCCTTCTCCATAGTCCAACGTGTTCAAACTAGCTTTCTATGACATTTCGAATTGCTCGAAACAGCTCAACTTACTGCGAACAAATACATCCAGCTCTCGTTCAAGAGAAAATGGATGCACTACTGGGTATCATCCAAAGCACATAGAAGTGCGAGTGCCAAGACTAAAACCCGTTTCCATGGAGAAGTGGATGATACTGGTCGGTACCGGGGTGTCCGGGGTGCCAGGGAGGAGTAGCACCTCTTGTAAGAGACCTGCCTTACCCTCCGGGGTAGTTTGCCTATCTTTGGTCTCCACCTGTCACTCAGCTCTCACCTGTGGCTCCAAAAAGCTGCTTGCACACGGCAGCGGCCACAACCCGACCAGTCATCAGGCAGGCGGGCTAAACCAGGTGAGGGTAGCCGGGAATACTTTTCCCGGTGACTTCGTACTCACGTGCGACGTCAATCCTGACAACCTGGCGGAAGAGATCGACCCTTGATCCAGCTGCCAGAAGTTAAGACAATTTCCCAGATCCCTGCTGCCTTGCAGGTAGCACTTGGTTGTGTAAAGGCTAGTGGTAAACCCTCCAACAAAAGCCGGATGAGGTTGGGGACCTCATACTTACCCATAATCCCCACAAAACGTCATGACATGTCCGTTACCCGCGATTCTTCTCATGCTACGTCGTTCACGGTAGGCGACGCGTTCTGCGCTGACCCAGTGGTCAGAATGAAAAGTAAGCTATCTGGGTCCCTCAATCCCCGGAAGTCACTATTCATTGGATGTTGGAATGTCAGAACCCTGTTGGATGTCGGCAGCCAAGCGTTGATGATGCGCACGCTCCATGACTACCAGATCGACATAGCATGACCATCAGAATCTCCAATACCCGGCTATGGCTCTCGACAAATCGAAGTCCCTGGTGCGAAAACTACATATTTCTTTTACCACAGTGGGCCGGAAGATAATTCTGGCAAGCAAGGGGTCGCCATGGCTCTCAGTTGCTAGGCACACTACGCTCTCTTTTCATGGAATTCAGTATCAGCTAGAATAGCAGTTGCACGCTTCAAAGGTCACCCTATGAATCTGACCATAATCTATGCCTATGCGCCAACCCTAACCTCAGCGGAATGGGACAAAGACGAATTTTACGATACCCTAAAGACAGTGGTTAACCATGTTCCAAAACGCGAAATCCTCATTATTGCTGGGGACTGGAATGCACGAACCGGTCCTAGGAACGATCAAACCCGTCACATACTCAGGAGATACGCCCATGGAGAGCGTTGTGATATTGGAGACCGTTTGCTCAGCTTCGCCGACCTTAACCGGTTGTGGGTAACCAATACTCGCTTCCAGCATCCCAGGAAGCATCTTCTGACGTGGTACTCTAACGATGGTCGTACAGCAAGCCAGATAGACTATACCTTAATTCAATCCAGGTAGATGTCCGCCATCTATGACCGTCGAGTGTACAGAGGGACTGAAACAGGAAATAAAGGTGGTTCGGACCACGTAGTTCTGCGCGCTAAATTCAGACTCGGCTTGACAACGCACCGAAAGACCATTCCACCAAAGAGTATCAACACTTCCCCACTGGAAAAGACTGACTGCTGCCAATCCGTTGAGGCAGCAATAGAAGCAGAAATTTCTGCCAGTGCACTACGCCTCGTAATTGCAGAAGATGAATCTGTAGACGCTCTTTGGTCTAGGCTAACATCGTCAATTTAACGCGTCGCCTTATCTACCCTGGGCTCTACCTATAAGTCTATGAAGGACGGGATCACTGAAGACATTATCCGCTTGTCCGCTAAAGCGAGAGAAGCACGTCTTACGAATTCCCCAGACTACCATCGCTTGAGACGTGAGACAACCCCAGCACGGAATGATCGCAACCGCTACTGGTCTAATATGGCACGCAACACGGAAATTGCATCTAGATCTGGCCATTTCGGTCATCTCTTTCGTCTCGTCCGTTCAGCTTCCGGCAAGCCCCATTCACTATAGCTGATATTGCACAAATCGAAAGGCCAAATCATCCCCGATACGGAAGGAAAACTTTCCAGATCGGTAGAATATTTTAGCAACCTCCTAAACCGCCCACTTCACACCACCGCACCCACTTCAGCATTACACCCAGCCAGGATATGAAGCGGATTGCTCACCGCCATCTCCCACAGAAATTGCAGACCTCGTTCGTCACCTGAAGCCAAAGAAAGCCCTGAGAGGGAACGGGATTCCAGCGGAAATCTACAAAGCTTGTCAACCAGCTCTCCTTGATCATTTGCACGAGCTTTTCTGCTCGATACGGGAGACCGAAATCTGTCCTTCCTCGTGGAATACCTCAGTACTACTGCCATTTCCCAAGAAAGGCGACCGAACTGTGTGCAGTAATTATCTCGGGATTAGCCTAACCGATGTGGTTGACAACTCCTTCGCACGAATCTTGCTTTCCCGCTTTGTCAGTGAGAGGAATCTGCGAACTCACCATAACCAAGGTGGTTTTCGTCCAGGCAGAGGCTAAACTGACCCAATCTTCATTCTACGTCGAATACTCAACCACCGCCATCAGTTCCAGCAGCCCACGTTTGTATGCTTCGTTGATTTTCGAGCTGCCTTTGACTTAGTTGACCGCGAAGCAATCTGAAGAATCCTACTTGCTGATGGCGTGCCGGTTAAACTCGTTAACTCGATGAGATCATACTACCGTTGCACGAAGGCTCGCACTAGGGTCTAGGGAGAAGAAACAGAGGAATTCGCCATCAATACTGGAGTCCGGAAGGGTTGTCCACTTTCTCCCGTGCTGTTCAACTTCGCAGTCGACTGGGTTAGGCAACATGCCCTTGAGGGCTATCGTAGTGTTCAAGTTAGTCCTGACTTCTGGCTGTCACCTCTAGAATTTGCTGACGATATCGCCATCTTTGCGGAAGATGCTATATCACTTCAGTTAATGCTAAATCGGGTCGATCAATCAGCCGCCATGATCTGCCTGAAATTAATATATGCAAATACTTCTCATCATTAACCACCCAGTCCGTCTCGTCGCTCTCCTTACATGCACAAGTCATCGAATCGGTTCCTGAGTTCAAGTATCTTGGATCCATTATACACCCCAATGGTCAGACTACATCCGAAATCTGGAATTGTATTGACAGCGCTAGAAAGACCTTTTTACAACCGTGAAACACATTGTGGCGAAGGACCGAAATTAGTCTGAGAAAGAAGATCCGAGTGTGCTCAACCACCATTCTTGCCATTTTACTCTATGGTTGCGAAACATGGCCCCTGCGATCCGGAGACACCCGGAAGCTAGAAGCTTTTGACCATTGGTGTCTAAGGCTTATCTTGAAAACACAATGGCATGAGCGTATCACCAATGAAGAAACCCGTAAGTGGCGTTACGGTCTTCCGAAGCTCACCACGCTCCTCCAAAGCCGCAGACTTCAGTGGTTCGGTCACGTCCTCCGCAGGTCAGACACTGAATTCACTAGGGCCGTGGTTTCACCCTCACCTTGCCAGGGTTGGTGTCATCGCCAAGGTGGACAATTGAAAACTTGCCCGTCTGCAGCGAAATCGGATTTCGATCTTCTGGGACTCCATGTTGTGCATGGTGCTCGTCACTGGAGGAGCCATTGGATCAGTATCTGCGTGGAGCTTTCCGCCGATCGCCGCGCTTGGGCAGCTGCGATTCACCACATTCAAGAAGCCGGCTCATTTTGTCGCAGGAGCTAGCCGCTGTAAACAAACAATCAAACAAACGGTACCGTTCAAGGGTGACACGATAGCGGAATGAGCTACCCGGAGAATTTCCATAATACCAGCAAGAACGTCGTTTGCTTCTGATCTGCGCGTGTTTCACCTCAACACCGATTTTTTCCAGCAATTCAATGACAGTTTACACCAGTCGCAGATTTATTTGCTCATGTCAAACAAAGTTTATTGGGAAACATGATGGGAGCATTGTCTAGCTTGGCTGTATGGCTGAGTGAGGAAGAACGTAACGGATGCAGTGTTGTCGTAACTATTAGATTCAGATAACCAAATCCATTCGCATGACGCATTCACACAAATCTACTGTGTACCTGGACCTTACACACGAGCAGTCTGATGCTGCGTGCTCTCCACAGCACAGGAAATCCTGATTCGTCCCCATAACCGGGACATACGTGCACAGAAAATACTCGTCCAGACTCTCTCATTACCTTGACCACAGGCCAGCACGACTAACGGTGACGGTCAAGCCACTTCACCCGACCTCACCTCTGTTATACACGCTGTGCCCGCAATAGACCGCTTAGTTAACGACTGCTGGGAAATCTGCACCCTTATGCCTGCTTTGCTTGAAGTCTTGGCCACCCCGATAGCAAGTAAAACAGAAGATGACTCAGCCGACCAGAGATTTTATTAGAAAAGAGAACGCGCAAATTTATAGGCAGCCAACTCCGCCAGGCGGTGTTTAGAGGATTGGTGAGACGGCGGCAGCGAAACGCTGTTACGGCGTACAGCTGACACATTATATTATTATTATTTTATTTAGCTTGGTTCTAATATGACTGTGGTCGGCTGAGTCTTCTTCTGATTCCCTCCTTTCGCGTTGATCAAGGTGTCAAGCAGAGCATGCGTAAGGAACCAGATTGACCAGCAGGCGTGAACCAACCGGTCGATTGCGGGTACAGCATTCTAACAGTGGCGACGCGAGTCCAACCGAACCCCGAAATGGCAATCAGCATTGAACAACTGCAGATGCTTTTGCGGCAACCCCTGGCGCATCCAAGGACAAGCTGATCGAGATGCTAACTCAGAAACTAACAGCGCAGTCAAGCCCAGTATGAAGGACAAGGGAAATTGCTCCCTCTCCAGAAACCCTGAATCTGCAGACCAGTGAGTTCCGTTATGACGCTGATGCCAGCATAACATTTGTTACTTGGTTCTACAAGTATAATGGCATCTTCCGGGTTGATTTCGCCAACCTTCCAGCCGTAAAGAAGATTCGACTAATGCTGCGGAAGCCGTGTGATGCCGAACACGAGAAGTTCACCAATTTTTTCTCACCTAAAAAGAGTACCGGTGTATAGTTCGAGGAAGTGATCGCAGTTCTCCGGCAAATATTTGGAGAGTAGACACCTTTGTTCAACATCTGGTACAAGTGTTTGCCAATAACAAAAACCAGACGAAGTCTGGATCGACTATTCCAGCTTTGTGAATCGCGAGTGCGAACGGCCACAACTACACAAGATGACAAGTGATCAGCTTAAATGTCTCCTATACGTTTGTAGCCTACAAGCATCCGAAGACGCCGGCATTCGAACAAGAATACCGAACAACATTGAGCAGAATCCGGAGGTCACATTGCAGCAAGTGACCGGTGTGTGCCAACGCATGACGAATTTGAAGCACGATACCGCAGTGGTTCAGCAGTTGTCTAACCAGAACAATCCAGGTTATGTCTGTGCAGTCAACCGTACTCCCCAAAAAGAAGCTCCCCACGTGAGTTCACCGCATTCTAAACCTTCCTCTGCATGTTGGTTTTGAAGTGAGTAGCATTTTGCCCGCAAGTGCCCATTCAAAATTCACACTTGCAACCGCTGCGGGGGAAAAGGGCATAAGGAGTCATTTCGCCTGTCGACTTGTCCAATTTTGACCAAGAAGATGTGTAACAATGCTAAATCGTTCTGGCGTCCCAATTTGACCAGATCTATCACCACAACCTTCAAGGTTGACGGGGCCAGCAAGCGCAAATACGCAATAGTGAAAATCAACGGCTGCCAAGTCAAGTTACAAATCGATGCGGCTTCAAATATCACCCTGATATTTCGGGACGCTTGGTGCATGCTGGGGCGACCGACACTCATACAGACGGGCCACACGGCACGGAATGCTTCAAGAGATACGTTAAAATTGCTTTGTGAACTGAATTGTCAGATAATCTTCTGCGATAAACAAATCCAGATGACATGTTTCTTGACAGACCAGCCGGGGTTAGATTTGTTGGGGCTCGACTGGACAGATGAATAGCAACTACTTGATCAACCAGGGAAGAGTATAGGTCAGCCACCGCAAGTCAATCTGCTATCGCAACCGTCGACATCAAGCCCGATGTTTCAAAATCAGCTTGCTGGGATAAAACTACCTTACAACTCAATGTTTCCACCTGGTCTCGGATGCTGCAACATAGCTACTGCCGCGTCGAACCTTAAACCAGATGCCTAGCCAGCCTTTAAACCAAGACACACGGTGCTCTAAGCAAACCAGTCCTTAGTGGAAACAGAGTTAAACCGACTACAATCTGAAAGGATAATCGAAAGAGTTCACTATTCAGAATGGGCAGCACCTATCGTGGTGGTAAAGAAAGGAAACGGTGAAGTCCGGAATTGTGCTGCTTTCTTGACAGGTTTGAAATTTGTGTTGGAAGATCATTAGTAACTTCTGGAGGTACCAGAAGACTTGTTCAGCAAACTCAATGGAGGAAATGTTTCATCAAACTTGTCCTAGCTGATGCGTGTCCGCCAATTCCATTCGTTCATCATCGCAATACATTACTGACAGTAAATACCCACCTGGGAAGTTTTCATTACAACCGGCTGCCGTTCGGAGTGAAAACCGCACCGGCCATTTTCAACAAATAATGCATATCATGCTGAGCGATATTCCAAATACCGCAGTATACCTGGACGATGCGTTGATTATGGGCTCAGATCCGCACTACTTGATACAGACGCTAGAAAGAGCGCTTTCGCGTCTCGAAGAAGCTGGATTCCTATTACGGGCTGAAAAATGTGAGTTCCTATTAGAAAGTGCCAAATTTCTTGGGTTTATTATCGACAAACATGGCCGGCGCCAGGATCCGCCAATATTGAAGCCCTCAGAAAGATGAAGCCACCAAAAGACATTGCAGTGCTCCGCTCGTTAGCCATTATAGCGCTTTCTTAGCAAGCCTTTACCAAACCAGACGTCCGCTGAATCAACTACTGACAAAAGACAAGGGTTGGAAATGGACGGAGGAGTGCCAGCAGTCTTTTGATGCAGTCAAAACAGCCCTCACTTCTGATCTACTATTGAGTCACTTCAATCCGAATTTCAAAATTGTCGTCGCTACGGATGCTTCTGATTATGGTGTTGGTGCAGTTATCTCCCACATTCTTCCGCTTGGAGAAGAAAAGGCTATTGCGCGCGCAGAATGGTCACTAACGGCACCTGAAAAGCACTATGGCCAGATAGAGAAGGAAACGCTCTCGATCGTTTTCGCAATGAAACGGTTCCATAAGATGCTGTATGGCAGACATTTCACACTCCTGACTGACCACAAGCCACTTCTGTCGATATGCAGATCAAAGAAAGGAATTCCAGTTTTTGTGACAAATCGATTGTAACGATGGGCGACCATACTACTAGTGTGCGACTACGTTATACAGTATAAACCTATGCAACTAATCGGTCAAGCGGGTGTCATGTCAATTCTCATCAATTCACACTCAAAGGAGAACGATAATTGTGTGATTGTGGCTATGAGTTTCGAATCAGAAGTCCAACGAATCCTGGCTGATAATCTAGGAAGACTACCAGTAACAGCCAACAACATTCGTATGGTGGCATCACGGAATAGTATCTTAGAGAAAGCAATGCAGGGTGTACGAACATGTTGGCCAAAGTTAGGCATACCGATGGAGTTGCGGCCGTTATACAATCGACCTGGATCCCTGTCAGTCCTAGACACTTGCCTGATGTTTGGAGATCGAGTGGTGGTGCCAAAGAAATTACAGAGGCAAATATTGCAGCAGTTTCACACGATGCTCCCTGGTACCAGCCGCATGAAAGGCTTGGCACGCAGTTTTGTTTACTGACCTCAAATGAATACGGAAATTGAAAAATTTTGCCAACAGTGTGAACCTTGTCAACTTGCAGCGAAGGCCCATCTCAAGTATCAGTGGCAACCATGGTCTTAAGCAGAGGAACCATGAAAACGAAATCAGTTAGACTATGCAGGACCAATCAATGGCCAACCTTATCTCGTTTTGGTCGAGTCATTCACCAAGTGGCCTGATGGGATTTCGGTAAACAATCCGACTGCCCAACACACTGTGCGCGAGCTGGAAAAGCTGCTCCGATGTTTCGGCCTGCCAGCGATGTTAGTGACGGACAATGGAACGCAATTCACCTCAACTTCTTTCCGCGAGTGGAGCAAGGAAAAGGGAATTCAGCAGATATTCTCACCACCATATCATCCGCAATCAAACAGAAAGGCGGAAAGGCTCGTGGATCCGTTCAAACGTGCACTCAGTAAATCAGGGCAAAGCAGGACTTCACAGGATGCAATTCAATCTTTCCTGTGCATGTATCGGAACGCTCTGAACCCAAACATTCCTGATGGGAAAGCCCCCACAGAAGTACTATTTGGAAGAAAGATCCGGACGTTCTTCCATAACCTTTTATCAGGGAGAATGGAAAAACACGACTGAAGTCACCTGGAGGAAGATCGAAGTCAGGCCTCGTGACTTCAACGTTGGTGACATGGTTTACCCCCGGGATGTTCGAAGACCGAATGGGTGGTCCAGCGGTACTGTTATCGGCCGGGAAGGCAGAGTTATCTACGGGGTGATGCTTGGGCGTGAGAGGTGGATTAGGCACATCAATCAGTTGAGACCGAAGCATGGCAAAACCCAAGATCCCCATGAACCACCAGCTTTTTTTTAGGACATTCTACTAGAGCGTTCGGGCTGGAAGTTGAGGGTCAGCAACCCGGTAAGACACAACAATTGGTGAGGACATCAGATGCACAATGCAGGCCAGCTCGGAAGAGGAGACCACAGTGTCTGCAAATCGATCCCCGGGCGATAAGCTACGAACACAATCAGGTTCGAAGTGTTTGCAAGCTGACTCAATTCGGTAAGGTAGGTGACAGCTGGACGCGAATGCTGGAGGCTAACTCCAGCGTGTTCGCCTCAAAGCGTGCTTGGGACAGACCCCGCGAGCGTATTATTACGGAGCAGCCAAAAGCTGATGAAATCGCGCATCAGACATCATGCGTGTTGGCAAGGCCTGACCGGAAGCTGATGAAATTACGCGTCAGACATCATGTACTTTGTCATGCCCCGGGTAGGCGGATGAAGACTGGCGTGCCCGAGCAAGGCGGCGAACAGGCCAGTCGGAGCGGGCAGTCAAGTGTGGAGCGTGGGCGTACGAGGAAGACAGGTAGCCAAATCCGTTAGGCGGTGTTTAAAGGATTGGTGAGACTGATTTATAAATATGAGCGTTCTCGGTTCTAATACCACCCTTTGTTAGGCTCAGTCTCCTATTGTTTCCTTCCTATCGGGTTGGCAAAGGCGTCAAGCAGAGCAGGCGTAAGGGCGCAGATTTACCAGCAGGCTTGAACCAACCGGTCGATTGCAAGTACAGCTTTATAACGACATCAAAATGATCAATCGCCCAGTCTTATTTATTGGGCATTTTGCCTCGGATCACGATTTGTCACAACGAGACTTAGGCCACACCTTTGAATGGTTAAAGGCAAATCTACTTTAGTTTAACGCGGAGTACTGCAAAAATGTACGTGTACGCCCCAAGCCCACATCCGCATACTAATTTGGAGAGATTTTGAAAATCGCTTGACAGAAGAGCGACCTCGGGTGGTGATGCAAAACGATCTCGGTTATTCTGCGCTAGCCCTGACGGCGTTCAACACCGCTAACCAACGTTTTGGTTCCTTAAAGAGGGCGTTCGAGAGGTTTAACACCTACATTATTCCTCGAAAAGCTTCACACGGACGCGTTCAAGATCTAACTTGCAGCGCAGTTACAACAATCGGTCTAATGCTCTCGCAGCGGTAGCGGAGAGTCTTCTTTACAGAAAAGTAAACGCGTGGGTCCCCTTCAGCCTTTTCGTTAAGGCAGAGAGAAGACAGAGGTTGCGATATGTTAACATTTCGATTGTTCTCTTCAGTCGCATACACAGTACGAGCAGAAGCACACAAGGGATTAAATACATGGAAAAATAAGCACCACCAATTAAAATGCCACGGTAAAGAACATGGCAACCGAATTAGATTGCCTCACAAATTTCTGTGCACATAGCACAGGTTGATAGGCTTTAATCAGCAACGCCTCACTAATTGTTGTCTCTACGCTGCAAGTTAGCTGTTGAACGCCTCCGTGTGAAGTTTTTGTGGAATATATCCGCTAAGGTCCCTTCCCGCCGCGATTCGCCAAGACCTTGTCTAGGAACAGGTTACCGATAAACAACACCTACATCTTTCCCAATTGCTCAATGCCTATGTGAGGCCTCATGTAGAGTACGCGATCCTGTCTTCTGAACCCTGGTTAAAACGAGTTATGGTTGCACTGTAGACACCGCAGCGAAGGGCAACCACAAATATAAAGAATTTGTTCCACTTGCCATACCATCTGCGACTGAATGTCCTGGGAGTGTACAATGGAAATCATCGCTGTCTACGGGCCACGTCATCCTTGCGTTTCAGATCTTGAAAAACCTCGGTTACCTTTGATGCCATCTGAAAGTTTACCATCGCATAAAATTGTGGGGCCACCAGCTGCAATTGTTAATTCAGTGCAGTAATTCTGAGCCAAACTCACAAGATTCGTTGCCCGGGTGGTCACAGCATCCCCACACTATACCGAAGCCTAAGCATTCTTTCCACCTGGCTCTCCATATGGCCTTACAGAGTTCCATGTTCGCACTGATGCAGATCGGATGAAAAGCATGTCTGGCCCGCACGCCTTTTCAAGACTGGTATACGCCCCTACCTGCACTCACCACTGATAGGGAAACGTTAGAAGTGGTGCAGCGTTTTGTCTACCTGGGAAGTTGCATCACTGCTAGTGGAGCTGTCGGAACCGAGATTTCGATGCGTATTTCAAGAGCCCGTCTCGCCTTCTCCAGGCTGAGGCATTTATGGCGCCGCCATGACATCTGTCTCTCCATCAAAGGGCGGGTTTATATTGCTACTGTCCGCGCTGTACTGTTGTACGGTTGCGGGACCTAGTCTGTTCAAACCGTTGACCTGTTCTAACTGTCTCTCTTCGAGAACCGTTTCTTGTGGTCCACCGCCCGCGTGTGGTGGTTGCACCACGTAACCAACGTTGAAGTCAGGCAGCTTGTCTTGGGTGGAGACAGCCACTCCCTTGAGGCGCTTGTCTCTACGCGCCATCTACGATGGGTTGGACACGTACTGCGTATGACCGTTCAGCGTCTTCCGCATCATACCTTTTTCTCGGTCGCTGGACAGGGTTGATTTAGGCGGTGTGCTGGACAGCCTACAACTTGGGGAAGCAAGAGGAAAAATCTGACAAAACAATTGGCTTCAGTTGGTTCTTCTCAACACTCTGGACGGGGTCCCAGCGATGCTGAGTGCCTCTGGTTAGAAACATTGGAAGTCATGGCTAGAAACAGAAGTCAGTGGCAGAGGTATCTGCTCATTGCAGTGATGCTTCTTCCCTCCCAATAAAAAACAGCAAAACGACTTAGAAACGGTCTGTGGGAAAATTGACAACAATGTTTGTTTTCTTTCTTCGTTTACTCTAATCATGCTTTCCTTTTGCACCATGGTTCCGATGACGCAATATCTGCACAGAGATTGCGATCATATATATATATATATATATATATATATATATATATATATATACCAAATACAGGCGGCGGAATGCTGCCGAAATTATTTTTCTCTCCGAATTTGTTATTTGTGGAACGTTCTTCCTACTACTGTCAATTCTGTGCCCAAGTTACCCATATATTTAAATACTACTTGACCTTGCATCACACCACTTTCATTACTTGAATTGAATTCTGCTAATCGAGTAACGACAAGACGAAGCACAACATTGTGATCACCAAGCCCCGCGAAATCAGGGTAAAGTGATTACTTGTGCGTTTACGAGGATAATATGGTGAGTCCACAAATGCGCCTTCCACTCTACTCTCACTACTTTTTGGACTTATTCACACCAACCTGCCAAGCTTTGACTACTTTTTTACCGGTATTATACCATTGTTCCATTGATTATATGCTAAACAACAGTGGATGGATTACGCTAGAGATTTTGCCAGTACCGTGGGTACTGTTGCCAGCGGTTTTGAATGAATAGAGTCCACTCCAGAAGAGCTGTGATCAGGATAGACAGCAGTTTTCCTAATTTGGGCTTGAGCGGTAAAGAGAATGCAACTGAGTCATGGTGGCAGTACAGTAAAGTAGAGAGATTATGAGATGGCAGAACTGGTTTATTGTGCGGGAGCACAATGCAACTGCAATGTGCTGACTGTTTCTGTAGTTATTCTCGGTGGACCAGCAATTTTACCAATAGCAGTAACTCCGGGCTGCAGCCTTCAAAGACCATTCATCTTTTTAAGCCGCAATTTAGAGTTAACACGAAAGATATCCTTATTCCGCTGTTGCTCAACTTTGTCACCTCGGAATGATCAGGTACAGTGGTTAGTTTTTTCACGATGGCTTCCCAAATATCTTACTTTGGGGAGGTATTTTTGTTAGCATTTTGTTTACTCTCCATGAAAATTATGTATAGACCCACTGCAGATGCATGGTACTGGAACATCGCCGAACAGTCTAGTGAAAATACATGCGAATTCGGTCCGGGCGACTTCCGACAGGAAATGACCATTTTGTGCCACTAGAACGACGACGCCAGGTGTGAAACTTGATGATTCGCGAAAACGCAGTACTCTCATTCTGATGTTCTTCATAGCAGGTGATTTTATTACAAACGGCGGAATCATCACTGACCCAAAGGACAGTCTGTGCATAATGTATCGGTCATTTTTACTCGCTGGCCAACAATGGCCTGCCGGGATAATCTGTAACTCGTTCCAACCCAGTGAACGGAATAACATAGGGATAAAGCGGATCATCAGAATTGTGTCTGAGGTTATAAAACATTAGTGGCATAGCTGCTGCTAACTTTTAGATTGAAGGCTGCGGAAGGCGCGTGTGCACTGCGAACTTTGCGCGTAGGAGAAACAGACAGTTACCAAAGAAATGAGGTATGTACAGTGGTCTGGTTTTGTTTATACATCTTGCTGCATCTAGTGAATGAGATGGTTGCATTACAATCAAGCGAACGATTATCTGAACGCAACAGAAGCTTGACATAGCATTCGTAATTGGTTGTCGGTGAGGATAGTGCTACGGGCCGAAGCGGAGGTTTTCAACCAATATGTTCTCTCTAAGAGTCCACCTCCAACTCAGTGGGAGCTAGATAATAGCACACAGATTTGCCTTACCTTTAGCCACTAACTGATATTTTCCCAGAAGCTCAATAGGTGCCACAAGACCTCATTACTAACAGCTCTATGAGTGGATAGCATACGAAAGCTGTTGAACTGCGATATGTTCAAGTCCAGTAGCAATGACAAACTAAGCTTTGCGACCAAATTAACGCTACATAAGTTATGATACACTGATTTTCCACATTTCAGAAACATGGCATATATCGGATGTAAAATAAGCGGCGTAGTCTAGACGGCGTTTTGCTAGTAGTATCAGTTCATCTCTTGACCGAGAACATCTGTCCTTGACTTGTGGCTAGTGGAAACGGCAAAGTAACACCTTCTAACAGTGCTGAAATAGGCATAGCGCTAAGTAGATTGTCAACTGTTCCCTACCGAAACTGTTGCACTCAGATTGGATGAGTTACATTTGTTGGATTGCGACTAAACGACATGTAACACTGCATTCCACTGCGGGTCTCTACCATGTGTGAACTTATCAGGTACAGACAGCAGCAATGCGACTCGAGGACGCTGGTTACAGCGAGCAACGTTCGTGCGTCTTAGTTTTTTTGTCTGGTTCTGTTCATGTTACTCCGATTAATTGTTCTGAGCAGGTGTATACCTCGACAGTTTAGAACAATATGCATGGCCCTGGGAATCGTATTATTGTCATGCATTAATGATATCACATCATAATGTTGCGCTTTTCGGGGAACACAGCTAAGTGACATGTCTGTATCTGACTGTGTGTATGTGAAGACTGCAAGATCGCGAAAATGACAAACAGACAAGGTGACGTCAAAATCGTTGCAATCCCCAGACTGGATTACCGTGTCACAGGAATGTAAATGAGATAACTCCTCTAAACTGCATTGTGGTGCTTAGAGACAGGTGCCTAGACAGAAACACTAAGGTTGTCATTTCACACGTGCCGACCGATGTAAGATACCATGCACTGCCACATCTGCGGTAGGTAGTGAATAAAAGGCGGTCTAGATGAGGGGGTCTTGGTGTGCTGTAGATGCTATTCTGGCGATAGTTCCTTTCAAGCATGTGAAAACAGTGTTCGTTGCAGTCGGTAGCTCGCGTTTTCTGAACTTTCCTTCAAG
The DNA here is from genome assembly GCA_944474145.2 of Dicrocoelium dendriticum. Lineage (NCBI taxonomy): Eukaryota > Metazoa > Platyhelminthes > Trematoda > Plagiorchiida > Dicrocoeliidae > Dicrocoelium > Dicrocoelium dendriticum. Next base: position 99,606,851 of record OX104063.1, read on the forward strand.
TACGCGACGCATGCTGTGGTATGCGACCGAGGCAAATGCTAACAGAGCCATAAAAATACCCCAATTATTTAAACAAATGCGACTTGACCCAGTTAACGCTAGCTTTGATTTTGTTTTCAGTGGATCTGCACATGCAGAGAAGGTTGTTTTGTTGGAAAAAGTTGAGCTATGTTGACACCGAACGGCCTCCGCATGGTGCCCGTTGGGTGGCTCGGATTTACCCCGTTCCAGTAACTAGTTCGGCGGCAGTCTTCCAGTACGTGTGTGTTTTCGCCTGGAAAGCGTTCTCCCTATAAAAAACTACAACTATTTGTTTAACAACACTGCGATGTGGCGGTTGTGAGGAGATAAGTTACAGTCCCTTACTTACCCGGATAAGTATATCCAATTCAAGGATATCAGTCATTCCTTCTCACAATGCCGACTCTATTTAACACAGTCAAAAATTCAGCAGGCACATATGCGAACCAGTCACACAGTTGCACACACACACACACACACACACACACACACACACACACACACACACACACACACACACACACGTACACCTCCACACTTACATTAATAGATCCAGTGCCATGGAAAGCATGTTTTATTTTGCATATCCCCCGAACACTTTTTACACACTTACCATAATCATACATGTGCTGGCGTGCAGCTCCTTATTGAGAATAAACAACATATTTATTTACTTTGTTCGACTTGTCATAAATGACAAAGCTTCATCCAGTCGTGGTGTTAAATGCTATCCACGTGAAGAGTTGTTAATCACAAAACTACCTGTGTATGCGCAGGAGAGATATAAGTTGCGACAGGTTGTAAAAGTAGTGACGGAATGTCTCCGCGGTATTTTCAAGATTCGAAATTCAGCGGAACACAACATTGTAGTTATACTAGTTGTAATGGTGCACGCCTTTTCCACTGGGATGCGGTTGTATACGCAAACCAAATTTCCTGATAGATTAACAATGCGTGGGGCAGTCAGTGGTTAGGTGTGGCAGCGTTCTTCAACAAACGATAGCCATCACACCGGAACTGCTCATCCGCGGTCTTCTTCAAACCTTGTGGGACAGCGTCACATATTTATGATACTATGAAGATGGTACATGCGACTTGAGTCAGCTACTGCAAAACGCGGTTTATCTCCGTTGGACACTCTAATCCAGGGGTTTCCAAACATTTTGCAAGAAGGGCCACGTTTTCTGAGGTAAAAATATGTCGAGTCACATTCAGTCTGACATTAATAAGAAAAATTACACATGTACAAAAATAGTCCAAGCCTGAATTTATTATTTCATAGTGAGGCCGCGGACCAGTTGCAAACTTAACGTGGGCCGCATTTGACCTGCGCGCAGGGCTATGGACATCCCTGCTATAGCCAAATTTACACGTGATGTTTGTCACTATCGTGGCTGATGGAATTTCAGCGACTTGTTCTACCACTTGTGGAGTTGATTCACAAGCTCTTATGGTATGTAGGTACATCTACGATAACGACGGTAGGGTTAGTTAAGGGAGCCTGAAGAAACGTATTTAGCCTCTTAACTTCCTACGATCATTCACAACTTTGTAACGGCGTTGATTAACAAACAGTCTGAAGTGTCCAAGAAAACCGTTAGCAGTGACTGTTAACAGTGCGACGTCAACCGTGAAAACCCCTCAGGAGACTTTGTATGGACATCGACCCAAGTTTACGATACACGGACCGTATGAAGCGATCGACGAGACGTTAGTAGCGCACAGTTACTGCTTTAACTATGAATGCTTGTCTTGTTCGTTTAAAGGGGTCTTTCTGAATTTCCTTAAGTACAAATACGGAAAATATGCAAGGACGCCGATTCGACTCCATCAGAGACAAGGATTTCTGCAAATCCATAGGAACGTCGTAGTCCATTTATACAACGGTGCTTTAAAATGACTCGTCCGACCAAACATCAACCGTTGTGGTAAGCTGCGCCCGCTGTCACTCACTTTGTTCGACAAGTGTAAGTCTGAATATTGTTCAAGTTGGCATACTAACTGACAAGCCATCGTATCAGAGAATTTGCTGGTTGGTTGCGTCCGGCCATACTGCGTTTGTAGCGCTTACTTATTCAAACTCTACCCGTAGCTGAATCGCGATGCCCATCACTGGATAAAGCAAGTAATTTGGTTTCGCTACGTTGTAAAACTAGAGGAAACATTACGACTGCCGTATAGCCATGGTAACCACAAATGGCTACGATACTAACCTTGGATTAGCCTATGCATGAAAGCAACCAGTTTTGTGGTGGGAGTATTTGAATTGTGCTAGGTAGCTACTCGGCGATTCTGGATTGAAACTTTTACACCTCAAAATAACCGGAATAGATACAGATGTTTCGATGCTTTTCCTTTTCAACATAATCACCCTCAAACATGACATACTTGTTCCATCGAGGCTGAAGCGTCTTTATCTCTGTGAAAAACTACTCTTCGGATTGGGACTCTAGAAATGCTTCTACGTCACTGCCGTTGAGAAAATGTTGGCCAGCTAAATCGTTTTTCAATTTTGGAAAGAAGTCGAAGTCAGAGGGAGCCAGATCTGGTGAATAGGATGTGTGAGGAAGAAGCTGGAGTCGACAATCGTGGATTGTTTTCTGAGCAATAAGAGAGGTGTGAGCTGGGGTATTTGTCTTATTTAAAATGAGTCCTGTTGTCAGCATACCAGTCATCCTTTCTCGAAATTTTTTTCTGCCACGTTTCAAGAGCTTCCAGCAATACCTTCCAGTGATGATATGGCCTATTTCAAGGAACCAAATCATCACATCTCGGCAAGCCCAAAATCGGATCTCATCACCTTGCCAGTTGACGGTATAATCTTGGATTTTTGGCCTAGGAAATGATGCACGCTTTCAGTGCTTTGATAGTCCTTATCTTTATGGTTGAACGTGATGAATCGTGCAATAACATCATCGGTATCTACCTCACACAGTTCGACATCACAAGTCGAAAACTTCTTTGCTCATGATCCAAAAGATCTGGCATGTATCGAGCAGAAACTTTTGAGGGGGTCTGGCTCCTTCGTGAGAATATTATCTGCTCGCTCCTGGGAAATACTCAACCATTTTGTTACCTGACGAATTGTTACTCGGTCATCTTGCATGATCATATCTATCACTAGGCCAAGATTTTCTTTGGTGGCGGCGGTGGACGGTCTCTCCGACCTGGGCTCAAATTCAATACTCTCCCTGCCGCGATTCACCTCTCGCACCCAACCTTTAACTGTTGCATACGAAAGGGCATTGTTATATGATGTATTAAGCATATCTTCGTGAATTTCAGAGGGTGACATTACTTTGAGATAGAAATATTTGATTACTGCGCGTCAATACAAGTTTCCCATTTTCACAGAATCACAAAACTTGATTACAACAAAAAGCTGTTAAAACGAATAAGGAAAAATTATACATTAAAAAATTAAGTTGGGTTCTTCTGCTATGTTAATTTTGCGCCAATCTCAAAAGATTTCCTTCACCATATATATATATATATATATATATATATATATATATATATATATATATGCTCCATGCTGAGGCTGATGTTGCATTCTTGGTGCTTCTTCGCCGCAGTTTGGCTAAACCAACTTACACTTATACTAAGTCTTTTTAAGCTGGATAAATTTCATTCCATTGTATTTGGTTTGTTCTGCCTACCTGAATATTTTTCCATTAACTGACCACGTGGGTTAGGCTAATTGCGCTTATCTTCGATAACTTGGTTGCGTTTGTAGCATGTTTAAGTAACTCGTGGACATTTCTTACTTATCGCAGATTCGTTGCTAACCAGCTTACTTCTTACGCTAATTTAGCGAAGAGTTGTGTCGCCCTATCTTTATGTATTATTGGATTTATTTTATTTCATCTTGTCGTTTCAAGTGAATGGCTGTTGCTTGCTATCCCCGGTGTGGCTGCGCTTGATGTGCACGTTGACAATGTACCTACCTGTCTATTACCCACTACCTCGTCCAAACTGGGTCCAACAGACAGTTGGTCGTTGCTGGAGGGGACGGGGTGCACGGTCCTTGTGTCTGTGCTAAGCTGGAAGAGTGGTTCCATGCACTCACTGTGGAGCGGACTACTGTCCAACCACCGCCTTGTGTGTACTTGCTTCCCCAAATACAGCGTGGTTGTGTTTGCCTGTGAAGGAGTGTGGACCGGCTCCATTGATCAAACGTGGCTCTTAACCACATGCTTCCTTCGGATTTATACTGGATATGGGGTGTGTGGTTGGAGCAGTGGGTGGTGCAATGCAAGCCATCCGTAGTCACTATGTAGGCGCAGGCGTCCTGTGGTTGTCCTGTGGAGACCACAGTGACAGACAAATCCGAAACCGGATGCCGCCAGCCATATATATACATATATAGTAACGTCCATGCTGTACCATCGGAACGACACTGACAAATTGGATGGTGAACTTACGTAAAACCGAGCTAACATGTAACTTTGGTCCTTAGGTACGCGGCTGTGCCTAATTGAGCGGCTTCAGTAGGTCCCCTGCTGGACCTCACTCCTGAAACCTTACCTTTGAGTTCAGACAGAACAGTTGAGCACCGCTGGTGCTGTGGAACAAACTGAAATTCGGTGACGTACCCTCTGGTAAACTATATTCACGTTTCACTTTATTCAACATTCTGCGCTCCTGTGTTGCTTCTCTCTTCTCCCTACCAAGCACTACCAAATTCATTACTGATCCTTAAACTGGTGGTCACAACGAGTTTTGCGATTTTGTCCACCTGTGTAACCCAGCAGACAGTGACCACAAGCCCGGTACGCACGTTATCGACGAAGCGACACACCGTGGCTGAGCACCATGGGCAATCTAGAGTTGAAAAGGCGGAACAAAAGATCGCCAGTTGAAGTGGTGACGCAAGAGTACATCCAACTGGGTTAAGGTGAATGACTCAGGGGCAGCACGCTGAAATAGTCAATTTAAAGTTATCCAATGCAACCCAATTGTCTTAGGTGCAAAGTGAAGTGGAGGAGCGCAAATGGTTGCCTAAATTTCTTGGTTTCTTGTGGTGTCTTCTTCCATTGCAGTCATCAAGTGATCACTTTAATTAGCCAGAAACCCCAGTAGCTAGCTAGAGGAATCGACGAATGCCAAAGCGCAGCATCGGATTCGAGTACGTCCAAGTGGGAATCAACAGCCGTTAGGAGTTATACACAAGTTGCTTCCCACTGAACTCTAAGACATCAACCCGCACATCTAGTCCAGCAGTTCGACGAGTAGAAGAGTTGGCAACTAAGCGGCATCTGCGTCAGCGAAAATTCTGATGGGTCTTGAAGCACATGGTCGGGAAGTTTATGCCACACTCAACAACATCCATGCTTGAGGGATCAATAACCACTTAACACTCATCTTCCGCAATTGTGGCATCAAAAGTTCGGATCTAGGGCTAGCTCCTGGGAGCTCCAGTCAAGTGCGCATCGATCGCGGAAATTATTAGCTGAAGGTTCGCATCTGGTGTTGGCCGGATCAAACAAATATGAATGCAGATAAAGACGCGAAAAGCAAACTGACAATGCAAAAGCCACTCGTGAAATTTTGAGATCAGTGACCACATTGCTGGCAACAATAAGCAAACTAGATTTTATGGTGGTGTCCATTTGTAATTTTCACCATTATCCCGCCTTCACTATCATCTTATTGAAGGTACGCTAGGGGACGCATGTTGGGTGGTGCCTGAGATACTAAGTGGTAGCATACGTAAAACGTGCGAACTACGTGACGGTAGAAAATATGGAGACCGCTGGACCCAATGTGTATTGCACAGGCAACAAGGGATGGGAAGCGAATCAGCAAGGGAGAGGAGCGTGTAGCATGGGACTTACCAGGGTAGAATGTAAAGGCGGATGTACAGTTATTAATACAAATGGACGTGGCGAATGTTCAAACCGTAATAAAATCCAGTGTTATAAACTATAGAAAGAGTACGTTTTCAGGTGCACTACATCTTCTCTATCACTGGGTCTCCTCGTGCAGTCTGGTGAACGCTGAAATTATACCCACAAACTCGACATGACTCACCCGTTACCTGAAGGAATTCAGAAACTATCAACGAAAAAAGTTACGTATGTTATCAGTTGGCCGTTTTGGAAATGAAACGTGTGTGGGCACCTTTATGTTTTCTGGAGTGCGTGACCTACAGGAAGAACCTGCTTTGAAGAGTACAGATAGATAAATCAATACCATCATCCACGGCGTGTCTGGGCTTGAATCTTCCGATAGTTGAGAAGCTGAAACAAGATTTACAGTAGTGGTAGTTCGTCCATAAGCTATGTTTCCTGGACAAAGTTTATATCCTTTATACATGCAGTAACAGTTACAGTTACAGTAGCATTACACGCCCCATCTCACTGCACCTAGAATGCCACTTCGCATGGTGGTGGAACATATGCAACGAAACCGCCAAACTCGAAGAACAAATGAACAATTGCACAAAATTAAGCCAAGCACTATCGTTACGGTTGATGAGAACACATTGGCAAAGGTCTATGAGTCATCAGCGAATCATGTATCACCAATAATTACTGAGCTAATATTGCATAGAAATTCACTTGCCCCTTGCCTTTCAGCCGTTGTTTCGTGCCAATCTGTATGAGGCTCAGACAGTGGACGATGTGCTCAAGTCAACCGACCTGTTCATGACCGATGCATTGGTTATGCCGATAACAAAGTACGCAAATCCGGAGGCTCTAGCCGGTATGGTAAGGCAAATCGAAGCATATAAGCGTGAGATCACTCACCCCCGAGATGTGGACCGGCCAGTTCGGGGTAAGTATAAAACTTTGATCATTTCCATAATTCATGAACTCTAGGTGAAAGTTGCCGCACATCTAGTTTGTAGTTTGTTGCGCAACATTTGCCCAAAAACCAAAGAGAAACGCACCGCAAAATGGGTTTGTATGTCTATCGTACCAGTTCACATCGATAAGTATTTGTGGTCTAGACTGCTTGTCAATGAAAAAATGAGCTGAATCCTAAAGCAACCTACAAAACGCCGATCGCTACCACTGAAGAGAATGAACAATAAACAATGTATTTATGTGGGTTAAGAAGCGAAGTTTTACATGTCCCGTTGGTGGTTTTTAAGGGTTGCCAAAAAATAATAAGGCAGTGGGTTATTTACATTTAAAAGGGGACTTATCTTTTGTTTTCCTGTAGTCCTGCGATCGGTGTATTTTCACAGCACAAACATGTAACAGCAACTACATCCAAAATATATTCCAGCAGTGGGATGGAGATGTAGTGCTGAGTAACAAAGTGTAGGTGAGTAAGTGAGTCATCCAAACGTCATTTAAATATGAATAGTGATGGTGGAGAAATGACCGATTCTGGAAGATCATTCCACGGTTGACATACGCGGACGGAAATAAAATTTCTGCGACAATCCAGACGGCTGTCCTGTTCTGCCAGTTTTAGTGTGTGACCTCACAATTTGGTATTTCTGCTGAGTTGCAATAAAGAGCGGCACACAGTATGTGGATCTTGCAGACTTAAGTACACCATTATCAAGTCACCTCGTAAGCAGCGATAACGTCAGCCGAATAATCCCAAAAGTTTTAGCCTCTCCTTTTATGAAAGATAGTGCATTAGAATAAGGCCTTTTTGTGCTCGAGGTTGGGCTGCTCCTATGTACTGTGGTCTTGTTTTAGCCATGGGTGATAGACATGAATCGCATATTCGCCATGATGACGAATATGCGCACTAAGCATCTGCCGGAAAATAGATCGATCTATTTGTCCGAACGCCCGTCGTAACAGACCCACATGTTGGCTACCAGTTTTGGAGGTCTTCGCGGATTGCCCGGAACAATAGATCATCCTGAACCAGTACGCTGAAATCACCTTCGGTGGCAGCTCGCTGCAGCACATGTGTTACAAGTCCGTAACAATTGTTGCTCTGGTGTCATATGGGGAGAACTTTGCAGTTAGTCACGTTGAATTGCAGTGAATTCTGGATGGACCACTTATGTGCCGTGTCTAGATCACGCTAATGCATTTGCTGGTCAGTATTCCCCTGAACCTTGCGCCAAATCTCGACGTCATCGGCACACAGTGGGAAGTTAGATGTAATTGCCTGTGTGAGGTCATTGATAAATACCAAAAACAATCGCGGACCTAGCACCGAGCCTTGAGGCACGCCACATCCAAAGAGTTTGGGTTCAAAGGTGTTACCAACGCGGACCACCAACTGCTGCTGAATTTGATAGTTGGTGATCCAGCTTAGAAGATGTACACCAATCCCTTAACTTCGTAGTTCGGAAAGGGATGTCCGATGATCTAGTCGGTCGAATGCTTTCGAGAAATCCAGGTAGAGCATATCCACATTCCTCTCCAGCGTCAGCTGACTGGGTCCAGCTACTCCGTGCTATAAGCAAATTCTTCGTGCGCCATCGATTTTGACGGAAGTCGTGCGGCTCAGAAATAATAATGTTAGAGTTTCCCTAATAGCCCATCGGGGCATAGACTATGGTGCATTCCATTATCTTGGATAGTATAGATAGGAGGGCAACTAGGCGGTAGTTTGAAGTCTCAGTTGTACTTCCACTTTTGTAAAGGAGTGTCATTATTCCAAGCTTCCACATTACAGGAACTTGGTTCTGGTCTAGGCAGCGCTGGAAGAACTGAGCCAGTGACTGTGCCAGTTGACTTGCTGCTGCTCCGAATGCCTCCGAGCGAAGAGTACCGACGCCCTGTGATTATTGTTTGCGTAAAGTGATCAGCTTCTGCAAGACAGCTGCGTTGGTAAAGGAGATGTGTGTGCGCCCCGGCGGAGGGACGATAAAAACTGGAGGATCACTTGATCTTAATACACTCTGGAAGGTGGGGGTATATTACATCCGCAGCGCGTTTGCTGCTTCCGTAGCTGTTCGTGTTGGGCCATCAGCCGTCGTGAGTGGCGGAACTTCTTGATACACTTTCCGTAGACCATTGGCGTGCTTATGCAGCAATTTGTTAATGGTGCTGAAGGTTTTTGTCATGTTCTACTGATGTGCGGCTTTGTCCTTTCTGAGCAGTTCAATCCATTGTTTTAGTTGAGCTATTATGTATCCCAGCTTGCTGGTGTTTGGGAAAATCCATACTCTTGCCACACTGCGTTTGCGTACAGCCAGCTATCTCCGAGGTCTACTCCTGTTATAACGCTGTGCTCGCGATCGACCTGTGATTCACGCCTGCTGATAAATCTGCGCCCTTACGCCTGCTCAGTTTGTCGTCTTGACAAACCCGACAGAAAGGAAAACAGAAGAAGACTCAGCTGACCAGAGTTGTATTAGGACAGAGAACGCTCATATTTATATGTCTGTCTCACCAACTCTCTAAACATCACCAGGCGGATTTGGCTGTAAGCCCACTCTCCACACATGTTTGTTCTCTCCGTCTGTCCAGTTCACCGTCTTGCTCGGGCACTCCAGTCTTCGTCCGCCTACCCGGAGCATGGCAACAAACGTGATGTCTGAAGCGCGATTTCATCAGCTTCCGGTCAAGCCTTGGCAACGCGCCTGCTGTATGATGCGCGATTTCATCAGCTTTCTGCTTGTCCCTGGCAACATGCTCGCAGGGTCTTTCCCAAGCACAAACTGTGGCAAACAGGCGCGTGTTAGCAATCAGCTTTCTCGCCCAGGTGTCAACTCCTTTCGTAAGTAAATGTTTCAGACCTTTTGCGAACTTTGTCTCTGAAGCATCCGTAATCAACCAAATGAATTAGTTTACGAAGTGGAGCCAGGCGACAACCGGGATATCTTCGGTGAGTAACGACCAGGTTGTGGCAATGACGAGGTGTGTTAATCGATCGCGGCATGTGATGGTTCGCGCCGTCTCGTGGTCGACAGCTCGTAGATGAAGTTGAAACTAATAATTGCACGATCACTGCGACCAAACTGGCAGTCTATAACCAAGGCGTCAACCGTATTTTCTTTGGTTAACTCAAGTTCAAGCACCGATGGTCTATTAGCTGTTCTGAACCAAAGGGGCGAAGTGACATGATTATAAAACGAAACACTGGTTACAGGCTCCTACAGATCGGCTTTAGGTTGTTCTCATCTAGTGGCAGGGTTTTCCAAACAACGCACACTGAAATCACTCATGGTCAAGATGTGAACGCATCTTCTTTTTAGAATTGGCCGGGGACAGTCCCAATTTGGTAGTCCGTTTCAGACCTAGTGTTTAGGGGAACGTGCATCAAGGCTCTAAGGCAAGTGATTCTGCCTCTTAACTGCAGGCGGCACCAAAGCGACCCAGGAGTCATCGAATCGGAATCCTCCATTGCCTTACAGTATAAATCACTTCGGTAATACAGAATTACACATTTGTCAGTCTGTCGTTCCGAGTGAGTGACCTGCCAGGTAGCGAAATTTCAGCGTCTCTCACTTCAGTGTATAACCGCGTCTTTGTGATGCCGATGACATCATATTTCTGGGAAACTTGTCGATCTTCCAGTTCGGCCAGCTTATTGGAGAGTCCCTGAACATTTGTATACACACACGCTAGGTTACCGGTCTCCAGTAGACCACAGGGGATCAAGGAACTTAGGCATGTGGGAGTGCCGACCGATGTGAGATCAGCAGTTATTCGATTTTGCTGAGCTACAGATACTATTTCCCTACCTTGCTCTGGCCAAGACGCGTCCCAACTCTCATCTAGGTCTATATCATTATTGGCTAAAGGATCAATCCTTGCCGGTACGTCTGACCTTTTAGATGATTTTTAAGTGGAGTTCGTGAAGCATCTGCAGTCTTTAACGAAGTTAGGATGGAAAGCTTTTTCGATTTTCGCGCCATATAACATATCCGTCGCTGCTAGCTCGGAATGAAACACGAGCTTTGGGATTCTCGGACCCATTCCCCTATAACTTTGCAAGAGATGTAACGTGTTAAGCAATCACGCCACAAAATTATCCAAACTAAATGGTTTCGCGGATGAATTGCCATCGTTCTAAATCATGATTTCTGGCCCCTTGAATATTGTGTGTAGGAAGCTCTGGCGCACCATGGATTAAGATAGTGTTTAGGCAATTCGGCTTGATGTGTCCTTCTTCTGAGTTTCGTTTTGACTGTTGTATGTTCCACGAAACATCAAGCTAGAAACGTATCCCACACGATCCACGTTGCAGCGCGTTTGCGGAGAGCAGAAGGTTTTCCACATCAGTTGAGGATTCTAATCTTACTCTAATGAGTCTGGACTCTTTAAGGTGTGCATTGTTCGAATGCCGAGTAATCCGTACTATTGTGTGGGGTTGGCTTTTAATTTCATCAGTATGCACAGTGACTCCCATCGGTTTATGTCATGGAACAATTTACCTTGTATTGTGATAGCTGTGGATTCGGGTACTTTCGAGTGCACAACATTCAGGGCACTAGTGTTAGATCCCTTTTGCGTTGAGCTGTAAAGTTGGAGGATCGTTTGTCCTGACTCGCCACCAAGTAATGCTTGCGTAGTTTCTCGCTATTCGAGTTAGCGGTGTTTGTAACAGAAGAGACTGAATAGGTGGCCCCTCGGCTGGACTTTAAGGCAATCGCCGCATATGTAGCTGCTGTTCTAGGGGACTTTGGCTCGATAATAAACCCTGAGCTGCAGATGCTGTGGGTTGATGTTCCGCTGCTTTGTTCATTTTACCTACAGGTATCATTAAGGCTGGTGGGATTTGATTGCGCACACTTTCCGCCTGGTGACTGATTTTATTTGCTCCGGACGCTGTTTTTCTCTCGGAGTTACGGGTATTTTCGCCTGGTGTTCTGCCAAGGATGAGGAAGACAACGGCGATCGGGACCTGGCTGCTAGTGGTTCAGGAGCAACGAAATGTGCGCCATTCCCCTAGTTAAATGTCCCTAAGTTTAACGGGTTCAAACTTCCTTCCAGTGGTATGATCCTAGTGCTCATTCGCTGCTCGGCTTCTGTTACAAACCGGTTGCATTTCGGGACTAGGACAAGCATACGCTTGATAAATGGGATGGTCGAACGGATGGTACAGAACCACAGGACCTCTAGAGTTATTTGTCTCACGCACCTACTGTTGGGATAAGGGGACACGCTTTGTCTGCTACCACGCGAAACAATGCGAGCAAGCTAAGCCTAGTTTAACTAATCGATTACCTTCTCCTGTCCCGCAAACAAGCTTAGCCCGGAGCCCCTCTGGCTGTGCTCTTACTCGATGTTTGCCATTCAGCTTGCAGTCGTTACCTAAGCCAGTGGGATGACTGGTGACTTTTCTGACTTCGTGGCGGTATGAATCCGTCAAGCAACGTTGAAGTGGTGATGCTCAAGTGTTTGGTCGATGGAGTTGGCTTGGTTGCATGTCGGTCCCAGGAGTAGGCGTTCTCACTAGCTACCAAGGCCACAAACATATCCTAAACGGCAGACTCCGACAGCAGTTGGACCAAACACAGAGATTTCCGAAGGTAGCCGGAGAATATGCATTAAATTATCACAGATTAAAAATACACTCAAGAAGTAATATTATTGCACAAATAACAGAGAAAAACGTATAAGACAGTAATCCGGATTCAAGAGTAGACTCTAAAACACGGGGCTTCAAAACTCCGCCGTGTCCTTGTTGTTAGGCTCCTCTAGCAACCTTTCGCTGTGTTGATTCCCCATACTTGATCTAGAACACCAAATCCTTTAGGGCATTTTAGTAGACTCCTCTGGTGTTGGAATTTGCAGCCACCGAAAACTCAAAACTCTTAATCGGCTGGAGCAGGAAGTAGGAATTGCGGTGCACATAATAACAGCACAAATGGTGCAACACGCATCACTGGGATATCTTCTGCCAGTCACATGGTTGTTAACCATTGACGAATGCTTTACTCATAGCAACCATTTATTAGCAGCTACTGTGTTTCGAAACCAAGTGCGCCACTGTCTGTTCCCTGTCTACTGTAACACCTTTACCCTGACTCTTAATGCATCTCAGTAATTGGTCTTGCGGTCGCAAAGTTAATGTGCTTTACTCTGTTACCGATTTTCGCTGCTACCTCCTCGCCCAGCACAGCCACCATGCACTCATTCGTATCGGATTAACATCTGGTATTCAGCGGGCACCTTGTTATGGAATTATTCACTATTGATATTGATAGGTATAACCGAGGCTGTTATAACAAGCTTTGAGCTCACAACAAGAGGTGCAACTCTAACTTTTTCAACAACTATCACCACGGTCTCGCTTGGGTCTAGAATTACTCCTACAGTATCAATTCTAGGCAAGCTACGACAATATTTGTGGCTTTAGATAGCATTTGCTTATCTCTGCGTCTTAGCCGCTGACATCCACTCAATACAATACAAGTTAAACGGTTTAGCTGAACAATGGCTGTGGTTTATCAATAGGGCAGCCATACCGCTTGTGTGTGTCCTTCCGGTAACATACCCACTTACGATAAACGACGACGACCGTGTGAGTGGGTAAAAGATCCTGAGGATACCTCACCCTCTACCTCAGGTGACCGGACAGCTGCAGCGTTCGAATGCAACAACAGTCGTCACTGAACATGATTTTATTTGGTGATAAAAATGGTGAGCTGAAATGCGCACGAAAGGAGTGATCTGCACTTTTCATTTTGCCTTGAGTTCCACTATAACTGCAGTAGTGTAAGTGAACTATAACCAAAGAGACATAGATCTGGCTCCTGCCCTCTCGTTTTGCCAAATATACAGTGCAATCCCAATGGTCCATTTTATATTGGTGCGAATGATTAAGTGTGAAAACCTAACTGAAACAGTGGAAGGGATGGCGTGTTTCACGGCTTTGCCAGTGGAATCGAACAAGATCGATCTTCTTTTACATCAACCTCTTCTGAACTCTGTCCCTAAGTCGTTAAGTAAAGTCATGCTAACCTCCCCACGGTATTTTCGCCACCTGCTCTGACACCTGCCAACCGTCTAAGTGGGCAAGACACATTCTGCGTGCCTGCTTGTAAACCATTCCTGGAAGCTACACATAACGAGTCGCTCAATAAGCCGGCAGCTCAGAGCAAGATAACATATGCAAACGGCACCACGATGGAAAGTCAGCAACGACATGTGTAGGTCTATTTTCTGTACCAAGCACGAGCTAATCAACGCACGTTTCAAATTCGTTACTGATTCCTGCTAAACAATCCAACTTTCAAGCCACAACTGTCCAAGCGACATTAGCTAGACTGGAAACACAATGCGTTTACTCGCGCGTGCGCTAACTTTTCCGAGGCAAATCTAGCGCAATACAGGGCAAGTTGCTAGACGATCGAAACCATTGAAATTCCACGTGCCATGCGACTGATATTCGGTTTGAGCCACCAATGCTGAGACTCGTAACGTGTCACCAACCTTCAATAAACTGTGGTGAAGTTCGAGTTCGTGGAGAGGAAACAGAGGCCATACTATTCTGCAGCGAGGTTTCTTCCTCGACGGTGCGATGCGCAGTCCACCTGTGTGGTCCGACAAATCTGTACAACGAGATTGCGTAAAAAGCTTAATTGTGCTGTTCTTTTTACAACGGATCCAAAATGGGTTTTTGAATATCTTGACACTTTGAAGGTAGCAGAGAGATTCAGAAACCGGGAGCAATAACAGTTACATGGTTAGCCAAACGTTCAAGTAAAGTAATGCGGCCATCCATAGTACAGTTGCTAGGGGACTGTCAACGGAAAGGGACAACCATGGCCGCCATCCTATAAGTGACAGTAAGAAAATCATATTTTCCCGTGTTCTCGAACTACTAGATTCTCCTGATAACCAAGCGCAAACTCATGACCGAGAGTAGTGGTGCTACATCTACGAAGCACACTCTTTGGACGACGTTAGCGCTAAATATTTGACAGGAAATTCTTCAGCACCAGACTTCAAGGGCTACGGTCCAAAAATCTGGAAATTGGTGCCACATTCCGAAGGAATGGCAGAAGTCCCATTGGGAGGTGCCGCTCCAAGTAACCAACAGAGCCTCAGGTACAAATTGTAAGCGCAGGGCCAAGAGTGGTCAGCATTTTGTTTGATCATGCACCCTCAGTAAAACCTTTGCCTCAACAGACTTGAAGAGTCATGGACATAGTAACAATCGCGACACCTGACAGGATTATGGGGTGTCCGAGAGAACATCGCGATCTGGAACGCTGTGCATTAGTATGCAGTCTGACTGAAATTCAAGAACGTGCAACCCACGCAAAAATCTGGTAGTGGCCGACCGCCAAACGTTTGGTCTAATACAAAACACGAGTTTGTCTTGCACGAACACGTTTACATCAAAGACCCTACCCTGTGTGTATACTAACGAAAAATACTTTTGTTGGCCGATTTTAGAATGTTGAATACTAAAATTAGACAGCGAGAAGATATAAATCCGTGTTGCTCTATCCTAGTTAAATCAGGCACCTGCGGGGAATCACGTCGCAGCTCCTGCATGGTGGCAGGATAATACAGCCGCACCACATCTTATCCGGGTGCGATGCGCTCCTTGTACCTGTATTCCACAAAGTGGGTGTCGACAAACCTCAAATTCCGACACCGATTTCGTCTCGTCTGTTGTCTCGGGCAACTTTTTCCAGTTGCTACAGGTAGGAGGCTAGCGAAGCATGGATCGAGCGACCCTTAGGAGATTGTACTCAGTGGGTAGTTGTGTTCTAATCTATGTGGGATTCAACGAAAGAGTTCAAATCCGAATTGCACCGGTTTGAGCAGTGTTAGTTGACAGCACTCAGCATCATCGATATTGTTGTTGGTTTTGATGTGTTTAGTAGCTTAGCTTCATCCGATTTAGGTCGCAGTGTTTCAATGCATTATAACTCTCGGTCCGGCTGTTCTTTGTCGTTCTCATTACCGTGCGGTGAGGCCTCAACATTGGGAAGTGGTCTAAGTGCACTATCTGGTGCGGCATTATGAGACCAACACCAAGTCCACGATATCACAAAGTATTTAGCCCTTGTACCCTACATCGTTCTTCCTACAGCATACCCCGTAAACTGGGGGTGAGTCGGGTAGCTAAATGCTGAACGCGTTCCATTCTCTGCACCTCACCTATTGTGATCGGACAATAGGCGGGTGAGCTGTACTCAAGCACCGGACTTATCATGGAAGTAAACAGGCATGTGTCAATCTCTTCAGACCAAGTTTAGGAGTTGCGTCTAACATTCCAAGTGGGCGTAGTCCGTTTGCGTACAGTCTATTTGTGTTGTCGACGGACTACAGACCACAATGTGAGAGTACACCTAGATCCTTTACGGATCTTGTCGAATGCAACTGGCTGACGGCTGGGATTTATCTACGCCCATCAACATGCTTCCCCAGACACATCACTAACAAGTTGGCTTAGTTGACCGGCAGAGCAATTTCTGCAGACCACAGGGACAGGCGGACGATGTGCTACTGAAGAACGTCACTTTCGTCCGGAAAATCCATTACCCTCCATATCAGCAGGTCGTCAACAAGCAGTTCACGTAGCGACCGAGGAAGCCGAGGTACTTTGTGAAAGTTCATCGCAGTTGGACTCAGACAGACAGCTATCACACATCCAGGAAAGCATTAGACGGCCGTTTCGTTCTATTGGGACTCGTCAGTAGCGCGCAGCAGCCGAAATCTGCGGGATCCGAACAGACAACCTTACTCTTGCCAGCCAGCGACATATGCCACTGAGCCATGGGTCACGGCAGTGGACAACCATGACTGATATTGAACTACGATACAGCGCCGCTCATCCTCCACTGTCGTGCATGTGATGAATGTGCAGAGGACAGGGCTGACCTCCAGAGCAACGACTTCCTTTGCAAACCGCCATCTATCGCAGTGGCGTGTAAGCTGCTGAGGTGATTACTGATTATTTGTAAGTAGTAAGGGATTTAGTTGATTATTGTGAAGATACGTCGATGAAGGAATCAAGCGCACACAAGGCGGTGGCTGGACCGTAGTCCGTTCTACACTGAGTGCATGGAACCACTCTTCGAGCCTAGCACGGCCACAAGGAGCGTGCACCCCGTCCCCCCCAGCAACGACCAACTGTCTCCTGGAGCCAGTATGGACGAGGTAGTGGGTAATAGACAGATAGGCACCTTGTCAACATGTACAACAAGTGCAGCCACACCGGGGATATCACGCAACAGCCAATCACTTGAAACGACAAAATGAACTAAAATAAATCCAGTAATGCATACAGATACGGTGACATAACTCTTCGCTAAATTACCATATGAAGTAATTTGGTTAGCAACGAATATGCGATAAGGAAAAAATGTCCGCAAATTAGGTAAAAATGCTATAAACGCAACAAAATTACCGAAGATAAGCGCAATTAATGTAAGCAACGTGGCCAGTTAATAGAAGAGTATTCAGGTAGGCAGAACAAACCAAATACAATGGAATGAAATTTAGCCAGCTTAAAATGACCTAGTTTAAGGGTAAGTTGGTTTAGCCCAACTGCAGTGAAGACTCTTCACAACAAGCATATAAACCCCCCTACTGATTACAAGCTGAGATATTTCCTTAACGTGGATCAGGAACAAAAGGGGCCTCAGTACTGTGCGTTGGGTTACGCCGCTAGTGCAGGGATACCATTTCTTTAGGTGATCAAGCACCGCCGCCATTTTCTCCCAATGTGGTGGTCACTGATACAGTGGTGCAATGCGTCACCAACTCCTCTGCTTGTGGAGGACCTCATGATTCACTTTATCGGAAGTTTTACTGAAACCAACGTAGATAACTTGTTCTGATTTCCCCCGGTTCAGTGCCTGCAACCATCCGTGCCGCTTCGTCATCAGGTTGCTGATACAGGAGCGGCCATTCATGAAAACGCGCTGTGCGGACGTTAGAAGGTCTTTCGTATGTACCAGTTGGAGTAGACCCTTTTTCGCAATCTTCTCGATCACTTCCGTCAAAATACAGGTCAGACAAATCAGCTGGTAATTGCCCACCTTCGTTGCGTCACCACTGTTTGGAACTGGCTACAGTACCGAGCATTTCCAGTCACGCGGCAATGCACCTTCAGACAACGATATGTTGAACAGATCCGTCACTACAAGCGTGATTGTGGCCGATAGGGACTTTAGAATTAACAGATGGAGGTCGTTGGTTTCAACAGGCTTCGCGCCATCAAGACTGAGGAGTAGACTTCGGACATCTTCCACACTGCAATCCAGACACCCTAGTTCGTAGGAGCCTCACACGTCGAGTTCGGCATACTTGCAAGCTCACCTGTAAATACGGAAGCGAAGTGCGCCGCCAATACGAACGCAAATACAGTACTGAAAGTCAGAAGCCGTTCAGCTGAGCCTTCTAACACTGCTAGGTCACCTGTAGGCCTCAGGAGTCGCTTCGCATAATCAAAACTCTTTTGGGGCCGACTTCGCTGAGCTTGCGAGCTCCTCTTCGAACCATCAACACTTTCGTATTTGTGCGCTCTTGCATAGATCGCGCTGCTTCTTGTAGGCCACTTAATCACCGGTACAGCCAGACACGATGAATTTATTCCATAATACGCGTCGCCATCCAACTAATTGGCCATAATCTTTGTCGAACCAATGTGATTTCACTGGTCCAGCTTTCCTATATTTGTGAGGTACGAAACATGCGACCAACCATTAAACACTCTTTTTTAACAAACCAACAGGCTTCAACAGATGAATCCTGCGGTAGTGACAAGTCCACTTCACTGGCGGCTCCATTGAGACCATCGAAGACGGTCTTCCAGTAATTGTAGGGCGGCTTCAGGGGAAGCGACTAGGGCGGCAGCAGCTGTAGATCACTAACCGCCAGAGGCTCCAGGACCTGAATATCTTATACACGTTGCTCTCAACTAACTACTGACAGGTCCAGAAGTGATGGAGTTGAATGCGCTGTAATGTGCTTCGGTTAAAAAGGCACCAGACGATCCTTTTATCCCATTGGGACGCGTCAGTGGTGCGCATTCCCTCGGTCCCCTGCTGGAGATCATACCCATGACTGTTAGTGAGGTGCGACAATAGCTAGCAGTTTATGCCACTACGCCATGAGTGAGAGAGCCATGGGGGAGAAGGCCAGGTCTATCAACCGTAGGATAACATTTTGATTACAGAAAGCTGCTTAAACCTTGAGATAACTGATTCTGCGGTCAAGTTATCTGTTATGTCGCTGCTTCGGAACGACAGAGCTAGAAGTGCTGGTTCTGTGTGCTTCATCACAAGGCTAACCTCCGACGTGGATTTATTGAACACCCAGAACTCCGTGTCCCTGGTTCGCTTTGGTGCTGCCTATGGTTGTGAAACAAAGACACGTGTCTTGTAGCTGTAATTTACCGTCCACTAACTCTACTAGTAAAAATGAACTCCAAACCAAACCACCTATTAAAACTTGCGCTGAATAAGTCATACAGTCACATTCTCATAGCAGGTGAGTTTAACGTACACGGCCTGAAAATACCGGCAACCGATGGAGTACATTTTAAGCCTGTTTGCAAGAGGCAATTTCCAGCTACCTTCTGTACAATCACGTCACCTTTCCCACCAGATTTCGAACTGCTAACAGGCCGTCAATACTTGATGTTTACTCATCAACAAAGATCTCATCGTCGGTGGAGTGATAACAAGCGCATCAATAGGTCTAATTGACCGTGTTAGGTTGTTGTTTGACGATGCATATTATGTGTGTATTCAGTATTCAGTATTCAGAAGAAGAGGCTGAGAAAGTGTACACGGTCACGCAATAGGTGTAATCCGCGCTTGTGAAGAAGGGATCTTGGATCTGCTTTTTAGAATACCCCCATAATTCGCCTGGGAAACCTTCACAAGGACATTTAGGACACTGGTGACACGAGCGTCGGTACGGAAATGCTTCCATCATCAAAAGAGCAGCAAAGCACTTATGAAGAATAGTACATGTCAAGGCATGGTTTTGAATGACAGCATGGTGAGCTTACAAGGACTCCCCGAATTCTGAAACCTGGACTGCGTACGTGGCACAGCTAAATCTGGCTTGCAGTTGATCCATGGAGACAAGGTGACGCATCAGCAGGAGTTAATGAACCGATTCTGCAGAGAACGTAAGCTCTTATGCACGCATGTTAACGACCTTCGTAAGGTGCGAAGCGAAATTGCTGCACTGGTCACGACTGACGGGCGCACGACATCAGCAACGGAAGCCGCCAATCTCACGGTTCCATTACTCCCGTAAATTCCAGAGGGCGATGATCGCGATTATTATCCTCTTTTCTCTTACTCCGCCGGCAGGTTTATTCGAGGTCATGTCCACTGCAGAATCCGCGTTGAACAAATTGTTATCCCTGCGTACCCACAGCCCTCTTGTTGTCGATAGCCTTCGACCGAAGGATCTGCAAGCAGCAGCCAATGATTTGGACGAATCTATGGCTAATTTCTAGCAGCGCTGTCTAGAGGAGAATCAATTTTCATCAATATGTAAACGAAGAGTCATCACTCTTACTCATATTGGAGACAAACACACTGACCTTACCGGTTATCGTCCGATAACGCTCTTTCCTGCACATTCCAGAGGTATGGAACTAACTGTCGCAAATACATCAATGCAATATGGAGAGAAACCACAGCTCAGTAGCCCCGGAGCCACATAGCTTCCTACAAAGCCGTGCATATGCTACCAACCTTTTAGTTGCACGCAACAGGTAGACTGAAGCAGTTGATGCTGGAGCGGCAGTCGTTGTTACCTACCTGAAATTCTCAAAAGCGTTTGATCGCTCAGACCCACTAATTCTTCTCTTTAATCTCAACGATTATGGCTTAGGTGACCCAATCCTGTGGCAAATACGCAATTTTCTGCACAAACATCGGTTGGAGGTGGCAGTAGGAGAATCTGAGTCTGACGCAATTGATGTGGAGTGCCGTGTTACACAAGACTCAGGTCTAGAGCGCGGCCTATTCTTGGTATACATAAACCATCTGGCGAGGCCAATTACTTACGATTTCCTATTTTTAGCGGATTATTTCATGACATAACGAGCGGTCAGCGAACCGGGCGACTACGAAGAACTTCAGTGCAACCCTAAGACGATATCAAATAGGTCATTTCAGAATACCATTCAATATGGAAAAATGTCGCATTGTTCAATTGCGTCATAGGCATGAGTACATGCATTGGCTTGGGTCACACATATCGCAAACTACCTCCCATTTAACACGACCCGTGGTGTGTGTATTCGAAATGACCTTCTGTTCAACTTAGTCTGAGGCAGCTGCGAAAAGTGGTAATCAGCACGTCGGCCGGCTGTGGAGAGAATATGGAATTTTGACTTATCAATCTACCCGATGATACACAATTCTTACGTGCCCCACCCGCCGAATATGCCATCCAAGCTTGGCAAACTTGGTTGAAGCGCGACTTGGAGACACTAGAGACAACCCAACGCGTGGCAACAAGGAACGTCAAGAGTCTACGATATCTGCCCCACCATCAGCGAGCTTTAGGAAAGGCTGCGCGGCGATATCATGTTTGTGTACCAACTATTGAGTAACCTTAATCACTTGATAAAACTCAGCCACAACACCAAGCTCGGTGGCAACTGCCTAAAACAGAATGAACAACACGGTCACCTGGAATGACGACGGAAATATGTTTCTGCGTGTTTGTCAACTTCGAAATTTTCTCCTATACTCGGTCGTGTTCTTCCCCACACTGCCTATTTTAGAAAAAAGCATAGACATTGCCCTTGGTCCCCATCACTTCATTTCTTAAACTGTGCTACTGTTGAAATTGGATTTACGTTACATATACCTAAGGAAGCTATATATGAGTGAATATGCATGTTCTTATTATTAGCACAACCTACGTCAGCTATAACTGCGTCCAAATTGTCTCAAATGCTTGCATTCAAATCTCATTTTACACTACTGTTATTCAGAAGCGCATTTGCTCCACAGTTGCTTAAATAGACAACTCACATAACTTTTGATATTGTAGTTTCGCCCCAGCCATCCTACGGAGGTTTGTCAAGCAACTACAATTTTTCCCGTGAAAATTCAGGGTTCATTGTTCATATTGTAACACACAGAAAGTATTGGTCTTTTAATCTACCGAAGAATTAATAAAACCACCGCGGTCTTGTAAAATTTCATACCGCACCTGTTGTTGAACCGTTCACGTTTAGCGTAGTAAAACAGCGGATTACCGATTAGTGTTTTTCAACAGAATGCACGTATAAGGTTTGTGCTAACTCAACACCGTGTAGGCAGCTGTTCTCATGGATGTTGACTGTAAATAGAAACATGAAACTTCTTGCTTTACAAGTCGCAAATGCACACAACGCTTAAACTGGGGAACCAGTCAACAGGTGAATATTTTGTGAAAAAAGCGCAAGACAGGAGCTACTTAAGTCAATAAACTAAGTTGTATTTCGCTCATATGCACCGGTGATATAATGCTTATATTCGTGTGCCTTCGTGCAGGCAGCGCCTGAAGTAGCATCCACTAACGTCCTCATTGATTGCAAGGTGAGTTTATACACCGCCTTCAAAGAGTCAAAATATTGGTTATGTTGCTGGTGTTCGGCGTAGCATCCCATCTACTTCCCCTTCTCCGTCCACCAGTGACAGCCAGTGATAATCTCTCCGGTGCAGCTTGGCACGTCTGAGACCTGTCACAGATGTGGGCAATATCGTATGTATACTCCAATCAATAAGTCGTTCTCCTGGGATTGGCTCTACACCTCCCAAGTCGTGTCATGTAAATGCAATTTCCATGATTTCGTCAATAGCGAAGTTGAAGAGGAAAGGTAACAACGGACATACTAGTCTCACACCACTGGAAGTATTGTAGAGCGGCAACAACTTACCGTAAGCCCTCATTTTTCCTGTGCTACGTGGGTATAATGCTCGGATAATATTTACATATTTCTCGGGCACACCTTTCCTGAGTAAACATTCCTAAAGGGTACATCGATCAACCTAATCCAAGGCACCTTTGATGTCAAAGAACACGAATTCGGTGGGCCGCCAATATGTGTGACGCTGGTCCAACAATTGATGCAAAGTAGCGATGTGGTCGATACAGCCAGAGACCGCACACATCCGGCTACAGATTGGGATCCAATCAATCAGAGCAGCTACAGCCCGGGAATTCAGAGCAATGCCAACACCAGTTTGGCCGGTGCTAGAAGCTGCATCTCCACCGGATAGGCGATGGACAGGGTCTCTAAACTCCGGACAAATGCTTCCCGTTGACCGATCTGTAGCAATGTGCGTACGTTGAGGCATGCCAATCTGAAGGAGGATCGAGGGCTCCAAATCATCATCATTAGCATCAACAGCAGTACATCACTCACTTGAACTGACGCTTCGCTGCCATACAACCATGAGGACCTATGAAATAAAGAGTAAGTAGAGGGAGAGAAGTGGGACTTACCTGAAAACTTAATGTCTTTAGCAGACATTCAAGTTCAAGGCGCCTACACCTTGTGTAGACAACATACCGTCACAAACAGCTGGCTATCGTGCAAAGATAAGGCGGCATCGGCGAGACAGCTACTTTGCGGCTTTTACTGCCACGCGTCATAATCAGCCATTACCCTGCAGATAATTCAGCACTAAACACACTTTAAACAGGCAAACCGATTAAGAGATGGCTGCAGACGTGCCACTGGTGTCTACTGCGAGCCATGTCCAGTAAATTCTCGATACAAGCACAAGGTGATTCACGTGGACTCCAGCCCGGATAGCGAGTCGGATCATTGGCACCCAGTTTGGTCGTCACTGACTACATTTCCCGCTGCCAAGTCAACTTCCGTCCACCACGAGCCTTGCGCCACCCTACACCTGGTGGAGTGAACAAGGCCCTCCTAGGTTAGCGGTGACCAGGCATACGTAGCACGTGCCCGAGCCAACGCAATTTATTCAGTGCTATCGGTTGTCCTAGGGAGCTGGCATGATTATCACTGACTACTACTCACCTACGCAAATTATCATCATTGCGGACACACTGATGCCATCCGACACCAGCAATGCTTCGCAGACAAGGATGATCAAAGACGTGAAGGCGCCTCAGATCTTCAGACCGAAGGGGCCAAATCTCACTACCATACAGCAGAACGGCCCTCACTGTGGCTTTGTATACCCAGCCTTTCAGATGAATGGAAACTCCCTTCTGTTGCCAAAGGTGCCGCAGGTTCAAGAAAGCAGCTCTGGCCTTTGCAATGCGTGTGCTGACGTCAGTTTCTTTGCGCCCATCGTTGCTGATGCAGCTGCCAAGATAAGTGAATTGATCAACCACCTCGAGTTCCTCGTCAGCAAGGATCAAGGGGTCATAAAGTGGCTGGTGATCCTGTAGCAACACTTTGCACTTTGAAGGTGCGAAGTGCATGCTAAATAATGGGACCACTCTAGACAGGCTATTCAGGGTTGATTGTGCCGCCACAACATCGTCTAAAAACAAGCAGATATCGTCCGCATAATCTAGATTAACTAATCTCTCACCAAGCAGAACTTCAACGCCTACATCGTGAGATTCCGCAAGGGAACACTCCATGATAGAATCCACGACGAAATTGCACAAAAATGGGGAAATCGGACAACCCTGACGAACGCCACTTGTGGTCGGAAAACTATCCGATAGGCCACCGTAGACCTTGACGCAGCCTGTAGTGTTCGAGTATAGCGCACGAAGGATGTTCACATATTTCGTGGGAACGCCTTTCTGCGCAAGTATTTCGAGCAGAATCGATCGATCGACCGAATTGAACGCACTCTCGAAATCGAGGAAAACGGCTATTGTCGGTCTGCGGTATGCGTGGCGCTGCTCTAACACGTGCCGCAAAGTGAATATATGGTCTATACAGCCACGTCCTGAGCGGAAACCGGCCTGCTCTTCCCTACTCCGAGATTCCCGTTCTGCAGTGAGGCGACGAAGGAGAATCGAGGCTAGTAATTTTGTCACAACTGGCGTTAGGCTAATACCCCTGTAGTTAGAGCAGCCTGTGCGACTGCCCTTCTTGTATACTGCCACTATAATCGATTCACTCCAGTTAGCCGGGACACTCTTTTCCTTCCAGATACGTTCGAATAGGGAGGTCAGCGCTTTGCAGAGGACCTTACCTCCATCCTTAAATAGTGCAGGTTGGAGGGAATCCGGGCCAGCAGCACGAAAACGATTAACAGCTGTGATCGCGTTTCGGACCTCGGCCTCCGATGGAGGTTCTAAACTAACAATCCATGGCGCCTCCTGCATCACCTGAGTAGGAAGAGGTCCGACAGCAGGGGGCCAGCCTAACTGATCTTGAAAGTGTTCCGCCCAACGAGCCATACGCCTCTACTTATTGTGTATCAGTGCACCCGCGCTGTCTCTGATTGTCTCACTGACGCCTGGTTTTCTGGGACCAGTGGTGCGGATTAGCTGGAAGAGCTTGCGGTAATTGCCTACTGCTCCTGTCTCCTCCATTTCTTGAGCCCTACTAGTCCACCAGGCTTCATTGTCAGAACATAAGGTCAGCTTTAGTACGCTCCTTATAGCCTATCTAGTCACATTGTGCTCAGAGACAGCCGGGGGTTTCTTCTAGATTCCAACAGATTCACCGACCTCTCGGATATCCAGTGACTGATGCGTTGACGACTGATGGTGCCACAAGCAGTTGCTCGTGCGTCATGCTTGGCGGCCGAGATCTTATTCCCCTGAAGCTCAGTGTCATTAGAACAAGAGAGTGAACGTTCGATCCGCAGTGCATCTTGATAGGCTTGCCTGACCGAGGGCTGGAACAATTTCTCCGTTGCCAATTGGAGGAGACGCTTTGTGCGCCTCCAGGTAAAGTTCATGGAGAAACGACAGCGTACCAAGGCATGTTCAGAGTGGACGCAGGTACTACAGTACGAGCGGCAATCCAGCACGGAACCACGCCACCTGTAACTTATGGCTTTGTGGTCAATTTGGGTCCATCGCTGGTCCATCGCAGGTCCATTGCAGGTCCATCGCTACAGGAGGACGTCAAGTGGCACTTCGGCGCCCACTGTGTCTAAAAGCAGTGCTACTAAGAAACAGCTGGTGCTCCGCACCCAATTGCAACAGACAGTCACCGTTGTCAGTCCGTTCGGAGTTACGTCCATAATTACCACCCAGCTGAGCTTCTGAAGGGCTCAGGCGCCCTACTTGTGCGTTCATATCTGCGAGTACCATAATACCTGAACTAGTAGCATTGCGTAGTAGCGCGTTCAGTTCATGATTGAATGTGTCCTTGATAGCACTAGAACTGCAGTCGGTGGCAGCATAAACGGAAATCACAAATAAACAGCGTTTTGTATTGCTTCGTGAATCCATCTTAGCTTATGTCGTCAAATGGACTGCACATAAACGGCTGTTCACCGGAATCCAATCTACCAACGATGGCTCAGCCTTGGAGCTTAGAATGACACCTACACCAGCTTGACCCGCGAGTGCTGCGTCGGCGTCTCCGGATGCGTGCAACCAATAACGAGAGGATAAGCCGGACGCAGTTAATTCAACAGTCCCATTAGGGTCATTGATCCTAGTTTCGGACACACAACACACATCAATACCCAGTGTGTCCAAGGTGCGCCTGTTTGTCTTAGATTGCGAACGTTGCGTGTCGCCATGGCAACGGGATAGCGCGAGCTTATAAGCGTCTGTTACCGATAGGCGTCCGGTGCGTGTCGCTAGAAGGTAGCTGCAGATGTTTCTACTCCAGTGGCACTTCGGTTGCTGTCAATTAAGATGGGAATTATAGGAGGTTAGTAATGGAGTTCGGGATGGGAGTAAGAGAAACAGGTGGAAAAGAAAGAAGGGAGGCGCCAGCAGTAGCATGTTTTCGCTTATCCGCCCTGCTATATGTAGCAGATAAGGCGACCCTTGATAATCTGCGCGACGGCCGATGCAGGATGAAGTTTATGTTTGCAGAAAATGTCATGGCTGTATATGGGCTGAGATACTGTCAGGTTGCCCAGGCCTAGACAGGAGAACGATTAGGGTTCTTAACCAAAGCCTTTGGCTTTTAAAAACCTGACCGCAAGGCAGCGGGTTTGGCGGTGGGCTACAAAGAATCCGTTTTAAGGGATAAGGAGCTGCCCTGATTCCAACACCCAACCTGGAGGACCAGAAGGTTGAGTTTGTCCGTTCTCTAATCATTGACCAATCTGATATGAGTGACTCTGAAGGTGCAAAAGCACCACCCAGCATAGCTCAATGGATCTCTGAGGCTAGCAAACCATCGCACCATGTTAAGGTCCAGCCTCAATGCGATGGATCACGCTAGTGTACGATGACATAGTGGATCATTCCAGCGTGACCAGCAAGTGGGAGCGTCAAAATAGCTATATAACTCGCACCCAGCGCAAACTATGTGTTCGTGATCATCAAGCCTTGGACGGCGCACAATGAGAGAAGCCGGCCACCGTCACCATTGGCTGTGGCAATACCCTACGGACCGATTACGTCTGTCCCCACTGTGGCATTGCGCACAAAGTGCGCGTTGAAATGACCCAGCAAGAAAAATCGGTCGATTCTCAGCACAGACCGTATCAGGAAGAACGATTGAGTGTAAAACTGTTAACTCGTCTCATCAGGATAACATATAGTGGTATTGCAACTGCCAATAAAGTGGCATGCGAAAACAGGCAGATTATAGGTCTACCTACAAGAAAGTAACATGGCCTGGCCAGTATGTGAATTTCACTAGGTTCACACCAATACGATATAAGCGGACGCACGTAAGAACTCCGATTAGTCGGACCAGACGAATCGGATCAGCTCGTTGTTCGGCTGACGACATGCATTTGATTACGAATACGCTTACTGAAAAAGGCTACCCTCGTATTTTCCTCGAGAAGAGTAGTCAAGTTCGACAAAGGAACGTGGTGCCTACGGTAAACAAGAAACTTGTACACACTGAACTGCTATCCAAGAGTGAGGTTTCTTCACTGAGAATCACGCGGCGTCTGATCTGTACCACGCAGACTACTCACTACGCTGTCAAGATGGTTGTCATTATTCGAACCCCAAAACTGCCATTTCCTTTTGTAAAGGACGCTTAGGCTATCAGGAACAAGTCACATTACATATGCCGATTCGTATATGACTGCGGTGCCAGTTACGTAGGAGGAACCGATAGGATACTGACTTCTCGATTGAAGGACCGTGTGCCTTAATGAGTTCAACATTCGACCACGCGAGCAACTAGCCTAATTCAAGCTCCTCGTTGTCGTGGGCTACCGGCGTCTTCGGTCGACCGACACGTGTTGGCTACAGGTCACCGAGTCGAGGTCACTTCGGCATTCGCAATCCTATTACATCATACCAATTCTCGCCTCCGTTTCGCAGAAGCAGTTGCAATTAACCGGATTAAGCCGATTCTTTGTGTTCAGAAGCAATTATTGGTCAGCCTTAGACAGCCATGTAGCGAGGGGTAATAGCCCCGTTTCGCTTATTTGTTGTGGGACTGTTTGAACGCACGCATACGTGCTCGCAAGCTGTCATGAATAAATTTTGTTGCGTTATTTTATTAGGTACTAATACGACAATACGAAATACGTTCCTTTGTCAGTCCTCGTGTTCCTACTGCGCTTTTCAATGTCATGAATGTATCAGCTATATCCATATCACCACCAAGCGACTGGCCCCTGTGTTTCATCTCAGTCTGACAGTCAGCTGCAAAACTCAGATTCGTGAGAAGCATATCGAGTTTCGTCGAATTCGAGGCGGTTTCGATCTTTTCTTCGCACATTATTTATGGGGGCAGCGCCGCGTCTGCTGATGACCCACCGCGATAGTGATTCTTTATTTGAAATTGCTTTCGATTCGGTGGATCGAAGTGCCTTTCGTGACTGTTGGCTTAGGAATGATGCGCCGGATAAATAGATACATGTTATTTTTTCTCTTATGTAGGGTACAGACTAGTAGTTATATAATGTACCTTCTCGTGTATGTAGATTTAACGGAACGTGTTGATCTGCGCACTAATATTTTCAACTATATACACAGTAAAGAGCCTAAGCATTTCTCGATGATATTGTTTTCCGTTTCCACACCCATTCAAACGGTCTGGAATCAGTGCCTTATTCCTGAATAGCAACAGAAAGTTGAGTCAACGTCCGGTATTTTCTTTTATAAGTGAAAATTACATGGTAAGCTAAAGTGGATGCGATGAGAGAGATTTGATATGTCTGGAAAGAAACGCACACACATTGTAACGTTATTAACGTTGTGAATCTTAACTAGAGCACTTAATTCCGGGAATATATATATATATATATAATTCGGGGAAAGTGCTGATTTGTCTGTGGGATAGAAGAGTAAGCTATTCAGGAGATAAAAACAAATATGTTGGTGAAGCGATTTGCTTTGATTTTCCGTTTTAGAGGACCGCGTGTTTGTGCAAACGAGTATGGGCACAAATTGACACAGAAATGCGCAATTAGCCGACAGTCTCACCTTTGAGCTTCCATGTAGTCGGGAGAGCTGCAACGTGAACTTGGCATTATGAAAAGTTAACTGGTAAATGGAAGCAAATAAAAATAGCAAGAAAAGCCAAGCGAAGATAGAACCGTGCTATTTCAATACTTGTGTGTTGACAAGGCTGCATAGTACGTGCTCAGACTAGGTGGAATGAGAGCGTGAGGTGGAGTAGTGGCCAAAAGCAAGGTTAAAGATTGGAATAGGCTTTCTAACTTATCGCTATGTGCATGGTCCTCATAGACACAGCAAATCTTTGAGCTTGTACCGAAAGCAATGTAGGAAGTTTATTTCCCTTTACAATTCATTCTGTTTGACGCTGACTTTGTAACCACGATGTATGAGCTAGCCAAATTATAAAGTCCAACTTTCATATCTCCAGCCTTGCGTCAATTCTAAAGTCGAAGAATCCTACGGCTGACTTGCAAACTTTATTGAGGAACTCTTGACAGTTTCATCAAATGTTTGGTAAGGGTCTAATCGACTTGACACTAAGTACCTCATAACTACTGGACTACGGAGTAAAGTGACCTCTTCGAGTATAAAGGACACATTGTCAGATTCTGTATTTGTCGTTACTTCGATGATATTTTCCGTTTGTAATCGAGCCTTGTTGGGCATCATGAAAACTCTGTTACCAACTAAGACGAATAACCAAAAAGTAACAAGTTGCAAAGATACAAATTGAGAACGTGGCACTGTCCTGCGCATATGCAGGACAATCTGACTTGAGAAATTCCGTGGAGAATATTTCGTTGAATTAGTGCGGTTTGCCGCTTAAAGCTTGGATTGTTATTGCGGAATCCACCGGTCTCTTGAATCCAAATTTCATCAGTTTTCTTCCTGAAGAATTGTTTCACTCAGGCCATAGTCTATCGGGCTTGGCGTCAACCCAGCATATGTTTTGACATACTACAGTCACCATTTCAAATTTTACTTACAATACTCTAATTCCTGCTTCACAATGGGTGCTTCTGCATAAGTGCGAACATGGCTTGATCTTAAGTACCAATGATGGTAACCGCGGTTTTTTCGACTAGGTTGCAAACGTAGCATGATATAATCACAATCTAGCTCAAGCCACATGACTTGCTCGCTGAAAGCATCGAAATGCTCGGGAGTCACTCCGTGTCACGCCTTTTTATAGCCTTTTAGTCTAGATGGTGTTCCGATTTGTCGCTACATGGTTCCCCCGATTTATCACACTTCCCAACGGGGATTTCGACGGGCTTGTTAAGCAAAGAGTTTAAAACACTTATTGGGTCAAGCGAATATTTAGCACGGCGCAGTGAGGTTACACCATTAACGGTTGTTAGATTCCACTTCAGCCAGTTTCTGCAAAAGCCTCTTATCAGTAGTACTTAATGGTTGTAATAATATACACAAAAGTGCGTTTCCTGGTGTACATGCACTTCCTTGACCCTAGGAAATTACAAAACCCTGCATGACAGCACATAGAGCTAGAGTTCTCCAGACATAATTCGTGTATCACTTTAACTCGAAAGGTCACGCTTATCATTCAAGCACAAATTGTAGTAATATTCAGCATTTATTACTCCACCTTTGTACTTGTTTTCGCTTGTTATAAACTTTAGTTGTTATTACGGTTAAAAATTAATTATTTTGTGCCATCTGATTCACCGGGATCCTACCGCATAACACATGCACTTGACTTTAAGTAAGACATGGTAAATATGTTCAACAATATTTCGCGTTGTTACTACCTAAAGTGCAGCAAAAATTAAAACCTCGGTCTTTAACCTGTTAGACCTGATTGTTGCCTAGGTGTTATTGATATCTAATTAGTGTTATCGTTCCTATTAATTCCCTTTTTAACTTTTTTCTTATTTACTGAAGGGACTAAGCGGACAAGTATGGCCGAGACAGCTGCCTATGGTGTCGGACCAAGAAAGCTGTCAGCACTTGATCTAGCTCTTCATGACGGTGCTTTAGCTCAACTGGATGCCACACGTCGGCCAAGTAGCCGGACCCCAGTGGAAGAGGAGGGAGTGAAAAAGAAGACATCCCAGTTTCTAAAAGATTTTTGCCCTCCTTTCACTGATTTTGCTCATGGAATTAGACCTTGGCTTCGCCGGATGCCGAGCGACTACAGAGACGCGTTTAACAAAGAAAACAGCGGCATCGTATTCTGCAGTGTACTCTATCTGTACTTCGTCAATTTAGCTCCTGCGATAACGTTTGGAGCGTTACTCAGTAAGTGGTAACATGACATGATTCCGTTCATCCTATCCACATCTGATCTGCTTGCCGCTTTTCCGATCAGCTTATGCTTGTTATCATGTGCAACCACGCCACACCATGATTAGGCTTACACAGTTGTGCCTCGTACTGCTTAGACAAAACAAGTTGAGTATTACTTTGTAATCTGGCCACCGCATCCAGTGAACAATGCGTTCGGTGTGATGCGCCTTTTTCATGGCACTGAATCAGTATGGCTATAGAGGAGTTTTGCTGATTATTGCCTAGTCCTTGTGTTCCTCAGAATAAACGTAGCCAATAATCCATACATTCATTATGTGCGTTAACCATGGCTGGACAATACCTTAGCTATTGTACCGCAATACATAAGAAAAGAAGATAAAAAAGAACATGCAACAGGGGCACGCCAGTTGAGCCACCAGTAACGGATGGACATCGTCCCGCAAAGCTTTCAGCCGGCTATTGTGCCGTTAAAAAAGAATTATGTTAGTTTGTTTTCGTTAATTCTTCTTTAGACTTGTACAAATATATACCAATCCAATCAATAAGACAGACTAGTAAGGTCGTTAAAATGGGGAGTAAAACCAGTGTTTAGCAGAGGTCAGTCATCGCTATTTTTCAGCTCAGTGCCTGGGCCTGCATGCGATCCAATTGTGTAAAGGTCACAATTCACTCGGACTGGATGTTACTTGATTTCTAGCACGATAAACTTCACTCAAGCAAACGCACAGATAAATGTGATACACAATACACTATGAGGATGTGTACGCAGCCTGCCAGATACATTTGTATACTGTTCAAAACTATACAGATGTGACCTACCAATTGACGGTAAGAGACTTGTTATTCGCGGAGCTTGCAATTTAAGAAAGTGCTTGGATTAAGTGTACTTGTGCCGGAGAAAGTTTCTGTTGAATTGCTGCAGGCTGAAGCAAATGTTACCAAAGCAGTCGAAGTTTTGAATTTGTTATGTCACGCTCGGATATTTTAGGCACAACAACCGCACACTGAACACAACACGTAAACTGTTTGTAAGACAGCAATCTACATTCCGTGGAATTCATGCTCAAAGTAACAATATGTTCGGATTCACCAAGCTGTTGATCCATGACACTGACGAAATTTATTCATTTTGCTTGGGCATACTGATCTTCATATTACTGGAGGTAGGTCAATTTAGTCTGCAACATGCAACCCTTGTGATGAGCTGACTACATTCACAAGCGATATCCACGGACCACCGTATATTAGTAAGGTGAATCACATTAATACCCAGCAGCTCCTTTGATCAGATCTGTTAACTTCCGAGTACTTAACGCGAGATGAAGGAACCTACTTACTGCTGATCTATCTTTGCAAACCTTTGCACACTCAAGTAGATACGGAGTGACTGGTAAAATTATTTACTTGGTTTGTGCAAATTTCCTACAAAAGGCGGTTTCTACTCGTACTGCTATTTGTTCTGTAGTTGCTTGTCCAACACAAAATGGTCTCCTCAGGCGTTTAAATTTGTTCCCATGTAACATGATCTAATTTGCGGCTTATTCATATTATTAGTCGTGCGACCGCTTTTAATATGCACCCTGCACAAGAACTGATACACAACAAATGGGTATGTAACCGTTTGATTACGAGCAATTCGGCTGGATGTTACATTCCACAGTCGTCTGGTTCTTTGGTGGATCCCCAGGAACCCAATGGGGTTTCCGCTTCTAACTTGTCTTAAAACACACTAATTCATCTCCAGCCAATAAGCAATCTCTCAGGTAAATCAAGTGGCATAAGTTAGCCTTCATCTTCATTTTGACCAAATATTTACACTCGCCTTCGACTCAAAACTGAATGGCTTGCTCAGCCACACAATCTAACCTAGGTGGTCATTATTCCCGTGATATTCTCTATTCAAGTCGTTTACGCAGCGTGTGCTATAATACTCTTCCCTTCACAGCCGGATAGCAATGCAATTTTTAAATGTTTTTATAGTACGATGTATTCCAGGGCTATATCCCTTCTCAGCTTTTGGTATCTCCTACTTTGAACATCTAGTTAACAGCAACAAATACGATATGTGATGTAAGAAGACACGGAAACAGAATGCTTCGGGTCTGCGTTCGCTATTACATCCTCACACTGTGATGCGGTAGTTCTCGTCTTTTGTCCCATACCATATATACACGTAATCCGTGAAGCTTTTCAGTGCGGTTGTCATCAACCCTAATGAAAGTCATTGTCGTAATACTTCTATTGGCCAGATTATCCACAAACATGTAAGGACATTCCCGTCGCTGTGGAGGCCTGGTTATATTGAAATCCTTGGCCACAATGTCCCATTCTGAATTACGATCATGCTATCACAGGCGTGAAAACCACACGTCAGTTTGAAGGTTGTTTTGAATTTACTTTTCTCTTTGTAGCTACACAATGCATTAGAACGGCCAATATATGTGCTTAGGTTTAAAAATCCGACAGACACTTAGTCTGTCAGCGATGTTTCCATACTTATCGTCTTTGATGTACTTGAATTATCTAAACCCGAGAGTTACGCTTTGATATACAAGCAATGTAGCTAAGCATGTCAGCAAAGGTGAGTGAACTGTCGACTGGATGTTTACTTTACATTTTACGGAAACGCTCACAGTATTTGCAAACAGAATGCTTCCTTCAGTATCTGTCATCCATCCAACTTTAATACTCATAAAGTGCTGTAACATTACTGGGCACAGTACCCTGGAAATGGCAGAGGTCGTTGTTCGTATCGGCTCATCATCTTCACAACCAGCGTAAATGCGGAATACTTGAACCAGTTGTAATGGCTGTGTATAAAACCGGAATCGTTAGAGGTGAGCATTAGTGAATGCAATAATCTTCTGGAAAATAAGCTTAATGCGACACACTAAAGTGACTTTCTGAGTTACAGTCCATAACTCTTACGGTATACACGCCACGCAATATAACGACTATACACGCTAACTAAACAAAAATTTATTATACCGAGACTGACCAGTAAAGACAATATACGACTTAAAAGGTTGGCTATTTGATGAACTTTGTAGCGTTTTCAATTACCAGCAATAAATAAACACGTTCACCAGTCCCTGATATTACCATTGAGCTTACTATGAAGGTGAACTGCATCCTTACCGTTACGTACAGATGAGGAAGGCAACTGGTTCGAGCACACTTTTACAGGTAGTTGACATCACAAATACTTACCAACCGAATCGCGTGACGTACTTCATATTGCTAACGGTTCACTATGCTCAATCTTAGGCTAAAGCTGGTAGAAGCCAGCCAAATACCTGAACAATGGTCTAGTTTCTACCCTGAGCACACTCATAATTAGGCACGGACAATACTAGGCCGAAAAGAGGTGAATAGGATTGGTTTTCTGTTTAGGTTAGCTGATCAACGCACGATGGATCGAGACGTACGATCACCCGGCCTTGCTTGTTAGTTATATATATATATATATATATATATATATATATATATATATATATCATGTGATTGGCTGCTACTTGACATCCCCGCAGTTGCTGCGCTTGCTGTGTATGAATACAAGGTGCCTACCTATCTGTTACCACTACCTCGTCCATACTGGCTCTAGGAAACAGTTGATCTTTGCTTGAAGGGGACGGGTGCACGGCCCTTGTGGTCGTGCTAGGCTCAAAAAGTGGTTCTATGCACTCAGTCTAGAGCGGACTATGGTCAAGCCACCGCCTTGTGTGCGCTTGATTCCCAAATAAAACGTGCTTGTGTTTGTCTGTGAAGGAGTTTGGGCCGGCTCCGTTGATGAAACTTGGCTCCCGTCCGCGTACTTCCCGGTCTTATTCCTTTGGGTTTACACTGGATATGAGGTGTGTGGGTGGAGCTGTGGGTGGTGCAGTGCAAGCCATCCATAGTCACAACGTAGGAGCAGAGGTCCTGCAGTTCTCGTGTGGAGACCACAGTGACGGACAAATCCGGAACCTTATGCCACCAAGCATATATATATATATGTTTGTATTTGGTTGGCGGCATAAAGTTCCGTCTACGAATAGACATCAGCCATCAGCAACCACAGAACTCAAAGTATGGTACAGATATCATAAAAGAAAACATAACGTAACACGGAGGAGTCCATGGTTTTGTCAGTGGGCACGATACTACCCGTTTGTTGAAGTCGAGGTGGACTGTTGATTTAAAGGACACTATCCCGAATCTTTGGCCGAATTGCCTACCCCCAAGGCACCGGAGCGAATTCAGGAAATCGTCCCCATTGGGGATCGGTGATTGGTTGCTTAGTTCATAGACCTTCCGTTTGTTCGTTTATCAAACAGGAGCCAATGAACCCCATTATTTCAGCAGTAAGTTGCTAGAATGCAATGCTTCACCAGTATGGAGCAAGGGGCAGTGACTTTATTTACTGGCGTGTCACATACGCCACGTCACAGTATTGTTTAACGGACGTAGGTGGACTTTTATAGAGAACGCTTGTCAGGCGAAAACCCACCACGTCCTGATATACTGTCGCCTAACCATTTCTTGGAACGGGTTAATCCTGTACCACCCAGCTGGCACCACGCGAAGGTTGTTCGGCAAATCAGACAATGGTTGCTACTGGGATTCTTAACCCAGATAGATCGTTTTGATCGAGTTACTAAGTTCCAAGGGTACCGCTTAAGAATAAGAGACACCATCTTGGTCGTACTTGATGTCAGTTGCCTTTTGGTGTTTAGGTGGCGTTGCTTGAGCGTGTAGGGCAACTTTCGCGGTAAGTTGCGCTAATTTAATCCAAATTATTTGACAAAGTGGAGTCTCAGGAGCAAATGTTTAAGTGATGATTATGGGATGAATAGGCCGACTACTTTTTGACGAATAGCACACCTTAAAGGGAAATCAACTGATGGAACTAGTTATTAACATGTATTACCGAACTTAAGGCAACCTTTTAACAACAATATCCAATTTGTCTAAAGTTGCAAGTCCCTACACTAGCAGACCCCAAAAATACCAGCAAAATCAAACGAACTTGTTTCTTCCCGAATCTGACATTTACAGAATTGGAAAAGTGCACAAAAATTATCGGCTTATATTCAGTACTATACAGTAGCATTTACGTCAAGCCAATGTCAGAGGGCCACAGAATGTGTCCTAATGCCAGGTAAGAAAACTCAACGACACACGAAGACAAGCACGAATCATGCACCGCTTTTTGAAGGAAGTGTAGCTTGGGACAGCTCAACAAATTGCACAAACTTCCTTTTGCCAAGAGCTTCAATAAACAAGTGTTCACAGGTTAAGAGATTAGGTGTATTTGTGGTATGGAGAGAATCGTGTGATAGGTAAGGAGTTGGAGCGTAGGGTAAGGATTCAGGGCCAGAGACAAATTGTCACAGCTCCCTTCCACAGTTACTAGCTACTGCACACACATGTCTAAATCGAATCACGTGATCGCTCACCCTCCAGTTGGGAAATCGAGGCCCTAATTTTTAGGTACTTTGAGTGCAGTGTTCGTGGGCTAGCGACAGCATACTGCAGCATACTTTTGATGTATGTCAGGTGTGCGACCTGAGACCATCAGATTTATTGAAGTAATGAACTCTGCATATCCTCTGAATATCATTCGCGAGCTTGTTCCAATGAGTACCAGAAGGAAGGCTTACCGTACCAAGAGCTTATGTGTGGGGCTGGATAGGAAACTACATAACTCACTTCACCACCGTTTCTCTTCCTACGACAGTAACAGTAGACAAATGATTTACGGAGCGAACCCCGAGAGACAGGCATGTTGTGGTGATTTGTGTTTGAGCTAGTACAATTTTCAGTAGAAAATTAACAATTTTTACATCAGTTTACTTTGTTTACTTTGATCAAAAGTTTCGAAAGTCGGACGTGCAACTTTGGTGAGACTTACAGTTTGATAACACATTGTTCGTCGATCAACTGGGACTTACTGTTCTAATGTGTGTAGCTCTAGTTAGTCCCATTCTCTTAACACAGCAACCGAACAGTCCGGTAACTTGGAGTGCAATCCAGGGAAACACTTGTTGCTTACTTTACCGCAAACAGCACATGTGCCGTTCTCCGAGAAAACGTGTTAAATTTGACACAGCATGATATTTATAGTACGTATCCCTTTTTAATGACTTGCTAGTAAATAGATTGCGGTTGGTTCATTGATTGCTTTATCAACATCTTACAACCTACACTTTACTAACCAGATGCCATAAGACTCATGCAGTTGTACTAGGTAGTCGTATTGTTCTGTCCCCAGAAGTAGCTATGCAACGTCCATACGTACTTGACCTCTCCGTTTACCATTTCAGGGTTGAATGCTCGTCCCACTGTACAAGCTCTGATTCTCGATGCTTCTACCCAGCGCGGTTTACCCACTGTCCCTGAAATTTCACCTAACACAACAACGAACGCAGTGTCTTTAATAGTGCGGTGGCTACCTTCGATAGTTAGGGTAGACGCCAGATAGACTCAGTCCGTTCGTCTCTCACGAATGTGTAAGGACCGTCACTATGATCAATCTTCCCTATTTAGATCAGAGATCCAATATGTTTTAATTTCGCACTCATGACGAATCTGCATCCGCGCAATTATTATGTTTAAGTACTTGCCAGCGTCGCTGTTCGTCAAGAAGTGCAGAACTACAATGGACTTATTCGCAGTTCCAACGTGGTCGAATTTAGAAACAATGGAAATGGGTAACTCCCAGGCCTCTTTACCGACTCAAGGGAAGCCTGTGTTTTTATGCTACTGAATACCATATTATTGAGTTAACTGAAAATTTAATTCTGCACATCTCTAACGCACTATAACCAAAACTCTTATAGTGGGTTTCCGCCACCAGTAATCGTTCTTCAAGTTCTTATGTAGCACTTTAAAGGTCTGACTGTGTTAATAAATGTAAGATGTCATTGCCCGTTTACAATCATCCGCTGAATTGCACAGTGATGAAATGCGTATCCAACAACGCTTTCAACTGCTGTACTGATCTGGCCTGCAAGACTTATTCTGTTATACTGTTCCCAAACATTTATAACTTTACATTCGAAGCACACTAGGTGAGGGAGTCGTTTAATGCCCGGTACCACACAGTTGTACTGATATCTGCGCATGCCGCATGGCGTTCACAAGTGAAGCTGTGGGCTCAACATGAGGAAGTCGCCGATATGTGATATGCGGTAGGTCACGATGAGATCGATTAG
Organism: Dicrocoelium dendriticum; assembly: GCA_944474145.2. Lineage (NCBI taxonomy): Eukaryota > Metazoa > Platyhelminthes > Trematoda > Plagiorchiida > Dicrocoeliidae > Dicrocoelium > Dicrocoelium dendriticum. Next base: position 99,645,645 of record OX104063.1, read on the forward strand.
ATGCCTGCGATAGAACAACGTGAAGAGTCCTACTTTCACTTACAATGCTCGTCGTAGACTTGGAATGCGCCTGGTAGCGACATTCTTTCTTCTACTTTTAGAATGGTTGTGAAAGATTTATCCGAACCACCAGAGGTGCTAACATTATTGAAGCATTCCACCATCCCTTGAGCGATGGGGATCATGAAATGGCAATCGTGTTTCATTCGGTTTTATTTGGGGCATCCATATAACTTATAAAATCAAGAACTCATTCCAACTATAGTTGCGGAAACCCTCCTCTTAAACAGCATACGACGTATCACACTATTTTTAGCAATTGAAGTATTATTTTGTTCGTTCTTTGAATCACATAATTTAATTAGCTAGGGCACCTTATAATTGCATCGCTGACACTTTACAGGTCATCCTATATGCTCTAGGCGCAGTCTTTTGGGTAGGATACATTTTCGTAGCGAATTGCACCCATAGCGCTTCAAAAATGCCTGCCTAAGGAATTCATGCTTCTCCATAGATCTCTCAGGATTGTTTTTATCCCTATGCAAATGCATCCAGCGAGCGAGAACGCCCCAACTCAGCCATTAGCATACCGCTCTGTTATACTATCGGCTGATTTGGGGTTGGTAACTTTACGGACAATACACATTTTTGAGAGGGTTTGCTCCCGTTTGATGCACTCTGATGGCGCGAGGGATCATCTTGAGAGATCTATGAAAGAAAATTTTTCCCTAGGGAGGAATTTGAGAGCGATATGAATGAACTTGAGAGAGAAAAGGTATAGAAACTATAGCCTGTAGGTTGTAACATTATAATTCACAGAGACGAAACATAATCCGTAAGAATGACATAAGCAAATTGGGGCTGAAACAATACCGGATTTCATTGGCTAGCTACCGGGGTATGAAAGCGAATCATCGAAATGAGTGATGCTACAGAATAACAATCGTAGAATTCAATGTAAATGAGTAAGGCGATAATATAAGCCTACTCGTAGTTGGATATCAAACTGTATCGCAAGCAAGGGAACTACCAGTGTATGTGGTTAGTCACCGTTTAGAACTTCGATCTGCTCTACGGGTTTGGCGGTTGCGACCCGTCTGCGATCTGTTTGCAAAATTGACCTTTCTACACAAATTCCGTATCAGTTAATCAAAGCAGTTCAGTTTGACACTGTGATGTTATATGTACGACAATTACAGCAGAACACTGACAACGATTATCAATGAAAATAATGCAATCTGCAACCTACAGAGAACGTCTTTCGGTTAGAATTTTCACATGACCAAGCTCACTGTGCAGGATCTGTGACCTCTTTTCAAACCATTATCATTTTCATGAGGAACCAACAATTCATCATCATCATCATCATCATACACGCTAGCTAGAGGTGGGGAACACCTCAGCTACTGTGCCGCAGGAACCAACAATTGGGAACAAAATATGGCTAGTTTTAATCACGTAGCCCACTTCAATGGTCTCACTGCAGACTGAGAACATGTAAAGCTAGGACGATGAAATGGGATCAAAAGAGGAGTTTCATATCTATTAGCTCTACTATTAACTCCACTGCAGTATAAACATACTACTAATTCAAATGGATTGTACACTCGGGCACAAGATGTATTCAACCAATGTGTACTGACAAAACTAAAAGTTTCGATGTAAATTTGTTCCGGATGGTACTGTGTTCGCTGAGAACGGTAGTCTTTCACTGCCTCAAAATTGATGCGTTGTCTGTTTGGGTTTAACTCGCCATGCTCTAAATATGATTCAAACGTTTTCCCCCGAAAGCACCTTGAAACAGTGGCTCCACCTAAGGACTTAGAGAAACCTCTACCTTATTCTACTTAGAGAGATCGGTAAAGTTTTATAGGTGCCAAAGTTGTAATTTGTTGCAATTTGTTGTGCTCGCGTAGACGTACTCTCAAAAATATCTCTGTTTACTCGTCAATGGGTAATGCAGTGCAGGCACTGACCTTGTCTTACTCTCGGTCCAATTCACAACACAGTTCTTTTGTTGGGATAGTTCACTCGACATCAGTTGCGCACGTATGAAGATAAACTAAGACGCAATTTTGAGATTTGTTCCGCATCCACAAGTCAATTAGACTGGAACGTACTTTTCTTCATGAGTCATTGTCTGTAAATCTATTCTAGATACCGAAGTGGGTTCTTCCTATACAATCTCCCTGGCCATCTTGGCGACCGGCGTTTACTTGCTAACTTTCACGGCATTCGCGGGCCAGCCGCTTGGATTCGTTGGGATCACTGGTCCGACATTCATTTTGGAAACATCAATTGCTTCGGTATGGCTAGTTAATGACACATGTCTTTGTTAACCAGTGTTTTGCAACATGTCTAATAATATACTCCGTCCTAACTCATTGAATCCAAAGAATCTAGCTATTGTCTACTGCCAGAGTGCATCTCTGGCTTGTGTTTCATTAACATCCATCGGGTATACTTGCTTGTCACATGAGCCACTAACATCAATTCAACTTAATTGGGGAGTAAGCGGACAACTGTAGCTCATGAACGATTTCAAATCCATCGCTGATGATACCTCAAAGGTTGTCAACCAGTTTCCTCCTGCCCATCAGTCCATTGCTTCCCTTTACCTGCATTACTTTAGAACGCATAATGCTTAGTGTGTCTATTATGCTCTTGAACTGACATATCATAGATTTGTGTTGACAGTGTTGGGCTCTAGCCGTTTCAGTATTGCTTATAAAATCAGTTAGAACACTTATTTCTAGGTAACCATTACCTAGCATGACGGATAGTCTGTGCAACTGCAGTCGAGGTGTGGCATGTCGGCTGAGCTGCATAGAAACAATGTATTCGTGCTTATTTTGGCTCATGCAGGATTATCCATGGGTGAAAAACTTTTGTTCGTAACCAATGGTGAAGCAAGGAGTTTAATTTTACTTCCCTGGACACAAACTTTTTATGGGGTGAACTGCTCGAAAGTACGAGGTGGTCAAGTGGTTAACCATTAATAAACAGCGAAAAACTGTCCTTCATTTCCCGGTTTTATTAGCTGGCCAGGAGCGTCAATTTGCCCCCGCCACGTCTGCGGTTCTGGGTGGCCATTTACTGCGCCGCGTTCGGTCTTATAATACTTACCTTCAATTTGTCTGCATTGGCCAACCATATACGGCGGTCCGTGGAGGAGACATTCAACGCCTTCATTGCATTCTTCTACCTTCTCAAAGCATTATTTACCATGTTTCGGGTGAGCAGTTAACTTTTACATACTACATTTCACAAGGTACCTTCACTCAAGCTTTGCTTGCTTTTGGCAATGAATCGCCCGCTACAAGTTAGTAGACACCACATGTGTATGCATTCTTCGTTTACAATCAAAGAGGTGGATAAGCAGCTATTTATCTCTGAAATAATAGCCACTTATGAAAAGATTATTGCGTAATGATAATGGAAAGTCGGAGGTTTAATCCAGTTTTTACGGTTCAATTCAACAAATTATAGCCTTCATATTAACGATTATCTTTGTAGTCACCTCTGCTAATTAAGTGTGATACTTAAATTCACTAATGGAAGTGAGGGTACTTAGATGTAGGGCATTTATGAAAGATACCAAACCACCAAAATCATTTAAACCGGCCGTCTTTCGACGACATTGACCGTCGAGTGCGGTGGGGTACAAATTTTGGAGAACGGATCGTGGCTCATCGTTTTCAGAAGGAATCTGCTTGTTCGGAGATTCAGCGTCACCTCGCCTCTGTTGTTGTACTTGACTCGGCACTCCCTTACGACGCAGTGGAATGTGTGACCCACCAACAGCGCCAGGTGTTTTTATCCCGCACATGCATTGATGGCAAAGAGTACTTATGAGCAGTTTGTCTCCTATGGAAAAGGGTGTCAACTATATGTTCGACCTAACAGCTCCAGCAATTGTTTAGCACCAAGGAGAGGTGATCGTGTAGAATTTTTCAAGGACTATCCGTATGGAACCAACGCGTTGATTATCAGAGAACATTTCGAACTGTCAAGCTTTCTCTCATAATTCGCACTCTAGGTGTACTTCAAGGCGTATTTAAACAGTGCGTTTTAAAGTTTGCTTATCAGGGTTTAGCTTTTTGTGCTTTGAGGAAGGGCATGTTTATTCAAACACACAGAATCCAGTAGCATATATAAGCAGTTTATGGTGTCTTTCTTCCTGTCATGAACCATCTTGAAATGAATAGAGCTTAAACTTGCTTCGTCCGTGACAGGAACAAAATGCCACAGTGCAATGACTTCGCAATGTTACCGGCAGACCATAAATGAAACGGCTTGCTTGAAGATTACCATAACTAGGCGGATAATACAATTTGTACCTCCGCTGTTGGCGTGCTAGCTCTGAGAGTATATGTGGAGTAAGGAAATTGCGTCCATAACGAAACTTGTCACATCGCATCTACTCCGAATCAAGCATCCACTAAACATCCAGAACAGCATGGCGCCTTCACTAACTTCGGGTGCATTTACACCGAACAAATCCTCTGCTTTGTTAAGGGCTAGGACATCGAGATCCTCTCCATTCGAGTTAATGAGCAAGAGCAATGGACTAAGGGGGGACGTGAACAATCAACTAGACAAAGTAAATAGAGCTGTGATTTACTCTGCAGTCAATAATTGCGTTTTCCTTGTGTACAATAAAGAACTGGTTCTTGAAACTCAGTTCCCATTATTTTAAACACCGAGCATCGACGATGGCCGCTATCAACCCCCCCCCCAGGAAAGTGGTGTTTGTTACTGATTCGAAAGAAAAGAATCATCGGTTTCGGCCTGTTATCGAGCGATATTAGAAAGGGCAAATACAACAGTTGCACTGAGCGTAGCAATGACAAATTCCCTCCGAATTTAGCCCAATATTTCTTTTAAATCTTTCAACTTAACAATAGTATTAAACACCCAAGTACATCAGATTCGCACTAATACTTTTACTTCTACCTTCTCATCGTCGCTATTCAATTCAATGGATCTCGCGATGTCCTGCATGCAAGCGTTTTCTTTAGAATTCCTGCAGTTCCACAGAAGTCAACGCTTTTAATTTCACACGCATCCCAAGCAGGTTTATTTCATAGGAAAGAGATCCAACTTATAATGCTCGATTGAAACCATTCACACAATTCACCCTGGTGGGCCATTTAGCCGGCGGTTTATGGTACCATACCAGTTACGGCACTGCAATTGAAATACATGCTCTATCCTACTAAGCAATGCCAGTAAAATTCCAAATTCCTTTTGTTCAGTTAATCCCAGGTAGGTTGTCACCTGGATCCAACGATGCAGCCAAGCTTCAATTTTCTCGGAAGGCAGCGATTGCCGGTACCACTTTGTTCCTCGCGTTCGTAATGCTTCAGTTTTGCCTATCGCTTGCAGAAATTAAACGGGGAAACTACTTCCGACGCATTGTGAGTTCGTTGTCAACCAACCCACCTTTTTTACCTGATCCATCGTTTTCCGTGTTAGACCAGCAACTGTTTGTATAATAGTGCACAAGTTGACGTCTGTATGGAGATTGCTGACTGCTAGGCCTTAAACGGAATAGTTGTCAATCAGTGCTATCAAAGAAGCAGATTTAATCGATCTTTGATAACCAAAACTGAACAGGTTGTGTGATTTCTGCCAACATTCATAGCCTATGTTCGCCATCGGATGATTAGATTCCAGTTGTGTTACAACAACAGACATCGTCACGTGCGGTTTACACCACGCCGTAGATAGTAGACGTAGCAATGTGTCGATAGATTACAAAACTATGTCTGCGATAAATCGCAATTCACTGAACGAAACTCGAGCTAATTAGGTAATGCAAGTAGGTAACCGAATCACGGAACATTCATGCGCTTTTAGCGTGAATACACGTGCAACAAGCCATTATAAAAGCAGAACTCCAGCAAATGGCCTGCTGAGTATGTGCGTCCTGCCTGTTATCTTATTTGAATTCCTCAGTTTTCCGTTCACGCCAGCAGTTCATGTGAGCATGAAGCACGACAACAGGACTGAACACCGTTGACAGGGAAAAACCCCAACTGCAAACTTTGTTTAAATCTTAAACAAAGGGAGCAACACTAAACTTATACTTCTTAATGCTATAACCGGGGTTACTGGTTTGATAAGTTAGAGCACTATGTGGTGTTTGTGCCAGAGATCTTCCTCGGTTGATCCGGACTAAATCAGTAAGCCGGGCTTAGTTATGTTCCACAACAAACATTGCTTAAAAGAATTACTGAAAATGGTGCTATAGCTGCTACCATTATTAAATAGCTGTTGTCTGTAAACACACCCGTCTACAACACAAGAGCTAATCTTACAACGATATTTGGCGCAAAATTTCTGTTTTTCTTTACTTTGACCACATGATGTCACAGCTGACAGAAACCTATAGTGTGGGTGCATAGAATCCTTAGTGCTATTACTTAGCACAGCGTGCTAAAGGAACAACAAGGTGAAATCCGTTAGTCAAAAGCTTTTTTGAATGAGCATTGGCTGTTGGAAAGATTCGAGCCTTTACAAACTTTCCAAGATATATCAAAAACCGACCCTTCGCTCTCTAGTAACAGCTAACCTCCATTCCATGATGTTAACAGGTGAGTATCACATACGGCTTGCTTGGCGTAGCCAACCCATGTTACTCAACAACGGTGTTCGTTGCTTCATCAGTAAGTGTTTCTGACAACTTGGGAGCACTTGCCGTTCTCTAGACCCTGATCCAAAGGTGTCAAGCTAACAGGTGACTGCACATCCTTATTATTATTATTATTATTATTATTATTATCATTATTGTTATTTATTCACACTCTGTGATACAGGTGTTTTGCCATCGGAATCATGGCAGAATGGGAAAACAAGATTAGGCTAAATAACATTTGTCCAATTTTCCACCCACAATATTACGATTCTTGTGTCAGTTTGTTTTATTAAGGGAGGGAAAGGGGATCATCGCAATATGCAGAGAGAGATGTCGGTCTCGAGCCATAACTTCCACGGCCTGCAACCAGCGAATCTCCGTATGTCTGGGACCGAAACCAAGAAATTGGGAACAATTGACCGAGGCCAAGTGCTTCTTTAGATTGTACATACAATTTCTCCAAGTCGTAGGCTGTCCGCCGTACGGCTTCCCCCAGCCTTACCCAGCAACTGCGGATAATCATAACACGGAAGACGCTAATCGGGCGTGCGCAGTACGTGACCAAGACACCGCAACTGGCAAAGTGCGAAAATCTCTTCGAGCGAGTGATTGTATTCCCCAAGCCGCGCTGTCTAAATTCCGCATTGCTTGCGTGGTGTAACTACCACACGTGCAGTGGACCGCAAATAACAGTGCTCGATGACAGACAGTAGGCACAGGTCAACGGTTTGAACAGACCACGTCACGCAACCGTAAAACAATACAGCGCGGACAGTAACACTATAAACCCGTTCTTTGATGGAGAGATGGATGTCATGGCGGCGCCATAAATGTCTCAGCCTGGAGAAGTCGAGACGAGTTCTTGAGATACGCATCGAAATCTTGTTTCCGACAGCTCCCCCAGCAGTGATGCAGCTTCCCAGGTAGACAAAACACTTCTAAACTTTCCCCATCGATGTTGTGTGAAGGTAGGGGCGTATACCAGCTTTGAAAAAAAAACGCTTTGCACTTGGATGGTGAAAAGTGCTGCCATACATTGAAGCTTCTATCGCCAGGTGGTAAGTGCAAGTTGTACGGCCTTTGGACCGTCACCCAAGAAGACGACATCATCAGCTTAATCCAAATAAATCACCGGACTATCTGGGAGGTGCTCAACGCCAGCGTGCAGCGAGTCTTCTAAAGCATTTCTGAGAACATCCTCAACGCAAACTTGAAGAGGAATGGAGACATAAGGAATCCTTGTCGAACCGCAACTGGTAGCAATAATGGAAGTCGAAAGCTCACCATAACTCTACCCGAGTAGGGTAGAGTACGGAAACTAACTTCCCGGGGACGCCATTCCCCAACAAACAGTGCCACAATACAGTCCTGTCGGCATTGTCTATAGCAGTACGGATATCCAGGAAGGCGACAATCCTCAGCTTCTGGTACACATGGCGAATCTCGAGGATCAGGCGGAGTGTGAAAAGTTGATAGACGCAGCCGCGGTCAACCGGTTCTTCCCGCTCTATCGATTCGCAAGTTGAGGATAGCCTACCAAGTATGATGGACACATGAAGCTTGCAGAGGAATGGAATCAAACTTATACCTCAATTTGGATCACATTATGCGCAGGAGTTTCTGCAAATAGGGACGAAAATCTTCTCAGATTAAGACTATAGAACCTCCTTTTTTGATCATACTTCTGAGAACAAAGCGGTAAGTTCTTGAACCAGCGAATAGTCACCATACTTAAAGAGAGCAGGATGTAAACTATCAGGGGCGGGTGCTTTAAGATGTTTCATTAGGTGGTGTTTATGTCAGATTTCTTGCTAAGAGAGAGGATCTGTGGAGACAGATTACTCAGCACAAATGTGCGCCCCAGAAGAAGCAGATGGGGCTGGTGACCAGCGAAACTGTGAGTTAAACTGTTCAGTCCATCGTTCCAACCGGTTCTGAAGCTTATTGATCACAGATTGTTTCGCACACACCAGTGTTTTGGTATTAACAGAGAGACTAGTAAGTTTCATCTCCTTAGCAAATCCATACCACTAAGCTTTACGGTCCTTTTGCCACCTTCTGCGCAATTTTCGATCCAGGAATCAATGTTCGTCACGCCAGCTCTTTGGCAAAGAACGAGTAGCGAGGCGTCATGGAAACCAGCGATCCGCAAAGTGGGTGTCCAGCAATTCGTTGAGTTCCGACATAAATTTCCCCACTACTGCTTTCTCGGATAAATTGTTCCAGTATTTCACCACACAAGACTCGAGGTATCGAGGGTCAGCTGTCCACTTTAGGTCCGATAGTACAAAGTTGTATCTGTGCTTGCGAGTGCTGCTTGATGTGCGCCTGTGCAGCAGCAGCCTCAACATGGGGAACTGACTCACATGTAACGTCTAGTCGGCTGATTGACCTCTGCCGACTATACTGAAGTATGTCGCAGTCGTCGGAGTATCATTTACTCTCCAAATCTTCAGGTCGTCTGTAAACAAGGCAAACGGTGACTGGAGAAGCTAATGTAATTTGTTCATATGGCTCAGGAACAAAACAGACCCCAACACTTTGCTTTGAGATATCTCATTAGCAGAATGATACCAGTCCGTTAGACAGTTATCCACCTGCATCCTTCACTTCCTACCAATCAAGAAGTCGCTGCTCCACTGATGTAGTGAGCCACCAACACTGCACATTCGCATCTTGAATTAGGAACTCACGTTTCACCTTGTCGAACCCTTTACTGATATTAACGTAAGACCAGGTCGGCAGGCTTCCTCCTGTTAACCGCTTGCTACCATCCATGCATCATTACGAGCAAGTTGCTGATGTGTGAGCAGACTTTCAAGAAACATTGCTTGGCCGGCGTCAGGCCTATTAAGGCCAGCAGATGCACTAGATCTTTTCTCACGATCTTATCGATTATTTTGGCCTAAACAGAGGTCAGGCAAATTAAACGGTAATGGTCCACCTTAATTGGATCAGCGCCTTTCGGAATCGGCATATCCAGTCTCAGTAAAACACCACCGGACAGAGATCTGTAGACTAGCCGAATCACAGAGGGCTAGAGGATGGCAGAAAATAACTCCAGAATCAACTGCTGGAGTCCATCGGCACCGGCAGACGATTGTGGCGGCGGACCAAGCCTCTTGTGGTGGCCTGTGTTGAAGGAAGTCGTTTATTAGGTCAAATGGGGATCGAGAGAGTATGTGACGGGGAATAAGAAAGAAGGGGAGTGTCAGCGGTAGCACATTTTTGCTTATACACAACGCTGTCTGCAGCAAATCAGCTGACCCTTTCCCTGGTTCCACTGCGCTGGCCGGTGCGGCAGGGGATTATTATTGGATTGAATCATGGTTGGGGGTTGGACAAGAATACTGCTAGTGGTTCCACAACGAACAAATAAACGACCCGGGTCCTCAGCCAAAGTCTTCGATTAAATTTACACCCGAAAGGCAGTGAGCCGTACGCCATGAGCCAATGAACCGACTCACGCGGAATTGTGTCCCCGCTCTTAACTAGAAGAAAAGTGCGACCCAAAACCCACCCAGCGGTCGCCACGAGAAGGCGTCCAAATACTGAGTCCACAGCACACAACTGGCGCATCCGGTCGACAAACTTCAGGATCGAGTCAACACTAGCCTCAACGCGCCATGCATTCATGATGCTTCTTCAACTCAGTTGGGCTAAACCAACTTACACTTACACTAGGTCTTTTTAAGCCGGAGATATTTCATTCTACTTTATTTGATTTGTTCGGCCTACCTGAATAAGCTTCTAATAACTAGCAATGTTGCATACGCTAATTGTGGTTATCTTCGTTAAGTTTATTGTATTTGCAGTATATTTTGGGTAACTTGTGGACATTTTTACTGATCACGGATTCGTTGACAACTAGCTTAATTCACGTGCTAATTTAGGTCAGTTATGTTTGTATAGCCATACACTTATTATATATATTTTTTGATAATGACATTTCAAGTGATTGGCTGTTGTTTGACATTCGTGGTGTGGCTGCGCTTGATGTGCATGTTGACAAAGTGCCTACCTGTCTATTACCCACTACATCGTCCATACTGGCTCCAGGAGACAGTTGGTCTTTGCTGGAGGAGACGCGGTGCACGGTCCTTGTGGCCGTGCTAGACTCGAAGAGCGGTTCGATGCACTCAGTGTGGAGCGGACTACGGTCCAAAAACCGTCTTGTGAGCGCTTGATTCCCCAAGTACAGCGTGCTTGTGTCTGTCTGTGTAGGAGTGTGTGCCGACTCCGTTGATGAAACGTGGCTCCCATCCACATACCTCGCGGTCTTATTCCTTCGGGTTTACACTGGATATGGGGTGTGTGGATGGAGCTATGGGTGGTGCAGCGCAAGCCACCCATGGTCCCTCTGTAGGCGTAGGCGTTCTGTGGCTTGCCACAGTGACATGCAAATCCGAAATCGGATGCCGCTATCAATATATATATATATATATATATATATATATATTCGAGGTGTGCTTCCGGTCAAATTCTTCTTGCTGTTGCATGTCGTATGCTTACCATCGTCCGTTATTGGCCTGCTGTATTGAAAGACAATATGCTTACTCTGTTTGTTTTTGTGTCGTCATCACAACTACGTGGTTAGGAGACGATGGACGTAAAATGAGAAATGAACACGACTGCATTAGAGTATATGTGGTTATTCAGAGACTACAAGGAGAATGCAAAGAGTGCACCAAGTATGTGTTTCATGCTTTTTAGCCGCGATGATATTGTTAATAGTTATGTACATGGGTAACTTCCTAATGTAGTAAGCACTGATGGCGGTACTCTGAATTTATAAATTCGTGTTGACTACTGGATGCACTGTAGTAGGCAAAATTTGATTCCGCCAATTACGATATGAGTGAGCCGAGTTAGGTTTGGAACACATTTCACCACATAATGCAGAGTAGGGTTTCTCCAACTTTTGGCCCCTAGACCATTTTTTAGTGGAACCTCGCACGACGAACCCCCGCTATATTTTTGACCACAGGACTAGACTAGGCCGAGTGTCTGGAAACGTTCATTACTGGGCACTGAATTTACACGGACATTCTTCACATCAGCTTGATTATCAATCTACGAAATCAAGCGGCCACGATCAGAAGACTTTTCATCGAAAGTATACCATTTCGAAATATCCTGCGAATCTTCTGAAAGTGTTCCACGGCCCCCTAGCGGTCCCCGAACCACATTTTGAGAAGCACTGGTGTAGAAAGACGGAACAAGGAGAGCCCATACAGCGCAAGTCATTGTCTACCACGAGCCATATAAAGCTACATAAAGCGCACAATTTAAAATTTTAAGTTAAGTGGCTTACTCGGATGCTGATACGCCAAGAAAATGACTGCGTCAAAACACGTTACCGCCTTAACATAACGTAATGATGATACACCCGATTGTCAGATGAGGAAACATTTAGCTAAAATAGTTCTTCTGGAAGCTATTGAAGCTCGACAAGTAAGCCCTCAAGTATAATGCATTCAGTTAAGAATACGAGCGCTTGTTGATTCCAATACCGCATCATGTCGAATAGCGTTGGCAATCCATGAGGTTGCAGATCCATAGGATTTTATCGTGTATACCTCTGTGTACAAGCTCTACCTCTGCTTCAAGTCCCTGTTTTCACTTGTTTATTCCACATTCTCATATGGTTCACTTTAGCCTTAATTAATCATACACTGTACCATAGTACATAAATTCTTAGGAGTAGGAGGTCGTCGGCTACGGGATAGGGATGCTTTGACACTATGGGTAGTGCAGCAGCGATACATATTCCACCTTGTTGTTGCGAAGTCTTTTGTGAAACGTCAAGTACCGGATGTCCAAGGACCGCATTCGATGTTTTCGAGATGTATACAAGCAGCATGTAAGTCTCCAGTAGTTAGGAGACAAGATTCGCGAGATATTTCAAACGTCAATTAAATACGTCATTAGTCTTCAGTGTGGAACTGATGTACAGTAAGATGGTCCAACCTGTGTCTATAGTCCGCCGTGCCCATGGTCATTTTGGGCTTGTAAACCACCTGAGCAGCATCGGTGCACAAAATAGCCTAATCTCTTGTTTGCCAACATAATTATTGTAGTTGCCCAAACCAATTAGCCAATTGTGTATATTAGCTCTGCCCTACTGCTGTGGCTTACGCGTTAAAGTTGCGAACAATGGGTTTTAAACTGCGATACTCATTATTGAGCTATCCACTAAGTATGTTATGTCGTCAGTCGGCTAACGGATGCGCCTGCCACCATGGATGAAACAGTCAATATAAGTGTCGGGCAGTCGGTTACTTAACACAGAAGGTTAGTTGCATTTGGAGACGGTTCCAGAAGTGTTGACCTCTGACGACACTGCACATGCGTCGGTTCCTTTGAGATCTCAATAGGCATGGATTCCTGACCTCAGCATCTACGTTGGGTTCAGAACACTGATCGATTGCATTGATTTTTGTTGGGTTCGGTTGGACGTTAGATTTAACGACCTTAAAAGTAAGCCATGTGAAGCTTTTCCTGGAAAATGCGTTGTTAGACCAATGAGTCTGGGTGAGTTTGAACACTACTGAAAAGAGGTTTATAACGGGTAGAAAATCATTTGCTTAAGAGGTCTCCTAGATTGGTCAGCGTAAGTAAAGCAAAAAAGTAAATGCATTACATGCTTGCAGAGAACACAACCGGGTTTTTTCCGCTTAGAAACAAGATTTTTGAGTGGGATATTACCATGCAAAACAAGGCTACAGGTTATAGATAGGGTCTCATTTCAAAAACATTCGGATAGCTCACTCATCTTCATCGACTTACGAGCATCTGCATGTCCTGGAAACTCAGCGAAGCTAGTGCATCGGAATACGTTATATCAGATACTTTTTGGGATAACTGTAGAGAGCTCACTGTGACATCCAAACATTTTTTTAAAAAGTTATATTGGTGACAGAAACAACTGAGTTTCTTGGAGCGTTTCGGAGTTAACAGACCCACGTGGAAAAACATTTACGGTAGATGAGTAGTAGTGAGGATTTTGGTAGAAGTTAGCTAATACATAATTGTCACTCCCAATCAGCACACTTCGGCTAGTCTGGAATAGCACTAGACGCCCGCGTTTCAACTTTCTGGGTCTCCTCATTGGTGCGCCTCCCAGCGGACCCCTCCTGGGTTCCGTCCCCATGACTTCAGGATGCCAGCAGCTAGTGCCACTTCGCCATGGGTGACAGCCGCGGACCTGCGTAATTGAAAGTTGACTATGATATAGCCCGGCTCATCTTCCACTGCCATGCCAGTAACGAACTGTGCAGAGGACAATGGCTAGCCTCACGAGCTAGGACTTTCCGCATAGAACCTATGTACCACACAGGAATTAGAAGCTATACGGACATATTATATAGTACTGATGAGTAGTAGTGAAGATTTTTGTATAATTCAGCTAATTCTTCATTGTCGCTCCTAATCAGCAGGCTTCGGCTAGTTTGGAAAAGCACCAGACGCCAACGTTTCGACCTTCTGGGTCTCGCCAGGCTATATCATAGTCAACTGTCAATCACGCAGGTCCGCGGCTGTCACCCATGGCGAAGTGGCACTAGCTGCTGGCATCCTGAAGTCATGGGGACGGAACCCAGCAGGGGTCCGCTGGGAGGCGCACCAATGAGGAGACCCAAAAGGTTGAAACGCGGGCGTTTAGAGCTTTTCCAGACTAGCCGAAGTGTGTTGAGTGGGAGTGACAATGATGAATTAGCTGAATTTACGGTAAGTGTTTAGACTGTATAGTAGACCTAATTTTACGCTATCGCTTCTCAGGTGGGTGTCTGGACTGGGTTCCAAAAGGTGGCAGAATGCATAATTTGAATTGTTCAATTTTGGTCACACTAATAATATGCTCGCTCGTCGTCGCCGACAGTGTCTAATGAACACCGAGTTTTTGGTTCCTTTCTGCTACGGATAGTGGTGCACACACTTCACATTCTGTGCCCCCGGAAGTGTGGGGTTACAGCGCTATGAGGTCATGCTTCAGCAAAGGGCAGAAGGACTGGATGTCGCATTCAACGTGGATATTCAAGAAGGTATCTAGAGACAGGGAGAAAAGGATGAAATTCCAAGTCCCGAATGCTCTTCACAAGAGACCATCATGCTGGTCACCACTTCTTGGGGCGGAATCAGACTCTTGAGCAACCAAGGTCAGTTTGTGCGAGCACACCAAGGTCGCTTCCTTGAGAGGTGTTCTGCAGGCTTTTCACCCACGGCTTGTAGACTTAGGCGGTGCGGCGCTGCCTGTATTAAACTCGATACTTGTCCACATTAGATAACTTCGCGTTTCGCAATGATAAATTCGAGGTCTCGAAGATGGGATGGAAAGCCTCGCGGTCGTTCAGTCACTTGGTCATTCATCAGAACAGCATCGTCCGTGAGGAGTAAACACTTTGGAGGAGATATTCCTTGATAGATCCTTAATGATATGTAGGAACAGACGAAGCCCAAGAACCAAACTTTGCTGTTTATTGCCGCTGCCTCAAATTAGGCTAAACGAATAATTTGAAACTCCAAATTCCGGGAGCTGTTTGCCGTGAAAGTTACCAAACCATCCCACTACTGGATCTTTAATGCCATATTTAGGAACCTTTGAAGAAGTATGCGATGATACATGTGACTAAATGTTTTTGAAAAGTCGAAACAAATGATATTGCTTTCTAACCCTTCGTCAACTGCTACTTCACTTCGCTTGTGCAATCAACAGATTCGTCTTGCATGATCGACTTTGACGAAACGCGTAGTGCTCCGGTTTGATGATATCGTAGCTTTCCAGGTATTCCATCAATGCGTCAGCAATAATCATTCCTATGACCTGGATGAGCACATGGAGTAGCGTTATCGGGTGGTTATTAGCCGGTTCAGTTCGGTTTTCTCCGTTGTGTATTCAAGTTATGATGCCCAGCCTCCACTTGAACGGAACTATGTGCTTTTCTGTATGGAGCTGAAAGAATCCGGACAGTGACTCTACTAGGTGCAGTGTGCTATCTGGAGTACTTTCAGGTGAATAGTATCCGCTCCAGGAGTGTTGTGTACTTGTGCAGGCATATCAGCTCTTTAGTGCCACTTTAGCAGTGGAACTAACATCTGTCAGACAAAATCGTGGAGGAACAAAACAAGCAAACAATAGAACCTGGCATTCAAAGGTGGGCAGATTAGCACTGGACCCATTCTTTATCTTCTGGGACACGTGAGCACTTTCCTTCCATCGTCATCTTGGCACAATTTATGATCTGGTCTGACATCGTTCACAGTCGTGATTGACAGTCTGTGCCTGCCTACTCGATGAACACACTATCATGATGCAATTAAAGTGTTGGGATGTCCGAAATCTATCGGTTATTCAGACTGCTCCAGGTAGGCTTCGACGATCTGCTTCAGACTGCTTTGATGTAATTTCAACATACCTCCGGCCTATCAACACTATCAATGGTGACAATGAGCGATCCAGAGCAATCAAGTTTGGACGTCATTAGACGTGGGTTCGTGGGAGTAGCAAGGAACTCTAAAGTTGGGTGCCCTATTATCCACTTTAGAATGGACACAACGGGGGTATGCGCTGGGATATGATCCCTTACGCAGTAAGTTGACGGGTCCGAATAAAAGTAACACTGCCGTTTTATTAGTAGTCCATGATGCTTCACCGATTACAAGTCCAGGACCACCAAGATTTGGAAAAACACCAAGCGTTACCATGGTCTGGTACATGGGACATTAATACCGTTTATGTTCAGTGTACCACTGTTATAATCGGCCATCACTATCATCATAATGCACAACAATTCCAACTTGGTCGGCAGGTTGCTGGTTCGTCCCTAGTAGCTGCCGGATGAGTTTGGATGTCACTCATAGTGATAAATCACTCGCAGTTTTGCCATTGAAATGGAATCGCTGTTGAAGAGCTCAGGTATCATCAACGCCTCCAAACAAATAAAATAGCAGTACTATCGACCACAGCTTGGTACCTCGTAAGGTTTAAAGACAGCACTTGACGTGTTCGTAAGCCGCTGGAAGGTCTACTAATGCAAAGGATACATGCCTCCATCTTCCATTTGCTCTGTGCTTATTTTGCTGGACGCACTCAGATTACCCGATTCAGTGGCAGTTGCTCCACTCCACAAGTTGCCAGCTCCGGTGTACTCCGGACAGTAATTCTGTTGGCTTTTCTCTTTCCACTTACATCAGCTGGATACCAGTCCCTAAAGAAACAACACTACTAAAATATGTTGACGACGTAAAAACACCGATTGCTCAACTGAGTTGCTAAAGCTTTCAAACTATCTCAATGTTTGGTCCAGAGCTCGTAATCTGTCACTTAACGCATCAAAGTGTCACGATGTTCTTTTCTGGCTACACAGAGGAGTGAGGTACGAGCAGTTCCTCAACAAATGCCCCGAACTCTATTGGCGGCGATGAATTACACTCTTCTACATAAGTGAAATGCCTAGGTTTGGTACTGAATCATGATTCACTTCGGAATCTTCATGTAAATGAGACATTCACAAACGTCAGAAGCATGGCTTCCTACGCTTCTCGGCTGTGACTTTTTCTATTAACCGTGATATGCTTCTTCGTTCTTTGATTGACTTTGCTCTTCCCCACTTTACATACTGCTTTCTTGTGATTTTTCTTCGGTCTTCGGAGTAACCACTTTAAGTTGATTATCAGGTCATTAAGGCATTTTTCCAGATGTGGCGGCATTTCGATGTCTACTTATGTCAACATATTCTTATCAACATACTTCAGGTCTGGTAAGAATCTGGCAACAACAACTAGCCGATACCAGCCATCCGTTTCATAAGGCTTCATCTGAATATTTGTCAATTTTATCTACTAGACTGAAGAACAAATCAATAAATGTTGGCACACAGACCTATGGCACCTCGGTCATACCTTATCTATCGTGGATATTGCTGGTCTCTAAATGTGTCATTCTAAAACTAACCAGCCGATTCGCTATAAAATAATGTTCCTGCTAATCCGTTAGTAAGCAGCTTATAATGACACCGTTTGGTAATTGATTTGTCTTTTAGTAAATTGATGTAGCTGAATATTCACATGCCTAAGGTGGATAAACCAAGTTCTTGACTTACTGAAATCACTTCCATAAAAGTCTTTTCCTGCGTGTTCATTGCAATTCTGACGGCACCAATGATATAGCACCAAGGACCTACACTTGGATTGCGAAAAGTATGTTGCTATAATAGGCGTAATTCAGCCGCAAATGCGCCAGCTAACCGACGAAACGTAAATGTGTGATCGGGACTTTAAGAAAGTGATGGTCCTTGTTGATGGAGGCATGTTTACTGATCAGCTACAGATTATTGGCGCCGAACGGGGATATGCGAAATCGCACTGTCTGAAGGACTTGCTGGTCGGACTGTTAGTGCGGCTGGGGAAACACATTTGCTTTCTGCTAAATGGTGTAGAGACCATTTGAATTTTAAGGGGACATCAAGGGGGCATATTCCGTGAATGATTGATACATATTGTTTGGAATTAACACAAGGTCTTTCATCTCCAAATGCGGCTTCTGTCAGAACTTGTCACGTTTTTTGTGGGATTAAGATGTAATCTCACAGGAACTTCTTAGCAGACTGAATCGATGTTATCACCACTGCCACCTTTATAACTTAGTGGCGCGTCATATTCATTCGTTCTACTTTTCTCTCCTATCATAGGTGCCTTTAGCGTGTAGATTGTAGCTTACAATTCACTCTTTGGTTTGTTCTGCGCATTTGATAATCTTCTCCCAACTTACACACGTCGCTCATGCAAATTGTGATGAACTTGCGTAATTTTATCACTTGGAATTTTTTAATATCTTTCAGACATTTTGTACTTATTGCGGATCCACTTATAACCAATTTCTTCCATATGCTCGTATAGCGAGTATTTATGTCGTCATATGGGTTTACTTTATTTGATATCGGCATTTTGAATGATTGGCTGTTGTTTGACATTCGTGGTGTGGCTGCGCTGGATACGCATGTTGACAAGGTGCCTACCTGTCTATTACCCATTATCTCGTCCATACTGGCTCCAGGAGACAGTCGGTCGTTGCTGGAGGGGATGGGGTGCACGGTCCTTGTGGTCGTGCTAGGCTCAAAAAGTGGTTCTATGCACTCAGTCTAGAGCGGACTACGGTCCAGCCGCTGCCTTGTGTGTACTTGATTCTTCTAATACGGCGTGTTTGTGTTTGTCTGTGAAGGAGTGTGGGCCGGCCCCGTTGATGAAACGTGGCTCCCATCCAAATGCCTCGCGGTTTTATTCCTTCGGTTTTACACTGGATATGGGGTGTGTGGTTGGAGCTGTGGGTGGTGCAGCGCAAGCCATCCATGGTCTTTCTGTAGGCGCAGGCGTCCTGTGACTGGCCACAGTGACATGCAAATCCGAAACCGGATGCCGCCAAACATTCACTGTTAATGAGTGCATATAGCGCGCTTTTGTTGCACTTGTCATAGATTTGAGAATTCTAACCTTCCACTAGGTAGCATGCGCAATGGCTCATGGGAATAAATGGTTGTATACATAAGGAACCTCACCAAAATTAGTTCGCTTGTCAGTTTAACCCACAATTCTGTAGCTGAGAAACACCATCACAGGTTAGAGCTCAAGCTGGCCTATGTTGGTCATACATAGCCACATTGTGTAGAAAAAGTATTGCACCCCTGTGTTCTTAACGTTTGATTTTTGCTAACAGAATCGGCAGACTGTTTTCACATTAATTTTGTGAGCGGCAGCATCGCTTGGTTCACGAGTAACGCGTAGGAACTCCTGGGTCCAAATCAACACAATGCCAGGACGTTAACTACCCACTAATCAAGTGGAAATTAAACTGTGCTATGAACACATCACAAAAGTACCTGTTCAGTCTTACACAACCGGGTCTTTACAAGGTGCAGAAAGCATGCAAATCACCGTAATTGCCATCGTACAACATAATCAAGCAATACATAGTCCACGAGCGTAATCCAATGGCTCTTTTAAAGGATTCAATAACCCTACCCGATTGGTTCGCTTTGCACCACATATAGGCGGGGCGCGTAATTTGTCTAGGGGCAAATGTGGAATGAAATGAATAACAAAAGGCGATGTGCCCCCTGTTGCTAAGGGATGGCTCAAGTCGGCATGTGGTGTGACAGCTGGACGAGTTACGTAGTGTGAGAGCGATCATCTCTGACAGCGGGTTACAATGAATCTGTGTAGCCATGACTAGGAAGACAGTGAATGACAAAATAGTCAGTAGTGTTCGGTGTCAGATAAGTCTATTTGAAGTACAATCTTGATACACATGATGCAAGGCAGTGCTAACCACATGGGATAAACGAATAGTCGTTACCAGGAGTCACAGCTGATGGCACAGATGGTGTGACGATTTATTGTGCCATCTTGATTTGCAACTTAGTGATTGAATTATTATTTGAGGGCCAACAAGAGTAAAGTCGATTGATGTTAAGAGGACATGACGGTCATGGGTGAACATTCTGGAAACAAATCCACCTATGTGCGCTATTCACATTCCTGCACCTTGACTCTACCAACCAGTTGGGCTCATTGTCCCTGGTTGCTCAACTCGGAAACCGAGAACGTCATGTTGAGGCCAACATTAATATCATTGTACTCAATACTAAACCAAGATTGTATGCCAGCCATTTTTTAGGCACTTTCGATTGACGCTGGCGAGCGCAAGGTAGGCGCAATTAGGCAACCGATGGTGCGAATACCGAGCTCGCGCCCGAACCACGGTAGCTTCCGAGGAGAAATTTTACAACTCACAGATAAGATTGTGAACATTATCATTACTTATGCAATGCCGGCCCGTAGCCTAAAGGTAACAAGCTGGTCTTGTAATCTGAGGGTGCAGGTTCGAGCCTGCGCAAGTGCAGGGGGACTTTCGCAGTATCCTTAGCTCATGCACGACCAGTGGCGGTTGCACGGCAAAGAAGCGTCGGTACCACGCGCCGGCGTACTGTTGATGTCTCAGCTTAACTTATCATCATACACTCGCGATGCTTCGAAAATTAATAGCCCGAGATAGACGGTGTCTTTACGTCGTTACTGCATTGCGGTTGTCTCACAAGTTTTCGGAGGCGCCGTTCGTAACGTAGTGCAATGAAGTCGGCCCCTTAGATAAATGCCGAGTACGTGGATCCCTATCAGATACCATTCAAGTAGAATGTGGAGTGCCACAGGAAACGGTACCGGAGTCAAGTTTGTTTTTGGCTTATGTCAACGATATAACACATATCGTTAGCTCGCCCTGCCTATTCTATGCCGATAACATCAAGGCGTGGGAGGTGATCAATACAAGCCGATCTGGATAGAGATTACGCCTGGTCGATCCAGAATCTACTTCGGTTTAATGTGGGAATATGTAGCGTGCGGCGCTTAAGACACCAGTTGGCGCGCTGCTACAGACTAGACAAGCTCGAGTTGACAATGCGCTCATTTCACTGCACCGAATCATATGACCTATTTCCCATGGACAAACACGAATGTCTGTTTGAGATTCCACTGGTTCTCGGCACCCAGAATACATTTCCCATAGTTAACTCCTGCACTTGTTTACCAAGAGGCAACATGGCTTCTACAAACGTCCCTTTTAACGTGATTACATATGGACCTACAGTGGATTTACAGTTTTTAATACACAGACGCATTTCCACATATTACAATATTCAACATGAATGTATTACGGGACATCTTTATCCTTAGCTTTCTTCACTTATTAAACCAATGTTCCATTGTCAATCCTAGGCTTAGGAAGGTTACTATGGCTGTAGTGATGCAGAAAGTTACTTTATCCGCTTAGCCCTTCGCAGTTGCGCACCTAACAAGTTAAACGAACCTGACAGTCTCACAAAGATGAGCTCCAGGTTCGGTCCTGCAAGACAGGCTTGCGTTCAGAAGAGGAGAAAGCCATTCTGCACTGTCGAATGGACATCTCCAAAATGTGCCATAAGTTTTGGTTGAATTGTGAGGAGTCACAACCTGCGGTGTTACCGTCGCCATACTCCAATTCATGAGGCCCACCACCCGCGAACAACTCTACACCACCAGTCACACAGTTCTCTAGGTTACTTTCGAAACCGTCATGCATAGCCAAGTTCACCAAGAAGGATGGTGTAGGGCGATTGCCCCTTAAGTTACCGTTGAAATCCAAGGTTTAAGAATCAGGAATTTGAAGAATTTTCGGTCCCCATACTGGGGACCAAACCTATAACCGCTAAAGGCTGATGCCAACTGATGCATGGAGGGCGGCAGCTAGGCTACATAATCCGCAAGCTAACTGGGACATGACGCCGTTGCCCAGCCTCAGTTGGGCGAAACGCGTCTGGTGCTATTCCGGATCTTGACTGAGCTATTTAGCATGTAAACTGCTGGGACAGATACATTAAACTTACAGCTAAAATCCTCCTACTCGTAAGTAATAAAAATAGATTGACCAACAGATGTTGATTTACTTCGCATCCACTCCTTCCCATTATACTTCTTGAGCCAGCATCACTATCTATAGAGCCGAGCGCTGGCTTTATATATAAGAGTGCAACAATCACTGGATGTTATAACCTTTGACCACCCTCTAGTACAAACTGGTCCGGAAACCTTCACATGAACAGGACTCAGCTTGTTCTTTATGCCTACCATTCTCCTGTACCCGACAAAGCTTTCTTATAAGCAAGACGGTGCGTACTTTAGATACAATATGGATGAGACTAATCCCTCGGTGATCAACGCGTTTTACTCGGAGACTATTTTTGAAGACGAACGCGATCTCAGCCAAGCCTCAGTTAGTAGAGATGGCTCTCGAGGTGTCAATCTCTTGGAGAAGGGAATAGGAACAGGATTTACACTTCGAAAAGCGAAGTGAAGCGTTTGACTTAACCAAGAGCTTTGTAGCGCTCCTGCAGGTGAAACTCGTATGTAACCACAACCCCAGTTGATGGCGGTGCATCTATACATGTCAGGTAAGTTTGGAGCCCAATGGTTCGAAATTCAACAATCAATCAGTAAATCAATATGCGTCCGTCGAAGGTGAGAAACCCACCCCGGCTACTGTGTCGCAATACAAAAGATAAAAGATAAAACAGTACAGACTACAAAGGCTGTAAAACAGCAACATAATGCTAACGATCACATTACTCGTAGGGTTTGGGATTGTTGCGGGAGGCGAAGGTAAAGTGGAGGGAAGGGACAAAGAAACCCACAGCACAGATGACATTGGGGCCGGCTCCTTGCCATGTCAGCTACTGTGTCCAACCGAACGTGCTCATCGTCCTTTGGACCTCAGTCTGGCAGTCGGAATGCATCAACCGACACCGACATCGAAGTGAGGGTTTTCATCCTTCCTGACCAACTCATCGCTTGGCCTCCCGTCTGCTTCCATCCAGACCTAGGGCGCGCAAACCCCGCACGATACAGGAGTCGGTGGGCTGGAATGCCCATCATGTTGCCCAGCCATCGGAGCCTGGTGCATGGTATACTGATGCTTAGTGGATCTCGCGCTCTTCGTGCACCTAATTCGCGGCGCCAAACACATTCCTTAATCACGCGGTTTTCCCGATATACATGACCTATGCAATTTGTTGGTAACTTGAATCAATACCTAACCGGCTCTCCAATAGGATTTCGGCCGTTCCTTCGGAGTGTAGCATCACTTTCAATATTTTGGGCCGCAACTTTTGTACTTTAGTGATGAAGGAGTTCTCGTCCAATATTCAGCGGTAACGTCGTCCAGAGTATGGCGCATGTAGCAGCACTGTTCTTGGTCTTGTGTTTGTACTTCGTGGTCAGAATCTGGTAGTGCCAGCACACCAGGAACAAATAGGGTTTTCGTACTTCCCTTTGTGGAAGCTGGCCGTTGTCGTCCTTTACCATTCCCCGCCCTTTCTAGGGAACATCTGACTGTATGCGCACCTCGAGGAGTTGCGGTGGCGAACTGCTGAGACTAGGATGTCTCTATATCGTCTACTGATTTCAATGTCACTGGAAAAATCGAGGTTCACCATAGTGCACTGAAGTTGGGTGGCGCGTTCCGCGTCTCAGCGTTGGGAAGTCTAAACACATGGCTTAAAGCGAGTAGTGTGAGGCGCAGTGGAGGATAATACTGCTAGGTCGACCGTCAGCATCTCTACTCTGGTGGGCGATTCCAGAGAGCGAATGCAAAGGGGCCGTATTCTTAGCTGCCCACTGTTCATTCATGTTGCGAAAGTGTGACTAGTAATGAGTTGTCAAATTTGAGGATAATCGCGGATGCCAGCTTTCATTTTCGTCATACTCGGTTTAAGAAAGGATTTACAAATATAATTGGAACAGGTACCATTTGTTCTAAGGCTTTAAATTTTTTCACCAGCTCTAACTCTATATCAAGGGGTGGAAGAATCATGTTTTCTCTGTCTACCAAAGGCTTCATGGTGGTGTTCACTGCGCCTACCTTCAGGTTTTCCCTAGTAGGCCCAGTCACTTCCTTCCAATGTTGGTGTTTACTGTTTTGAAAGCAGATGAAGTAAAGATAATTCGCCTATCAACTTTGTGATCCGATAAAAAGGTGCAACTTTTTTAAATTCCAGTAAACAATCCAGTACTGAGTATATCGATTGAAGGCTTTCATAATTTATTTATTTATTTATTTATAATCACAGTACAGAAACAACAATCATGCTAATGGCTTGTCGGTTCGCTCCAAACACCATAGGCACACTAGGGCATAAGCGTTTCATTGCACCAATGGTCCACTTGCGATGACACTGTATACAGGCTTTGCAGACCTTATGATGAGGAGCACAGGACTTCTGCTGTCCTCCATGTTTTACCCCAATCTATGCGCAGTATGCTTTACTCACAACGGAATGATGGTACTCTTCTGTTTTGCCCCAACCTATTCTCCATAAATGTTGCAATATACATCAAGGTTGTTCAAACAACTACATTGAGAACCACTTATCTATCTGTGCGATAAACAAGGGACACTTTAAAAATTTAGTTGTTAGTAGTGTCAATTTGTTATTAACCGTTAACTATTATAACCCAAATACTATAGCCAATTTGAGAAAACTGCATTCGAAATTGAAATGAGCACAGCCGAAATACCATAAATCCTTTTAACTATTCGCTACAGCAAGGCAAAGGCATTTGTTGTTGACCACTGTTATCGTCAATGTTATTTTACTTGAGGTCCTGATAAAACAGACCAAATCCCCATGGCTGAAAATTCATCCATCCCCCTTTGGGTACATCAACGTACATCTTTATCAAGCGCTACAGTTAACAAATTAGGAAGCTTGACTCATGTAACCATCTATGCTCTGACAGTTTCAATGCATGAAACGCAAGAGGGGTTTGCAGATCTGACGACCCAGAATGGAATGAAACGGGTGTAGCGGCTGTCTAACTGATTGTAATGCATCTGTTTGTAATTTCTTAGACTTATCAACTCCCTAAGTTTCAGATATTCCTATTAGATCCCTTCAGTTGACGGGGCCATCAAACGAGTTAGCTTACCTCATTTAGGAACTACCTCTTACAGCAGCAAACATTGTGACACTCGGAAGCTATATACACGTAAACTGCTTCTTTTAAATCAATGCAAATTGTTCTGCATGTTATACGGTTGTAGACTTTTAACCTCAACACCAATTAGAAAGCATGCGGTGTTGTGTATGTGAACGACATTTAAGTAGACTACAGTAATTCATCGCAATACTAGGTGGTTACGAAAGTATCACCATAAATTGACTCCGACAATTAACTTTCCCCAATTACCTAACTTGGGACTTTTATGGGTGTAGGCTGCATGCGATACTCATTAAAGCCTGAGGCTTTTCTCGGATGTAATTACCGCATTTCTTCCGAGCTCCTACTGCTAGTATACACATGCTGGTTGGCTATTATTCTTAACGGTTGACATTCACCGCAAAAGGATACCATGACTCGATCGTAGACATTCGCTATGACACCTAACGATAGGTAAAGGCGAGCAAAGATTCCAAACACCCGATGAGTTATGGGCACTGACTGGCATCTTAAGCTCTGGCGGCAGCGTGTTTTCCTTAACTTCGTAAAAGAAACGTTGCAAGAATGGGGTGATCGAACTACACACAGTGTCGATTGCTGTCATCTGGAATGATTGATAGTGCAAGGGGCTAACGTGACATGTTCTCATTATCAGAGAACAAAATATTCCTAAGCACTAGCTATTACCGCGATCCAAACCGAAAGCCGAACAGACAGAAAACTATATCGCGCATTCTGCTATTTTGAGAAGGATCGAGTTGTGGTGCCAGTGGTCTGCCTAAGTTTCAACCGAAAGCCCTCATAATGTGATGAATCATGTCTCACTTATTGTGTAAGTGGTCTGTAGAATATTGTTACTTACTGTTTGGTAAAATGAGCCCAGACGAACGTTTTCAGTCTGCTACCCCAGAACTCCTTGGCTAAAACTGCTCCCTTCGGATACGTGAATATATTCCCGGTTAACTCAACCGTAGGCCAAGAGAAAACGGCATAAACAAGTCATCAAATTTAAGTTAACGAAGCATGTATCTTCATTCCACAAGCAACTTTTGATTTTTGCAGCTAATCGCTGATCTCACTGTTTTAAAATGCCTTTCGGCTATTATAGAGTACTTCTGTATACTTAGATTAGTGAACTTATCACAGTTGATTGTCACTCGTGAATAGAAGATCGGTGGACAATTCCAATTATTGATGAATTCCGGTGCAGCGTACCTACAGGAAGCAAGCAGTAGTGAAGCCCGGAATGCAAAATAATACGGCGGATGGTTCAGTTTCACACAACGGATCGAACTTATTGTGGCTTCGGATTGGTCAAAGTCACGAGGTGAGGGCACGGGTCATTACTTGCAAAGCATGGTAACCGGGCCGTTAAGGTCACAGTACAGATGTGGTACGTAAGAGGGACTCAGGGATGTCCTATCTCCCAAATGACCTCACGTTGGGGTTAAAAAATTCACGCTTGACACATGTACCATGACTAAAGCGAAGAGGTTCTGAGTGATCTCCGTGTCTCGTGTACACTTGGCGGGGATCGGGCACGGACGGGAAACCGAATAGTGCCAACGGATCTTCACGTAACACTGCAGTCAACTAATATAATGTGTAGTGGGTATTTGGGTGTAATTTCAAATATAGTTCTTCGCAGCTCCCTCTCCATCGAGCAGGTTCCCACACGTCTGAATATGCAGTACACAATAGCAATAAAAAATCCGCAAGTGCTGTGTCGTACGCAGCCGCTATGCGGAAAGTTGTAGCTCTGGGGCCAGCCATTGTCCTATGCACAGTTCATAACTGGCAAGCCAATGGAGGATAAGCCGCGCCACATCGTAGTTAACGGTTACCACAGCCATCCCTCATGGGTTAGTGCATCCGCTGGCATCCGGGGTCGAAACCTGACAGTAGTCCGAGCGACCCGGACCCCCAATGATACCAAGAAGATTGAAACGACCGTCTTGTCCTTTTCCAGACTTGTGGGAGCCAGCCTGACGGAGGGGTGACTGTGACGAACTGGGACCAATATAACTTACTTTTTCTCTAAATACATGCAGAATTCGGGCCTAGTGCAATCAGCCCTTCTGGTACAATGCTAGTCTGAAAGTTGAGAAGATTATACTTTTGCTTTTGAACGTGGCGGTGACCCGACCATGAGGACAAATGCGACTATTTAGCTATGAGTAAGAGTAAAACTATAAGTTGAATGTTATGCTACGGGACCAACTAAACGAATGCATTGATTATACATCTTTTCACCAAAATAGGAATGTGTGTGAGAAAGTTTGCTTGACTCTAAAAATGTTCCAAGCTGACACTGATAATAGCGTGAACACAGATTTTTACGCTGTCCGAATAAGTTATTTAATGTTTTATGCACGAAAGCGTCAAGTAGCACACTAGTTTTCTGTCATGTTTGTCTTTATCATAGCGGTGAGAAGTTTACTTAGCACAAAATGGAATAACTGTTTTGTCCTCAGACGATTTATCGAATAGCTTCTGTGCACAATATATTCTGTACTTACGTGAGAGTAGACATCAGAAGAGTGTTTAGCTTCTCCTAAGAACATACCCGTCTTTTACAACTGGTGAGTTTCCTTACTGGTCACATATGAGATAGTAGCGTTTATTTCTACTTGATAGATCCGCAAACTTTTGGGGGCCCTCAACGTTCCACTGGGAATGTTGCTGATCAGTGCAATGAATCAAATATTCTTCCTGGGAGTGCAGTTGCCCACAGTGGACATACCACCGTCGAATGAGGTTGACGCACAGCGCTGGTTCAGTGTGCCCAGTTTTCATCAGCTCTTGGATTATGGCGTCGCGTCTCCAGCTTTGATACACGGTGTTGGAATCGCAATTGGTTTGGCATTAGCTATCATCATATTTACTGAAGCGGCTCTTAATGGGTAAGTACCCTTCAATGCTTCTACATTAGTCTTTTTAGTGAAGCAGTCGTAGACTGAATTTAGTAGGACATGTACTGTGCAATTCTGTATGGTGTTCTATGTACCAGCTCTATCTGTCTGCATTTCGATTATGACCTGTGGCCTCTTCCCTGGATGCTAATGCTCATCATCATCATCATCATCATCATCATTATCATCGTCATACACGTTAGCCAGAGGTGGGGAACACCTCAGCTACTGTGCCGCAATACATAGAAAAAAGGAGAATAAAGCAACTGGTGCAAGCCAGCTGAGCTACCGGTAACGGAAGAGCATCGTTCTGGTAAGCTACCAGCCGGCTACTGTGCATCAAAAAATTGCTATGCAAAATTATATAAGGCTAAATAATGAGATGGTGGTTAGAAGGGGTGTCCAAGAGGGATGGGGTGGGACAAAGAAACTCACAGCACGAACGCCACTGAGGTCGGCTCCTAGCCATAGCAGCAAGTGTGTCCAACCAAACGTGTTCATCGTCTTTCGGACCCCAACCAAGGATCCAACCCAGGTCAGCTCAGAAGTGAGGGCCTTCATTCCTCTCGACCAAGTCATCGCTTGGCCACTTCTCCTTTTCTTCCATCCACATCCCCGGCGCGCAAACAACGCACGTCGCGGAAGTCGGTGGGATGGCATGCGTAACACGTGGCCGAGCCATCGGAGCCTGGTGCGTGAAATAACGGTGCTGAGCGGTTCAGTTCCTTTTCCTGTGCCGTAAACAAGGCGTCGAACACGCTCGTTGCTCACGCGGTGTTCCCACCAGATGTGAGCTAAATTGCGAAGGCACCGGTGATCGAACGTAACTAGCCTCTTCAGGTCCGTTGCTTTAAGGGACCAGGTTTCACAACCGTACAGTAGGGTCGAACGTACCGCTGCATTGTACACTCTACCCTTCAGGGCAAGAGTGATGTCGCACCGCCGCCATAAGTGGCGAAGGTTAGCAAAAGCGCCCCGAGCTTTTGCTATACGGCTCGTGATCTCATCTTCAATCCCACGGGCGCTGATACAACTTCCTAGGTAGTTGAATTTTTGAACGACTTCTAGCTGATCCCCACCAACGGTCAGCCAAGGAGGCGGTCCAGACCAAACTTGGAGAAACGCTTTGCACTTCGAGGGTGCGAAGCAAAACCCGAAGTGACGGACTGCTAGTGCTAATCTGTCCAGTGCCGCTTGGCACGTCTGGGAGCTGTCACAGATTAGGGCAATATCATCAGCATACTCTAAGTCAAGAAGTCGTCCTCCTGGGAGCAGATCCACACCTTCTAATTCGTGTCCTGCGAACGCGATTTCCATGACTTCGTCAACAGCGAAGTTAAAAAGGAAAGGTGACAGCGGGCATCCTTGTCTCACATCGCTGGAGATATTAATGAGCAACGACAACTTGCCGTAAGCCCTCACTCTGCCCGAGCTACGCGCATATAATGCTCGGATAATATTTACATATCTCTCAGGTACACCATTCCTGAGTAGACAGTCCCAAAGTGCATGTCTATCCACCGAATCGAATACACCTTTGATATCGAGGAACAAGACAACGGTGGGCCGCCAATATATGTGACGGTGCTTCAACAACTGACTCAAAGTGAAGATGTGGTCGATGCAGCCACGACCTCGACGAAATCCAGCTTGCTCTTCACGAATCTGGCTTTCACGCGTGCCAGTCAGTCTGTGAAGGATGACAGAGGCAAGCAGTCTGGAGGCGATGGAGATCAGACTGATTCCTCTATGGTTGCCGCATTCCGATCGTGAGCCTTCCTTGAAAATTGGGACTATGACGGAGTGGCTCCAGTCGGTTGGGACAGTTTCCTTCTCCCACAGTTTAACTAGCAATTCGTGTAAATTATCCACAAGAGCAGGTCCCCCAAATTTGAAGAGGACTGGAGGAAGATCATCAGGTCCCGCGGCATTATTTAACTTCAACAGTCCGATCTCACGTTCGACTTCTGAGCGAGAGGGTGGATCCAAAGGGGCAACCCACGGAGCGGGGCGATCAGTGGTCGGCGAGAAATCTAACAATTTCGGCCGATTAAATTGCCTTTCAAAGTGCTCAGCCCAACGCTCCAAGCGTTTTGACAAGTTGTGGATAGGCTGTCCACTCTCGTCACAAGTTGTTGTACTAACATCAAGTCTTCTGTTGCCCCATTCCCGTATCAGACGGAATAGCTTACAATGGTTACCAAGGGCAGCGGCCATTTCCATCTCTGATGCACGATGGGACCACCAGGATTCGCGGTCTCTCTTCAGGCTAGCACGGAGTTTTGCCCGGAGCTCTTTGCGAGTTTCATTGTGTTCGCTTCCAGCCGGAATATGCCGGCGAGCATCTATAAGTTCCAGAGACTGTGAAGAGACCCAATGTCCATGTTGGTGATTAGACATACCACATGAGGATTTGCCCGCTGCTAGTAAGGTCTGGTGAATATGAGACCAGTGAGCTTCAATTGCATCCAGTGAGCTTTCTCCAACTCGCATGACAGCGTACTTCGATACGCAATCAGAACAGCTGGCTTCGCCAGTTGGCTGGTGTCAATGCGCTCACAGCGTCGTCTTGGGCGTCCGCCAAAACGCATCCGCATGTCAGCACATACAAGTGCATGATCGGTATCCACACCTGTGCTCCAAATCGAGCAACAGTTCTGGATGCAGCGTCTCCAGCGGTAACTTACCGCAATGTGATCGATTTGCCTCCATAGCTGGTTCGAGGCTGGTGGGCGCCAAGTCACCCTCCGGCGGGTGTTGTGTCGGAAGTTAGTGCTCGCAAGAAATAAGCGAGCATCCTCACACAAATGAAGTAACCGCTCACCGTTATCATTACGAGAGCCTACACCATGTTGGCCGCCCAGATGCAGTTCATCAGTGGATAATTTTCCAACTTGAGCGTTCAGATCCCCAGCCAGCACTACAGTGTCCGAGCTTCTTCTGTGGCGAAGGAGTTCGTTCAGTTGGCGATAGAAGTCGTCTTTTACCGAGTCATCGCTACAGTTTGTCGTTGCATAGGCAGCGATAACGAATAGACACCTGTTCGAAGTTTTGAACGAGCAACCCAATCTGACCACACATATCCGGCTACTGATTGGAATCCAATCAACCAGAGCAGTTTCAGCCCGGGGACTCAGAGCAATACCAACACCGGCTTGGCCGGTGCTCCAAGCTGCATCGTCACCGGATAGGCGCAATGAGAAAGTGCTGCTAGTGTCATCTGAAGGGGATCGCAGAGTGAGTACAGAGCTCGAGTCTTGCAGGCGGGTCTCCGATAAGCAGTAGATATCGATCGAGAGGGTCTCTAATGTTCGGGCAAGTGCTGCCTCTTGAGCAATCTGAAGCAATGTGCGAACATTGAGACATGCCAATCTGAAGGAGGATCGTGGGCTCCAAATGGAAGCCGATGAACTGGGCTTGATCGCGTGGTTGGACTTGGGCCTGTTGACGGGGTAGGAATGACGCTCCGCGTTCACATGTGAGTTGAAACTAAAAGATAAGCGACTATTGAAGCAACGTGGGGGAGGGCCGGAAATTGGGGAGTTGAAAACAGGGGGGGATAAAAGTGAAGCTGGAACGGGACGATAAGAATGAAAAAGCGTAAGAGGGGAATAAGAGGACGGGAAGGCTTGAGCAGTAGCATTCAAACCCCTATCCACCCTGCTCGATGCAGCAGATAGGGCACCGTTGATTATCCTCTGCGGTGGCCAGAGCATCAGAAATTTGTTGGAAGTGAGATTCATGCTAATGCTAAGCTTGGTAAATAAAAGAAGCATCCAGTTCAGTGCCATTTCATCGAAACACTGGTCGAGGTACCTCGGATAGGATAATTTGAGTAACCGGGTTTCAAACTAACCAGG
This sequence comes from Dicrocoelium dendriticum, assembly GCA_944474145.2. Classification (NCBI taxonomy): domain Eukaryota; kingdom Metazoa; phylum Platyhelminthes; class Trematoda; order Plagiorchiida; family Dicrocoeliidae; genus Dicrocoelium; species Dicrocoelium dendriticum. The sequence continues at coordinate 99,677,579 of OX104063.1, forward strand.
CATACTGATGCGTATGCTCAGACGTTAACACCAGATGAACAAAGATTTAAACTGTCAAAAAAACATGACTATATTGAGTTCATTTGTGTGGGTACATTGTCGAGTATTTGTGTTTCCTTAATGAAGACAAACACGTTGGTGGCGAAATGTCGAGTTAAGAAGTGCGGTTACTTATCATTGGATACCTTGCTCATTAAACAATAACAGTAATAAAATATACAACGGATACTTATCTCAAAGGGCCATATGATAACAATTTAAAGAGTATCTAATTTGCTAGAAGGTTTACAGAATCTATGGATGCGCTACTTGAGGATTACTCTTGGAAGCATGGAATGGCACAATAATAATCCGGTTGACCATTTTGCGTTTGAAAAGTAAGAAGGCACCAACAGTGCTCCGATCGCCTTATTGGCTCCTCGCCTCAGCGCAAACTTTGCCAGTCGGGTGCGCGTTAGGAATATTAGAGGGCCAAACGCCCATAAGCATATGCGATCCGGTTTCAGAGTGCAAGCAGACGCCTTATACTTTGACACAATCGATGGTCGGAAGCTATCTACGCGAAATCAGCAAACCGTTTAGAAAAATAAGAAGGCAACTAAAAATGGGCGAGCAAAACGTTTGTTCCTGAAACAAACGATCTCGCTAAGCTGAAGGGCGCACGAGAAAAGCTAGCTAGGGAGAGGAGAAAAGGATGTTCCTGGATCGTGGGAGGCAGCATTCGGGTTGCGTTCTGGAGGTGTATGTATATAAGCAGAAGCAGTCAACATGTTATATTCAAATTAGGTACAGAATGAAACCCTAATTTTCAGATATTTTACACATCATAGAACCACCTCACTTGGAAACCTCTATGTCGCTACATACTAATCAGCCAAGTGCAGATAAATGAGGCCCACCTGTAAGTAACAAACCGGTGACTATACTGAACAAAGTTTTGGTGATTCCGTTAACTGAACCAACGTATGGATGCTGCAAATAGCAAACTTACAATTGAGCACTATGTACTAAACTTTGTTCAGTTATGGGTATTTCCCATATACATCGCACTGTCTCCGTTGCTGTATGCTGATATGTCGAACGTACCAAAGATTTCTCTTTACTGACGTAGCTGATACTATTCACAATTTGACGATGGTTCAATATGGGCAAAAGCCAAAGATTAACAGGTCCCGTAAGATTTTCACGGTGCACGTGGCAAACGATTAAAAAGGTGCCAGCAAAACAACATTCACACCGTTGGACTCATCGAGGTATGCGTACTGAAAACTGTGAATCCACTACCAATCCACAAGGAAGGACAACAAATGCGACGTTTGCATAAGCCGCGTCACAGCATGGTGAACACCTGTAAGCAGTGAAAAGTGTGGATCTGATCGACAATAAACTCTTTAGCGGACTAACGGATTTGTGCCTTGGCAATCAGTCATGTCAGCTACTTCCGCGAAGTAAGTGGATCGTTAACTCAGCCTTTTAACTCCATCAGTGTGGAAGCACAGACGAGAGACCCAAAAAAGGCTTTACATGTCTGACCGACAGGAAAGTAAGAAATTTCCGACGGTAATCCAAACAAACTAACTGCCGTACCAGCTTTGGCTTGTGGTCACTAAATAGTGCTGCTGTGACTGAGCTCCAGCAGATGATGATACTCGTGGATAGGGTCCTTTGAAATCTGGTGCTCCATAAAATGTTCTGTACGCAATCATTCGTATTGTCCACTGAACATTCCGAGCACCCTCAGTCTTTGATCATAAGGCAAATATCGCAAGTCCTTGACGTTCTTGTTTTCTAGGCCTTGTGGTATCTCCAAAATGGTGAGACTACTCCTCAGCGTTTGCTGTTAATCCAGTGTCGCAAGTTCCACCTGTGGACACATGTACGTGTCGAAAAGCTGCCGAAAATAAAACTGATCAAGCAGTTTGAAGGCAAACCACCGGAGGCTCATGTTTTGAGCGCTTTCTTATGGTATTGTAGCCTTATCCGAACGGCCAATGTCGGGCTAAATCAAAACGCTTAGATCCTTTCTTCTGGAACACTTCTTGCTTGCACGATGCTTACTAAAATACGTATTTTGTGGCACTTCTTAGGTAACAGCTTTCGTTTCGGTCGCGTTTGTTTATTGACATTAGTAATCCAAACTTAAGCCTTACCAGTCTTCGAGGTGCTGTATGGATTCACGGCCCTGGCAAGCGAAGTTCTCTGAACGGGTAGTAACTAGCATGGCAGCGGAGGATGAGGTGGGCTATATCGCAGTTAGATTTCAAACAGTGATGGCCAACTAGCGCCACCCACGGCTCAGTGGTATAAGGTGCTGGCTAATAGTGCAAGCCACTAATGTCTATGGGTTTGATCTCTAGAGGAAACCGAAAGAATTCGCGCCACTGAAGAGCCTCATTAGGACGGAACGATCGCTTGGTACTTTTCCGGATTGTTAACTTACCTTTTCCGCTTGTAGTTTAATTGCGATAAACTAAATAAAATTATTGATATTTGTTTAAGTGAGTCATTTATTTAACTTGATTGGCCTGCTTACGTTGTTTGGAATGCCTCTTATCTCATTGGCTCATTTCCTTTATTACCTTGCCTCGAGCCAGCGTGCTTCGTTCGGACTTTTATGGGCTCTTATTCGCCGATGTCTTTTAACGTCTACTATGTTGTTGGTCGGGTCCAAGGCGTTTTAGTAGTTTCGCTTCAACTACTACTACTGGACCCTATTTGAGTGAAACAGATTTTCACGTACTCCATTATGTGTTTTCACTGCTTTCTTGGGGTGCGAATAGCCGACGGTGATACAACATTTGAAGGTCACGCTTGCCTAGTTTATAGCGGTACGCAAATTGTTGTCGTAGTTGCAGTACTCCACATTTTGCTGCACTAAACCTGTTGCGGGCCCGTCAAGAATCCCCGTAAAAGCACAGCAGAAACCCTGGCAGAATGGCTGTGGGAAGCGGGGTCCAATTCCTCCCCACAACGTAGCAGTGATCAGCCACTCCGAGACGCGGCCCGACTACGCACCCGTTGACAATGGTCCTTTGCAAACTACCATCTCTTCTTGGTGACTGATTTTCCTAACTTAAGAACCCATAGCATTGGCTGTGATTCGCCCTTCGTTGGTCGTAAAAGAACCCCCAGAGGACCACTTGCCTTTTATTTCTCTTCGCCTCAGTTTGGAGTCGGTCGGGTCACGCGATTGCGTGTGAGCCGTTAGCCGGCCAGCCTTCGCGTCTAAGTCATTAGCGCTTGTCTATCGTAACCCCCTCTCATGTGCGTCCGTTCCGAGGGCTCAGCGTCTACGTGAACACGTGCGGCTAGGATCGTTCACACGCTCGCTCAATTTTCCGTCTCACCCGCTAAGCTAGCGTCATCAGGTCAGCGCAACCCCCTTCGCTTGGCCAGCGTTACAAGTCGTCATCGTAGGCGTGCTCTAACAGTGCCAGCGACAATCTTATCAGGCAATTAAACAATTAGAACAGAGGCGGCGTTTCCCTCTCAATCATAACAAAACCAAAGCATGTTCCAGATTGACTACCCATCAATCCTATCCAAATCGGTTTCAAGTAATGTAGGAGCATCTGGTCTTCGAATGGATTTGAAACACTGGCAGCCAGAGTTCCTTGTTCTTCTGTTGTTTGGTCCGCCCTGCTTGACGAAATGGCTGCATAGATTTTACCACCGCACTGAAGATGCCACCCCGCGTGGTGGCGTAACCTATGAAACTATTTATCAAACCCGGCGAACAAAGCGACAGATGCTCATCTGGTCTGTTGACTGTTGTCCATACATTAATGTTATCAACATGCAATAGGCGGTTTGAGTTTCTATAGTGTGTATATTGTTAATATACATCAAGAACTACTGCAGCCTCATTATCAATCCCTGCATTGGACTTGGATGGAATCTAACAGTGACGCACACACTCTTGGCTCTCAGTGCCGGTAGTGCACAACGCTACTTATCCACCCTAGGAGATGATTACCAAGGCCGAATTTCTGGATTTTGAAAAGTAGGATGCCATAGACTAACAGGTCAAATGCCTTTAAGAAGTCGTGGACGACTACATTAACTGCTGCACCAGTGTCTACGACCACGTTACAGCTGGAATGCGCTAGCCGTGGATTGCTAGTGCATTATCGATTCCGTCAGAAGTCATGTTGTTCCATTGCAAGGTAGGTGAATTCTTCTAAGTACATTATTGGCATATCGGCAACAATGGCTTCCATGACCCATAAAGAATGGTTACAGGAAAGTAGTCGACTGAGTCAAACTGACTACTTCCCCTGTGAATTGGAGATATCATACCGTGTTTTTACCATCCGGGAGCGTACACCTTATCAAAACAACACCGGAAGAATCGAGTAAAATCCTCAGCTAAGCTCTCTCCTACAACTGCAAGTGACCTTAAAGGAAATACTTTCAAATCTTGAAAAGCTGCACCTAACTACGCACAACCGCCCTTTAAGTACAATGTCTGACTTAAGGGATATATTTGGTGGTAAGACAACACTTGATACAAGGTTAGGTGCCTATGAAATGTACCACATTATTGAAACATTGCAGTCGCAAGGCAACGGACGCTATTTTTGCAATCGGTGTCATTCCACTCGCCTTTGCGGTGGAGAAATAGCCCGTTTACCTTTACACAAGCTGCTTACAGGTCGACATATCAGTTTATAATTTTAAATAACACGCATAATACACGCATAATACATTCTAATTTTGAGAGATCCAAAAATCCATACTTTAAAATAATTTTCCCCCACGCAAATTTCAACAGTGGATTTATATTTTGACGCTTCAAACTCAAACACGTTGCCCCATGCGAATTTCAAGGGGCGGTGACTCTTTTAACCAAATACTCTCCATACCTCATGATCCCCTCCGGAGTTATAGTGGGTTATTATTTTGACACTTCAAACTCGGTGAGTCCACAAGCTTGTAGTGACTCGTTGTTAAATGATTTTACTGAATTGGTTTCCATTGAATTTTTCACACTTCTATGATTTTCGCACTGATCACCCTACGGGATTTGTCAAGCTTTAGCTTTTATACCCTCATAAATCCATTGTTCCATTGTTCCATTGTTCCATTGCTGGCGTGTCATTGGGTTTAGTACAGTGGTTACAATGAGCCACATGTGCCATCCAGGTCTCCGTGATCGGAGTCCTGTCATAGATACGCTAGGCCTAGTTACACTGCACTATATACTTACGTGTACTACGTTGTACGAACAATACCACATTTTTCTAGTTGACGGACTTAGTACCCGATGATCCGGTAAACAGGGTGTTGGGTTATTCGACGAAATATTGCAATGTGCCAGCCGAGATATTGTCTGCCGAAAAGTCTAGTTGCTTTCTCACCAAGCCAAACTCAGATGTTGCGGTGTATAACAGCTTTCATTGCCTTTTAATTTCAAAATCTCTGCAGTCTTTGCAAGTTTACACAAGTCTTTAGCTTGATCTTGTACTTCTGTGAAAGTCGTGGAAACCCATCATTCCAACATGAACTTTTCGATTCGAGAATGTCCCATCGATTGGCTCCAGTCCGTTTTGTAAGTGATCACCCAGCATTTATTCCATTTTTATGCAAACCGTAAGAACTTCCGTAAAACGAGAACACGTGTCGACCATAATTATGTGATGGTTTGGAGCCAATTGTGGAGCTTGAATTCTATTGCGATCGGATGTAGTCTAGAGCATCACTTGTCAACAACCAGTCTGGACAGTGAGACTGCAGTGATCGGCAAAGTTAGTAGTGCTGGGGCTACGAAGAGCTGGGATTCTCTTTCATCATATGAAATGGACTATTTTCATTTCTGATCTTGGTGTTTTTTGGGTGCGCAGACAGCCAAATAGCTTCCAGGTTACTGTTAATTCCAAATGACCAGTGCTAATTTAGTGAATGCAAAGCAATTACTTCGACACTCTAGACGGCTTTATGGTTGCTTCAATTTTAAGCAGTTACGCCTGAGATGCGTGTTGTTGCTAAGTTTCAGTAAATGGCTGCATACGTGGTTGGGGTCACTCAATGTCTGATACGCTAATATGAAATCGCCGCGCAGCCTTCGATGGCCTCCGCTGAAAATTCCCAGCAACTTCAGTCTTCGGTGGTAAGAGTGATGGCGCAGGCCCTTCACATTTTTGTTGTTGTTCGTTATGGTGCGTCTAACGCTTCTAGGTCGCGCTTCAACCAAGGTTGCCAAGCTTGGATAGCGTATTCAACGTACGGGCACACGTAAGCATTGTGCATCATTGGGAAGATTGACGAGTCAAATCTCCTGAATGCCCTTCGCAGTATGCCGACGTGCTGGTTACATCTTCTCGCAACTACCTCAGCCTGTTTTGAACAGTTGAGATCGCTCGGTAAGAGCACAGCAAGGTCACGTTCCTGGGAGCTGGTCTGCAATCCGTTTGTCCCAAGTAAATAGGTGTAGTTATGTCTATGGCGTAATTGTACAACGCAACATTTGTCTACGTTGAATGCTAGGGCGTTTTGAACTGACCAGTTCGACATTGTACTACGATCACGCTGGAACCGTTCGTGGTCCTCCAGTCCTCTGATCCTTCGACATGTCTTGATATCATCCGCGAAAAATAGGAAAACGGAAACAATTGATCTTGCCAAAACGTTAATGAACACCAAGAATAGACGAGGTCCAAGAACCGAGTCTTGTGGTACTCCACACGCCACATCGATTGCATCAGACAATGATTCTCGAACTCTCACTACTAGCCGTCGTTCGTGTAGAAAATTGTCAATGCAACTCAGGATTGGGTCGCAAATGCCGTACTTCCGAAGCTTGTGAAGGAGAATTCGATGGTCTGAGTGATCAAATGCTTTTGAAAAGTCCAGGTAGATGACATCGACCCCTACTCCATCATCAACAGCTCCAGTCCAGCTATTACGTGCAATTAATAGGTTGATATTACACGAATGCTTTTGACAAAAGCCATGTTGCTCTGGGGCTATTAAATTGTGGCTTTCCAGGTATTCCATCAGCGCATCTGCGATGACTGATTCCATCACTTTGGATAGTACTGGAAGTAGTGTTATTGGACGGTAGTTGGCAGGATCAGTGCGGCTACCTCCTTTGTGAATAGGAGTAATGACCCCACGCTTCCATACTGATGGAATATGGTTCTCATCTAGACATCGCTGATAGAAAATAGCCAGTGGTGCTGCTACATAACAAGCTACTGCCTGTAGAGCCTTTGGTCGGATGTTGTCAGCTCTGGGAGAACTGCGCATACGCAAGCATAACAACTTCTTCAACACAGCTTCCGCAGTGAAGGTGATGTTTTCTAAACCAGGTGGTGGAGTAGTAGAAATGAGGAGAATGTTTGTGCTCATTACCTCCTGGAAAGTTCGGGAGTAATGAATCCGTAAGAGATCAGTTGCTTCCATTGCTGATCGCGTGCACCCATCAACCGTGGCTAGTGCTGGAACCCCTCGCTTTACCTTTCGAAAGCCGTTAACGTGCCTGTACAGGAGTTTGCGATTCGTGCAGAATCACTTCATTAACTCCTGCTGATGAGTGACCTTGTTTTTGCGGATCAGTTTCACACAGAAGTTACGATGGGTCACGTATGCAGTCCAGGTTTCGGCATTCGGGCAGTCCTGGTGATCTCGCCACGCCAAATCCCTCCGGGACATACATTTACGTGTCCTGCTCCTCAGAAATGAATTACGCTCCTTTTTGGTTGGAAGGGCTTCTGCTCTGATGAGTGCGCTATCAGTGTACTAAACGTCCTTGTAAACGTTTCCCAGGCAACATCTGGGGGGCATTCGGTTAAGAAAGTCCAATATGTATCCTTAACAAGATTAGACAACATGTTATAGTGCGTGACAGTATGCACTTTATCCTCCTCCTTTTCAGGGTACTCCGCACAAAATATAGAGTCAAAGAGTAAAGTAACATGATCCCTACGACCCAGTAGTGTGCTTGTAACTATCCCGCTAACCATGAGTTCTTCGTTAGTTAGCACAATATCCAGTATCGACGGCTTGTTAGCCGTTCGAAATCTGGTGGGAGAGGTTACGTGGTTGTAAAGAGGGTGGCTGGCAATAAGCTCTTGCAAGCAGGCTTTAAACTGCATACCGTCGGTTGCCGGCGTTTCTATGTCATGCACGTTTAAGTCTCCCGCGATAGGAATGTGGGTGTAGGACTTGTTCAAAGCAAACTGGAAAACGTGGTTCAGTTTTGAGTCCATTTCCGAAGTTGAGTTTGGTTGGCGATAAATCACGGCTAGTAGGCACGTGTCCTTGTTTCGCAACTATAGGCGGCACCAAAGCGGATCGGGAGCTCAAATTTCCGGGTGGTCGATAACTTCACATTGGAGGTTTGTATTATAATAATGGATCACACCGCCCCCCTTCCGGTTCTATCGGTCCGAAGCAGTGACATATCGGGCAATTCGATCTCAGAGTCGGTTATCTCAGAGTTTAACCATGTCTCTGTAATCATGACGTGGTCCCGCGGATGTGAGGCATTGAGTTCTCTAACCTGCTTAAAAAGCCTTGGGCGTTTGTGTACATGCAAGACAGGGCTTTTGTTGTTAGGAGTTCATTGATAGATGTAAAGCTGGTGTTCGCCTTTAAGCCGGCCGTTAGGTGGCCGGCAATTAATCGTTTTTTGGTTTATGTATTTCAGTCGTGTTGCATGGCATTATTAAGCGTTCCTGAACAGAAGTTTCACTGGTGCTGTGCTCGGTCCTCCTGTGTGCCGTGGGCGCGGTTGTGTCGGTCTCTCCGCAGGACTGTGCAGATACGGAATTTGCTGCATTTGCAAGTTCCGTTGAATTGCTTCCGACTTTTGGTCGTTCGCCTGCTGCTTTTAGCCGGATCTCTGTTGGCAGCCTAGCTCGAAACTTTAACCAGCTATCCAGCAGAACTTGCGTCATTCCCTCAGAGTGTAATATTACTTTCATTAGCCTTGGACCGCAGCCCTTGTAGTTAGGTGATGACGGAACTCTTGTCAGGGATTTGGCAATAACATAGTCAACAGAGAGTGCCCCACGGATGTAACACCACTACTCTCGGTCAAGTGCTTGCGCATCGTGATCAGAAGAATGCAGAAGCTCGGGAACACCACGAACAAATATTGTTTTCTTTCTATCCCGATTATGAATGCCGCGTTGCTCAACTGCTTCTTTTGAGCGATTCTTCCAAGGTAGATCAGGTAATATGTGCACTGTGCTCGGTGAGTCGCGAAGATGAACTGTTGAGAGCAGGACAGCCTCGCTCTCATCTGCTGACTCCAGTGTTACTCGAAGCATTCGAGGTTCACCAGTGTGCACTGAGGTCGGGTGACGCGCTACGCGCTGAAGCATTGCAGGCCCAACCCGAATACCAATCGCCGCGCAGATGGAACTCCACTGGTCGCGATCGCCTTGCAACTTGCCTTTTATTGTGCCAGATTTGGATCCGGGAACATCGGTACACACGGGAGTTAACGTAGCGTGGTTTTGTCTATCGAGTGTTGGCTTTATAGTTTTGCCGGCAATTTGGGTTGTTTAGAAGGCACCACTGGAGTTGACGGTGAAGGCTGCTTTGCGCCACGCGTGCTCGGTACTGAAGATGGAGCTATGTGTGTCCCTCCCGGTGTGTTCGTCGAGACAGTCGATGCGTACATTACGTGCTTGTTATTTGCACCGGATTGACTTCGGCTCTGAGCTGTCGGTGTCATGGCTGAATCTCCAAGCGAAGCGTCTATGGTTGGAGAAGTGGAAGCAGGCATTTTTGAGGCTTGTCCACTTATGGGAGTGAGGTGTCCCAGTCGATTAAGAGTCACAGACTCTGCAGTGCGGTTGAAGCGCCTAGCTCCCTTCCTCGGCTTAGATTCGGAGCTTACTTTGGCTGGGTGAGGTATTATCGTGGCCATAGTTACCTCTGTGGGATCAGTCTTAGTAATTACAAAACGCGTGATTATCTCAGTCATCCGATCGCACTTTTTCATGAGCTAAGATAAACGGTGGACAACTGGAATGCTTTGACATGTTGGGCAAAACCAAATTGTGTCAGCAAATTTGTTTGTCTTTCTCACTTCTTGGGCGGATTTGCCTACACATTGCGGACAGTACGATCTAATGCAGCTATAACAGGTTACGCTGATCTTAAGGACTTTACTGCAATACTCTGCGCAACATAGGCGAGGTTGAGCCATTGGCGTGCTAGTCGCCCTCTTATCGTTTACAGCACGGCCTATCTAAGCGCTCACCTTGATGAGTGTTCTTTGCGCCAGGCGTGACGCACAAACAGGTCAGAACACGCACACGAATTGAGAGTTGTTCAACCGCAACAAGGTCAGGCGGTAGAGTCAGATGAAGGTCGCAACGCGCAGGCTGTCGGGTTCAGCGATCAATCGACTCGCAGTTGAATACACACACCCACACAAAGCAGCAGCGTGTGTTAATCGACCTGCCTTAAGCGACGATGCAGATGGAGCGCTGATAACCGTCCTTAGGGCTGCTCAGTTGATGAGCGGCGCAAAAGGCTGTACCTATGTTATGCTGCAACTTGCAGGGATGGTTGCAGCGTAGTTTGGGAGCTCTCAGCTTCTTCTTCCGAATGAGACCAAAAGCTTTTTCGAAAACCAGTTTGATGTAGTTACACAAGTGGAATTTGGCAAAGGATATGCCGAAAACTAGGAACTGGAGCAAGAGTCTAATCCGCACAGGTTAGATCCCTTGAGTTGGTAAGCACTGAGTAGAGCTCGTCAAACTGGTTCGAACGAGCGCACACACAAATGAATTTATAATCAACAACCTACTAGTGCGACAAGCATATATTTCGAACAATGCAGGACTATACCGCAGCCTCTGCATGTCTGCTAGGGGTGAAGCAAGTTGAAATACCTCTAATTAGTTGAGGATAAAGAAATGTGAACGAGAATGAGATCTACGCGCGGTGAAGCCTAAAAGTTGTGATAAACAAATCTGAATTGATGGAAGACCCCGGGAAAACCATCTCTTTAGCTCATATGCGATGGGGTGAGTGACATTAACAAAATCGTCTACAGTGTTCATTGAATTGGTTTGATCTAGTTGCGTTGTGGAACCTCGTTATAAAAGAGTAGTCGCAAAATTCCTTCAGGGAAAAGTATTTTTCTATGTGCTTTGCTACATTTCAGTTCTAAGCAGCCCATTTTTCTTAACTCGATATTTTGGTCGATTCTACCACTATTAAATTTTTATTTAACTTAGCGTTATCAGGTGTGGCAGTTGCACTTTTCCTGTACTTTCTTACTTCAGCACCTAACTTTTTAACTGTGCACCTCAAGGTTTCTGTGTGCCATATGTTTTTCACACAAACTTTTAGTAACTTTATGTTTTATTGATACGCAGCTATTTGAAATCAAAACTTGCTTCTGATATTGCTAATAACTACAACACGAGTAAAGTCGTTTGAGCGTTGGTTACTTCCTCAGTTATGAGTATAATATCGGGCTGTATTTCTCGGCTTTTAGGATCACAGCAATGAAAAACAAGGCGATCAAACACAACGCTTTCGTCATAGATGAAGTGTTTATGCTGATTATCTTCCCCTTGATAAGTGGCTGTGTTGGATGGCCATTCGTATCTGGAGCCACTGTGCGCACCATGGGCAATCTGGCCGCTTTGGTTAAAATGGACCATGCTCCAGCACCCGGAATGCCTCACCGGTGAGTTAAGTTGTCTGCCGAGAGTATGTTTCTCTTATTCCTTTGGCTTAATCATTATTCCACCTTCCATAAGCAAGTTAATAGAGATGGAATTAAGTAAGTTATACACCACTTAACTGACTAAAGTAATTTGCATGTCGTGTTCCACGGTATGGGCTCCAAAACCTAGGGAAATCTAACCACTGTACAAGCTCGAGAGTTCCGTTGATCTATTGGCTCATGCATCAGGTACAATACCAAGATTCCGTTTTGCGCCCCTGTTACCACAGTGCCAGATGAAATGTTTATGGTAGCTAACTCAAACTAGCGGGCCAACTGTAATATATTCGCGAAGACATCCTTCCTTTGCCTTAATAGAACAAACTTTTTCTTTTCTCTCGCGTCCTTGATATTCACTGAGAATTCAGATTTTGCAGCATATGGCAGTAATGCCAGTTGGGGGTTGGGCCGTTCGTACTCCACACTGTCACTACACATCGTCACCGGTTGATCTCTGACCGAAGTATTTGGTTATAACTGGCTGGTAAGTTACGGAATTGGTCCAATGGGCAAGAACAGGGGGTATAATACCACTGGCTCCTTTGGCACCGCTGTTACACGGGAAACGTACGTACTGAAGATAGCCACAACATCAATCGTTCACTGGATAGGGCTGGTTGATGTAATTCAAACTCTTGACAACTACCAAAATGTGATCGATAAGTGTTCGAAAGCAGCCTTTGCCTTCCGAGGGATAGTCTCGGGTTGTTGCGTTAAACGTCCGGAGAGAGCAACGCGTAGATCTGATCTTCCTCGGATACCGCTCCGGATTGAATACGTAAGGTCAGGCTACAAATAAATTATGATTCAAATAATGCCTGTGTGTTGCGGTGCAAACCACAGTGAGTGCTCAGACAGAAGCATGACGGGGAAATTCCCAAACGTTATAGCAGGCGATGTTCACGGAGCGCAGTGGTGTGGTGGTTCGCCTTAAACTCCACATCCAATCTTCAAGTCCGGGCGAAAGCAACTAGGGAACTTACCATACTAGAAACACTTGGATGAGGCCCTAGTGTTCCAAATGACAGAGCTTCACATCAAATTTAGTCGATGGATATAGCGGCATTAAGTGTAGCACGTCAAGTGCACGACGGATTCTCAAGACAGACAGATCGTTACGCCAAACGCTGATGCAGATCTCATCTACTCAGCGGTAATTACTTGCGTACAGTAGCACCAGATTCGATTACGGGTTTTATGACCTTTCTGTTTAGATCCCAACTTAGAATGATGGCACTACGGCTTCGCACTTTCAGCTTAAGAGAAGTGAGTAACTGCCCCTCCCATATTGATCTGAGTTTCCTGCAAAGCAATCCGTGGTTTACCTTGAGACTGGTTGTTGCAGTATAAGCCAGTTGCTATTCAAACTATAAGTATGAAAATGAGAAAAGTAAAAAGATCTCCTCGGGTCACTTCATGTAGTCCAGATTAAAAAACTGATTCTTCTACCGTCCAACATGCTATAATGACAACATGTCCATGACGACCAGCCAAAAACATCCCAAAGGATTTTTCCATGAGTACTATCTCTATGCATGACCTTGTCTATGGTGACCACCCGTCTAAGGCGACCACATTTTGTTGGCCCCTTGAGTGGTCGCCTCAGACATCTTTGACTGTAATTGGTTCTTCAACTCTAGACTATTACAATGTTTGGGCTTCTGGGATCTAGTGACTAAAATTTGCTAGTCGATGCTCCTTCTACTAACAGAGGGAGAGAGTTTGAGGTTTCATTTGCTTCTATATCCATATTTAAACCTACCCCCTCGCTGCAAGTATATGTTTAAACTTTGTTGCTTATTCGGACCCAAGGGTAACGATCTCTGCCCTATTTTATTCATTTTGCAAATAAGATGTAAAAGTCTGTCAGCAAAACATTTCCGCACATTGTCATTTTAGGCTGAAAGTAAGCGCGCATCACGTCCTACTTAATAGTTAAGGGCTGTACAAATCAGATACTAAGCGCTCGACTAACGTCGTTTCACCGGATGTATTATCGATAGTCATGCATCGATCGAACTAACTGCATCTATCGAGAGTAGTGCGGCAGCACTACAGTGCACTGTATTGTGTAACCGTCTTACATATGACATTTGATCAGTGAAATATTTTGCACATCATTTCAGAGTCATCGGAACGGTCGAACAACGCGTCAGCGGAATTCTCGTTGGCCTCTTCGTTGGACTATCTGTGTTTCTCGGATCGATTTTGAGGTTTATCCCCTTGGCTGCACTGTATGGCATGTTCCTATACATGGGCTTCATGGGTCTGCGCGATCTGCAAGTTTTTCAGAGATGCCTTGCATTAATGAAAAGGCGAAAGCATTGGGAAGACTGGGAATGTGTCCGAGGTTTGCCGAGTGGGCACATTTTAGTGTTTGCCATAATTCAAGCAGTTGTTGTGGGCATTTTGGTCGCCTTGAATATCATCTCCGAATTCACCGTGGCTACTTACGCTGGAATTGTCTTCCCAGCCGTCATACTAATCTACGCCGTGTTACGCGAGACAGCCATGACTAGATGGAAATGGTTGGCAATATACCTTCATCAGGTGAGCGTTGATAATGTTTTCGTAATCACTGCGGCATGGCATTGCTGAAACTATTGCTAGTTGCGTTGGAGAGGCACACCAGCGCACTGTGGTACTTCAAGGTTTTTTCAGTTTTTTGCAACAACAAGGAAGGAATATTTATTACTGCGAGTTATCAATGAATTAATTAATCATGACTGAAGAAATTCTATAAAATTTCACACCTACTTAGTGCCGAAGCAAAACGGGAGCACACCAGCTAGTGAGGTGATCCCGCAGCGACTATATTTTCTGTAACTGAATCTGTGGTTGTTGGGAAGTGGAATAACAGTACAGTCGACTCACCCGTCCTGGCTAACGCAGTGTGGTTCAAGGCTGAACTGTAAACTGAACATGGTCATGCAGTTATGCTGGTTACTAAATCGTAACTGTTTACAGGCACCAGTCAGCTGGGTTGACACGCTCATTAAATGACAGGACACATCGCTGCGTTATTTAAGTTTGTGTATTCTACAACAGGATCCGCATATTGGTAACCGTCGCACCGTTTAGTCCAGCATACAGATGAGAAAATGAGATCAATCCAACACATCGCTCTTCTTTCTGGGTTGCTTCGGAGCTAAGTAATGTTCACAAGTGTCACCTGAGGGTTACTGACGACTGGCCAACTGAACAGACCTGTCATGAACTCAGCGAGTTACCGAGGAAAGTTTTGCCAGGAAAGTTGACATAAGCGTGCCGCAAGATTTAATTCCGTCGATACGTAAATGATATGTTGGTAATTCGTGATGTTGAGGATCAATTGACCTAAGTGGACGACAAAGTCTATGACCATCAGTCAAAAAATAGAGTGACAAAGGGACGTGAATAACACACAAGCCTGCTATTTCTTGACATAATAATTGAGCGCAAAAATGGTGTTGCATTACGCAAACCCATTTTCCGCCAGCCAACGTGAAAGTTATAGTACTTGTACTTTATGGCTTTGTTCCTAAGGGTAACGAACACGCTTTAGTGGAGACTGCTCACCTTAGTCCGAAAATATTTCACATCAGACACACAGAAACAAGTGATGCGACTGATAGCTAACCCCTTCGTAGAAAATGGGTGCCCATGTTCCTTCTTTGCTCTGTTTTCTACCGGGAAAGTGGACCAAAGATCAACCGCGGTACCGGACTTGAAAGTAACCCTGCGACTGTTGTTCAAAGGAGATGACGGATGTCAAGTATTTCAGGGCCGGCTGAAATCTGTCATGGCACGCGTATACGCAGCAGCGGAGCTAGCACTAATTCACACAGCGAATCGTGACTCTACTCCATCGGTTAAATTCTGGCAGTCGATTTCCAGCCGCTCACACATGTGTTTGTAATGTCGAAAACCCGTAGACATGACAAGACAATTGCGGACAAGGGTTGAAGCACATACCGGCGTAGGCTAGTAAACACGTTTAACAGATTGCTGCATCCGCCACCTCGAATCAACAGCCAAGAAAGCGTAATGAACTTTCATGCAGTCTGGCTGGTCAATCGCCCATCACCTGTTGACTGACAACCATTGTGTAAACTCTGTTCGTGCTTTCCATGTTATCAACGGCTCAACGAACTCTCATACTTTAGGTACGCTGAGGCCATAGCCACCAAACAAGCTGGCCCTAATCTGTGAATACAGAAAGACGTATTGGTAACCCTGCGTCTGTCTTGGTGGCGGGAAGTGAAAATATTACAAAATGACATGCATGCATGTGTGCACAGTTTAGTCAATTTATGATTTTCACTGCACTAATTTTATAATGCTATGTGTACCCACCGTCTTTAGTACGCATTCAAAAACATACAGATAAAAAGTTTCGGAATTAAACCAGACATTGTTTCGGTGCACCTAAGTGACTGAAGATACAACTGAAATGTTATATTGAATGACACCTAGGCACAGGTAAAATAATTCGTGCATGCGCTTCAGACAGGAAATATACATGCATGAGAAACTGGCTTGTCGAATGTCAGTCATCGTGTAAAATTGCTCACTCTCACAATGAAGTTCATCTCTATAACACACATGTGGTCGCTTTTAAGTTCTGCGCGAGATTTAAAATATTCCTGCTACAAACAGTGCTAGGCCAATGTGGGTAATCACTGCGCACAACATCTACTTTAATCCTGGCTTGTTGGAGCTTCGGCTATTCACTATCTAATAATGACAAATTCACACTACACGGGGTTTTGCAAATTGTTGGTCATTTTGCCCCCTAGCTGTACCTTTAGACCTAAAGAACCTCTGAACCCCTACCGTCTAGTGGAACATGACAACCGCTCAAGGTATGTCGCTGGGTTTGGATACAAAACACCCTTTGCATTTTCTAAATAGAACTTTGTACCACTTGAGGATCTTAGTATAAAGAACACAGACTTCGAAAAACATAATTTTGGCTGTTGAATGGACGGTAATTATAACATTGTCTGCTACTGATCTATTCACACAGATGATTCTCGCTGTTCGCCTTTATGATTTCTACATCCATGCCGTCTCACCGAGACCTAGGTCACTTAGTGCTTGCTAGTTTAGCCAGCACACAGCTCAGGTGGTTGAAAGCTGATCAAACGATATTTTTCTCTGCGATCTTCATCCGCGGTTGAACAAATGTGCCTCATATACGTGCATCAAAAGAAATGTAAAGTGTTACCACCTGACAGTCAGCCAACATTAAGGGGTAGAATGCAACCTACGTACCTGTGCCTAAGTTGATGGTAAATCTGTCAAGTATCTTGCAAAAATACCAGCTGATATTATTTTCTACTTGGATTTGGGGCTAGCCTCACCCGTTTTAGGTTTAGTGTTAACTTGCTGGTCCAATTTCATCTGTGTACTTTTTAACTACAGCTGGACAGAAAGTACAAGCTCAATCCAGCTTCCATCAAAGTCGTGGCTTCATTGCACAGGACAGCATCCTTAGCCAACAAGGCGAGTGTGGCGAGCCTTGGATCGACAGGACCGAATGTGACCCGGGATGTCCACATGACAGGGGACGTAGATTACAACTCCGACTCCTGTTCTGAGTACAGTGAGCACGAAGATGGCATTATCCGGCGAACTTGGGCAACGTAGGCCTAACCAAGTTGTACTTTAACCTATTTCGTACCCGAAACTATCCAGTTTGAACTCGAGACGAAGAAAACCCCTCTATATATATTTATTTACGTGTACTATAATCAAGCATACTATTAAAAACGCGCCATTGCGACATCTACTATCGTGGCTGCAAATTCCGATTCTCATATGTTACCACACTTATTAATCCGTGCGTGTTATTTTGCGAAACTACTGTATAAAGTACCCCATAATTATTTGCCTAACTGCGCACCAAAGATTAGAGACAGTCTCGCGTTCTACATGCGATTATAGTCACACAAAAGCAGACCCACAAAATTTACTTTATAGCACTATAAATGGATAAATCAACATTTATACCTGACAATGTGAGACACCGCAGTAAGGTATGATCATCAAAGTACAGTCTTGTACAAAACACCTTTAATGGGAGTCCATGTTGCGTTTGCAGAAGGCAGATCATTCGCAGGGAAGCTTTTATTTTCTATAGTTAAAGGCTCCTGTAGTCCAAGCCATAAAAACTTTTCATGGACGTTGCTAGCTGAAAGAACGAAAAACCTGCTACACATGGAGCCGTCGCACGTTGCAACCAGCTGAGAGCCAAAACGACGACATTGGGAGACTCAAGCAATCCAACTCAACACGCAGCTCAGCAATCCGCACCGATCGCCTAAGTTTGCAAAGCGGCGGTAATTTTCTTTAGCATTTTACACAACGACCTCAATCAAAACGGAATTGTCGCCGGAGTGCTATACGGCCTCTCCCAGGAGAGACTGTATAGGTTCTCCTTCGATATATGTGAGGACTATCAGCCGCCGCCACCACACAGAGGCCGTAGTACTTGTATTGGTATGTTTCGCACTGTTGCAGCAGTTAGGAGAGCACTAAGGCAAACGGATGCTAACGGGCTCATACCCGTGTCCTCCAGACGGTGTACAAATGGAGAAACGTTTTTGGGAGACAGTTCATGTATGTTCAAGTAGCTGGCTGAGCGGGGAGCTCGTTGCGTTTCGAGTTGAGGTGCGGAGATCCAGTGTAATATACAACCATGTGGCAACCAACCGAAGATGTGTATACGGAAAACAATATGGAAAAGTGTGGTGTAAATGCACCGCGTGTACAAAGCTCCTTTTAGTTTACTAAACCTTGTATTTGCTAGTTTGAAAAGCTTTGCTCGTTTTGAATACTTTGTAAGAGCATGAAAAATGGAAATAAAAGTGTGTAAGACGTGCTCTTTTGAAAATAACAAATGCTAACAAACTTCTTAGAAAAACCCAGTGTGGTAGGTCGACAACTGGCCGTGTATAGGTGAGGCCGGTTGCGGCTGTCAGTTCCGCTGGAGTAGAATGGCTGGTCTGAGTTTCTGACGCTGGCCATGATGACGTAGGCCTAGAAGATGCTTGTTTCACCGGAGAACCAGAGTCATCCAGAAATGCAGATGTTAGTCAGTCAATATTGATAGCCTCAGTTTCACCGTCATGTCGGTTCTGCGTAAGATACGGTACGGGTCAGAAAAGGGAGGTTACAGTGTCCGGTGCACGCTGTCAGTTCGAATAAACACGTGAGTGCAAGTAGAAAGGCGTTCGTCCACCATGGTATGCAAGCTCTGTGCTCTGGGTTGAAGCTGTCGCATGTGGTGAGATAGCAAGCTGTGTAATCGTCATAGTCAAAAAATGTTGGGGCTTTTGCTGTGACAAACCCCCTAGGTAAGCGCTGCGTGTGACCTAATAGTAGGGTGAAAGGAGTGGAGTACAATTCCTCTTGATTCACGTCCCTTAAGCCTACAAGGTTGCGAGGATATCCTTCGTGCCAAGATGCGCTAGTGTAGGCGCAAAGTGCTACACTGAGTTGCCGGTGGAACATTTATGCCATCCCGTTTTCTACAAGATGGTATGCCGTGGTTCGGTTTTGCTGGCAACATAGTAGGGTAAACAGGTTGGTGAAATATACGTCAAAGTGCGATTCTTGGTGGGTGCCGAATACGCCAGGACCACCGAATTGAGTGTAATCGCCGTTGTACCACTGCACAAAAATGTCACCTATCTCACCCGATTCCGAGCAGGTGACGCACCATCTGTTTTGGACCTCGTGCTCATCCGTGAGGAACTGATGGTCGGTACCGTGACCATGCATGCACCACTTATTCGTAGTGGTCACACAATGCTGTTCTTTAGATATACATCCTTGTGCACATTAATTGAAACAAACTACGATTGTGTCCCTTTTCTATGAATATCATGTTTTTATACATGAAAGCTGCCTTTTTGGCATTTATTTTTATTTTTTTTGGGAATAGATATTTCATCATTATTTGTGAATCAGACGATGTAATAGCTGCGCATGTCTAGTCGTTACATCACCCAAGATTACATCATATTCTTATGGTAGTAAGGTTTTTGTTTCAACATCTTGTTTTTTGTGCTTCAGTCATTGTTTGTGATGGACGTGACTCCCAGAACGTGCATGAAGATCGTGACGTTGCGCGAACACACAGACAAGACCTACAGGGACATAGCAAGTATAGTAGGCGTCAGACCGGCAACCGTCAGCCGTGTGGTCAACAAGAAAAAGGAAACGAGATGCATTTCGCCAAAATGCAAAGGGAAATGTGGTCCAAGAGGAAAACCACTGCCAGGGATGACGCTTACCTAATACGGGAAAGTGTTAAAGATCCTCGGAAGACTAGTGACGCATTAAAACGTGATTTGGGGGAGAAAGGAATAGAAATCAGTTCTTCAACAGGATCTGGCCCCGTGCCAACATCAAAAATGGTCAAGACGTTTTTCAATACTAAACAATAACCATTTTGGACTGGCCTGGGAATTCACCAGCTTTAAACCCCATTGAAAATAGGTTGTCTATTTGCAAGCAACGCCTTCGTGGCATGGACTGTACGACAAAGGAGAAACTTATTCAAGCTTTAATTCAAGTTTGGTACAGGGACCCAAGATGTTGAAATACGCCAGGTCCGTCAGGAAATGTCTTTTTTAGTTCTGGAACAGCCATTCTCTGGAGAACTGCTATATATTGTGGAGAGCGCATTATGCCCTCGACTGGATGCAATGCGCCGACGCCGTAATAACTAAAGAACCCCCAAAACATCTGCTTTTGTGGGCGTTTCACAAAGTGGTCAATGTGGGAAGCACGAACCTTTTCTCCCTATGACCTCCGAACATACTGACTTCTTGACCATGAACATAAATAGATCCGACCAACTTCCAGGAGTCGCCTGCGAAGTTGAAGAACTGATTATTCCTTCTCCCCAATCACGTTTTAATGCGTCACTAGTCTTCCGAGGATCTTTAACACTTTCCCGTATTAGGTAAGCGTCATCCCTGGCAGTGGTTTTCCTCTTTGGACCACATTTCCCTTTGCATTTTGGCGAAATGCATCTCGTTTCCTTTTTCTTGTTGACCACACGGCTGACGGTTGCCGGTCTGACGCCTACTATACTTGCTATGTCCCTGTAGGTCTTGTCTGTGTGTTCGCGCAACGTCACGATCTTCATGCACGTTCTGGGAGTCACGTCCATCACAAACAATGACTGAAGCACAAAAAACAAGATGTTGAAACAAAAACCTTACTTACCATAAGAAGTATGATATAATCTTGGGTGATGTAACGACTAGACATGCGCAGCTATTACATCGTCTGATTCACAAATAATGATGAAATATCTATTCCCAAAAAAAATAAAAAATAAATGCCAAAAGGCAGCTTTCATGTATAAAACATGATAGTTTTCAATAATGCACAAGATGTAGCTGCTGAGCAGAATACATCAGTGCGAACAACGATGAAACCTACCTCGTCACCCATTACGATATCCTGACCAACTTCATTCAAGAAACCGACTGCTCCTTCCTAGCCGAGCAGCCGTCCGGTGCCTCCTGGATTGGGTCTGTCACCAAATTCACCGGGATAGTGGCAAATGCGTTGGAAAGTTGTGTTTCACTCGAAGCAAACGCAATGCTTTCTGAGGAGCCAAACTCGAAAACGCATAGCCTCAAGAGATTCCGCTTGGCGCGCCTACAAAGCCTGTCCGAGTATTTAGGCACGGGATGCTCACACAACCTAAGGAAACCACTCTGAAAAAACAATCTCTGGTGCCAATAGAACTAAGCAACGAAATACAGTACCAATTCTGAAACACTGTACAGGCGCGTCAACAAGCGCCGGATGGAGCATCGCGGGATCCCAATTCTAGGTGCAACAGATGGTCCGGCGGCCAACGTGCTTCGCCAACACTTCATCTGCTCTATTCATAGAGTTGTCCTCGTACGCGCTTTTGACACAGCTACCACCGCCCTAGGGTTAAACTGCGTATCACTCATGGAAGAAGATACGATGAAAGACTATTATCATTGTGCGTGCACAGCTCTTCTGGCCTGGTCTACATCAGACCGAAGACATTGAAGACAGTCACCATGAACGTTGCCAGACCATTAGTCCGCTACTTCCAACAATGTCTTGATGAAATTCAAGTTCCAACAATGTGGAAACAGGGTATAGTCACACCTATTTACAACAGTGGAAATCATGCGGAGCCCTCGAACTACCGTTCCACTACACATCACATAGTTCTGTCCAAAGTAATGGTAGGTATTACCGCAGAGGTATTCATGGGGTACTTTGAGACCAACAACATCATACTTGTACAGCAGCATGGATTCGGCAGAACTCGGTCTTGCATTGTAAACATCCTGTTAGCAAGAGCAAGCTGGACAGAATCAGTCGATGCCAGAGTAGAAGTCGACGTCATTTGGCTTCTCGAAAACATTCAACCGTCTAGACCACCGCATCTTTTTCACAACCTTCAAAGCTATGGACTCAGTGACCCTATGCTTTGTTGGGTAAGGAACTTCACATTCAGCGTCAGCTACATATGAGATTCCGCAGCTTCATTTTCGACCCAACTGATGTCCACTGTGTTTTGCCCCAAGTCTCGGTATTGGAACGACGTTTATTCCTAGTATTTTTCAATGATCTTGCTAGTGTACTCCAGTCGAACTTCATACTATTTACAGGCGACGTCAAAATCTAGCATGACGTCATGACATTGGACAATCACACGGAACTGCGAACCGAACTTGACATGGTCTATACGTGATCATCCGAAAACCGGCTCCAGTTCAATGTGATGAAACGCAAAGTTGTGAGCATACGTCATCAGCTTGTCCATGAATGTAGACTTTGGGACAAGGAGTTGCAACGTACTTCCAGAGAAAGCGACCTCAGGGTTATCGTGCAGAATGACCTTGGCTTCTCCGAAGAGGATTAAAAGGCATCGAAAAGAGCCAGTCAGCACCTCGGTCTCTTAAAGAGGACTTTCGAAAGTTCGAACCATCAACATTTCTGCAAACGCTGAACGCTTATATGAGTATCCAGATGGAATACGCGATCCAAGCCTGGCGGCCTTGGCACAAGCACGACGTCAATGCACTTGACGTTCCCCAACTTAGAGGGAATAAACTCGTTAGGGGATTGTTCCATCACCATGCCAGCACAGATTGCAAGCCCTGAGATTGCACAGTTGTGAATCCTGACGTCAGCGAGGAGATCTCCTCACGGTTTGCTTAATATCGATAAACTCAAATCACTTCTCTGGCGACCTGTTGTAGCTATGTCGAAAGACTAAACTGAGAGACCACCATCTCAACTTGGCTACGCACTACAGTCGACTTATTTGTGGACAAAACATTTGCTTTCTTCGGATGTCAAAACATGGAACACGCTTTCAACTCACGCCATCCTTGCGCCTACACCAACGGGTTGATGAAACGTTTTCTCACTTATATTACTTGATATAGCTTGTTTTCAATCAGCGGACGAAATGACACGAACCAAACTGGGTGCTCAACAGCCCTCTGCGCAACTTGGCGGTGAGGTAACATGCACTAATGTGTATGTGAATGGCTTGGATATACTTAAACTAAATTCACGTTTCACATCGGTCCAATGAGGTGGCACAAGAGTGAACGTTGTCACTTTCCTTTTTTCACGGAGCTCTTGAACTGTAACTGTTCCACATATTACTTTGCGTGCGCATATGCAATCCCCTTTTCAAAATATCGTCATGCCGCAGTGCAGTTACATCGGTACCCGCGTAAAATGCCGATTCACTTATTCTTCGTTCCTTTTACTATTCACTCTGACCATCCTCGGGACTTTTTAAACCCCTGCATCCTTCCCCGTGGTGAATCATTGTTAATAGTACCCAGCGTTCGAAGAAGGCGCGTGCGACTGTTTCCGATGAGCAGTTGCCAATTGACAACAGTTGACAATTGACCAACGTGTAAACCAGTCCATACTGGTGTGGTGGGACAATCACATACGCATCGGCGTAAAATTCCGATTAGTTCAACGTACACATGCTCAAAACGAGAGTCAGGAGCCGAAAAGGCGCCGACTGGGCATTCGGTGTGCCTGTACACTTAGGCGCGTTGACACTCTAAGCGTGCGTGAGCTCAAACGCAGACATGGCAGTTGACGTTAGGCCAAGTCAAGAGTTCGCTTGAATAATGAACAATGATATATTACAGGTAAAAAAGTGAGTGCCTTACAAGTCCCGTAGGATAGTTGAAGTGAAAGCAAACATAAGTGTATGTCGTCAATTTAAGAGTCTAACAATTCAGATGCCCTTCTTCATATAAACATTTCAGAATGCGTATTGAATTGTTACTGTAGAGTAATATGGGGAAGGTATGTCTTAAAAACAAAAGAAACGACAACGTTTACTCGTGCGTCGCTTTCTTGGACTGATGTAATTGATGAATGCAGTTGTAGTATATCTGAACGATATTCCATAGCAGCAGCATGTAAGTAGTAAGCTGAGAATGAGCACCGTTTGTTCGCGTTTGGTTGACGTAGATGATACAGAGGTTGAGCGCGTCAAGGTCATGCTACACTACCTAGCCTGTGGAGCTGCACTGTGCGCGCTAGTGCGTGAGTGTCCATCTCCCGACTAACCAGCGATGCTTATTGATTTTTTCAAAAGCGTGTGCTTAGCTAAAACATGTGAACTGCGTAAAACTAAACAGTTCATCTGGTACCCAGTGTGGACTGCCGATGTACTATTGCCATTGATTCTACTAAACTTCCATTTGCAATACTGTTGTTCTGATTTCGGTTGAGTGTAACAGTAGACATCACTGATTATATAGCGTAATGTAAGTGGATAAGCAAATCATCCGGACGTCTTTTGAACACCGTTAGCGTGGGGGAAGAAACAACGTATGTGGGAAGAGCGTTTCAGTGTTGGCACACACGAAGGGAAAAGAAATTCCGGCGGCATTCCAACCGGCTGTATTGTGTGGCCAGCTTTAGCTGGTGTCCACTGAGTGTGGTATTGCGATTCAGCTTTAGTAGGTGACGACAAGAAGTGTTTGGATTCCTCAGGATCACGCAGGCGTCGATATTGTCCACTGTAGACCCCGAGGGTTTTCATCCTCACTCGGTAAGGGAGATGAAACAGTCCCTTTACGTTCTTGGTCGCCCTTCGTTGTGGCAGTTCAAGAGCGGTCAGGTCTTGCTTTTGCCATGGCTGCCAGGCATGGATGGCGTACTCAGAATGTGGCCGAATGTAGGCGTTGGGCATCTGAGAAAAGATGGAGGGATCAAAGCGCCCGAATGCCCTCCGCAAAAGGCCAAGATGTTGCTTAGCTTTCATGAACGCTTTCTCGGGCTGACGGGAATAGCTCAGATCTTCCTGCACTATCACTCCTTGATCGCATTCCGTTGTAGTGCGCTGCAATATTTGATCCCCCAGTCTGTATTCGCAAGTGGCTTTATGGCGTATGCTCAACACTTTGCACATCGTAGCGTTGAACTGAAGCAGGTTCTGAGTCGACCATTCGTAGATCCTGTCAAGATCATCCTGAAGTGCTGCATTGTTGTTGGTTGTTCTAATGGCTCGCCATATCTTGTGATAATCAGCGAAGAGTAAGGAGCTGGAGGTGATTACTGTCGCGAGATCGTTTATGCAAATCAGGAATAGTCGTGGACCAAGTACTAAGCAATGAACAATGAATTTATATGGGTTAGGAAGCGTTGCTTTACAAGCCCGTTGGATAGTTGGTGGGGATATCAACATAACAATAATAATGATAGTAAAAGTTAATAATTTAAATATGTAAATGAGGACTTATCGTTTGCTCCGCTGTAGTCCTGCCATCCTCTTAAATTCACAGCACCCACAGTCAACAACAAATAATTCCATGGTATACTCCAGGTATAGGATGGAGGCATAGTGTTAAGTAACAAAGTGTAAGTGGATGAGTGCATCGTCCAATCATTTTTTAATTACTGTTAGTGTCTGTGCAGAGACGACCGATTCTGGCAGAGCATTCCACGGGTGACAGACACGAATGGAAAAGAAACTTCTGCGGCACTCCAGACGACTTTATTGTGCTGCGAGTTTTAATGAGTGATCTCTCAGGTTTGTATTGCTGCTGAGTTGCAGTAAACAGCGGCACACATGATGTGGGTCTCGCAGAATCAAGCATGCCATAATCAGGTCGCCTCGTAGTCTGCGATAGCTTCCACTGAACACACCCAATCGTTGCAGCCTCTCCTGGTAGGATAGATTACGCACTGCAATTACATTCTTAGATGCCCGGCGTTGTGGCTGCTCCAGTGCATTAAGGTCGTGTTTCAGCCATGTATGCCAAGCTTGAATTGCATATTCGACATGGGGGCGAACATACGCACTGAGTATTTGTCGAAATATGCATCTGTTTATTTGTCCAAACGCCCACCTCAGCCCGTGGTGTTGGTTCCCGGTCTTCGAGGCCTTTTCGGATTGCCTAGGGCAACCCAAGTCATCTTGAACCAGGACACCCAAGTCACGTTCGGGAGTTGATTGTTGTAGTAAATTCGTTCCGAGCCGGTTTGAGTAGCTGCCGTAATGTCGGATGGAAATCACCTTGCATTTACTGACGTTGAAATGCAACACGTTTTGGGTCGACCATTGATACACCGTATCTAAGTCACTCTGAAGCACTTGTTGGTGGGCGTTCGCCTGGATCCTGCGCCAGCTCTTGATATCGTCGGCAAACATTAGGAACTTTGAAACGATTCGCTGTGCAAGGTCATTAATGAAAACCAAAAACCAACGTGGACCTAGAATTGAGCCTCGCGGCACACCACACTCAAATTGTATGGGATCCGATAAAGTGCACCGAAATCTAACCACTAATTGCCGTTGAAGTAGAAAGTTGGCGATTCAGACTTAAAGAGGGTCGCCGATCCCGTAATGCTGCAGCATTGATAGTAGTATCCGATGGTCTAAACGATCGAAAGTCTTGTAAAAATCCAGGTAGATCACATCAACACCTTCTTCAGCAAAGTAAGACAGTGGGTCCCCTTAAGCCATTTCGTTAAGGCAGAGAGAAGACAGAGGTTGCGATATGTTAACATTTCGATTGTTCTCCTCAGTCGCAAACACAATACGATCAGAAACATACAAGGGATTATATACATGGGGAAAAAAGAAAAAAGGCACCACCAATCAAAATGTCACAGTCAAGACCATGGCAACCGAATGGATTGCCTCAAGAGTTTCTGTGCACATAGCACAGGTTGATAAGCCTTAATTAACAACGCCTCACTAATTGCTAGCATTATCGGGTTTTTGTTACGTAATAACACTTTGAACGCTGTCTCGGGGTTTACGTAATGACGGGTTGTCATGAGGTGCTTGGTGATAGACGATGCCGGGCTCCGATTGATTATCAGATTCGTCCCATGTTGTTGCGTAATCACGTGTCCTAACCACTTTGGCAAGTGTTCAGCTACCCGCTGAGCTAACTGACGGTTTGTTCTGCCTATGTAAATGTCACCGCAACCGCAGGTGAACTGATAAACAACGTGAGAGGCCGAACTACCCGACGAGATGCTCTGACGGTTATGAAGAACAAGTGCTCGCGTGGTATGCCTGAGTCGCAACTGGGCTGTCGTGTAGGTTCGCGTTAGGGCGGACCGGAGCTTGCGTCCGATGTCATTTGCCACATGGTCCCCCTTGAACGGCAAGAACAAATAAACATTCTTCTTCTCAGCCGTCAACACTGGTGTTTTCACGCTGGGAGGTTTGCTGTGTACCTGAATAAACTTCTCAGGATATCCATTAGAAATTAATGTCTTGCGTAGAAATTCTTCTTCGGCTTGTAACGTTTCGGGGCTACAAATACGCCTAGCCCGGTAGAATAGAGTTCTCACTAACCCGCGTTTGTATGCGATCGGGGCGAAGCTTGAAAAATGAAGGTACTGTCCAGTCCAAGTCGATTTGCGGTGAACAGTGCGCTGCAAAGTACCTTCAGCCTGTCGCTTAATGAGTATATCCAAAAACGCCAGGCAGTGGTGTTTTTCCACTTCATGGGATACGGACAGATTAGGGTGAATCGAATTTAGGATGGTCAGCAGACGATTAAAATGTTCTCCGCTGGTGAAGACTAAAATGTCATCCACATATCGTCTATACAATTTCGCTTCACCAATGCTCTCAGCAACTTGTCTTTCTATCAGGCCGAGGAAGATGTCGGCTAAAACTGGTCCCAGCGGGCTGCCCATAGCGACCCCGTCGATCTGTTTGTATGCGGTCCCCTCAAATTCAAACCGTATGTTTTCGGTGCACAATAGAATCATATCCTTTAAATACTCCACTGGCAGGCCAACAGAGATATTTTGACTCAGGATAAAATCACATAAATTATCAACAGTCTCACGTAAAGGCACATTTGTGAATAAGGAGTCCACATCTATTGAGTACATAAGCTCTCCACTCAGTGACATTTGTTCCAGTATCTCAGCCAGTTCAAAGGAGTCCTTCAGGCAATACGTAGCGAGCAGTTTACGCACCGGATCTAATAGTTTGGCCAGCCACCGCGCGACATTGTGGTAAGGTGAATTGTTCATGCACATAATCGGACGTAGCGGAAATCCTGCTTTGTGTATCTTGGGAGCGCCTCGCATTCTAGGTGTCTGTGTCCCTGTCGGTTTTAAGTGCCTGTACTGTGACCAGATAATGCTAGCAATTAGTGAGGCGTTGTTAATTAAGGCTTATCAACCTGTGCTATGTGCACAGAAACTCTTGAGGCAATCCATTCGGTTGCCATGGTCTTGACTGTGACATTTTGATTGGTGGTGCCTTTTTTCTTGTTTCCCCATGTATATAATCCCTTGTATGTTTCTGATCGTATTGTGTTTGCGACTGAGGAGAACAATCGAAATGTTAACATATCGCAACCTCTGTCTTCTCTCTGCCTTAACGAAATGGCTTAAGGGGACCCACTGTTTTACTTTTCTGAAAAGAAGACTCCCCGCTACCGTTGCAAAGCATTAGACCGGTTGTTGTCTCTGCGCTGCAAGTTAGCTGTTGAACGCGTCCGTGTGAAGTTTTTTGAGGAATGTATCCGCTCAGGTTCCTTCCCGCGGCGATTCGCCAAGACCTTGTCTAGGAGCAAGTTGCCGATAAACAACACCAATCTGGCCAGGATCGCGTCGGCGCATATCGACGCCTGTCTAGAACGAGAACGGAAATTTCTCGAGACGCAGAGGCGATTCGCTTGCACACTCAAAGAGTTGCCGTTGGTTTGTCGATTAAAATTTGAGGCCTTTTCCGCTGAAGTTCTCCGTCGCACGAGAGCAAAAACAGTGCGCAGTCTGCAGGGTTCTCTTGCTAAAGCCACCAATGCTTCCTTTCCTACTGATTGCTTGAAGCACGTATACAATTTGTCCTCTGCTCAGTTCACGCGCACTCAATTGGAAGTTCTCTCGCTTGGAATGAAATACCGACTGCCGCCAAAAGCGCTAGACAAAGTCACCACGCAGGCGCATTTTGAGTATCTGAATGAACAGCTCAGTGACCTCACGCCAAGATCGACAGAAGATGCGGGTTGGTTTCGGGCGAAATTGGTAGACATTGCGAACCAGTTTCTGTGTACGCCGATAAGTCAGAGGTGCTGTCTGCAACCTGAACACTATACGGCGATAAAGGAGTTGAAACAAATGAAGCACTTAATGTTCCTGCAGCCGGATAAGGGATCGGGTATTGTAGTAATGAACAGGCATGAATACATTTCGAAGATGGAGTCCATTCTGGGAGACACTCGGAAGTTCCAGCTAGATAATACACCGGAAAACAACATCCTGGTGGAGAAGCAGGTGACAAGGAAGCTCCAGATTCTTCTGCCTACATGGGTCTCGCATCAATGAGTCAGCCAGTACAGGCAAAAATTCCACTAGCACTTGATTCAGTCTAGCCAGTCAAAGTTCCTTCAAACAAAGAATAGCAAGAGGCGTAACTGCCATGAGTCGTGCGAAAAAGAGCACTAAAAGGAAAGACAGCGATTAATGGAAAAAATAAAGAAAGTAAGGTGGGAATGTCAGGAGAAAGAATGAACAAATCAAAATCTAGAGGGCACTTGAATAGGCTGTTATAAAAGTCCTAGTTGTCCTGACTCCTCAGTTCAGTTGATCAACTATGAATCCGGGCACCGAAGTGCGGTGGATCTAGTTGTCAGGACTCACACCGAAAGAATAACAACAAATAATACCGGTAGGATGGTGGGGTTGGATGCAAACAGGATGTAGAGATGCAAGAGGGAGGTGCGCTAGAATGATCAGAATGGAACGAAAATTAACAACCAGAAAAGAAAGCCGAGTGCAGGAACGCCACTGACTTTGTGATTGCGCCATTTCTGACACGGTCTCCAACCATTGGTGTGCACCGTCCCGAGGCCCTCATCCAGGAAGGCGACACGCCTTATTCTGGCCAAGTCTTTCGGTCAATGTCTTCGTGCCACTATGTTACGTCATGGAGTGGTCACCACGCGGTTTCACCCAACTTGGTGCGGCCACGGCATATAATGCACGCCGAGGAAGCCGATCAAGGGGCATACGGAGGACATGATTTAACCAACGTAAGCGATTAAGATCCAACAAACACTCGAGTGGGGAACCGGAGGGTTTCTTGCCAAAAGCCAACTGACAGACCTCAGCATTGCTCACCCGCTGTTCCCATCAGACGTGAGAAATACTTCGCAAGCACCTGTGGTCAAATCCAACCAAGCGTTTAACGTCCTCACTGCGAACTGACCAGGTCTCTGATCCATACAGTAACATCGACCTTATCGCAGTGTTATACATTCTACTTTTCACTGACAAGCTGATATTCATCCGTCAACATAGATGGTTGAGCCTGTGGAAAACCACACGGGCCTTGATGATACGTGAAGTAACTACTTCAGTGACGAGACCACCAGAGGTGACACAGCTACCAAAGTGAACTGGTATACTAATTCCAGTGGCTGTTCGGAAATAGCTGGAACCAGAGGTGTGTCGGCCCAGTTCTGCAACAGTACTTTGCACTTTGAAGGTGTAAATTGCATGTTGAATCGTGCAGCGCTACTCACAAGTCTGTGCCCTAGTGTTTGCATAGCCAATGCATCAGACCCAAGAATAACTATGTCGTCCTAATCGGAAGAGATGAAACCGTTTTCAACGATTGTAGCCGATATGCCAAGTGCATTCGGATCGGTAAGGTTCATGCGACCTAGACGCCAGACGCGTGTACACGCGAGATGAGAATGGAGACGAAACTTGTGACTTGGCACCACTACACCGAGATGTTGAAGAGAGAGACTGGCCGATAGAAAGAGTTTGTTTACTGGCTTAGCCAAATGCAAAACATGTCTTGTGCAACGCATTTCGTGTAAATACCATAGTATTTATAACTATATCATAGCGATGTAATGTGTAAACTAGGAAGGAAGGTAAATGTTGGTAAGGCACATAAATTTCCAAGTAACGGCGAAGTTCTGGGGAAACCTCAGTTAGGTCAGTTCAGCTGCAGACTTACGTGAGGTCTGCGCGGTTTCTGTGGACACAGCTGCGGTGTACTTGAGAATTGCTCTGCTATGTGCTGCACGGTTTGAGTCGCCGCCTTTTAACGGTATTGCTGAGGTGAGCTCATGTGAAGTTTGCGCAAGTTTTTCGGATGTGTGCGAGCTCCACATCACATGCACAAACGGAAGGGAAGAAGTACGGGCACTCTCATTGCAATGGGTCTACAACCGCGTACGTGCACACACCGTTGCGTCCTTCCAGGAAGTAGATGTATGAGAGCCAGGTCCAATCTTTCGGTTCCATTCCATATGCCGTTTACCGCGTCGACGGCTGACCATCCCGAAACCTCGTTCAAATCCTTCCTCCTTCATTCATGACGGAATCCGGAGTGGCATGTAACGACCCCACTTTCGTGGGGCCTAATGCTTCGTCATAGTAGAGGTAATAAGGCCCATTTCTCGAGGATTAGTGCATAGCTGCTTTGGCCATGCATTAAAGATAGCAAGGATAGCTGAACAATGCACTTCGGATGAATTGCAACGGCATACTACGTTCCGGATGATAATGAACTTCGACCTGCACTTTGCTGCAGCTCGACTCTGACACTTGAGCAGAAGATGCGTTAGTGGTGTGAACACGCTAAAAGTGATTGATTGCCTGAATCAGCTTACGCGCTCCATGTAAAATAATAGAGGTCCCAGAAAACCATTCCATTCAAGTTAGACAAATTCGGTACGCAATACGTCCTTCGTGGGCCATTGCAGGCAATCATAATCGGCATTCGACTCACGTACCTCATCGTGCCATGACATCCAGCAATCCAACACTGCTTGTGTCCCTCGGAAGACAAACAAGTCATGAAATGTAAAAGTGATGTAATAGTTGAACAATTTAAGGCGCTGCTTAGTTTGCGATTAGCGAAACCCACGATCACTCACATCATCTATTGCGATTACAGGTTCCGCATTCTTAGCTAGAAGGATGAGGTGAGCATAGGTAACAAATTTATTATTTTGAACAAAACAATTAGACGAGCACAAGATGGTACCATTTCGTGTTATCTGGTCACTTGTAAACTAAAAGAATGCGATGAAAACGTGAGAGAAGAAAATGATCGTTTTGAATTGGTCGGTAAAAGGCACGTAGGCACTAAAACAGAGATGATTGAGCTGGAACAAAAGTCATGAACCCCAAGGAAGTTTAAGGGCTACTGTGAGTTACTTTCGTATACAAACAGTAGGACGGCACCGAATAAGGGTCACGGCATCGGCAAACTTCAGTACCTCGGCGATTTTGTTTCGGCATATAATCGTAAAAGCTGAGCCATAGTCAACTTCATGATCTGTACTGGTAAGGTGTCCAGCGATGGATGACGCAGGCAGTTTGTCAGGTTGCTTCTTGTGCCATCAAGCTTGTAATTCTCTTCGGAATATGCTGAATATTCCGCTTACTCAAACAACGATCTGTTCTACCAATGTAAGTAATTTCGCAGCTCCAGACGAATTGGTAAATGCTATGAGTTGTGGCGGAGACCGGTTGAGTAGTTTCGATTGGAGGCATCGGCAGCTTTCTGTTTGTCCAGATGGGAGAGCATTGAATGTACGGCGAATAGCTGTATTCACCCATCTTTCATCGGAGCCTGGTGCGTGACATAATAGTGCTGAGCGGTTCACTCGCTCTTCGTGCACTGAATACGCTCATTGCTCACGCGGTGTTCCCACCAGACATGAGCTAAGCTGCGAACGCAGCGATGGTCGAAGGTGACTAGCCAATTCATGTCTGTCGACCAGATTGGGCCAGGTTTCAAAACCGTATAAGAGGGTTGAACGGACGGCTGCATTATGCACTATACCCTTCAGAGATAGAGTGATGTCACGTCTGCGCCACAGGTGACGGGGATTGGCGGAAGTACCTCGAACTTTTGCTATACGGTTCGTAAGCGCATTTCGATCGCACGGGCGCTAATATAGCCGCCAAGGTACTAGAATTCCTTAACGACTTCTAACTTATCAACACAAAGTGTTAGTGCAGGGGTGGATTCCAGCCAATCTTGGAGAAGTACTTTGCAATTCGATGGAGCAAAGCCTAGCCCAAAACGACTGACAGCCAGGACTAATCGGTCCGGTGCTGCCTCGCACGTTTGGGAGCTGTCACAGATGAGAGCAATATCGTCCACATACTCCAAATCAAGAAGTCGCTCACCAGGAAATAGCTCCATACCTTGTAATTCGTGTCCAGCGAACGCTATTTCCATGACTTCGTCAATAGCGAAATTAAACAGGAAAGGTGACAGCAGGCAACCTTATCTCACACCGCTGGAGATATGGAAGGGTGGCGATAGTTTGCGTGTACAGCGCTTTGATAATGTTTACGTATTTATCGGGGATTCCTTTTCTCAGCAGACAGTCCCAAAGGGCACATCAGTCGATTGAATCGAAGGCACTTTTCTGACAAGAAACATGACAACAGTGGGTCGCCAATAAACATGGCGGGGCGCCAACAATTGACGTAAGGTGTAGATGTGGTCGATGCAGCCCCGACCTCGACGAAACCCGGCTTGCTCTTTACGGATCTGGCTTTCACGAGTGTCAGTCTGTGGAGAATGACAGACGCAAGCAATTTAGAGTCAGTTGAGATCTCACTGATCCCTCTATAATTGCCGCATTCCGAACAGGAGCCTCCCTTGAAAATTGGGCCAATGACGGAGTGGCTCCAATCTGTCGGCGCAGTTTCCTGCTCCCACAGTTTCACTAGCAACACCTGTAAATCGCCTACAAGAGCAAGTCCCCCGAATTTGAAGAGGACCGGGGAAATTCTATCTGCACCAGCGGCCTTACGCAATTTCAACAATCTGATCTCACGTTCGACTTCTGCGCGTGAGGGCGGATCTAAGGGGATGGCCTATGGAGAAGGGAACCCAATGCCTGAAAGAGAAAGCGATAACTCCAGATAAGTTAAACTGCCTTGCAAAGTGTTCGGCCCAACGTTCCAAGCGGTTTGACAGGCAATGGATCGGCTGTCCACTCTCGTCGCGTATTGTCTCGATAACACCAGGTCTCCTGCCGCCAGTTTCCCCTGCCGGACGGAATAACTTACAATGATTACCAACGGCAGTGGCCGTTTCCATTTCCGGTGCACGATGAGACCAGCAAACTTCGCGGTCTCTCTTTAAGCTACTAGCACACAGTTTTTCCTTGAGATTTTTGCGAGTCACATTGTATTCGCTTCCAGCCGGAATACGTCGGTGAGCATCTATAAATTCCAGAGACTTTGTAGAGACCCAAAGTCTAGGATAGCAAATTGATTTGCCACATGAATCCATGCTTGCTGATAGTAACGTTTGGCGAATATGCAACCAGTGATTTTCGACGGTGTTCAGTGGGCGCTTACTCAACCCGGATGCCAGCGTAGTTTGATACGCATTCAGAACACATGGCATCGCCAGTTGGCTGGTGTCAATGCAATCAAAGCGACGTTGCGGACGTCCGCCGAAACGCACCAGAAGGTCGTCACACATAAGAGCGTGATCGGAGTCCACGCCGGCGCTCTAAATCGAGCGACAGTTTTGGACACAACCTCTCCAGCGTACATGGCTGGTTCGAGGCGGGTGGGCGCCAAGTCACTCTTTTGCGGGTGCTATGTCGTAAGTTAGTGCTCACGAGAAGGAGACGATCATCTTCACACAGGTGTAGCAACCGCTCACCCGTTATCATCACGGAAGCCTACACCATGTTGGCCACCCAGATGAAGCTCATCAGAGGAAAATGTGCCGACCTGGGCGTTTAGATTACCAGCAAGCACCACAGTATCCTTGATTCTTCTGTAACGGAGGGGATCGTTAAGTTGGTGATAGAAACCATCTTTTACCGAAGCAGGGCTGCAGTTTGTGGGGGCGTAAGTCGCAATGACACACAGGGAATGTTTGTTCCCGCGTAACTTCGAGGTCTGGAACGAGCCAGCTAACCTAACGGCTGGCCTCCGGCTGTTGACTGGGATCCAGTCGATCAAGGCAGCTTCAACACGGGGACTCAAAACAATGCTGACGCCAGCTTGACCTGCATTTGAAGCTGCGTCATCGCCAGACAGACGCAATGAGAATGCGCCGCCAGTCTCGTTTGTGGGGTATTGCAGGGCAAGCACGGAGCTCGTATGTTGCAGGGGGAGTTCAGATAAACAGCAAATATCGATCGATAGGATCTCGAGTTTTCGGGCAAGTGCTGCCTGTTGGCCAATGCGTAGCAAAGTGCGCAGGTTGAGGCATGCCAGGATCGAAGACTCCAGACGGAAACAAATGAACTGACGTTTTCGCTTGGTTGAATATAGACTGGTCGACTGGACTAGAGCGGCGCACTGCGATTGTGTGAGTTAAAACTAGAAGACAAACGACTACGGAAGCAACGTGCGGAAGGGCCAAGAATTGGGGATTGTAAACGGGGGGATAAAATTGAAGTTGGAGCGGGACGCTAAGGATGAAAAAGCGCAAGAAGATGAATAAGAAGGCGGGAAGGCTTAGGCAGCAACATTCAAACCACCATCCACGCTGTTCGATGCAGCAGATAGGGTGCCGTTTATTATTCTCTGAGATGGCCAGAGCAGCAAGAGACTGTTAGAAGGAAAAGTTATGGTTTGTATTGCGTGGGCAGAATACTGTCAAGATGCCCAAGCCTAGACAGAAGAAGGATAAGGGTTCTCAACCAAAGCCTTTTGTTCAAAAACCTTGCCGCAAGGCAGCGGGGTTTCGGCATTGAACTACAAAGAGCCCGCTTTATGGAGTAAGGGGCAACCCTGAGTCCAACTCCCAACTAAGAGGGCCAGGAGACTGAATTTGTCCGGCCTCTAACCATTGACCATTGGCTCAGAATGTGCAAAGCATCATCCAGCATAGCTCAATAGATCACTGAGGCACACAAACCACCGCACCACGTTAAGGTCCAGTCTCATCGCGATGGATTAGTAGGCCTTTGAGAATATGAAACGCTTAGAAGATTATTTTTTGGATAATAGGAAAAGTATAAAATATGTGTAAATTTTTTATAACAAGTTGCGACGGTTGCTTCGTTCAAGGCAACTCAGGAATACCGGATGTTGGTTGTGGCATTCATATGAGATTGAAGCAAGTGGGGCGCCTATAAAATGGACTGCAATAAGTGTAAAAAGAACATCGACAATGAAGAGGGAGAATGTAGAGGTGTGTTCAGTTGTCTTCCACCCTCAGCACACAACTGCTGGTGGTAACCTTGGGGTTGGTATAGTGGTGTAAGAGAAGGAAATGATATGGAGATGGTGAGTTTAGAGGCCTTCCCGCGTATATATTCACTTCCCGTTGTAGACTGTTTTCTGGATGAAATGAATACTGGATACATTAGTATGCTGCTTGGGTATTTGTGTGTGACATCCCAATAGCTTGATCACGGTTTGCACAGTCAAATATTGGTTGGTCCTTGGGTGAATTTTGTGCCTTGAATTGCAAGCACGTAGTTCGGATGGTAATTTGTTCCAAACCTAGCATATATGTTAAGGAAGTAACTAGCGGACCTGGTGGTCGTCCGCTACTGAATTCTTGGTTCGCGTGTTGTGTGCGGGTGACTGTAGGTTGGAAACATGCGTATTCTAGTGCAGGACATTGAAGAATGATGAGGTTGTGCTTTATACATATCTGTTAGAGGGGATCATCATCCGAAATATTCTCATTTCGATGAGGTACCTACTAAGCGTCTGGTGAATGTGAGTTCAACATGTTCTAATGCGATGTGGTCGAGTATGTTTGTACCGCTATACACCATTGAGCAGTATTCCAGTTTGGGATGTGAAAATAATAAGTGCAAAGGATAGATACTTTTGATTTAAATGTTCTAAATAACATTCCAATGTTATGTCAGGCCCATGCAGTGACGTAAGCTACTTCTTTCGGAGTGGTTAAGTGAGCATGAATAGCTCGGTACAAGATCAAGGAAAACCTTGAACACCAGATTTCAAACGCGTAGAGGCCAAATTGGATCATACTGGTAGCTTCGTTTATAGTAGAAGAATGGAAAGTGTAGACAAATTCGAAATGGTCGGCAAAAACAGATGTACTCGTGAGTAGGGGGTTTGGGAATAGATAATTGAGGTTCATCACAGCCACCTTCCAAATCAGATAGTCGTCCACATGACCGAAAAAGCACTAGACAGCAGTTTCAGCCCGTTGGGCATCACCAGTAGTGCGCATCCATCGGATCCATCAGGATTCGAACCAATGACCACCAGCGGCTTGCACCGCCAATCAGCAGCTTATGCCACTAGGACACGGGGGACAGCTTCGGACCGTCATGATTTACAAACAAATTGTGATATAGCGCGTCTTATCCTATAGTACTATGCAAGTTACGAACGTTTCAGAGGACAGGATTGGCCTCGAAAGACACGACGTCCACCAACTGTAGCTATGTACGACAGCATTTAGAAACTGTTAGGGTTCGAATCCTGATGGATCCGATGGATGCGCACTACTGATGATGTCCAACAGGCTGAAACTGTAGACTAGTGCTTTTCCGGGCATGTGGACGACTATCTGATTTGGAAGGTGGCTGTAGTGAACCTCAAATATCAAAACAAATGCGTTCCGAATTTCACTGTGTCAAAGATATTGTCAACATAAATTAGGGACAGTAAAAAAACAAGGACACAGTTCTGTGCGACACCATTTAAGACAGCTGTTGGTACCGATTTGTGCTCCTGAATCCGTACAACCTGTGCGGGTTAATAACGTACGATTGATAGCTCAATAGCAGGCGTTCCCCAATGCCATAAGACAAAATTTTGGATAGTAGTTATACGTGGGGCACTCGATCAAAAACCCCGAGCACGTGAAGATAAATAATGGTTGTAGACATACTGTTATACTGTAAGACAGTTAGATGAAGTAGAAATTTACGTTGGCACGTTAGGCAAGAAAGAGCGTTCAGAAAGCCGTGCAGAGAGTCGCTTATTACATTTCGGGACAGTAGGAAATGGACTGTCGTAGATTTTATATGTCACACCATTTTCGATATGACAGAAATACGAGTAAGTGGGTAAAAGTTCTTTGTTTCGAACAAGTAGCCTGAGTTATGTTGCGGTAAGACAATTGCCATCCTGTACCGTGTCGGTCCGCGGCCAGAGTTCATGAATATACCGAACATTTTCAGCAGCAACAAGGGTATGGTGAAGCCCCAAGTCTGATAGCTGCGGCAAGCACATTACCTGGTCCGCCCAAATAGGATTCCTCGGTGCGTCCTATAAAATTGCTTACGTCACAGAGATCACATCTGACACTGAGTGACTTAAGCATCGTCCATGATAATGCAGGCGCAGAAGTACAGAATACATATAAATATATATAAATATCAATATATCTATTTATATATCAGATATCGGTTGGCGGCATCCCGCTTCGGATTTGCCTGCCACTGTGGTCAACCACAAAAGCCAGCGCCTACGGAGGGATCATGACAGGCTTCCGCCGCACCACCAACAGCTCCAATCACGCAACCCATATCCAGTGTAAACCGGGAGGAATAAGACCGGGAGATATTTGGATGGGAGAGAGATTAAATCAAAGCAGCCGGCCCACACTCCTTCACAGGCAAACACAAGCACGCTGTGTTTGGGGAATCAAGCGCACACAATGCGGTGGCTGGACCGTTGTCCGCTCCACACTGAGTGCATGGAACCACTCTTCGAGCCTAGCACGGCCACAAGGACCGTAAACCCCGTCCCCTCCAGCAACGACCAACTGTCTCCTGGAGCCGGTATGGACGATGTGGTGGGTAATAGACAGGTAGGCACCTTGTCAACATGCACATCGAACGCAGTCACACCGAGGATATCAAGCAACAGTAAATCACTTGGAATGACGATAACAAATAAAATAAATCGAATAATGTATACAGATACGGTGACATAACTCTTCACTAAATGAACACCTGAAATAAACTGATTACTAACAAATCCAAGATAAGTTCAAGACGTCAGCCAAGTATTTTTTTAAAATGCCACAGACGCAAAAATGTTATCGAACTTAACTACAATTAGCTTAAGCAACAAATGCAAGTTTATAGCAGATCGTACATGTAGACATTAATATGGGATAAAAACTTGTATTAGGACAATATAGCAAACCCACCACCTGAAATAAAGACACTCAGCATGCAAGCACGCGGTTAGTAAATCGAATGCAGCGTGCATACCAACGCTGCGCCAGTTCTGTCTACGTCCGCCACAGGGCTCGTCATCGTTTCCGTGTTGGCCCCAAATGGCCTCGCTCATGGCTCACTAGGCCTGCCTTACTCAGGCACTCGCGACTACATGTGCTATAACACCATGCCATTGATGTCAATGGAGTACAACCCATCGATGCTTGCCGCTTCCGCAAGTGCCCGCTTCTTCTCTGCATGCACCAGGTCTTTCTCCAGCACTTCGGCAGATCAGATCGCGCCATGCACGCCGATCAACCGCTTTCGATTCCCATGACCTCAATCAAGATAAGAACGTGAGAGGCTCACTTTGATCTTGTCCTGGTAACGTAACTTCAGTTTCCCCACATGCCGCTTCCCAAACTCAGTTGACCATATAATAGTTGTTTCGGTATTCTGGTCGAATCCATACGACACACATGACCGAGCCACCTCAGGTGTCTCAGCAAAAGTATGCAGTCGATTGCAAGTATTCTACTTCGGCGCAGCACTTCCGTGTCCACAACTTTGTCACCCCATCCGATGCGCATAATCCGCCGCAAACACTGTTGATGGAGCCGCTAGAGATATCCCACATCCCTCCGGCACATCGTCCACGTTTCGCTGCCGTATAGAAGAACGGACAGCACCATGGATTTGTACACCATCAGCTTCGTGCCAATGGTAAGCTGATGGTTGTTCCACACTCGGTACTCATGCTTCCCGAATGCCGCCGCTGCCTTCGAGACGCGGATACGAAGCTCACTGTGTAGCTGCTGGTCCATCGGCACCACACTTCCAAGGTAGCAGCAGCGGGAGGTAGTTTCCAGTACTTCAGCACCAATGTGATTCGCGACAATACTGAATATTGCACCTCCGCTGAAGGCTGAAAGAGACAAACAGTTTTGCTTGTGTTGATGGTGAGCCCGAATTTGGCCGCTGTCGAAGCCAGAGCACTAGTCATGTGCTGCAACATATCCGCGCTGTGTGCAAACAACGCACAGTCGTCCGCAAACAGCAACATACGGATAGTTGTCTCACAGACTAGAGTTCTCGCACTGAAACGACGGATGTTCAGCAACCCACCATCAATACGGTGTTTCACACGAACACCGTAAGCACAAGCCGCATCAAAAGCACAAGACATCATTGCATGAAGATATGTATTAAACAGCGTATGAACTAAGGCACACCAGAGACAATTGCAAAATCATCCGTGGTCTCTGCACTCAGTTGCACCCTCGTTTGCATACCACTGTGCAGACATACAATTAAACTTACAAACTTGCGCTTGCAACTCAACTTACTCAGTATCAGCCACAATGTCTCGCGGTTCACCGTATCAAATGCCTTGGTGAAATCAAGAAAAAGTGAGTACAACAGCTGACGTCGCTCTCTACACTTCTCCTGCAACTGACGAGCCGCAAACGCCATATCTATAGTGCTGCGACCCGAGTGTTGAAGAAGCATCATAAATGTTACTTCGGCCTTAGCGTGCGATTGCCTACCATTGCAACCGTAGGTGTGCGCGCAAAGCACTCAGCATCGGGTGCTGGGACTTCCGCACACTACTGGACCGGAACTCCAGTGAGCACCCCGAGGGACCCACTGCACTGGTCGCGATGGAACTGGCGCGCTACCACATCGATATTGCGGCGCTCAGTGAAACCCCGCTCGCTGTGCAAGGTAAGTTGCATGAAGCAAGTGCTGGCTACACATTCTACTGTGTGGGCAACGCCACCTCAGCACCACGTGAACATGGGGTCGCATTTGCTATATCCGATCGCCTCCATGGCCATCTAATGGGTGAACCAACAGGCATCAGCGCGCGACTGATGACTGTTCGCCTACGACTCGGAAGAGGTAAATTTGCCACATTTATAAGCACGTACAGTCCGACCGTGTTATCCTGATGATACGCGTGATCAATTCTACACTTAGCTGTCCTCTGTGATACGGTCTGTGACGAGGAGCGACCGATTATTTCTGCTGGATCATTTCAACGCGGGCGTTTAGCGTTATCCTTCGGTGTGGACGGAAATCATCGGCCAGCATGGCATTGGTTCAACGAATGCGAACGGTGTCAGGCTGCTCTCACTGTGTGCCACTCATGGCCTGACGATCACGAACACTCGCTTTGCACTGAGTGCGAGTGATATAGAAACTTGGGCGCACCCACGGAGTGGTCACGCTCACCTGCTTGACTATGTCATCGTACATCAGCGTGATATGCGTGAAGTGCGCATGACACGTGTACTGCATAAAGTTGGTGTGGCACTGATCACAAATTGGTGCGGACCAAACTGTACATATATTTTCGTAAATCTATGTATTGCATTCCCGCCGTGAATCGGCGTAAATTTAACATTCTCTCTCTCGGTACTGTGGCGAAACGTACTGTTCTAGAGAAGGCGATGGCTGCATGCCTGTGTGATGTGGAATCTATAGCCACAGTGGGCGATCTGTAGCACCACATTCGCGACCAGGTGACATCTGCTGCCGAAAAGACCCTCGGACACGCAAACTGTAAGCGGCCTGATTGGTTTGATGAGAACAATGTGACGATTGGCGCATTGGTGTCGGAGAAGAATGTAGCATTTGCTGCATATGTCGCAGACCCCAGTGATTTGGGGAAGAATAGTCAGTTTCACAAGCTTCGACGGCGACTGACCCGAGAACTCCGTCGCATTAAAAATGCATGGTGGACGGAGAAGGCGAAGCAGATGGAATGCTACTCCGAACGCCGCCAACACAAGGAATTCTTTGACTATTTGAAGACGGTGAATGGACCGAGTTTGGAGCCATTGGGGACGCTGATCGATGGTAGCTCAGGCGCTTCCTGCACACAGACTGCAGTCATAATGCAGATCTGGCGGAAACACTTCGACTCCCTTGACCAACCGTTCAGAGATCGACTGGGCTACTTTGAACGGCCTCAAGCAGCACGATGTGAAGGCGAGTCTGGCGGACACGCCGACACTGGATGAGACGCCGAGAGCACTTGCTCAGCTGCGAAACGGCAAGTGTGCTGGGGCCGACGGGATCTCGCCTGAAGTATTGAAACACAGCGGACCCGCGTTGGTGACGTCGCTGCACCACTTGGTGCAACGCGTATGGATTGAGCAGCAGGTGCCACCTGAGCTGAAGGATGCCGTTGTGCTACCACAGTACAAGGGCGAAGGTAGAAAGCAATGTTGCACGAATTATCGTGGCATCAACTTGCTGAGTTGTGTGGGCAAGGTGATTGCCCGAATCCTGCTTAACTTCCTCGTCAGTCAGGTTGTGGAACCTAACGTGGCGGAAGAGACGTGTGGATTCCGCTGGGGTCGCAGCACTATAGATATGGTGTTTGCGGCTCGTCAATTGCAGGAGAAGTGTAGAGAGCGACGTCAGCTGTTGTACTCACTTTTTCTTGATTTCACCAAGGCATTTGATACGGTGAACCGCGAGACATTGTGGCTGATACTGAGTAAGTTGAGTTGCAAGCGCAAGTTTGTAAGTTTAATTGTATGTCTGCACAGTGGTATGCAAACGAGGGTGCAACTGAGTGCAGAGACCACGGATGATTTTGCAATTGTCTCTGGTGTGCCTTAGTTCATACGCTGTTTAATACATATCTTCATGCAATGATGTCTTGTGCTTTTGATGCGGCTTGTGCTTACGGTGTTCGTGTGAAACACCGTATTGATGGTGGGTTGCTGAACATCCGTCGTTTCAGTGCGAGAACTCTAGTCTGTGAGACAACTATCCGTATGTTGCTGTTTGCGGACGACTGTGCGTTGTTTGCACACAGCGCGGATATGTTGCAGCACATGACTAGTGCTCTGGCTTCGACAGCGGCCAAATTCGGGCTCACCATCAACACAAGCAAAACTGTCTGTCTCTTTCAGCCTTCAGTGGAGGTGCAATATTCAGTATTGTCGCGAATCACATTGGTGCTGAAGTATTGGAAACTACCTCCCGCTGCTGCTACCTTGGAAGTGTGGTGCCGATGGACCAGCAGCTACACAGTGAGCTTCGTATCCGGGTGTCGAAGGCAGCGGCGGCATCCGGGAAGCTAGAATACCGAGTGTGGAACAACCATCAGCTTACCATTGGCACGAAGCTGATGGTGTACAAATCCATGGTGCTGTCCGTTCTTCTATACGGCAGCGAAACGTGGACGATGTGCCGGAGGGATGTGGGATATCTCTAGCGGCTCCATCAACAGTGTTTGCGGCGGATTATGCGCATCGGATGGGGTGACAAAGTTGTGGACACGGAAGTGCTGCGCCGAAGTAGAATACTTGCGATCGACTGCATACTTTTGCTGAGACACCTGAGGTGGCTCGGTCATGTGTGTCGTATGGATTCGACCAGAATACCGAAACAACTATTATATGGTCAACTGAG
Source organism: Dicrocoelium dendriticum (assembly GCA_944474145.2). Lineage (NCBI taxonomy): Eukaryota > Metazoa > Platyhelminthes > Trematoda > Plagiorchiida > Dicrocoeliidae > Dicrocoelium > Dicrocoelium dendriticum. The sequence continues at coordinate 99,721,337 of OX104063.1, forward strand.
TTTGGGAAGCGGCATGTGAGGAAACTGAAGTTACGTTACCAGGACAAGATCAAAGTGAGCCTCTCACGTTCTTATCTTGATTGAGGTCATGGGAATCGAAAGCGGTTGATCGGCGTGCATGGCGCGATCTGATCACAAAGGCCGTTGCCGAAGTGCTGGAGAAAGACCTGGTGCATGCAGAGAAGAAGCGGGCACTTGCGGAAGCGGCAAGCATCGATGGGTTGTACTCCATTGACATCAAGGGCATGGTGCTATAGCACATGTAGTCGCGAGTGCATGAGTAAGGCAGGCCTAGTGAGCCATGAGCGAGGCCATTTGGGGCCAACACGGAAACGACGACGAGCCCTGTGGCGAACGTAGACAGAACTGGCGCAGCGTTGGTATGCACGCTGCATTCGATTTACTAACCGCGTGCTTGCATGCTGAGTGTCTTTATTTCAGGTGGTGGGTCTGCTATATTGTCCTAATACAAGTTTTTATCCCATATTAATGTCTACATGTACGATCTGCTATAAACTTGCATTTGTTGCTTAAGCTAATTGTAGTTAAGTTCGATAACATTTTTGCGTCTGTGGCATTTTAAAAAAATACTTGGCTGACGTCTTGAACTCATCTTGGATTTGTTAGTAATCAGTTTATTTCAGGTGTTCATTTAGTGAAGAGTTATATCACCGTATCTGTATACATTATTCGATTTATTTTATTTGTTATCGTCATTCCAAGTGATTTACTGTTGCTTGATATCCTCGGTGTGACTGCGTTCGATGTGCATGTTGACAAGGTGCCTACCTGTCTATTACCCACCACATCGTCCATACCGGCTCCAGGAGACAGTTGGTCGTTGCTGGAGGGGACGGGGTTTGCGGTCCTTGTCGCCGTGCTAGGCTCGAAGAGTGGTTCCATGCACTCAGTGTGGAGCGGACAACGGTCCAGCCACCGCCTTGTGTGCGCTTGATTCCCCAAACACAGCGTGCTTGTGTTTGCCTGTGAAGGAGTGTGGGCCGGCTCGAAATGGTCCCTCCGTAGGCGCAGGCGTCCTGTTGCTGGCCACAAAGACAGGCAAATCGTACATCGGATGCCGCCAACCATATATATATATATATATAAATATTTATATATATGTATATATAAGGGGTCAGTTACTAGGAGGATCCAGTGTGGATGTTAGAACGCAGGTAACTGTTGGTTAGGATAGACGCTTAATACCGGTTGCAAAGTCAGTGACCTTTAGTAGCTGCTGAGTACGCGGTGGGAGGCAGGAAACTTGGAACAAGGGTTGGCAACTGCTGTATGGGCCGGTAATGACCTACAGTTGCACACCACGGTAGATGGATTAGCAGGACACATTATTTTGTAGTCGGATTTACCATGGCGTAAGATGGAAAGAATAACTCTTATGACCGCCAAAAGCTATTAGCATTCATAATAAATATAAAAATAATGGTGCCATAGAAGCGTTCGAGGACGCCATTTACTACCGATTGATTACACTATGCTGAGTCGTCGAATGCAGCAAATGAGTGGATACCCAAGCGATTCTATAGGAGTTGCACCACAGCATCAGTCAGATGATGCGTTAAGACACACAGGCATGCACAGACACAAGGGACGATGCCGCAGCTGTTAGGAGGTAAGGCGATGGTTTTGTACCAAGCAATGGTAAGCAGCGGACGGTGGAGAAATCGATAAGACTGAAAGCGCGGCACGACTGACACACCGATCCAAGCAGCAGTCGTGTTGAAGTATGTCGCAAGTGTGCGTGAAACAAGTAAATCAAAGCGCACTATGAAGTGTCTGAAATAAAGACGAACTCACTTATCGTCGTTTCGGAATAAGAAGTGATTCTCAACAAGCTTCTTTCGATCCTCTTCCTTCATTCCAGTCAAGGGATAATAAGTACCTTTATATTCACCCGTCAGCTTCTTTAAAGCCGAAACAATCTGTACAAAGTATTGAAAACAGCGACGGCTGGTAGCGGTCGGAAAGCACGTATGGAAGCAACAGGTGGAACGGTGGCCGACAAAGTGTACACAACGAAGGATGTGTGTTTAGATAATACAGCACACTTGTCCGTCAGAGAAAGGGAAGGTAAAAATTTAGTCTGGACAGTCTATATGATATCCGGAAAAAATTACAAACGACTAGTTAACATTGCAAAGTGACTAGCAGTACACGAAAAGATCATTGCTAAATTATCGTGTTCAAACGGATAAGAAGATGCACAGGAACTCAGTGTCATTAGAGAGAGGCCATGTCCAAGGACATAGTGTATATCATTTCCCAGACACTTTAAGCACAAGGCATTCAAGTTCAGCACTAAGGATTTCGACTGCATCTATTCCTCTTGCACATTCGCCCGTCCATGCGTCGGTGGTTGCTTTTGCGCTCGCTGTCACGTAACCGTGTCATTGGTCATGCTCTGTCAGCCAATAGGAGGTCGGATTTAGGTATAGAGAGAAATCCATTCACGGCGGGAGCGAAGGGGTGCCGAGCGCACATGCTCGAAAGCAATTCATTCCCATGGCGATGACGGATGGCAGGACGCGGGTGAGACTAGTGAAGCGTTGGGTCAACAGATGCGTAGAAGGATGAAGTTGAGACACTGTAGGACAAGGGATCGGAGCATGCTCCACCTTATTCGTTTAACAAGTCCTGTCGACGAAAGGATCTGATTTTGTTTCGCGTTCCATCACAGCAGGTAGCCAGTGTCCTTGCACCAAAACTTACCAGCTGCTTGTCCGAGCAAGCATTTGCATGCGATGGGCACATTGCCCGTGCGAAAGACAAGTGGCACACGTAGGGGACGTCACTGATGCGTTCACCAAAGCACACGAAGCTTCCTGACATCAAGAGATAGAGATCTGTTATGTACGAAGCTGCGCGCTAAGCCTTTAATGCGGCCAATAATGCGACAATTTTAGTGTATGTCCCACGGATAGCAACGGTTGCTTTCAAGCTAAGGTGACAGTTACGTAGAGTTACCTAGAGTTACGAGTGAAGTCAAATGGAGAATGTGCTTCATACACCCATGAAGGATGAACATACAACACTAAGAAGTTTGCATCGCAATAAAGTTAGTGCTTAACGAGTCCGTAATTGGTGAGGATGTGAACCACAATTACGCATGCACCCAAGCCACAATAAACTGTTGAAGTGCTATCCTGTCTGCGCCATATGACGGCCAGCTGTCTTATAGGGGCGTGTTTTCGGTTGCTCGCAGAGGCAAACAGGGACTGTGACAATAAATGGCTTACCATGACCAAATATGTTGTTAAAAATGCATAAAATCTTGACTATGTTGCTTGCCCACAAGCGAACACATTGTAGTAAAATCCTAATTTCATTAGGCGCGTGAACGTTGGTGCAATCAAAGGGACCGAGTTGCATGCCGCCGACCGTCCCAGTTAGACACACGTGGTCTCAAAGTGTTGAAGGTGATGCTTCAGTGTAAAGGCATGGCTGAAGAGACACTGGAGGTGTGTCGAAAGCGTGGTAACAAACTCCGATCGCAGTACGTATTGAAGTAGTCTAAAATCACAACCGAGTCGACGGAGGCAGAGCGAAATCACTGATGATTATCAACAACGGCAGCAAACGTTTCTTTAGAGTTGTAAAGCTGCGATGTACGACAGCCTCCCACAGAAACAGCGAATTGAGTAATGACCGCGTTAACCACGACCACAGCACGTGAACTTCCTAGCACCAAACATGCAGAATCTCAAAGTCCAATATCAGCAGTTCATCCAAAATACAAGTACCTATCGACCTCACAAAGGTCGGCTTGAAATCTCACCGCACACCTACGCCTCCAAACACGGTGCGACAATGGAAACACTATTCCGTTTTTACACGATGCACAAGACCTGCATAGCAACTGTTCTGAGTTCCAATGTCGCAAACCTTCGATGTTCTGAGACATGATCACGCTGCGACCTAAAGTGCATGGACAACACGAATAGGCTTTACGGAAACCGCTTTCTCATGTCTTCAGCGTTGAAACGCGGCATCGGCACTTACTCCGAAGAGATTGCCACTCGTCTCTTCGTCTCAATAATGAGACCAATGCCAGAGCACGGCTCACCAGCATACAGTCTTATCAGGTGGGTCGAGGTAAAATGGATTGAGCGGGTACGGCATTTCGCCCACGGGCAGAGGCGTAGTATAGGGGTTATCCACACCGCGCGGTATGTGACAGGGGGCGGCATCTTTAGCGCAAATGAGTGTTCTCTACCAAGTCTAAATTCATCGAAATTACCTACATTTTTGAAGTGGGAAAAATGAGTAATCATAAGCATACTGAGACCGCAGATAAACTTGGTACTACGAACGTTAATCTCCGGGGAACAGTAAGTGATCTTGAAAGCACGGATGCAGTGGGAAATGTTGCTGCAGAAGATGTGCACGAAGTTGGAGAGTTGAAAGTAAAACCACACTTCGGCATGATACTACGTATGTCAATCGATCTTATGCATGTGCATCAGTGGCCAGTTAAGAGTGACCACGAAATTCTCACTGCGCTTGTCTGCTCTGACATACTGCCATGAAGTAGCTCGACCATGAATTCCATAAGTGGTATTACATGGAACGAATACAACGCTGAGGCTAAGAAGCTAACAACTAACTCGCTTTTTCGAGAGTTGCGAGGAAACGAGTAAAGATTTCGAACACGGATGGCGTAATTTCCTTTAAAATAGGCCCTCTTTTGTTTCAGCTACAGGATGTTTTAACTAGATAGTCTACTTTTTGGACTGATGAGAGCTTCATAAGCTGAGGGAAACTAACTACAAAAGCATATGAACGCGAGGCTCGTAAATGGTGTGCTCAATCATTCCCTAACAGCAAGGAGGCAGGAATGCGGCCAGTTGAAGGAAGACAATTGTACAGAAGACGTGGCGTGAATTGTGCCTAGAATACTTGTTATCGTCAAGTTTTCCATGAAGCAAACAGGATACTATGTGGCCTCCAAGGATCATCCAGGATGAAGTAAATGGGCCGGAAAAAAGAGTGAATTTATCAGAATTTGTACATTTGTTGGCTAAGGATGAGTTTGCTCTTCATGAACATTTGGTGACAGTTCATCTGGGAAGGAAAATCAGCACTTTCCATTTTCGCTACACGTTTAAAAGAAACTAGTGAGCATTATTGTAAAGCAGTTGACAAATGTGATTTATTAAAGGTGCGCCCTTATGTAAGTGTTTAAAGTTATCCGTGCCTCCGTAGGTGACGAATACCTCCACATGTTGCAACCTGGGCTATCCTTCAATATGCCTGTCACGGAGAACAAAGATATAGGCAAACAAGTGTGAGTAGTTGGTTTCGCCTTGATTCGCCCTAGAGTGGCCAAGCGGCGCGCGCACACGAATGATACCTGGCAGATCTTGTGTTCAACCGTCCGAATAATGGGGGCAACTTCCTACCCATCCAGCGGTTCAGGCATTTTCACCACTCCTATTCATAAGGGAGGTACTCGCATTGACGCAACCAATTACCGTTCGATAACGCTACTCCCTGTGCTTTTTAAGATCATGGAGTCTATCATCACTGATGCACTCATACATTATCTGGAAAATCACAAGATGAGAGCACCAGGGAAACATGGCTTCCGACGAAAGCGCTCATGCACTACGAACGTGCGAATTGCACGGAATAGCTGGACTCATGGGTTGCATCCACGGATGCCACGGATTTTTGAATCACCGTGTGCTGAATACTACTTGTTTCGGACTACTGTGTTATAAGTGTTTTTTCTGTGTAAAATGTGCACCAATTTTTTGGTGTATTTTCTAATCGATGCAAATTTGGTGGACATGCATTGGCAAATGCCAGGGATCTCATTGATTGGCCCAAGTGCCATCTGTGTTCGCCATCTTGTATGCGCTCTACCTTGTGATGCCGTCCCAAGCTACTTGTGGTTCGTGTACGAACGTTGTTGGACATAAAGCTCATGCACTTCAATGCTTTGGATTCGATCGCTTTTTCCATATTTCGTGCATTGGCTTATCCGTTGACGTATTTCGAAAAGCTCTCGACATTCTATATCGGTTTTTCCAAGTTATATGTGATAAATGTCGCGGTGCACGACATTAGAATACACAGCGACCGACAACAACTACGGGAAAACCTCTCTTCCAGGCAGAAACAAATCGTTCACCACGTGGGGTCAAACGCCCCCGTGAAAGTGCCTGTCACCTCGCCTTCCCTTGTCACTCCATCTGCACCACCCCCAGCGTATTCGACCCCGGTCAACCCTCAGGTTCAATGTTCCCCACCAATTGAAGACAAACTCGGAGTCTACGAAATGCCACCTCACTGATCAGTCTGTGAATTTCTCAGAGCCTGTCTGTGAACCTCTGAACACCGAGGATCCATGGATCACTCAAACGTGCAACGGGTTACGTAACCGAGTTCAGGCGTCCCAGCTGGTAAACAACAACCCAAACCGATAAGCGCCTCTAGTCCTGTTTCCACAGGCTCAGCATCGATTTCGCTGAGGTGTCATAATCTTATGGTCTTCTAGGTATCAGTCACAAGTGGAAAACCCTCAGTAGGTTATGATCACGAGGTTGAGTTCCTCCAGCGTCTCATCGATAGACTCTTGGATGTAAGTGAAGATAGTGTGGTGATTAAACAAGTAATCCGACGATTACTTCGGAAATCTGTGCTGTTGTGAAACGATGCACATACAATGCAAAAAATACATAATATACCTGGAAATAATGGCACTAATACGAATTCCCAACCGAACAAGAATTAACGAGTAACTGAGCAAACACAACCGCTGACGATTCGCAAGTAAGTGTTTTTGATTTTTCATAACTCGATAGAGTCGTACAGAAACCTTTTTACCTGTTCTTAAATAGAGTCTAAGTTGTCCAGGCAACATGAATGAAAGGAAAGCACGCAAAAAGGGGAGCTGATTATTCGCCCACAACTACGCATGTTGCTGGGTAGGCTTTGGAGCTAGAGAAAATATAAAATAACGTTCGAACGGCCAAGTTAAAGTAGAGTGGTGGTCAAAAATTCTGGACGTCCAGCTGGACAGGGTGACAGAGTTATCACTGCCACATGTTTGGCTTTCATGCTAGTGTAATGGAATATGGAAAAACGGTGGTGATAGCAAAAACAGTTGCAAAAATGGATCTATTTATTCATCTTGCCATTACAAATTCTTTCATTAGTAATCGCCATATGTAGAACCCAGAATAAGCTAAGTATATGAGGCCAAGAGAGGATAGGTGGAGAGCAAAATGCCCGAATCCTGGAACTATGGCTCTAACAGTGGTCACTTTGTCTACCAGACGGTGTATGTATAAACACCGTTTGATATACCAAGTGCGGTTGGAAACAGCGGAGTCAAGTAGCGCGTACTTAGGCTCAATGGAATGCATCAATTAAAACAACTGCTAGCTGACATTTACCCACTGTGTAATATTACGAAAATGCGTATGGAAAGTGAAAAAAGGTTGCACTTTACCTATTTAGGTACATTAATTACAGTGACCTGCCACTACTTAAATACGTCCGTTCGTTCTGGCGTAAGTAGACACTGACACCGGCATGGGTCCGCTATTGTCACGTACCTACCTAGGTTAATCACTGTTTTGTTACGTACAGTATAGTCAGATTTCTTGAGTTCCCTTATTGGCAACTATTTTGTGTGCAAAATGTCAGATCCGGAAGTAAATCGCTTCTGAAAGTGATATCGGGTAAGCGGCTGTCTGATTTCCATCCGCTTTTTGATTGTAATCGGTGTGCGGTAAACGAAAATATTTTCCATTATTAGGAGCTATGTCATATGCTGCCAAACGATCGAAATTACTTGGAAATGTATAACAACTTGGTTTTCGAGTAGACGGCTACGAGTGTGAGTACTCTGATTTTATAAGTGCGAATTTCATTCCGTTTTTCAGGTGAAATCGGTGTGTGCGAAACGAAGATGTTAAAGTCAAGGTAAAGGTGGTAACGCAGATACAAAAGCTGGCCGTAGAAAATTCACTCATGCTGCTGTTTGAATTCTCTAAGATCAACATTATGGAGGCAACAAAAACACTTCTACAAGAACATCAGCATTGTAGGCGCTGCGACAAAAATCTCTCTATCCTACAACGTAGTATCTGGTAATACAATGTCATGCATTTTAACCAGTAAATTCTACTTGGACCACCAACTTTGACGATCTGCGTTCGACCGTTAGGAAGCGAACGAGATTGGAGGCCAGCAAATTTGAAGCTGCCAACGTCGAGCTGCGAAACTTCAATTTGACACAAGCGCTGCAAATACGCCTAGTGAAGATTCGCTTAATATTCTGTTCTCTCAAGTCGCTGACAGTATCTACACCTCATATGCATACTACATTGCACCCTACCACCTTCTCCGAAGAGCGAATGCACGACGTAATCAGGACCAGCAGTGGGTTAAGGTTTGAGCATTGCGACTGCTGTAGTAAGCTCCGAGTTTGATTGTCAGGTTTCCACTTGTGTCACATGGGCACTACATAGGCTTGGGGCCAAGCAATATTCGCCCGCAAGGTCTCCGTCCAAAGAGCCGGAGGGCAGTCCATGCCTCGATTCGAGACGTCTGTATTATCCTCGGTTGTTTCATTCACGACTGATCGGTAAGGACCAGCTGTGAGCAGTGGCTGAAAATAGATGTGAAAGATACTTGAAGTTTCTGCCTCGTCAATTTTGCGAGAACTACGACTCCAACACCCTAGTTCTAGCGCGCTTATAAAAGCCAGTTCCGTCGCATCGTGCTCAGTACAAACAGGGAATTTCATTTTACTCACGAGTAGCAGAATTCTAATTGTAGTTCTGATATGGCTTTTAGCCCAATAGTTCACAAGCTACATAGCAGATCCTAGTCCGGAAAAGCGCCAGACGCGTTTCGCCCTATTGGGGCTCGTCTGTGGTGCACATTCCCTTGGTCCTCTAAGGAGGGTCGAACCCATGACCGCTAGAGGCAGATGGCAACTAGCCAGCAACTTAAGCCGCTGAGCCATTGGCCCTGAGCCCAGTGCCAATTGTGTCGACAGCTGCTGTTGGTTTAAACAGACGATATCGCACCACTCAGGATAAAAGAAATCCTATCCCACCGAAGCTCTAAGTTTACGGAACATTCAGCATACAGATCATCATAGTGGGAAAACCTAACTGTGGATAGGGACAAATTCATGGCTTTCATTCAAGCAAACTGATAGTTGTGGTACCTAAGCAGTGTTCCTCGACCATCCACAATACGTAAATCATACTACCGTGCAAGATGGATCTGTCCCGGCTGTGGCCTCGCTAACTCCAAGTCCTCGAACACCACTACCATTATTAAAGGCCCATCATGGTCGCATTCCTAGACAAATGGGTTGCAGTTGACTCTGTTGATTGACCTGCTTTACGGTGTTGTTTGCTAAACAACGGGGTCCCAGCGAAGTATACCACCATCCTTCGTGCATTATATCTACATGTCTCCAGCAGACTGAGGGCTTATGGTAAGCTTCCATTGCCATTTGCTGTTAATAGCGGCGTGGGACAACGTTACTGCGTCCCAATTCCTCTTCACATTTGCAAACGAAGACGTCCTACGAGAAATTTAGAGAGCTTCTGAAACTTTGGTTTAGGTCCTCTATCAAGTGAGCACGCGACTGACTTACTTGGTGACGATCCGCAACTCATTCTGAATCGCATGGCGTTTGAAGCATCTAGGTATAAAATGTGCTTCACCCCCTAGAAGTGTCAAGTGCTGCTCCGATATTGGCCCACACCAGATTTAGGGTGTACAGCTCGAATAGGTGGACAGTTCCGTCCACCTTTGGAGCATTGTCTCTGTCGCAGCACGGTCTGATAGAAGGTTTCTCTCCGCATCGCTAAAGCCCGGCTTGTAGTTATCAACCTGAAGAACCTGTGGCGTCGACCGGACGTCTAAATTTTGCTAAAGTTTGCGTTTATAGCGCTTCTGTGTGTTATGTTGTCGTATAAGAGCGAGTCTCGGCGTTCGGCCTTTAACAATAGACGTGAACGGTAAACAATTTATTCTAGCTTTGGCTGAGGATCCGAGTCGTTTTCTTGTTCATGTATGGATGTTCTGGCAGTAAATCAGTCCAAGCATGGATAAGAAAACAGGTTGTGGACTAAAGAATGTGACCAGCGCCGATGCGTGCTCTCTAGAGAGGGCGGTGCCAAGGATCGATTAATGATTCCTGAAGCATATAATGATGAAATCCATTGCGTAAATTGCTGGCTGGTTGTTATATAGCGTCAAGTTGTACATCAGTGTCCAAATTGTCTAAGAAAAGTACTACCTGGAAACAATTACTGGCTGACGAACAGTTGCGATGCACACTCCCTATTACCCATTGAGTGTTTAAAGTGTTCGAGAGATCTAATTCTGCACATCCTCTACAACCAGTAGTGTGTCGGATCTAGTAGCATCCGTAAGTTGCGTGCCAAGCTAGTCACCGTGTCTTTGAAAACACCAGGAGCGCGATCCCTTTAAGCTGATGCTACAGCTGTGGACAATCAATACCAAAAGGGTCGCACTAACAGCGTGCCACGCATTCCGTACATACCGCTCCGGCGTGACACTTCAGCAGTAGGGACTGTCAGACCAACGGATGCGCTGTATCCGACACAGGTAATTCTGAGGAAATCGCTCCAGATATCGAATATTCTTCCAGTATAGCATCTATGCTTTGCTCCTGCAGTACAGAACCGGCAGTACTATTGATTTGCATACCATCAGTTTGTTCCCTAAGGTTAGCTGGTGATTCCTTCGCCATCCGGTGTTCCAGCTTGCCAAACTTTGCGCTCGCCTTCTATATGCAGCTCCGCAGCTTACTGGTCATTTGCATACTTATGAGACCGAAATTCGATGAAGTCCTCGGAAATTCAGCAGCAATCTCGTAGTGTGGATAACTTACGGACTGCATTCCTTGTGAAGAGCGAAAAAGACAATCTTACTTCTGTTGATGACGACTCCGCATTTGGCCGCCGTCAAAGCGACATGTATCGCACGTCTCTACGAAACGCACTCGAGATCGGGTGCTGCAACATGAACACACTGATGGACAGAAACACAATGAGCGCCCCAAGCTACGCACTACACTGGTGGCCATGGAACTCGGTCACTACGGTACTGATGTCGTCACAATCAGTGAGACTAAGCTGGCTGGCCCGGGCAAGGTGCACGAGGATGAAGCTGGCTACACGTTATAGCGAATGGTAAACGCCACCACAGTACTACGCGAGGGTGCGGGCGGATTTGCATTATCCGACTCTCTAAATGGCCACCTGAAATAAAAGTCGACTGGCGTCAGCCAAAGGATGTGATCCTTCGCCTGCTCATCGGATGGAATAAGTCTGCAGCTTTTATTAACGCGTATGGCTCCATATGATAGTTATCCTACTGACACAAAGCATTAGTTTTACTCTCAGTTGTCCTCTGTGATATAATCAGTTCCGAAGAGCCAGACTCTTTCTATAGGGTGATTCTAACGCGAGCATTGATGCCGCGGTGTAGGCAGACGTAATCGAGCCGCACGGTATTGGCCTAGCAAATGGGAAAGGTAACCATCTGCTATCACTGTGTGACATTCGAGGATTAACGATCACAAATACAGATACCAATGGGTGCAAGGGATATTGCTAATTGGATGCATTCGCGCAATGGTCACACTCACCTGCTCGTCTATATCATCATAAGCCAGTGTGACATGCGTGAAATGCGCCCCATCGTGCGATATCGTGATGGTGTTGCAGCTTAGATAATACAATGTAACATTGTACATCCATCAAGAAACATCAGTACTGTCAGTTTTGAGCGTTTCCATCAACTATCATGGACCGTACTCGCCCGTACCTGAAGGATACGGCAAGTCTATAGGCGTCCACCGACCACTACTGCTAAAACGCTTTCTCTCAATCGGCCTGTCAGTTATGGTCGCTGCTCTGCAAAATGAAAAACACCGATACCTTGCGAAAACTTCACGTTGGTTAACACCGAAGTCGATTTACGCATTTACTAGCACGATAATCTGCGACATCAATGACACTGAATTCTATTCCTGTCGTTTTTAGATCGTTAAACAACCTTCAATACGCTGCACCACATCGCGCAGTTCGGTGTTCAGGCCGCAGTCAAACTTTTGTGATAGCTAACTCGAGTCAAACATGTGACGTGACATCAGAAGCTGGTACGCAGCTGTCTGGATTACCAGCAGGCAAACGTTCAGCGCCATTTTGACTCTCTAAATGGACTTTTCCTGTTAGTGTCAGCTCGATTTGCCTCCGTCCATGATGTGACTTCTACCCCAAGTCGCGTATCGTTCCACACAGTAGCCCGAAGCCTCCTTAATTCCAAGAAAGTCATAACGCGCGCAGCCCTCGTGCGCTGGGTCGCTTCACATGGCTGTCCAATCAATGTGGCGGCTGATCGTGATGTGAAACTCAAGGCAACAACATTCAGCGATCTGCTTTAGGTCCTCGATTATCAACGTATCCAGACCACATCCCATCACCCTGAGGCAAACGATATAGTGAAACACTTCTATCCACAGTAAAAGGTCTCGTTGAGTGCACTCATTTGGACATACCAGTGGTACTTCCTGGTATCAGATCAACGATTGATTCTAATTCGCAAATCATCATCATTATACACGTCAGCTACTGCGCCGCCACAAACAATACTATGAATCATTCGTCAAACAATTTCTAATTCGCAAAAGTAAAGCGTCAAAGCGGTTTATGGACAACACGGGCGACTACAAGGCGACTTCCTTTCCGAGAGAATTAAAACTTCTCGCCGCGACGCGCAGTAAGCCGGGAAGTTACCCAGAAGCATTCAATCCAACAAACCACCTGATGTTCGACGACAGCATTTAAGTCTTTTGTTCCACAAGAGCTTCAACGTTCATCTTTAACGTTTTGATTCGTTCTCCGAGCTGAGTAATTTAATGAGAAAGGTTTCACCACTTCTCTCAGTGGCATCATCAGTGCACTGCTCGGTAGACGAAAATCTCAAGAAAAGCGTCGTCAGGACGTAGCGTTTGAAATTGGCCTCGTCGATCTGCGTCCCGTGACCTCTGTTTGTGCGATATTTGGCCTCCCAGTTTCACGCTTTCTCACCTGTAGGTACACATGATCGAGGTCAATGCGGAGTTTCACTGAATTCTCCGTAGAGAACTATGCCTCGAGGAATTCCCTTCCTTTTCTTGTCCCTCCGTGCGCCAGAATTTCTGTGTTGTCCCAGTTAACGCTGTGTCCTTCCTCATTGAGATGCACTGCGATCTGTGACGAAACATAATGGCATCGACATGCACGCCTATGCTCTTGTATTCTTGTGGATGGTTTTTTCCCAGTCTGACCTACATAGCCTTTCTCACAGTTCTCGCGCTGTATCCCGTAGATGACATTTTGGCGTTCGTGTGCCTCCAGTTTTTCTTTAGGTCTAAATAAGATTCTTTTTCAAATTCGCAGTTGACATGTGAGCTATCATCAGGTTGTGCGGCTTGAGGAGTCTGGCTTAGCTTTATACGTGTCCATGGTCTGTGCAAACCATTACAACGACCTTGCATAGATCCATTCAATGCTTGGCAAGGTAACCATCGCTTGTTCGTCATCAAACGCAACGCCAAAAGAGAAATCGCAACAACTGACCGTCCCGAAATTGTTTACCTAGAGCCGGAGTTGAACGGTATAACATGGCATAACATGTGCCTAATGCAACCACGGACCACTTAACTGGAAACGCGCTAACTGGATCCAACAATTCCATCCAATCTATTAAGGTTACTAGACCTATATGTCGAGTTCACTGGCCAGCACACATTTCGGAACGTCAACTTTTGCTTTTTTCTTCTTCACAGTATCTACAATTACTTCGCTACAACACCATTTGACAACTGCAAAAGGCATACTTTTAAAACTATAAGGAATATAGAAAATATTTCCAAAACGCATGAAAAGAATCGCCGTTTGTTTGCATTTATCTACTTCATCCGGTGTGCCATTAGCAGTTCTTGCGTCTTTCCGGAAACAGGACACACTCGCTGTTCACTAGGTACGCCGCATGCACTCCTACTTTCCAATGGATAGTCCTTGTTCCGGTGCCCTTTTTAGCCACAGCTAATATAAAAGCCATTAAAATCCCGTATATAGGCATATTTCGATATCTGCCCTCGTTTCTTTAAGGCTGGACGCACCAACGATGATGCTATAATCTTAGTACCGCTGACCTGTGGCAACTGACATATCTGATAGGAGTGGTTTCACAGGTCGAAGGCCGCAACAAATATGCCCACGAAAAACGTACTGCCTAGCTGTGAGCTGTGAAAAGAATGTGCTTCATCGTCTAACAATGATCAGCCTGGTACAAATGGATCTGGCACCGCTGCACCAAATTAAAGTCCAGTCGCATCGCTAAAAGGCTACTATGGGCTCCACTCGCAACAGCGAGCCACGGTAAACACATAGACGGTAAAAAGTACTTCCAATTAGACGACTGTCCTGCCTGTCGCGCCAGGATGTGTTTTGCTGTTTTGGTATCCTGCATGATATTGCGGTAAGCTGGATAAAATAGTTTCAACTCAAAATAAGGGCAAAAAGAACAAAAGAGAATGCCAGCAGCATTACGCCGATACACCGTACCGACGCTTCACTGTCACGCGACCACCAATAGTCGCGCGTGGGTGAGATATAACGCGGAATCAGCCGCACCTACGAGGATTTGAACCGGTGACTTCCGGGTTATGGGGCAAGCATGTAAGCCTATCGGCTACCGGGCGATACCAAAGAGTATAGTGGCGGTGAACTGAAGAGACTCACCTCACTCTCCAGCTTTAAGCGTGCTTCCTTTGTCAGAGTGGGGCCAAATCCATATCCATCCACTGTCCTACCGAGACGTACACGGGTAGAAATTACTAAATCCCCTTCGCTATTTAAGTCCTTGAATTTCATCTGGCTCAAGTTTCCAAAATCTGATGCCGGATGTGAAATCGTAGCCCCCTGTAACTGCAATGAGATAGATAGATAGGCGCATGTAATGTAGTCAACTTACTTTGTGATAGTCTTTGATCACAGGAGTGAAGAAATCTTCGAAAGCTTCGTAGGCGTTTAAATCGCATGCTCGGGGAAGAATAGCACCAGGGTTGTTCACGTCTGAATTTGGGTGCAAAACAACTCAG
This sequence comes from Dicrocoelium dendriticum, assembly GCA_944474145.2. NCBI lineage: Eukaryota > Metazoa > Platyhelminthes > Trematoda > Plagiorchiida > Dicrocoeliidae > Dicrocoelium > Dicrocoelium dendriticum. The sequence goes on from OX104063.1 coordinate 99,736,506, forward strand.
ATAGGTGCAAACTGTCAAGAAAACTTGCACAATTATCTCCGAACAAGCGTTGTAACTCATAGGTCAATGAGATGTGCCGATATGTAAACGTACAGCTATAGGTGGGCTATAATTCATAACAGCCAATGGATAGAAAGCATGTTCCGAATAAACTTTAAGTAAACCCAAGGTGCCACCATTTGAACGTTTAGGATCGAGTCAACTACACATGTGTGGCAGTCATAACTGGCTCACATCCCATGAGGACATTACGATGGGAATGAGCGTCAAACGACAAAAAGGGACGACCAAATGAAACAGAGGTTGAAAGCAGCAGTAGCATAGAGGATGAGAGCTCGGAATTTGTCGGTGAGGGCGAAAGAAGGTGTACGACTGACAAGATGGCCCAACAAAGCAACTGAACCTTTATAAGAACTGAGGTAATCTACTTTTTGGCATTAGCTCAAAAAGACGCCAAGGGTGAGCGCGATCCTAGCTTTCGATCGGCTACTTTGTATATTTGTATGATCCGAACACTAAGCACTCCTGTGCTATGGCCGAACCAAGCGCGTTTCGGTAAAATTGAAGTGAGCTAAGCGATCATAAGACCAATAAAGATGGCAACCTAATTAACAGGAGTGACGGAAAGTAAGTAAATGGTCTCCTCTCGAATCCCAGTTAGTGAACCACATCGTGTTTCACAAGGTGGTAAAGTCGCAGGTATGTATCTAACAACTGCTTGGTAGGATGACTGATATGTGTAAAAATGTAATCTCAACAGCCTAGCAACTAGACATAGAGCCAACAAAGCCATGGAGATTAGCAGATAAGGGGAAGTCACTGCGTCATAATCATCGTGGCATGGTAGTTGAAGGTGAGCAACACACTTCAACTAATATGCCGCAGGAAGAATGGAACATTTTGACAAAAAAGTAGAACAAAACATTTTTACTTTAATTTCACACACCAATTTTTCACTTTTTTGTCATTCAGTGTTTGTAGTATTAAACATGTGAATCAATACAATACTGTACACAATTCTTCCACTGATTCCGGTTGCGGGCCATGTCTTCAAGAGTGCTAAGCCATTGGCACTCCTCATCTTTGGGTCCCCATCCTGGAAGACGTACGGATCCAACAGCGGCTAGATACGACGTCAGCGATTTCATGTGCTGCCGCTAAGTGGAAGGCTGACCACCACGCGGTCGCCTCCAGCCAGGTCCTTGACGAGCGAATTGAACGCGACGCGGTAGACGCTCAGGTGCTATGCGTAGGACGTGACCGAGCCATCTCAACTGGCGCAGCAAAACCAGTTTGTTGAAGGGAATACTCGCATTCCCCAAGATGCGACGTCGAACGTCATTACTATTAACTCGATGTTGCCACCAAACACGAGCGATCCTCTTCAAGCAACCGTTATTGAAGGCAGAAAGACGATGCATGTCTTCCACGCGAATCGGCCAGGACTCGCACCCATACAACAATACTGAGCGCACTGATGCGCTGTAAACGCGGCCCTTTAGTGAGAATGAGACGTCGCGACGACACCACAAGTGCCTCCGATTGAAAAATGCTGATCGAGCTTTAGCGATACGAAGAGAAACTTCTTTGTTGATAGTGCCATCAGCAGAAACAGCTCCCAAGGTAGACGAAACTACCTACCTGTTCAAGTTGTGCACCTTCGAGAGTGAGCACGGGAGCAGGTGAAAGCCAGTCCTTGAGCAGTACTTTACACTTCGATGGGGCGAAGCTCATGCCATACTTAGATGCTTCAACCGCCAAACGATCCAGAATGAATTGCATACCCTGAGGATCGTCACAAAATAAGGAAAGATCATCAGCATAATCTAAGTCGGTTGCGCGCTCACCCGGTAGAAGCTCTAGGCCAAAATGTTGGAAACCTTCTAGAGCATTCGACAGAACGTCTTCGATTGCGAAGTTGAAGAAGAATGGGGACATAGGGCAACCCCGTCGCACACCACTATGGACAACGAATTGCGAGGAAAGCTTGCCATAGACCCTCACTCTGCCGGATGTGTGAAGGTAAAGTGCTCGTAGGATGGCTGCGTATTTCTCTGGCACACCGTTCTGTAGCAAGCAACGCCATAAAACAGGTCGATCAACGGAGTCAAAAGCGACACGTATGTCTAGGAATGCAATGGTAGTGGGCCTGTGATAAATGTGGCGATGTTCGAGGAGCTGGCGGAGCGTGAAGAATCGATCCACGCATCCGCGACCAGGACGGAAACCAGCTTGTTCTACACGGTAGTATGATTCACGTACTGAGGATAGCCTGCGAAGCAGAATGGATGCCAATAGCTTAGAGGCAACCGAAATAAGACTAATCCCGCGATGATTTGCACATGAAGTACGAGCGCCTTTCTTGAAAATCGGGACAATAACTGATTCGCCCCAACCGGAAAGTATCTTCTCTTCATGCCAAATTTTTGCGAACAGCGCGGTCAGCTGGTTAATGATCGCCACACCGCCGTACTTGAATAGTTGCGGAGGAAGTCCGTCTAAGCCGGCAGCCTTGAAGCGCTTCAAGCGTCGAATCTCGAGGCAGAGTTCAGTTTCGCTGAGTGGATTCAGTGGGACGAGCTAGGGTGGACAACAAGGTGTACTGCATGCACTGATGGATGGTGGAGGCCCAGCGGTCCATACGCCTCTGTTGGTTGGTGATCGGAGACTCATCCACCTCAGAAATGACCTCACTAACACCACGCTTCCTGAGGCCAGTGAACCGAATGAGTTGGAAAAGCCTGCGAGTGTTGCCAAAGAGGGCAGCGGTCTCCATCTCTAAAGCACGCTCAGACCACCATGTCTCGCGATCCTTGCGTAGGCTTGGCTTGAGTAGCCCGTTGGCAGAACGGCGCCGCTCGTTGCAATCTGATTCCGCCGGGATATCTTTGCGGTGTTCGAACAGCTCCAGAGAACGAGCAGAGATCCAAGCCTTCAAGGGGCGTCGAGTTAGGCCGCAGCATGACTGTCCGGAAATGGTCATCGCTTTCTGTAGACAAGTCCAGTGTTGTTCCACTTCTTGCGGTGGATTGCAACTGAGTGCATATGCCAGTGAAGACTGATAGCTCTCCTGGACAGAGGAATCAGTTAATCTGTTTACATCAATCTTGCGGTGCTTCGTGTTTCGGGATCCTCTAAAACACATACAGATTTTAGCGCAGACCAGAGCATGATCTGAATCAACGAAAGTGGACCAAAAGGACCTGCAGTCCAGTACGCTGCCGCGTCATCTGAAGCTAATTACAATGTGATCAATTTGAGACCACGGTTGTGTTGAAGAAGGGGGACGTCACGTTGCGGAACGCTTCTTCGTACACCTGAAGTTAGTGATCGAAAGAAACAGACGGTTGTCTTCGCACAATGTGAGAAGCCTCTCTCCGTTATCAGAGCGGTTCTAATCGAGCGCGTGATGACCACCAACGTGGCGTTCGTATGATAACAGGCGGTCGACCCGTGCATTAAAATCCCCAGCAAGGATAACGACATTCGACTTTTTATCATTAGTCAAGTGCTGTTGTAGATCTCGGTAGAATTCGTCCTTGACCGAGTCACCACTGCAGTCAGTTGGAGTGTACACGGAGATCACAAACAAGTTGTGTCTCTCTTCGCGGTGCCTGTTGATTCTACATGAACCCCGAAGCCGAACTGCACATAGTCGGCTGTTAATAGGGAACCAGTCCAGTAGTGCCGCCTCGGCCTTGCCACTTAGCACTATACCTACACCAGCCAAACCCGCTGAGGCTGCTTCTGGATCTCCAGAAAGACGCAGGTGATATCTGGCTTCGTGGTCAGTGGGGGATGTCAATGTAAGCATAGTGCTGGGATCTTGCAATTTGGTTTCTGAAAGGCAGCAGACATCAATGTCTAGGGAATATAGGGTGCGCGTTAGACCGGCTTGCTGTCCATTCTGCATGAGTGTCCGCACGTTGAAGCACGCCAGACGGAACGAGGATCGGGGACGAAGGAGAGCCATAGGTTGAACTCCTTGGTCTGCGGTACAACCGGCATCGCAGCCAGATTGTTGAACACATGAATCGGGTAACGGAAAGTGAGGATTGTTAGCAAACAAACAATTGGCGTGTGATGAAGTCGCGTGAAAGTGACTAGCAGAAACAGTAGCTGATGAGCACGATGTAATAAAGTCCATGGTTTTGCGAGAGGGCGTGATACTACCCGGTTACCCAAGCCGAGATAGGGAGTTGACTTAGGGGACTGCACCCAGAGCCTTTGGCTAAATAACATACCCGTAAGGCAACGGGGCGAATTTAGGGAATCGCGCCCATTGGGAGGCGTTGACTGAATGATCAGTTCATGCGTCTTTGTTTGGTAGATTACCAAACATCGGCCCAATACTCCACATGAAGTCAGCACAATTGTTGGAATACAATGTCCCACGGAGGTGGAACATTGTCGCCGAACACTTTGCTGGAACGGGGTACACCCGAAGCACCCAGCTGGCCCCACGAGGAGGTAGTTCGGCAAGCCACGGTCATCTAGATCTCAGAATCTTACGGTCGTTTCTAGTGCAAAGGCTCACTCTATCGAGTGTGTGCATAGATGCGTCTTTAATGCGAAGGTACATTATTACTTAATACAGCGATTCAAGTGAACCGGTGAAGGAAGTGCGGGTTGATGAAGTGTCAAAAGGATACAATGATTATTTAACGTTTTTTCATGTCAGCGGGAGCGTGGCGGACTCAGGATGTGACGAACAGCGACTGATTCCAGAGTACACGTGCGGATCGTTGGTCAATATCTCGACGCAAGAAGGAACAAAGAATGTGAGGTGCGCGACCATTATTTGACTACGTAAATTACGGCGGGAAATCTGAACACCATCTTTCTCCGAGAACATTATCAATGGTGAAAAGAACGAAAACAATCAATAAAAAGCGGTCTCGAAAAAGACGAAAGTGCCTACTAATAGAAGGCTCAGAAATACAAAGATATATATATATATATATATATTAGCAAAAGTCTGTTAACAGACATAATGTCATCAGAAACCATGGGATTCAAACGAAGGTACAGAAACAGTAAAATAAAACACAACACAACAATGTCCATGGTTTCCTCAGAGGGCGAGATACTACCCGGTTGTCCAAGCCGAAGTAGGGTGTTGACTTATGGGACACCACCCCGAGCCTTTGGCTGAATAGCCCGCCCGCAAGGCAGCGGAGCGAATTCAGGGAATCGCGCCCATTGGGAGCCGGTGACTGATTGCTCAGTTCATACGCCTTTTGTTTGTTCCTTTGTCAAACAGGGGCCCAGAAGTACAGCATGCTGTACTTCTGGGGAGCAGAAATACAAAGAAACCTAGTATCGACGTTTCGCTGCTACGCGGTTGGAGGAGGAGGAGGGGAGGCCAAGTGATGACTTGGTCGAGAGAAATGAAAACCCTCACTTCGAAGTTGGCGTCGGTTGGTGCATCCCGACTGCCTGGCTGGGGTCCTAAGGACGGTGAACACGTTTGGTTGGACACACTTGCTGACATGGCGAAGAGCAGGCCTCAATGGCATTTGTGTTGTGAGTTCCTTTGTCCATCCCCCTCCAATCACAATCTCACTTGTTAGGCATAATAGGACTCTCTTTTAGGGCAACCAGCTGTTAGCTCTCCGGAACGATGTCCATCCGTTACTGGGGACTCAGCGAGCGTGCTACTGTTTGTTTTTCTTTTCTTGTCTTTTGTATTGCGGCACAATAGCTGAGGTGTTTTCCACCTCCAGCTAACGTGTAATGATGATGATGATGCTACGCGACCACTACCGGTCGTGCACTAGCTGAGGTACTGCGAGACCACAAGCGCATATGCGGCTTCAAAATGATGACCTGCGGATCCGTAGTCAATCGCCTAAATCACTCCGTTACGAGTTTAAATACTAAGATTTGGCGAACAAGAAAAAGATGTGGATGACAGCGAGGCTAATCGTAAGAATGACAACCATAACAAAATTAGATTCTTGTTCAGCGACTGAACTATAATCAAGAAGCAGTGCTTAGTGGATTCAGTTAACGTGACTCTCATCATGATGATCTAGAAAAACGAACAAGTTAGAAAATTGGGACCACTGTACAAGACACACGTAGATACAGAGTACTTAAGTTCACAAAATGTCACACCACCGAGCAAAAATGAGGGAGAAACTAGGAGGCTCAGTGCAAGAAAAAGCACTGATTTTACGAATGTGAAAAATCTAATGCTGTGTAAACTGACGGTGCGGTCTAGTAAGAAAGGTCATCAGCAAAGGCAACGAAGGTTCGGTTGATTTGGGTGCAATACTTCGTTTTGACAACGTAACTTTATCCTATTTGATGTCTGCAGGTATGGCATCAAAGTCTATGTGGGTCCAAGTGACTCGACGAGCAAAGCAGCATGCCACCTTCCATCGCGGCGAGATAAGTTCTGAAGGTTGTGCGGTAGATGGCGTGCCTCGACAATTCATTGAACTGTGCTAAGTGGTGTGTTCTGCACATTCAGAGCCACTCATATAAGACTGGGCAAGCGAAATCCGCCCTCTTGTTCTCTGGGCTTGGGATTACAATGAGAGCAGTACTTATTCCAAGCAACTCAATGCAAAACTCCCACTGCATTGTTATGAGGTTTAGAAGCCAAGGTTTAGAACTACAGTTGTGCTCCTGCCTAGAAGTAGGGAATCAAATAGTATCTCGCCAACGCAATATAATGGTACGCTCTTCACACTATTTCTTGATATGTTGTCCGGCGCAGAAGATGAGGAACGGCGCCCTAGCTGCTGCACCAAGTAAAGGGTGAAGATGTCGCTGCACAAAAACCCTGTCTTCTTATCCTACTTTACATGTGATTTCATCACTATCGTTCATCGTCCAATTCAGCTCTTTAAACCCACTCAAAGTCTTCGCCCACTTCCACTTCGCTTTGAGAAACGTTTGTCTAGTTTCGACTCATACACAATCGCGGAGAGTCACTTCTAGCCTGTCGACAAGTCCATGTTTAACCATGTGGAAAACTGCAGATCATCAGTTTCGATTTGGAACCTTCGATGATCAGTAATAATGGCATGTCCCAGCAGCATCAACGGTAGCAGCACTGACCCGGACACAACAGACGCTGGAATTCGATATCTTCTGCTCAGTAAAAACGCCCCTGCAAGATTCGAGCTTTGCATTCACTTTAGAATCACTTTCATGCAACACTGCAGGCATTTTCTCATTGCGTCCATCCGCAGATAACGCAGCCTCGAATGTCATTCAAACCGAAATGTATATTGTTCTGAGCTCCCTGGTTGGAGTTGTTCTGATCGAATGGATTCCCATCAATAGTCGGAACTGCACACTCAGGTTAGATGGCTGGTTCAAAGCTTCAGAGCCGCTCCGGGCAAAATAATTGAGTGAACTCCTACGTCACAACAGTAGTGTGGATATTGTGTAACTGGTAAGTAATTTGAAAGCCTGAGTTGGAAATCTGACTAATGAAGAGCTCTGGTGGCTACATCTGCATGAAGATGGCCATTTATTACTACGGAGCGATACAACACCTACCGTAAGGTTACATAGCACCCAAAAGAATCGGACCAGTCATGGACGCAGATCAATCACATGACGATCGGCGACTGCTGTAGTTTGCTGTCAGAAGATCCGTTTGAATGGGAGCACAAGCGTGAACTCCGACCATGTACATCTATGTGTCGATATCCGGATGCGTTTAGGTTGACGCTAGCGACGACTCAGTGAGCGCATAAACACCTGCCAACTGACGAAGTCAGATGTTCTGAATACGAATCAAAATACACTAACAGTCAAATTGAGTAAGCGCTCAATGAACATAGTTGTGAGTTACTGTTTGAAGCAGGCATGTCTGCAGGTAGCAAATCAACTTACCAACATGGACATTAGGTCTCTACGCAAACTCCGGAACTTCTCAATGCTCGCTAACACATTTTGGCTAAGAGTGAATAATAAAAGATAATAATGTGTCAGCTGTACGCCGTAACGGCGCTTCGCTGCCGTTCGCGCACGGACTGAGTATACCGCGAGGACGCCCACCCCTACGCAGATTCGAACCAGTGACCTTATGGTTGCAAACCAAACATGCAGACCACTCGGCCACCGGTCGACTTTAAAACATCTCAGGACGAAGCAGTGTGCTAGTCCAAAGAGAGACCATGTAGCCTGGTAGTCTCATTGTGCTTCGGAAATAGAAAGAGTCGAGGTCCTTGGAAATTACCGCAAGCTAACCCGTCAGATAAGAGAAACGGACATCACACCCGGTGTTAATGAAACTATAAGTAATGAGAGTGGACAACCTAACAAAAAGTTTGAAATGTTAGGCTGAGTAATTTGGAAGGCAATTTAATCGTTTCTGGTTAGTAATAACCCTACTTTGCAGTCACTTTGGATCCGCCTTCTCGCGCAGAGCTTGAACGTGGGGTCGGACTAGATGAACTTCTGGCCCACTTGGAAATAGGGGGACCTCCTGTGGATGATTTACAGGATTTACCGGTGGAACTGTGGGAGCAGGAAACTGTCCTAACCAAATGCATCTGCTCCCTTGCAGAGCCGATTTTCAAGAGAACGCGCACCTTGAGAACGCAGGAATCATAGATATCAGTCTTCTCTTCAACGCCACTCAGCTACTTGTTTCTATCGTCCTTAGATCGTCTGATGCATTTGAAAGTCAAAATTGTGAAAAACACACCAAAGTTCGTCGAGATTGAAGCGTAATTGATCACATCTTTACACAGCGTCAGTTGTTGGAGTAGCACCATTTATAGTGATGAACAACCGTGTCGTGTTCCTCGACATCAAATGGGCATTTGATTCAGTAGATCGATGTAACCTCTAGGACTGTTCGAGAAAGAAAGGTGCGCTTGAAAAACATGCAAAGGCAAACAGTCGCCACCCTTCAATATCACCAGTGGTGTGAGACAGAGGTGCCCGCGGTCACCTACCATTTTTAACTTCGCCATTAACGGAGCTGTGAAAAATGAGTTTAGCGGACATAGGTTATGAGTGAAGCGGCCATGAAGGGATCAACTTCTCGACTTAGAGAAGGTCAACGATACTGTCATAAGCTTCGATAGCTCAGATGGTGCCAAACAGCATTGGCTGTTATCCGCTTTGGGCTATGCTTTAAGTTCTCGCAATGCAAGGCTTTAATTCAAGATTAACAGGGACCAAACCCTGCAATGACCCTTGGAAGGATCAACAGTTTCTCAACCCGTAGCAGCCTGGAGATTCCCTGGTTTGCCCGTGTAAAATTCTAAACAAAATCATTATTTCATTGTATATGTAAGCGATCGGTGCGGAATGTTGAACTGGTTGCTGAATTCGATTGTTTGAGTTGAGCATCGCCATTGTGCTTGGTGCTCGTTTCGGATGCAAAGCGCGACCGCCATGTGTGCTGTGCTCGCTGCGTTCCCCAACCTAAAACCTCAACAGTGTCGTTTTTTATAGCTAGGCAACAGGGAACCTTTTGCTGTACAAATAAAAGTCTCC
>OX104063.1:99746182-99815969 GCA_944474145.2 Dicrocoelium dendriticum
TAAACGTAGTTGACTACCTGTCTCAGGAGAACAGAACGCGCAGGAGGTCGCTATTCACGTGCTTGTTCCGCGGGAGCCTATTTCCGACACTGGAAATTGATCAGACCATCATTATCTGGGTGTCTTGACACCCAACTTTCCCATTTTCGGACAGAAAGTAAACGCATTCTTTTATCGTTCACGGCAAGGCATATTAACACTTTATTTCTTGTGTGTTTTTACACTTGCTGTCGTAGTCTCTATGTACTACTGTCTGTACTTTTTCACCCGGATGCCATACGTTTGCTGTGTAATGTGGGCGGTCTAAGGAATAAGGTGTACGAGTTAGGTCTGCTTGTAAATGGATCTTATCCCGATATACTCGCATTGACTGAAACGTGCCTGTCTCAGGCACGTAGTGTGAAGTACATCAGTCTGGCTACACACTTTAAATGTGATCGCTCCGTTGACCAGCAGGAAGGAGGCGCGCAATTTAGGTGAGCTATAAACATGCCGTTTTGAAGGATTGCTTGTTTCAGTCGGCAGACAATACTGCTGAAGTCTTGTCGGCTGTGATTAGCACATCCTCTGCTCAGGTTACAGTCGTAATTGTGTATAGAAGCCCCGGGAGCGTATCCAAAGTGGTACTTAACTTTATTCGCTCCCAGTCCGCAAACAGGGGTTTGGTGATGGGCGACTTCAACCTTCCGGAGGTTTGCTAGGCAGATCTTTCTTGCGACTCAACGTCTGGCACATTCGGCGCTGGTGTACTTGAGCTTACGCTCCAAGTACCGCTGCATAAGTTCATTGGCCTTCTCACTAGGTACATGGACGCCCAAGTACCGTCTGTCTTAGGTTTTGTATCTACTAAGTCACTCCATTTTGTTGTTGACATTACTTACGGATCTCCACTGGGTTCCAGTGATCATGTTTGTTTGCTCTTCAGTTGTACTGTCTTGACGCTACCAGAGTACTGTTGACTGTCGCCCGAACATATGGCACGCAGACTATCAACCAATGTAAGCCAAGGCTTCGGGTTTTCATTGTGAGATCTCAGGCGATGGTATTGTCCAATGTACCTGAGATAAATTTAAGTCTTATCTCACAGAGGTCTCTTCTCTCTTCATCCCACTCACAAGAAAGGAGGCACGACACAGTCTCCCTGGATAGATTCCACCGACAGGCATCTGCTCACAGAGGTCTAAATGTTGGCGGACTTACCGAGATGCTCCATCCACCAATACTTATGACAGGTACCGTAAGGCTAGAATTAGGTGTAAGCAGCACCTAAAGAATGCTCGGCTCAATTTCGAGAAAGGGTTAGCAGACGAAGCTTCAGAGAATCCGAAAACATTCTTCGCATGTGTCAAAAGGCGCTGCGGTTCGAACACGTCAATTCCAGTGTTGATGCTTTATGACGGCACTAATGCTCATACGAACTATGACAAGGCTTGCGTATTTACTGGGCAATATGCTGCAGCGTTTGTAACGGAAACCTCTGACAGGCGTTGAACTGGTTTGCAGGATCCCAGAGGGTTCAGGCCTGTTTAAATTTATTGTAGCGGAAACGGAGGTACGTAGGCTGTTACAAAGGCTAAATCCTTCTAGAGCCTCTGGGCCTGATTTACTTCACCCGAAATTGTTGCATGAGTTGGCTGCGGAACTAAGTGGACCGCTCGCTATCGTGTTTCAGAAATCGCTTGACAGCTGTACATTACCTTCCGAATGGAAGGAAGCTGTCATCTGTCCCATCTTCAAAAATGGGAACAGCAGTCTGTCTGCAAATTACAGGCCAGTTAGTCTGCCCAGTGTATTGGTCAAACACCTTGCGAAACTAGCGAGAGATTCATTGGAGAGTCATGAGTAGATTTAATCTGCATAGCAATTTAGAACACGGATTCCGGAAAGGATTTTTGTGTTTGACGAATCTATTGGTGGTTCGCGAAGGTGCGGCGGATGCAGTGGATAACGTCTACGCACTGGACGTGCATTTCGTCGACTTTTCAAGGCATTTGACAAGGTACCCCATTTGAATCTCGCCCAAAATCTGGCATATGGAGTATCTGGCTGCGCCCTTCATTGAGTGACTGCCTTCTTGGATGGTAGAGAACAGTGTGTACGTGTAGGTCGTGGTCTATCCTTTTAGACAGTCTCCTCAGTGGCCTTCCGCAGGGCTCGGTCCTTGGACCGCTGCTGTTCTCTATCTATGTGAATGACCTACCCACGGAGCTCGAAGTACCATCGTTGCTATTTGCTGATGACCTGAAGCTATGGAACATTGTCGATGTTCCTGGGGTTCTGAACCCATTCAGCGAGTCTTGGATAAGCTTTGTAACTGGTCTACTTTATGGTTACTGCCCTTAAATCAGGCAAAGTGCTCTGTTCTTCGAATTGGAGAAGATTGCTCTCCTGCGAAGTACTTTGTCGGTGCAATCGAACTTCCCCATGTATATAGCTAGGTTGTTCTAAGCTTCGTACACTCTTCGACTTTACACTCCGGTGACAACTGGAAGAGGGCCGCAAGCAGAGGTTTCCGCATGTTGTAGTTAATATAACGTAAATTTACTATCATCGAAAAATGGAGGACGTTCATCGTCATCATAAATACACGCTGGCAGACGATGAGAAATGCCTCCGCTAATATGCTGCAATACCAAAAGATAAGTTACTAAAATAGCACTGCAGTACGGTTCAAAAATCAAGTAACGCAATGTTGAATATCATATTAATTATTTACTATGAGATCGTGATTCGAGGGGAGTATAAGGGAGTGGGGTATGGACAAAGCAACTCACAGCAAAGATGCCATTGGGGTCGGCTCCTAGCCATGCCAACGTGGGTGTCCGACCATACATGCTCATCGTCTTTCGGACCCAAGCCCGGCAGTCGGGATGCACAAACCGACGTCAACTTCAAGGTAAGGGTTTTCCTTCCTTAACGGACAAAGAGGCTAGTTACGTTCGACCACCTGTGCCTTCGCACTTTGGCTCACGTTTAGTGGGAACACCGCATGAGCAACGAGCGTGTTCGACGCCTTGTTTACAGAACAGGAAAAGAAAATGTACCGCTCAGCATCGTTATTTCACGCACAAGGCTCCGATGGCTCGGCCACATGTTGTGCGTGACAGCCCACCAACTCCCGCGAGGTACGTTGTTTGCGCGCCGGGAGTGTGGATGGAAGAAGAGGAGAGGTGGCCAAGCGATGACTTGGTCAAGCGAAGTGAAGGCCCTCAGTTCGAAGCTGGCCTCGGTTGGAGCCTCTCGGCTCTCTGCTTGGGGTCCGAAAGACGATGAACACGTTTGGCTGGATACACTTGTTGACATGGCTAGGAGCCGACCTCAGTGGCGTTCTTGCTGTGAGTTCCTTTGTCCCACCCATCCCTCTTAGTCTCCCCCTCCAACCACGATCTCACTCTTTAGCCTTATATATTTTTGCATAATTGTTGGTTTTGCTGCCTAGTAGCCGGCTGGTAGCTTACCGGAACGAAGCCCATCCATTGCTGGTAACTCAGCTGGCTTGCACCTGTTGCATATTTTCTCCTTTTTTATGTATTACGGCACAGTAGCAGAGGTGTTTCGCACCTCTAGCTAACGTGTATAATGTATGAAACGTTTTCCTTCTTTGTGACCAAGTCATTTCTTGGCCTGCTTTCCTTCACTTCCATCCAGAATCGAGCGCGCAAACAACGTACGTCGCGAGAGTCGGTGGACTAACATGCGCAACAAGTGGCCCAGCCATCGGAGCCTGGATCGTGACTTAATGATGCAGAGCGAATCACTCGCTCTTCCTCCACTAAATGCGCTACGCTGAACACGTTCCTTGCTTACACATTGCTCCCATCAGACACAGCTAAGCTGCGAAGGCAGCTGTGGTCGAACGTAGCTAGCATATTTTTTGTCTGTCACTCTGATGGGCCAGGTTTCGCAACCGTACAGGAGGGTTGAACGGACGGCTGCATTATAAACTCTGCCATTCGAGGCGTGAGGGACATCGCCTCAGTGCTACAGGTGACGGGGACTGATAAAAGTACCTCGAGCTTTTGCTATGCGGTTCATGACCTCATCTTCATTTTCACGGGCGCTAATAGAGCTGCCCAGGTACTTGCATTTCTGAACGACTTCTAGCTGATCGTCACCGTGTGTCAACCCAAGGCTAGATCCCTGCCAATCTTGGAGAAGAACTCTGCATTTTGACAGAGCAAAGCATAGTCCAAAACATTTGATAGCCTGTGGTAATCTTTCCTGTGCTGCTTCACACGTTTGGGCGCTGTCACATATGAGGGAAATATCGTCAGCATACTCCAAGTCAAAAAGTCGCTCACCAAGAAGCAGGTCCACACCATGTAAGTTGTGTCCAGCGAACGCTGTTTCCATAACTTCGTCAATAGCGAAGTTAAAGAGGAAATGGGACAGTGGGCAACCTTGTCTCACACGGCTGGAGGTAGTGAAAGGCGGCGACATTTTGCCATAAACCCTCACTCTGTCTGAACTATGCGCATACAGCGCTCTGATAATGCCTACGTATTTTTGGGCACGCCATTTTTGAGCAGACAGTCCCAATGGGCACATCGATCCACCGAATTGAAGACACTGATGTAGAGGAACACGACTACAGTGGGTCACCAATAAATATGGCGATGGTCCAACAATTGTCGTAAAGTGATAGTCGATGTAGCCTCGATTTCGATGAAATCCGTCCTCCTTGCTCCTCGCGAAACTGACTTTCACGAGTGCCAGTCAGTTTTTGGAGAACGACAGACGCAAGCAATTTCGAGGCAATTGTGATCAACCTGATCCCTCTATGATGGACACATTCCAAACGTGAGGTTCATTTGCAAGTTGTGACTTTAGCGGAGCGGCTCCAGTTTGTCGGGACAGTTTCCTGCTCCCAACTTTTCACTAGTAACTCTTGTAAATCATCTACAAAAACATGTCCACCTAAATTGAAGAGGACTGTAGGAATCCTGTCCGCGCCTGCGGCCTTATTCAGTTTCAGTAGTCTGATCTCGTTAGCTTTCATTGTGTGAGGGCGGATCCACGAGGATGGCCCAGGGAATAGGACGATCAATGGCTGGTGGAGAAGCTGACAACGCTGATTGATTTAATTGCTTCTCGAAGTGTTCGGCCCAACGCTCCAAACATTATGACAAGCCGTTTATCGGCTATTCAGTTTATTCGCATATGGTCCTGCTAACACCAGATTTCGTGCTGCCCGTTTCTTGTATCAAACGGAACAACTTCCGATAGTTACCAAAGGCAACGTCTTTTTCCAGTTCTGATGCACCATGAGACCATGAAACTTCGCGGTCTCTTTTTACGCTAGCACGCAGTTTTGCTCTCTGCTTGTTGCAAGTCCCATTATGTTCACTTCCAGTCGCAATACGCCGGCGAGCATCTAAAACTTCCAGAGACTGTGTGGATACCAAATGTCTAGGTTGGCAGTTTGATTTACCACATGAAAATATGTCTGCTGATAGTAACGTTTGGCGAATATGTGACCGGTGATCTTCAACGGTGTTCAGTGCCAGCGTACTTTGATACGCATTCAGAACACCTGGCTTCGCCAGTTGGCTAGTGTCAGTCTACTCAGAGCGACTTGGCGGACGTCCGTGGAAACGCACCTGCAACTAGGCATATACGGTCTCTCCAGCGGTAACTGATCGCGATGTGCTCGATTTGCGTCCATGGCTGATCCGAGACGGGTGGGCGCCAAATCACTCTTCTGCGAGTGCTGTGTCGAAAGTTCGTGCTCGCGAGAAAGAGACGAGCATTCTCATGCACCATGTTGGCCACCCAGATGCAACTCATCAGAGAACAATTTTCCGACTTGGGCGTTTAGATTATCAGCAAGCACCACGGCATTCGTACTTTTTCTGTAACGGTGGAGCGTGTTCAATTGGTGATGGAGTTCATTTTTCACCCACTCAGTGCTACGGTTTGTGGGCACGTAGGCCGCAATGACAAATAGACACCCTTTGTCTCCGCGCGACTTCTAAGTCCGGAACGTGCCAGCCAGTCTAACGGCGCACATCCGGCTGTTGATTGGAATCCAGTCGATCAGGGCGGATTCAGCCCGGGGACACAAAATAATGCCCACGCCGGCTTGACCGATATTTGAAGCTGCGTCATCTTTAGACAGGCGCAATGAGGATGTGCCTCCAAGGTTGCATGCGGGAGATCGCAGGATAAGCATGGAGCTCGGAGCTTGCGGGCGGGTTTCCGATAAGCACTAGAAAGAGACCAGTTGCCAAGGGGAGCCGAAAAATGTGACTTATAGGGGTGCGATATACTTTGTGACGGTCTTGAGGAACTGAAGATGCAAACCTCGGTACCAGACGACGAGGTAGTATACAATTCAAGGCGAAACCACAATACCGTGTCCGCGTTTATCACAACACACCCAAGAGGAGACGGATGCGTACCCACAATTGGACAGGTCAGCGGGGCCTGTATCATGTAGACGGAGGAATACTATTTAGCAGGATGATCAGCTTTCGTCGTGAAGCACATCTACTTCCAGAGAGGAAAACAGGGCGGGGATACAAATGCCAGCTTCGGTAGTCCGTTTAACATACGAAAGGAGTTTCTTAGAACATGCTGAAGATTGTGCAGCCAAACCGCACTTTTGGTGCTTCTCACGTTTTTCTCTGTAAAAAGGTTCCTGACGGCTTTGTAGTCAGAATGGGTTGAATTCGACTGTACACTCTTGAATTTATCCCATAGCCTGCATCTTTTTTCAAGGAAGGTCGTAGTTCAACATTAATCCAAGGGGGCCCATGGAAATCTAACTCCTTCGGAAAACTGGGACAAGCTAATCAATGAGCATCGTTGCCTTGGTGCGCAAATGAATCCAAGTATCATCTAGCTCTAAGTATTCAGGGATACTCCAATCGACTGCACTCGCAGCAGCTTTTCTGCATCCTTGGTCGGCGTGCCAAAAAAGTTCGGGAGTAAACATCTTGGCCATGAACAGCGAGACGTCGTGCCCAAGAGAAAGTGACAACACAGTGGTCACTTTTGCCAAGCGGCTGGAGGACAGATAAACCAGTTACATCGGTTGGCGCTGGTGTAAGTACTAGATCAAGGATATATGCAGCTTGGCCTGGGAGAATTTGCGTAGGAGCTGTAACATGCTGATCCAGGTTAATTTCCGGGGCGGATTCTAGGAAAATGTCGTCTAAGCTTCAACAGAAAGTCCACAAGGATGGCGTTCCCATTCAGTACTGGGTGCATTGAAGTCCCCATAATCGGACAGTCTCCCGCTTCCGTACTTGCTGATAACTCCCAACAAGCCGGTACCAGACCCTGATGGAGTTATGTATATACTGCGGACTATAAGCGCTCTACAACCATCATGCGTGTTGCACTGTGCATCAGACCTAGTCACTTCTGGCGAGGAAACAGTGGAAACTTGATTCTGGACTGAATCTTGTTCACGCGAGGGCGAAGAGATAAATGTCGATCGGCAGACTGCAGTTACAACTGCAGATGTCTTCGATTTCGTCGGGCGGCTCCGTCTCTCAGTCGTTGAACCTGTTGCAGATGAACCGGAGAGGAGTCAACTCTGGGAGAGAGGAGAACTAGAAGAGTCTTTTTTGGGGTCACGGCCAAAGTTGGACAAGAACTTGGGCAGATTGACCGTAGATTGCTAGACAGACGATTGCTGCTTCATGGAGTTCTACACGAGTTATAGCGGAAAATTATGACCTGGGGAGGTACAAATCTGAAGGTGATGCTAAAGCTCAGCGCTGATGCCGCAGCCCACCATGTGCAGCCATTCACTACATAAGGAGCATTGCACGACTTTCGACCGAGGTGTAATACTTTTACCGCAATCCAAGCACTTAGAAGTCGTAATTCACTGTTTTAATCAAATCCGCGAGACGCACTGGAGCTCGCAGGCAACGTCTGGGGGCTGTTCCGATCAATTACGAGAAGAGTTAGGTTAATTTGGCTCGCACTTATCCCAATATAGCTACTCACTTGCATAGAGAAATGCAACGGTGCAAGTTCTTCTATACTGTCTTTATTATGCACCTGTTTGGCCTATACGCATATCGACAGGGATCGTGTCCTAAGCGAACATTACACCGTTACTACCTATACCGTACGGTTGATCTCAAGAGTTCTAGAGAAATCTTTTTCAGTTGCAATAATCACAATGGAAAATACTGAAGGGACTGATTCGGTCTGAAGTTTCGGACCCTGATTCAATTCACACGAAGCTGCTTCACGAATTATTGGCTAAGTAGTTCACTCAGATACATTTTTGAAAGATCATTTGATATGCTCGTTTTTTCTTCAAATTGGAAGGAGACCATCATTTGCACCTTTGATTGGCGGTAGTCTGTCGAATATAGGCTTTCTGTTTTGGCAAAAGTAGTAATCAAGTTTACAATTTGGCGTGAGGTTTGGTGGAGAATGACTTGAATAAATGTAATCTAATAAGCATCGAACGACACACATTTTATCTTTTTTGTGTCTAACTACTTCCCTAGGAGCTATTTTAATTTGGACTGATAAGATGTACAGCAGCCAGGCTTCGGTATTGTTCATTCACTTTTGGGCGTTTAACACTAAAATGCATTTCTTATTAATGATTTTGAGCGTCAACCTGTTACTCGAGGCTAGCAACACTAGTCACCATAACTAACGCACCTTTGCTAAAGGTAGTAGGTACCATAGCTATTGTGAAGCAATACAAGTTACGTAGACGTAAAGGAAGAGACAAAAGCAACAAATGATGCAATAAAAATTTAAGCAAACAATATCCGTCGTCATTATTGTGCATGTGAAAATGCCCCCCCCCAACCAAACCTGTTCATCGTCTTTCTGACTCCAGCCAAAAAGTCGAGAAGCACAAACCAAGACCAACTTCGAAGTGAGCACTTCCATACCTATTTAGTAAGTCTCCGGTTGGCCTGCACTTCTTACACACAAACACCGGTCGGCAAACCAGCGCACGTCACAGGAGTCGGTGCGCTCGCATCCGTAACACTTGGCCCAGGCATTGAAGTCTTGTGCGTGAAATGACAGTACGGTCCACTCGCTCTTTCTGCGCTAACAACATGCCGTCATACACGCTCATTGCTCATTGCTAAGCTGCGAAGGCACTGGTAATCAGGCATAATAAACCTTTCTAGGTCTGTCGACCTGGTTGGCCAGATCAAACAGCCGCATAGTAATAGCAAACAGACGGTGCTTCCCGTCGCAACGAGACTGGACCTTAACGTGATGCGACGCTTTGCGTACCTCCTTAACCCATTGAACTATACTGGGTGATGCCTTCGGGCACCTTGAGAGCTACTCCTATCAGGTTGGTCAATGGTGAGAAGTCAGACAACCTCAGTCTCCTGGCCCTCTAGGTTGGGGGTTTGAAATGGGATTGCGTCCATTTCTGTAAAACTATATCATTGCCACCTCACCGCTGCCTTGCGCGCAGGCTTTTGAGTCAAAGGCTTTGGATGAGGACCGTAATCGTCCTCCTGTCTAGGTCTGGGCGCCCTGGCAGTATCTCAGCCCACATACAACCATGACATTTTCTTCAATTATTAACTTCATCCTGCATCGGCCGTCGCGCAGATTATCAAGGGTCGCCTTATCTGCTACATACAGCAGGGCGGATAAACGAAAGCATACCACCGCTGGCGCCTCCCTTCTTTCTTTTCCAACTGTTTCTCTTACTCCCATCCCGACCCCCGTTACTAACCTTCTATAATTCCCAGCTTAATTGACAGCAACCGAAGTGCCATTGGAGTAGAACCATCTGCAGCCACCAACCCACAGCACCTATTGGACTCATATCGGCAAAAGTCCCTTATAAAGCCACGCTATCCCGTTTCTATGGCGAGATTCAACGTTCGCACTCTAAGACAAACAGGTCAACAGGCTGCACTCGCACGCACCTTGGACACACTGGGTATTGATGTGTGTTGTGTGTCCGAAACTAGGATCAATGACGCTAATGGGGTTATTGAATTAACTGCACCCGGCTTATTCTCTCATTATTGTTTGCACGCATCCGGGGACGCCGATGCAGCACTCACGGGTCAGGCTGGTGTAGGTATAATTCTAAGCTCCAAGGCTGAGCCATTTTTGGTTGATTGGATTCCGGTGAACAGCCGTTTATGTGCAGCCCGTTTGAGGATATCAGCTAGGGTTGAGTAACGAAGTAATACAAAACGCTGTTTGTTTGTGATTTCCGCTTATGCTCCCACCGACTGCAGTTCTATGCTGTCAAGGACACATTCTATCATGAACTGAACACGCTACTACGCAGTGCCACTAGTTCAGATATTATAGTACTTGCAGGGGATATAAACGCACAAGTAGGGGGTCTGAGCTCTTCAGAAGCTCAGCTGGGTGATAATTATGGGCTTAACTCCGAACGGACTGACAACGGTGAGCGTCTGCTGCAATTGGGTGCGGAGCACCAGTTGTTTCTAAGTATCACTGCTTTTCGACACATGTGGGCGCCGAAGTGCCACTTGGCGTCCTCCTGTAGCTGGACAGCGATGGACCCAAATTGACCACATAGCCATAAGTTACAGATGGCATGGTTCCACCCTGGATTACCGCTCGTACTGGAGTACTTGTGTCGACTCTGATCATGCCTTGGTACGCTGTTGTTTCTCCATGAACTTTACTGGGAGGCGCGCCAAGCGTCTCCTTCTGTTGGCAACGGAGAAGTCTCACCCCTCTGTCAGACAAGCCTATCAAGACGCACTGCGTACTGAACTTTCGCTGTCTTGTCCTAATGACACTGAGCTTCAGTGGAATAGGATCTCGGCCGCCATGCACGATGCAGGAGCATCTGCTTGTGGCACTATCCATCGTCACCGCACCAGTCACTGGATATCCGAGAGGTCGGTGAACCTGTTGGAATCTAGAAGAAACCTGCCGGCTGGATCTGAACACAATGTGACCAGACGGGCTATTAGGCGCCAACTAAAGCAGATGCTATGTGCTGAGAAGAAAGCCTGGGGGACCAGTCGGGCTCAAGAAATGCATGAGGCGGGAGCAGTAGGCAATTGCTGCAAGCTCTTCCAGCTAATCCGCACCACTGCTTCCAGCAAACCAGGCGTCAGTGAGACAATCAGAGACAGCGCGGGTGCGCTGATACACAATAAGGAGCGCCGTATGGTTCGTTGGGCGTAGCACTTTCGAGATCAGTTTGGCTGTCCCCCTGCTCCCGGATCTCTTGCTACTCAGGTGATGCAGGACGAGCCATGCACGGTTAGTTTAGAGTCTCCGTCGGAGGCTGACGTTTGCAACGCCATCATGGCTCTCAATCGTTTTAGTGCTGCTGGCCCGCATTCCCTCCCACCTGCACTATTTAACGATGGAGTTGAGGTCCTCTGCAAAGCCCTGACCTTATTCGAACGTATCTGGAACGAAGTGTCCCGGATAATTGGAGCGAATCGATTATAGTGGAAATATACAAGAAAGGCAGTCGCACAGACTGTTCTAACCACAAAAGTATTAGCCTAACGCCAGTGGTGACAAAAGTACTGGCCTCGATTCTCGTTCGTCGTCTCACTGCGGAACGGGAATCTCGGATTAGGGAAGAGCAGGCAGTTTTCCGCCCAGGACGTGGCTGTATTGACCATTTATTCACTTTGCGGCAGGTGCTAGAGCAGCGCCACGCATACCACAGACCGACAATAGCTGTGTTCCTCGATTTCAAGAGTGCGTTCGATTCAGTCGATCGATCGATTCTGTTCGAAATACTTGCGCGGAAAGATGTTCCCACGAAATATGTGAACATCCCTCTTGCTCTACACTGGAACATTACAGGCCGCGTCAGGGTCTACGGTGACCTATCGAATAACTTTCCGACCACAAGTGGCGTTCGTCAGAGTTGTCCGATTTTCCCTATTTTTGTTCAATTTCGTCGTGGATTCTATCATAGAGTGTTCCCTTGCGGAATCTCACGATGTAGGCGTTGAAGTGCTGCCTGGTGAAAGATTACTTGACCTTGATTATGCGGATGATGTTGTCTTGCTTTTCGACTATGTTGCGGCGGCACAATCAACCCTGAATTGCCTGTCTAGAGTGGTCCCATTATTTGGTATGCGCTTCGCACCTTCAAAGTGCAAAGTGTTGTTGCAGGACCACCAGCCACTTGATGACCCCTTGACGCTTGCCAACGAGGAACTCGAGGTGGTTGACCACTTCACTTATCTTGGCAGCTGCATCAGCAACGATGGGCGCATAGAAACTGACGTCAGCTCACTCATCGAAAAGAGCAGAGCGGCATCTTTGGCGACAAAATGGAATTTCCCTCCGTCTGAAAGGCCGTGTATACAAAGCCACGGTGAGGGTCGTTCTGATCTATGGTAGTGAGACTTGGCCCCTTCGGTCTGAAGATCTGAGGCGCCTTCAAGTCTTTGGCCATCGTTGTCTGCAAAGCATTGCTGTTGTCGGATGGCACCAGCGTGTCCGCAACGATGATGTGCGTAGGCGAGTACTGGGTAATGATAATCATGCTAGCTGCTTAGAAAAGCAGATAGCACTGAGTAAGTTGCGTTGGCTCGGGCACGTGTTACGTATGCCTGGTCACCGCTTACCTAGGAGGGACTTGTTTAGTCTACCAGGTGTAGGGTGGCGCAAGACTCGAGGTGGACAGAAGTTGACTTGGCAGCGGGAAATGAAGTCATTGACGACCAAACTTGGTGCCGTTGGTCCATCTCGCCTTCCGAGCTGGAGTTCACGTGACTGATTTTGGGCTTGACTAGAGATTTTACAGGACATGGCTCGCAACCGACACCAGTGGCGCGACTGCTGCCGTCTCCTAATCGGATTGTCTGTTTAAAGTGTGTTTGGTGCCGAGTTATCTGCGGGGTAATGGTTGATTATGACACGTGGCATTGAAAGCCACAAGGAAGCTGTCTCGCCCATGCCGCCTTATCTTTGCACAATAGCCAGCTGTTTGTGACGGTATGTTGTTAACGCAAGATGTAGGCGCCTTGACCCTGAATGTTTGCTTAGGGCATTAAGGTTTTCAGGTAAGTCCTCCCTTCTCTCCCTCTTATTATTCTTTATTTCATAGGTCATCATGTTTGTATGGCAGCGAAGCATCAGTTCAAATTACTGATATACTGCTGTTGGTGGTGATGATGATGCATTGTAGACTCTTCAGGGCCGTAGTGATACAAAGCACTGCTGGTTGCCAGAAAATCACTAACTCAAACTCTCCACTTAAATGTCTTGGTAACTCAACGAACTGTTTCATTGTGGATGCACACACTGCCAGTATTATTTATCAATACATTAAGGGATTAACCGATCTATATTCAAATGCGACATTACAAGCACGATTGGTCACCGTGTGACTCGTGCATGGAGCATTGTGTATTTAATTAATCATGAAAGTTCGGATATACCTGGCGCAAATCGAGGTAAAACATTATTTATATATTTTATATTATGCCGACGCCGCAAATTGCGAGGTTTTTAGCGGTAGCTCTGAGAGCGATTACAAAAGATAGACCGAATATCAGGGAAACTTTTGTTTGTACAACAAAAGGTTCCCTGTTGCCTAGCTATAGAAAACGACACCGTTGACGCCCTACCTAGCGGGACACAGGAAGCACAGCACACATGGCGATCTCGCGTTGCAACCAAAACGAGC
This sequence comes from Dicrocoelium dendriticum, assembly GCA_944474145.2. Taxonomy (NCBI): domain Eukaryota; kingdom Metazoa; phylum Platyhelminthes; class Trematoda; order Plagiorchiida; family Dicrocoeliidae; genus Dicrocoelium; species Dicrocoelium dendriticum. The sequence goes on from OX104063.1 coordinate 99,759,795, forward strand.
ACCAAGCGAAATGACAATACTCAACTCAAACGATCGAACTCAGCAACCAGCTCAACATTTCGTACCGGTCGCCTACGTGTAAAATGAAATATTGATTTTCCCTAGAATTTTGCACGGACAAGCCGGAGAATCTTCAGACTGCTACACAGCCGTATCCCAGAAGAGACTGTGTAAGCATTCCTTCGATCTATATGTGGATTGTCTCTCTCGGGCCAGCCTTCTGAGAAGCCAGGTTGTGAAACCTGATGCGGCTCCTAAGGGAGAACCATGCAGTCTGACTCTAGCGGGCTCCCACCCGTGTTTTCCCTTCGGTGTGGAAACGATAAAAATGTTTGCGGGGTCAGTTAGTATAGTTCACGTAGTGGTTGATCAGGACGTTTATTGCGCTTCCACTTGAGATACGGGGATCCAGCGAAAGCGAAACTACGAGGCAACCAACCGACGGGGTGCATGTGGAAAGCAAAATGGAAAAGAGTAACGTGGGTGCATAGCCATACACAAAAGCGTGCAAAGGTAAAAGCGCGAAGCTGTTTTTGTGTTTTCAAAAATGGTATTGCTCTCTTGGTAGTTTCAAAACCTTTTGGTCTTTTTGTAGGTTTTGGAAAACGTTTGGTAAGAGCAAGAAAATGGAGAGGCACGTTCTATGTAAAATAGTAAACGCTAACAAAGTCCGTAAAACGAACTAGAGTTTTGAGCTTCCTACCGCGTCGATTAATAGTAGGGCGAGTAGGAGTGCTGTCGGTTGAAGTTGTACTTTCCGCTGGAGCGGAGTGAGTGGTCTGGGGTTGCGGCGCTGGCCGAGATGGCACAGGCTATGAATGCGGTTGTTGCACCGAAGTGTCAGAGTCGCCAAGGAAAACGGGTTTGAGTCAGTCCATGTTGATCGTCTCAGTCTTACCGTGGTAGTCAGTGGTAAACGTTTTGTCGCTCCTGCGTACGACGGTACGGCATATGGGAGTTGAAGTGGCCGGTGTAGGCGGTCGGTGCGAACGAACACGTGCGTGAAAGTGGTTAAGCGTTCGTCCACGTTTGTACGCAAGCTCTGTGCTCCGGGTTGCACAGGTTGTATTCGTCGCATATGATGAGATAGGCGAGTTGCGTCGTCGCCATAAAAGAAAGTCGTTGGCGCTTTTGGTGAGACAAGTTCACCAGGTAAGAGTTGTGTGCAGCCAAAAAGTAGCGAAGAAGGAGTGGCGTAATCGTGTTTCTTATGCCTAAGAGAACCAGCGGAACTGCTTCATGGCAGGATGTGCTAGGTTGGGTACAGAGTGATGCTTTGAGTTGTCGGTGGAACCTTTCTACCATCCCGTTAGCTGCGGGTTGGAAGACGGTGGTTCGGTTGTGTTGGCAACCAAGTACGTTGAGAAGTTTGCTGAAGGATCCGTCAAAGTGTGATCCTCTGTCGGTGATGACTACGCTTGGGCAACCAAATTGAGCTACCCAGCGTTCTAGGAAAGCTTGTGCAACTGTCTCAGATGAGCAGTTGGATCACGGGATCGCTTCTGGCCAACGGGTGAATCGGTCGACACAGGTGAGTAGGTACACGTAGCCTTTGCATGGTGGCAAAGGTCCAAGGAGGTCGACATGGACGTGTGCGAAACGAGAGTCAGGAGCTGGAAAGACGCCAAGTGGGCTTTTGGTGTGTCTGTATACCTTGGCGCGCTGACACTCTAAGCATGCGCGTGCCCAAATGCGGACATCGCGGTTGACGTTGGGCCATACGAAGCGTTCGGTTACGAGCTTCTGCGAAGCATGTATGCCAGAATGAGACAAGCTGTATAGAACGTTAAAAACTAGTCGGCGCATCGATGTGGGAACTACGAGGCGGACAGAATTTTGAGACATCACAATGAGTAGTCCCCTCAGATGAAGCGAGTGGAACTTCGTGTAGTTTTAATGAGGTGTTGCATCGAAGCTTGTCTATATCGGGATCAGCTTGTTAGGCGGCAGCCATGGCGGCTAGGTCGATGTTGGTGCCGGGCGATAAGCTGATCTGATGGATGTGTGAAAGAACCTCCGCGACGGGATTGAGAGCACCGGAGACATCACGTACATCTGTCATGAACTGTGAAACCTCGTCTAGGTATCTAGTTTCTCACGGAGAATACTTGTCCGTTGCACCATTGATTGCGTAGATCAATGGATTGTGGTCAGTGATAACTGTGAAACGTTGACCTTCGAGATATTGATGGAAGTGTCTGGTATCTAGGTAGATAGCGAGTAGCTTCCTACCGAAGGTACTGTAACGCAATTCCGCAGGTTGTGAACGTTTCGAGAAGAAACCTAGTGGTATCCATCAATGAGTTGAAGAACTGCACCGACTGCATTGTCTGGTGCGTCAGTTGTCAAGGAGAGTGCTACTGATGGTTCTGGGTGGGTGGGAAGCGCTATGTTGGATATGGTGTCTGAGTTTCTCGAAAGACACTCTAAAGTCGTCCGGAAAATGAAAAGACCGTTGTTTACCGCGGAGCAAGTCAGTCATTGGTTGGACAATGCTCGCGCAGTTAGGAATAAAGCGTCGATAATAGTTGACCAGGCCAAGGAATCTGCGTAGCTGTTTGAAGCAGCTAGGAGCAGGTTAGTCCTTCAGTGCCTGGATTTTGTCCGGTAGGGCTTTAATATCAGGGGCGGATATTCGTTGGCTAAGAAAGTCGATGGGGCTTTGGCCATGCTCGCGTTTTTTCGGGGTTGACGGTAACCCCATGTTGCGTCAAGCGTTGTAAGAGAGCGTCGAGGTGATAAAGATGTTCATCGTCAGAAGAGCTGGCGATGAGAATGTCGTCTAAGTAAGGATAAACACCTTCGAGTCCTCGAGTCACTACATCAATGAAACGCTAAATAGCTTGAGTAGCGTTGCTCAGGCCAAGCGGCATTTTAAGGTACTCGAATAGGCCGAACGGTGTGATGACCGCTGCATTAAGAATGTCGTCTGGCGCCACCGGTATCTGGTGATAGGCACGACCTAGGTCGACTTTGCTAATGATCTGCTGACCTGCTAAAACTGAGGTCAAGTCGTGCATATGCGGAATTGGGTATCCATCTGGGACGGTAAGCTTGTTGAGTGCCCCGTAGTCACCACAGGGGCGCCAGTCACCGGATTTCTTGGGTACCATGTGTAATGTTGATGCCCATGAACTCTTGGACGGGTGGATTATTCCCAGTTCGAGCATTTGCTCGGATTCCGCCTTAGCCGCTTTGAGCTTGTCCGGAGTTAAGCTGCGAGGGCAGACCGAAATAGGTGGACCCTTAGTGCAAATGTGATGCATGACGTTTGACGTCACAGGAGGCAAGTCGTTCGGAACACGAACCAGTTTAAGATGCTTATTTAAAAGGTCTATAAAAGGCTGTGAAGCTTGAGGTAGGACACAAATTGGAGTGATAGCGGCCACGTTGGCGCTAGTCCCGATAACACTGAGCTGTGTCCTAGAGTCGATAAGCTTCTTCCTTTTAGCGTCGACGATAAGGTCGAAGTGTTGAAGTTTATGCCTATAATGACGAAAGGCACGGCTGCTACTATGAAAGGCCAGCGAAAGGTTCGCCGGAGGCCTAAATTGAGCGTTAGCAGCCTTTCGCCGAAAGTTGCGATTGGTGTGCCATTGGCGGCACGCAGCTTGGGCGGCGAGAGTGAGACGACCTCATCTGAGCTACGGGGTATAACGCTAACTTTAGCTCCATTGTCGACTAGGAATTCGATACCAAAAATTAAATCCCTAACTTGGATGAGGCGACTTTGGTGTTGGCCGGTCGACAAGTTTCCCTGCTTCTCGGCGATGGTGCAAGGTTTTACGCACTTATGAGCTGCGGTACTAAAGTGTTGGTAGTAGCAACATCCAGCTTGACTGTTGCTGGACTTGGAGCGTTTTGAGGGCGATTTGGATCAGCTGTGACTACGACGGTTGCTGGTGAAATGTTGGACTTGGCAACCTGTGTTTGCAGGGCTTCTGTAATTGACTGTAAGCCCGTGATAGAAGTACCCTGGGACGCAACGGCGTTGACCTTACTGGCGTCGGCTTGTGGCTTTGACCGTATGATGACCCGATCTGCTAAGTCAGCTAGTTGGGTATGCGATACGGAGCTCACGATTGCTAGAATCGCTTCTGTGTTTCTCGGTAGCCGCTGTAGCCATAGTTTGCGGAGTAGGGTCTCACCTATTGTTGATGAACCGAAGCGCTGTTGCATCTCTCTTAGCAGGATTGGGGGCAGTTTGTCTCCCAACTGCAGATCCCTGAAAAGCTGCTGCAGGGGATCTTCTCAGAGGGTATGACACGCTTAATCGTGGCCTCCTTGTGGTCCTCATAGCGGCTTTCGATCTGAGAAATGATAACGTCTCGTACCTACGTTGATATCTCCTTGGGGATATAGGACATAAGCACGAGTGACCGGTAGGTGACAGAAACCCGTTCGTTCGGTGACCGATAACGACCGAAAATGCACCGCACGTGACAATTTTCGGCAACTAATCGGTCACGCAAAACAAATTGGCAGCATAACCCGGCTCGCTCTTATGCCTTTTCCCAAATTCCCCCCTACGTTAACGCACCACCGTCCCCACTTTCTCTGGTTAATGCCGACACACTAGGCGATATACTTTACTCCTTTTACGGCGAACTATTGGTCACTCAGAAAAGAATTGGCAGCATAACCTCCTTCGCTCTTCTACATCTCCCCAAATTTTCCCCTAAGTTAACGCACAACCGTCCCCTTTTCCCCTGCTAAATGCCGACCAGGCTGGCGATTTACTGTACTCTTTTGCACGGAAAATACACGGTTTTCACAGAAAGTATGTTACATATTTACGACCAGTACAATCGTTTCTCTCCTTCGCGTACCGCTATCGCGCTTTCAGTCGTCGGATCTATTGCCGGAAACCTTTCATGCAGCATAAATGTAGCGCGAAATGCAACCTGTGAGTGGAATTATTACATATGCACACATCTTAATGATGACCACTCGATAAAAGGCATAACGGGTAGGCAAATCAATTCCTCAACAAGGATGTTGGCGAGGGAGGTCATCATGTGATGTTGAAGACACATTCCGCAACATTTTAACCGCAAACTGGAGCAATGAACGCCACCTAACACATGTATTTCAACAAATGATGTGCTACCATTTTTCACATGAAGCAGGTTTTTCACCCTCCTTGCAGAGAAGCACCATCGCCTTCCCAGTCCATTTGTAACGAAAGTAATCAACATTACTGGTCACCGGCCGCCATTATGTAGTGTGCAATGGAGTGCGCGCATTTCTAACCAATTCCTGGCACACATCGAACGCTACACAGTAGGGTTGATTTGCGTTATTCGGTGGTTTGCAACATTTCATCCACAAAGATGTTTCAAGAGTAGCTTTTTCCATTGGAAGCGACGCAGAGCCTAAAACGATGGATTTGTTGAAAGGAAATGACCAAATTGCTTACGTGGTTCAGCAGGATTAGCGGTTGCATCCGGGGCAGATACGCCTTCGCACATCCATCAGTGATTTGGACGGCACTGCAGGAATTGAAGTTTCAGCTGGTCAAGTTCCAATTAGACGGGAACAGTAAGAACAACATTCTTATGTGCGTCGTTCGCTCAGGGCAAATCTTGTGAGATCAATTTGAAACTGGAATCACATCACGGTCATTCAGTCAATGTCCATATGACTTGTGCCAGTAGTCCGGTGACGTGAAATAAGCATAAAAAGGGAAGATAAGACAGAATGACGAACAGATGGACGGCTTGACGTCCCATATGAGCATGTCCTCAAGTCATTCGCAGAGGATTAGAAAATTAAGTAAATTGCGTAATGTTTAAATACTGCTATGAATATTGAATCGTTAGCCCTTAACACAATCACACTCAGTCCGCGCGAGTAACCAAGATGCTTCGGCTGAGTGACCGTTTTTAGTGCCCTTGGCCTACCCATTAAGACACATGTGGGACAAAATTCGGTCGTAAGGAAAATCTTTCTGTGCGGCATTACCTTCCTGGGATCGAATTCCGATGTGTTAACGATATTTGTGATTCGTAAATATGCATTCCCAGCATACGTTAAGACAACGCCGGAAATAAACGGCCACTCAACGGTCACTCCATTACCTTGTCCGCACAGATGGACAGCCAGCCATCCCATTTGGGTGTTTTTGGTCACTCTCAGAGGCAGAAGGTTAACATGCAAAATAAATGGCGTGGTCTGTCCAGGTATGCCGTTAAATAAGATTGCGCATCCTTAGCACCTCAGTTCTTTGCATAAATGGTGTTACTTTTTACAAACATCTTAATTTCTGTCAACTCCAGTAACCACTGGGACTCCCTTAGTGGCCAGTTTTCGTGCCCCCGGCCGTCCTAATTGGAGACGTTTTGGACTACTTTTGCTCACTCGAGAAAAATTTCGGTTTAGCTTCACGTTTGTTGTAGTATGTACTTACAATTTGGGAATCGATTTCGGCTTAATGTTGACGGTATTTACAATCAAGCAAATGCATTTGCGATATATGGTAAGGGTTCGTTGGAAAAAGATTCCGATTGGCCAAATGTCTACCCAGTTGGGACGGATTTTGTTCACTGAAAAACATTTCCGTTTTTCCTAATGATTAAAGTATAGCGTAATTACAATTTGAGAATCGATTTCGGCTTAATGTTGATGGTATTTGTAACTAGGAAAAATGCATTCACGGTAAATAGTAAGGGTGTGTTGGAAAAAAGCATTCTGAGTGACCAAAAGTCGTCCAGCGGCACAAAAATTGTTCACTCAGGGTGCTCCAACGGTCACTCCAGCGGACACTTTTTGATCACTCATGCGGACAGAATAGACATTTTTCCGTCACACGTGCTATGTGGGAATGCAGGTACGAAAGCCTAAAATGAGGTATTAATAGCAATAAACGATGAGAAGTCAATGGAATGGAAACATAAGTTAAAAACCAACATGGAAGATTTGAAACTGCAACTAAATGTCCGAACTCCAAGGTTGGCAATTATCCCATGTACTTAATTTGCGCGTTATAATAAGTGACAATCTTGTGATAAATGAGGATCAGCGCTACACGTATCAGATCGGGGTGTATGCAACTTCGGCGTGGCATAGAAGACTTGCCACTCGGAAATGTCAAACAGAGAACAGACGTAAAGAACAAGTCGCATCGAAGGCACCAACAGTGCAGTAAAATCGTTTACGACTTGAGCAGCTTGTTGGAATTAGAGAGATGCATTAACACATGTGTCATATTCATACTAATTCTCACGAGTCGCTCAACTGCCGTCTTGCCGCGGACCAAGCTTGCGGACCACACCAGCACGCAGTATGGTCGAATGAAGGTTGAGAACAATATAACAAGCATTTCTTTTGTTTAGATTCCCAATGATCTGCGGATCATTCACAGCATTCCGAAACCCTTGTGAATATTGAACACTGTATTATAGAGCAAGTAGAAATGAATTCTGTACAACTCTTTCGAACTATAGTGATAAATGTTCTGCAAATTGTCAGCCGTGAATATCTTTTTCGTTCTCGTGTGACATGTAAAATATCTGGCTCACGATATTGCAAGACTTACAAGTGTGACATGTCATCCTAAGTGCGCAATCGTTCGCTGAGTCGAATAGTGGTAAAATATAAATCTAACAACGTTTTGAACTGCTGCACAGATGTTGCCTCCATCACATCAGGCAAACTGTTCCAAATATCTACCACTCTCCGTTCCAAGCACAGTGGATGGGGAATAGGTTTCACATCCGGCACGATAAGTTTGTATCTGTGTCCGCGTGTACTGCATGGCCGTCATAAGTGTAGCATTGGCCTCACCATGGGGAAGTCACCGAGATGTAGGATACGGTAGGTCATAATGAGGTCGACTCGCACTCGACGGTAGGACAAGGTGTAGAGTCCTAGTTTCTCGCACCAGTCTTCATACCTATACTCGGGATGAGCAGGGTAGCAACCTGTTGGACCCGTTCGATCTTTTGTGCCTCGCCTCGGGTACTCGGAAAGTAGGCGGGCGTACCGGACTCTAAAATTGGTCTAATGATGGTAGAGAAGAGGCGAGTGACAGCCCCTTCAGACCGTGTGCCGAAGCTACGTTTGAGCGCCCAAAGCAAGCGCAGTCCGTTACGATATAGCCTGTTCGTGTTGTTCACGGAGTACACTTGGGTCCTTCACGGAAGTTGTGGGATATGGCGGTTGGCCATCAAGGGTGTAGGTTCGGCCGTCAGAACCCTTCCCCAGTCTCATAAATACGGACTTGGCTTGGTTGACCGGGAGATGAACTGCTTCAGACCATGTGGATAGGCGGTTGACGTCTTGCTGAAGTGCACCACAGTCGTTCGGGGGCGTCGATTTCTCTACAAATTTTCATGTCCTCCGCAAACAAGGCATATGGCGACCGGGGAAGCTGAAATAGATCGTTGATGTGAATCAGGAACAGAGTGGGCCACAGCACAGTGTCTTGAGGCACACCACTTGTAGAGGGATACCAGTCAGTTAGATGGTCATCGAACTATACCCTTCACTTTCGTCCAACAAGAAAGTCGCGGATCCACAGGTGCAGTGGTCCACCGACACCTCGCATCCTGAGTTTATGAAGGGGAACCTCATGACTGATCTTGTCGAACGCTTTACTGAAATCAATGAATATCACGTCGACAGATTTCCTTTTTGCTTATTGTCTTCAACCACTCACGCCTCATCCCAAGCAAGTTTGTAATGCATGAGCGGCCTTGCATAAAACCGTGCCGTGCTGGTGTCAGGAACTCTTTTGACTGTATCAACTGCAATAATCCATTTTATACGATTTTCTAAGCAACGTTTGCCAAAATAGATGTCAGACAAATTGGCCAGTAGTGGTCTACTTTGCTAGGGTCGCCGCCTTTCGGAGGAGGCTTCACCACAGAAGCTTTCCAGTAAATCGACAACGAACATTCGGACAGCGACCTGTTGAAAAGGTCAGTCATGACATGAGAGATGATGACCGAAAGTGACTTGAGGATCAGTGAGTGAAGCCCATCAGATCCGGCAGCTTTGGTGCCATCAAAGCTGGCGAGTAGTTGACATGCTTCTTCAAGGCAGCAATCCAGACTGTCGAGTACGGTAAAAGCGGTACACATCGAACTCGGAACAGACATCTGTTCGTTCGCAAATACAGAAACGAAGTGCGCCGCCAAAGCGGACGCTGGAGGTTAGGGGCTGTGCGTCCGGGTCATTCAACACTGGCACATCACCTGCCGGCTTCGGACGTCGCTTCACGGAAGCACCGATTCGCTTTGGGGCGCTCTTCGCGGCGATTGCGAGCTTGTCTTCGAAATGTTGGCGCTTAAGCCTTTTTTGCACTGTTGCAGAGGTTTCACTGACCCTTCATAGTCATTCACAGAACCAAAGAAAACGAATCTGTCCGACAGTCTGCGCCGTCTCCGATGGAGATTTCCTTACTCCTTTTCAAACTAATAAGACTTAATCGGTCCAACCTTCCGACATTTCAAGGGCACAAATTAGCAGTCCTCTAGTTCTCACGGGATTTAAAGTCGATTACAACGAAATGCTTAAATCAACCTAGTGTGTAAACGTCATCATCATCATCATTATACACGTCAGCTAGAGGTGGGAAACATCTCAGCTACTGTGCCGCAATACATAAAGGAAAAGGAAAATAAACACAACAGTTGCATGCCAGCTGAGCTACTAGCAACGGATAGACATCGTTCCGGTAAGCTACCAGCCGGCTACTGGGCAAAAAGATAAATTATTATGTTGTACGCTACGAAATGAGATCGTGGGTGGAGAGGGAGGCTAAACAGGATGGGGAGGGACAAAGAAACTTACAGCAGGAACTCTACTGAGGTCGGCTCCTTGCCAAGTCAGCAAGTGTATCCAGCCAAACGTGTTCACCGTCTTTTGGACCCCAACCACGGAGCCGTAACACCAACCGACGTCAGCTCCGAAGTGAGGGCCTTCATTCCTCTCGACCAAGTCATCGCTTGGCCACCCCTCCTCTTCTTCCATCCACCTCCCCGGCGAGCAAACAACGCACGTCATGGAAGTCGGTGGGCTGGCATGCACAGCACATGGCCGAGCCATCGGAGCCTGGTGCGTGAAATGACGGTGCTGAGCGGTTCAGTTCATTTTTCTGTGCCGTAAACAAGGCGTCGAACACGCTCGTTACTCACGCGGTGTTCCCACCAGATGTGAGCCAAACTGCGAAGGCACTGATGGTCGAACGTAACTAGCCTCTTCTTGTCCGCCGATCTTAGGGCCAGGTTTCGCAACCGTACAGTAGGGTCGAAGGTACCACTGCATTGTACACTCTACCCTTCAGGGCAAGAGTAATGTCGCGCCGCCGCCGTAGGTGGCGAAGGTTAGCAAAAGCACTTCGAGCTTTTGCTGTACGATTCGTGATCTCGTCTTTGATCCCAAGGGCGCTGATACAACTTCCCAGGTAGTTGAATTTCTGAACGACTTCTAGCTGATCACCACCAAGGGTCAGCGCAGGAGGCGATCCCTGCCTATCCTGGAGGAATACTTTGCACATCGATGGTGCAAAGCAAAGCCAGAAGCGGCTGACAACCAGTGCTAATCTGTCCACTGCGGCTTGGCACGTCTGGGAACTGTCACAGATGAGGACAATGTCGTCTGCATACTGTAATTCAAGAAGTCGTTCTCCTGGGAGTAGTTCCACACATTCCAAATCGTGTCCTGTAAATGCAATCTCCGTGACTTCGTCAATGGCGAATTTGATGAGGAAAGGTGACAACGGGCATCCCTGTCTCACACCGCTGGAGATATTGAAGGGTGGTGACAGCTTGCCGTAAGCCCTCACTCTGTCCGAGCTACGCGCGTATAGTACTCGGATAATATTTGCATATTTTTCGGGCACACCTTTCCTGAGTAGACAATTCCAAAGGGCACATCGATCAACCGATTCGAAGGCACCTTTAATGTAGAGGAACACGACTACAATGGGTCGCCAATATGTGTGACGGTGCTCCAACAACTGACGCACGGTGAAGATGTGGTCGATGCAGCCACGACCTCGACGAAACCCGGCTTCCTCCTCACGAATCTGGCTTTCACGAGCGCCAGTCAGTCTGTGAAGGATTATGGAGGCGAGTAATTTGGAGGCGATGGAGATCAGGTTGATTCCTTTATGGTTGCCGCATTCCGAACGCGAGCCTCCTTTGAAGATGGGGACAATAGCGGAGCGGCTCCAGTCGGTTGGGACAGTCGCCTGCTCCCACAATTTCACTAGTAATTCATGTAAAGCATCAACAAGAGCAGAGCCTCCGAATTTGAAGAGGGCTGAATGAAGATCATCTGGCCCCGCGGCTTTGTTCAACTTCAACAGTCCGATCTCACGTTCGACTTCTGAGCGAGAGGGTAGATTCAAAGGGACAGCCCCCAGAGCAGGGCGATCACTTGCCGGCGAAGAATCGAACAATTCTAGCCGATTAAATTGCTTTTCAAAATGCTCAGCCCAACGTTCCAAACGCTTTGACAAATTGTGGATAGGCTGTTCACTCTCGTCACGTATAGTTTCACTAACACCAGGTCTCATGCTGCCCGTTTCCCGTATCAGACGGAATAACTTACGATGGTTGCCAAGGGCAGCAGCCACTTCCATCTCTGACGCACGATGAGACCACCAAGGTTCGCGCTCTCTCTTCAGGCTGGCACGGAGTCTTGCCCGGAGCTCTTTGCGAGTTTCATTGTGTTCGCTTCCAGCCGGGATATGCCGGCGAGCATCGATAAGTTCCAGAGACTGTGAAGAGACCCAACATCCATGTTGTCTATTACACCTACCACATGAGGATTTGCCTGCTGCTAGTAAGGTCTGGCTAACATGTGACCAGTGACCATCAGTTGTCTGCAGTGAGCGCTTACTCAACTCGCATGTCAGCGTACTTCGATACGCATTCAGAACAGCTGGCTTTGTCAGTTGGCTGGTGTCATTGCGCTCACAGGGTCGCCATGGGCTTCCGCCAAAACGCATCCGCATGTCAACACATACAAGTGCATGATCGGTGTCCACACATGTGCTCCAAATCGAGCGACAATTCTGGATGCAGCCTCTCCAGCGGTAACTAATAGCAATGTGATCGATCTGCGTCCATAGTTGGTCCGAGGCTGATGGGCGCCAAGTCACCCTCCGGCGGGTGCTGTGTCGGAAATTAGTGCTCGCAAGAAATAAGCGAGCATCTTCACGCAAATGAAGTAATCGCTCCCCGTTATCATTACGGGAGCCTACACTGTGCTGACCGCCAAGATGCATTTCATCAGTGGACAACTTTCCAACTTGTGCGTTCATATCCCCCGCCAGCACAACAGTGTCCGTGCTTCTTCTGTGGCGAAGGAGCTGAGTCAGTTGGCGGTAGAAGTCGTTCTTTACCGAATCATCGCTACAGTTTGTGGGCGCATAGGCAGCGATGATGAATAGACCCCTATTATTTCCGCACGACTTTGAAGCTTTGAACGATCCATGCAATCGGACCACATACATCCGGCTACTGATTGGAATCCAATCAACCAGAGCAGCTTCAGCCCGGGGACTCAGGACAATGCCAACACCAGCTTGGTCGGTGCTCGAAGCTGCATCGTCACCGGATAGGCGCACTGAGAAAATACTGTTTGCGTCATCTGAAGGGGATCGCAGAGTGAGCACAGAGCTCGAGTCTTGCAGGCGGATCTCTGATAAGCAGCAGATATCGATCGAGAGAGTCTCCAATGTTCGGGTAAGTGCTGCCTGTTGACCGAACTGTAGCAATGTGCGTACATTGAGGCATGCCAATCTGAAGGAGGATCTAGGGCTCCAAATGGAAGCCGATGAACTGGAATGGACCGCTTGGTTGGACATGGGCTTGTCGACAGGAGAGGAGTGACGCTCCGCGTTCAGGTGTGAGTTGAAATTAGAAGGATAATGCCTAGCAAAGCATGTTGGGGAGGGCCAAGAATCGGGGGGTTGAAAACTGGGGGGATATAAGTGAAGTTGGAAGGGGATGGTAAGAGTGAAAAAGCGTAAGAGGGGGAATAAGATGACGGGAAGTCTTGAGCAGTAGCATCCAAACCCCTATCCACCCTGCTCGATGCAGCAGATAGGGCACCGTTGATTATCCTCTGCGGTGGCCAGAGCATCAAGAAATTGTTTGAGGTAAGATTCATAGTATTGCGTGGGCAGGATACTATCAGGTTGCTCAAGTCTAGACAGGAGAACGATAAGTGTTCTTAACCAAAGCCTTAGGTTTTAGAAACCTGACCGCAAGGCAGCGGGTTTGGCGTTGGGCTACAAGGAGTCCATTTTAAGGAATAAGGTGCCACCCTCATTTCTACCCCTACCTGGAGGACCAGGAGACTGGGTTTACCTGGCCTCTAACCATTGACCAATCTAGTATGAGTGACTCTGAAGGTGCAAAAGCACCACCCAGCATAGCTCAATGGATCGCTGAGGCACACAAACCATCGCACCACGGTAAAGTCCAGCCTCATTGCGATGGAAACATGCAGTAACTCATTCCCGACAAGTATTAGCTTATAACATATAATCCCCAGTGATAAAATTCACCTTCGTATTTTGTAAAGTTGAAGGAGTAGATATAATCAATCAAAAGCTCGTAACTTCCTTTACAAACGCACAGTCACTATTCTTCTGCTTAATTTATTGACAACTTTTAGACATTTTAAATAGAAATACCAGACATTATTTCGCGTTTCGCATAAAGCAAAATACCTTCCTTATCTGTCGACAACATCAAAACGCCCTGTTTGCACAAGTGACAAAAACGTGTCTGTTTGGAGGTCTCTGAGTGACTAGTGTTTGTGCCCCCTGCCGTCTTAATTGGACACCTTTGGACGACTTTTGGTCATTCTGAATGTTTTTTGCAACCCACCCTCAACATGTGCTTTAAATGCATTTTCCTAATTGCAAATGCCGTCAACATTAAGCCGAAATCGATTCCCAACTTGTAAGTACGTAGTACACTAACTGTTAACCTAAACCGAAAATATTTTTCAGTGACCAAAATTCGTCCCAATTGGGACGACCTTTAGCCACTCAGAATGCTCTTTCAATGCACCCTAACCATACACCGTCAATGCATTTTTTTAAATTACAAATACCGTCAACATTAAGCCGAAATCGATTCCCAGATTGTAAGTGCATAGTACAATAGCCATTATGCTAATGCGAAAATGCTTCTCAATGACCAATATGCAACCAAATGGTGTCAAATTGAGACGACCATGGACACGGAAATTGGTTATTCTGGGTGCTTTAATGGTCACTGGCGCTGAGTGAAACTACGATTTTCTTAAAAACTTATGCCTTTTAGGCCAGGGACGGAGGTCCTAAGAATGTACAATCTTATTTAACAGTATATCTGGACAGATCACGATATTTGTTTTCATAGTAACCTTTTGCCTCTACGAGTGACCAACACACGTCCAAATGGGACTACTGGTCGTCCATCTGTGGGGACATGGCTACCTACAAACTTCGGCGTGGTGAGCCTCAGAGCATACTGCTGCTAATATAACATTAGCTTCATTCCAACATAGTAAAATTCCCCTGCTGTGAGTTTCTTTGTCCCTCCCCATCCCCTTTAGCCCCCTCTCCCACCACGCTGTCAGTACTTAGCCTCATATAAGTTTGTATAGTAAACTTTCGGCATAGGAAACATAATAATAATAATAATAATAATAATAATAATAATAATAAGTAATATGTCAGCCTTACGCCGTAACGGCGCTTCTCTGCCGCGTGACCATCACCAGTCGCTCGCGGGCTGAGTATACCACGGGAACGCCCACCCCTACGCGGATTCGAACCGGTGACCTTATGGTTGCACACCAAACGTGCAGACCACTCGGCCACCGGCCGACATTATTATTATTATTTTAATTATTGTTGTTATTATCGGCATAGCCGGCTGGTAGCTTACCGGAATGATGCCCATCCGTTACTGGTAGCTCAGCTAGCTTTCACCTGTTGCATATTTTCCCCTCTTTCTTTTATATATTGCGGCACAGTAACTGAGGTGCTTTACACCTCCAGCTTACGTGTACAATGAATATAATGATTAAACAGCAGCCTACAACATTTATTCGACCATTAATAATTATGCAAAAAGAAATTCTTGTGCTTAAATGATATGACATGTTTAGATATGCAATAAAATTAAACAACGATGCATTATTTCCTTTGTGACCGGAATGCGTCCGGTATCAGTAGGACACGCTTAATCGTGGCTTCCTTGCGGGACTCATAGCGGCTTTCGGTCTGAGAAATGATCACGTCTCGTACCTGCATTGATATGTCCTTGCGGGATATAGGACATGAGCTTGCTATACTTTGCGTAGTCGGAAGTAATTCTGTGGTTATAAAATTCTGCTTCTAAATGAGCAAACCACAAAAGGGGATCCATGTCACAAAAAATATAGGACAGAGAGGTATACAACGCTAAAGGGAGACACTACCTTACTTTCTACAGGATCCATGGTTTTAAAAATTGGCTACGAAAATATATGCTACCGGAAAAAATCCGAAAAATGTAAACGGAACGAGCTCACCGGAGAAAAGTTCGAAATATCCGGTGTTGAAGTTCTTCCGCGGTCGGAGTCACCAATTTGGCGAGTAGCTTGTAGCGGGAGCCCGGAGAGCAATTCCAAAAGACATAGAGTAGCAGGGAGACTTTTGTTTGTACAGCACAAGGTTCCCTGTTGCCTGGCTATAAAAAACGACACCGTTGACGCTTTAGCTAGGGGAACGCAGCGAGCACAGCACACATGGTGGTCGCGCTTTGCATCCGAAGCGAGCACCAAGCACAATGGCGTGGCTCAACTCAAACAGTCGAACTCAGCAGCCAGTTCAACATTCCGCACCGGTCGCTTACATGTACAATGAAATAATGATTTGGTTTAGAATTTACACGGACAAACCAGGGAATCTCCAGGCTGCTATGGGCTAAGCAACTGTTGATCCTTCCAAGGGTCATTGCAGGGTTTGGTCCCTGTTAATCTTGAATTAAAGCCTTGCATTGCGAGAACTTAAAGCATAGCCCAAAGCGGATAACAGCCAATGCTATTTGGCACCATCTGAGCTATCGAAGCTTATGACAGTATCGTTGACCTTCTCTAAGTCGAGAAGTTGATCCCTTCATGGCAGCTTCACTCATAACCTATGTCCGCTAAACTCATTTTTCACAGCTCCGTTAATGGCGAAGTTAAAAATGGTAGGTGACCGCGGGCACCTCTGTCTCACACCACTGGTGATATTGAAGGGTGGCGACTGTTTGCCTTTGCACGTTTTTCAAGCGCACCTTTCTTTCTCGAACAGTTCTAGAGGTTACATCGATCTACTGAATCAAATGCCCATTTGATGTCGAGGAACACGACTACGGTTGTTCATCACTATAAATGGTGCTACTCCAACAACTGACGCTGTGTAAAGATGTGATCAATTACGCTTCAATCTCGACGAACTTTGGTGTGTTTTTCACAATTTTGACTTTCAAATGCATCAGACGATCTAAGGACGATAGAAACAAGTAGCTGAGTGGCGTTGAAGAGAAGACTGATATCTATGATTCCTGCGTTCTCAAGGTGCGCGTTCTCTTGAAAATCGGCTCTGCAAGGGAGCAGATGCATTTGGTTAGGACAGTTTCCTGCTCCCACAGTTCCACCGGTAAATCCTGTAAATCATCCACAGGAGGTCCCCCTATTTCCAAGTGGGCCAGAAGTCCATCTAGTCCGACCCCACGTTCAAGCTCTGCGCGAGAAGGCGGATCCACTGGGACTGCAGAGTAGGGTTATTACTAACCAGAAACGATTAAATTGCCTTCCAAATTGCTCAACCTAACGGTTCAACCGTTTTGTTAGCTTGTCCACTCTCATTGCTTATAGTTACATTAACACCGGGTGTGATGTCCGTTTCTCGTATTTGACGGGTTAGCTTACGATAATTTCCAAGGACCTCGACTCTTTCTATTTCCGAAGCACAATGAGACTACCAGGCTACGTGGTCTCTCTTTGGACTAGCAGGCTGCTTCGTCCTGAGATGTTTTAAAGTCGACCGGTGGCCGAGTGGTTTGCATGTTTGGTTTGCAACCATAAGGTCACTGGTTCGAATCTGCGTAGGGGTGGGCGTCCTCGCGGTATACTGAGTCCGTGCGCGAACGGCAGCGAAGCGCCGTTACGGCGTACAGCTGACACATTATTATTTTTTATTATTCACTCTTAGCCAAAATGTGTTAGCGAGCATTGAGAAGTTCCGGAGTTTGCGTAGAGACCTAATGTCCATGTTGGTAAGTTGATTTGCTACCTGCAGACATGCCTGCTTCAAACAGTAACTCACAACTATGTTCATTGAGCGCTTACTCAATTTGACTGTTAGTGTACTTTGATTCGTATTCAGAACATCTGACTTCGTCAGTTGGCAGGTGTTTATGCGCTCACTGAGTCGTCGCTAGCGTCAACCTAAACGCATCCGGATATCGACACATAGATGTACATGGTCGGAGTTCACGCTTGTGCTC
The DNA here is from genome assembly GCA_944474145.2 of Dicrocoelium dendriticum. NCBI lineage: Eukaryota > Metazoa > Platyhelminthes > Trematoda > Plagiorchiida > Dicrocoeliidae > Dicrocoelium > Dicrocoelium dendriticum. The sequence goes on from OX104063.1 coordinate 99,777,287, forward strand.
CCATTCAAACGGATCTTCTGACAGCAAACTACAGCAGTCGCCGTTCGTCATGTGATTGATCTGCGTCCATGACTGGTCCGATTCTATTGGGTGCTATGTAACCTTGCGGTAGGTGTTGTATCGCTCAGTAGTAATAAATGGCCATCTTCATGTAGATGTAGCCACCAGAGCTCTTCATTAGTCAGATTTCCAGCTCAGGCTTTCAAATTACTTACCAGTTACACAATATCCACACTACTGTTGTGACGTAGGAGTTCGCTCAATTATTTTGCCCGGAGCGGCTCTGAAGCTTTGAACCAGCCATCTAACCTGAGTGTGCAGTTCCGACTATTGATGGGAATCCATTCGATCAGAACAACTCCAACCAGGGAGCTCAGAACAATATACATTTCGGTTTGAATGACATTCGAGGCTGCGTTATCTGCGGATGGACGCAATGAGAAAATGCCTGCAGTGTTGCATGAAAGTGATTCTAAAGTGAATGCAAAGCTCGAATCTTGCAGGCGCGTTTTTAATGAGCAGCAGATATCGAATTCCAGCGTCTGTTGTGTCCGGGTCAGTGCTGCTACCGTTGATGCTGCTGGGACATGCCATTATTAGTGATCATCGAAGGTTCCAAATCGAAACTGATGATCTGCAGTTTTCCACATGGTTAAACATGGACTTGTCGACAGGCTAGAAGTGACTCTTCGCGATTGTGTATGAGTCGAAACTAGAAAACAAACGTTTCTCAAAGCGAAGTGGAATTGGGCCAAGACTTTGAGTGGGTTTAAAGAGCTGAATTGGACGATGAACGATAGTGATGAAATCACATGTAAAGTAGGATAAGAAGACAGGGTTTTTGTGCAGCGACATCTTCACCCTTTACTTGGTGCAGCAGCTAGGGCGCCGTTCCTCATCTTCTGCGCCGGACAACATATCAAGAAATAGTGTGAAGAGCGTACCATTATATTGCGTTGGCGAGATACTGTTTGATTCCCTACTTCTAGACAGGAGCACAATTGTAGTTCTAAACCTTGGCTTCTAAACCTCCTAACAATGCAGTGGGAGTTTTGCATTGAGTTGCTTGGAATAAGTACTGCTCTCATTGTAATCCCAAGCCCAGAGAACAAGAGGGCGGATTTCGCTTGCCCAGTCTTATATGAGTGGCTCTGAATGTGCAGAACACACCACTTAGCACAGTTCAATGAATTGTCGAGGCACGCCATCTACCGCACAACCTTCAGAACTTATCTCGCCGCGATGGAAGGTGGCATGCTGCTTTGCTCGTCTAGTCACTTGGACCCACATAGACTTTGATGCCATACCTGCAGACATCAAATAGGATAAAGTTACGTTGTCAAAACGAAGTATTGCACCCAAATCAACCGAACCTTCGTTGCCTTTGCTGATGGCCTTTCTTACTAGACCGCACCGTCAGTTTACACAGCATTAGATTTTTCACATTCGTGAAATCAGTGCTTTTTCTTGCACTGAGCCTCCTAGTTTCTCCCTCATTTTTGCTCGGTGATGTGACATTTTGTGAACTTAAGTACTCTGTATCTACGTGTGTCTTGTACAGTGGTCCCAATTTTCTAACTTGTTCGCTTTTCTAGATCATCATGATGAGAGTCACGTTAAGTGAATCCACTAAGCACTGCTTCTTGATTATAGTTCAGTTGCTGAACAGGAATCTCCTTTTGTTATGGTTGTCATTCTTACGATTAGCCTCGCTAACATCCAAATCTTTTTTCAGCTTCGCCAAATCTTACTATTTAAACTCGTACCGGAGTGATTTAGACGATTGACTTCTAGTCCGCAGGTCATCATTTTGAAGCCGCGTATGCGCTTACGGTCTCGCAGTACCTCAGCCAGTGCGCGACCGGTACTGGTCGCGTAGCATCATCATCATCATTACACGTTAGCTGGAGGTCGTAAACACTTCAGCTATTGTGCCGCAATACAAAAGACAAGAAAAGAAAAGCAAACAGTAGCACGCCCGCTGAGTCCCCAGTAACGGATGGACATCGTTCCGGAGAGCTAACAGCTGGCTGCCCTAAAAGAGAGTCGTATTATGCCTAACAAGTGAGATTGTGATTGGAGGGGGATGGACAAAGGAACTCACAACACAAATGCCATTGAGGCCTGCTCTTCGCCATGTCAGCAAGTACACCGCAAGTGGAGGCTTTGTTGCTGCTATACGCGGATGACGCGCAGCTGTGGCGCACAATTAACCCACCGGACGATGCCCACGCACTTCAGACGGACTTCGACCGTCTACATCAGTGGTCCATAGATAACAACCTTCCATTTAACGCTTCGAAATGTCGCGTCCTTTCTACCCGCCCTTCCGCTTTTTCTCCTATATATATTACCTGGGAGCGTCTATCCACCAGATCTCTTCAGCCGAAAGAGACCTTGGGTATCATTACCCAGACCAGTCTTTCCGTATCCGCTTCCTGCCGGAAAGCTGCTGCTGCTGCTAACCGCATGGTGGGATTGCTGAAAGGAGCCTTCGGTCGAATTGACCCCAGCAATTTCCGCCTCCTCCTCAACGCTTTCCTTTGACCCCACTTGGAGTTCGCTATTCAGGTTTGGAGCTCTGGTTGTTGAAGAACCAACGCATACTCGAAGCCCCACAACGTCGAGCAAGCAAACTGGTCCGAGATCTCAAGCACCTAGATTATCCACAACGACTTAAGTGCCTGGGCCTCTACTCGCTTAAGTACCGACGTCTACGGGGAGACCTGCTCCTCGTATTCATGATCTTATCCAACCCTGGACATCCCTGTCGCCACCTACTCACACTGCACCAATCGGGCTACCATCTATGTGGCCACCCACTGAGGCTCACACAGCAGCACAGTCGGCTGAACTGCAGACGACACTACTTCACTTTGGCGAATCTGCCGACCGTGGAATGCTCTGCCTGCCGATTTAGTCGTGGCACTCACCGTGGCGGAATTTAAGACCCGCTTGGACTGTCATCTGGCCGAGTTACAATGCGATATTCCCTGATGTAATTACCGTCTACTTGATGGAATTTCTTTCCTTTTTTTCTTCCACCTACTTCCTTTCCAAAGCCGTTTCGGAGGGCGTGGTGGGATGTCAAGCATTGAGCCGGCGTGCATTCTGTTTAAATGACGCAAAAACATGATGCAGAAACGGCTAACACGCGAGTCCAACCCGCTATAAGGTTGCTTGGCCTTTCATTAGACCTGACCTGAAATCTTTTTACCCTATGGGTCATGTAAAGCTCGAGCTATTATTCCCATTATATACAATGTTCCAATGAGTGTGGGCATGTAAGAAAAATGATGGATAGTATTTTGAGGTGCTTTAAATACTAACAAAAATCCCAAGTATGAAGTTGCCAAGTACATTACAAATGTAGTGAGACTGGAATTGGACTCACTGTTGTTCACACATTGAGCCAAAGTCCCTCCGAAAGCAGTTTGTTTATTAGAATATTTTTCGACAATCGCATCTGTAAGATACTTCTTAGTAAAAGAGCGATTCCTTTCATCATTTTTTATTTTCTGTTGTTGTTCTTTTAACGACAGAACTTGCATTGCACGGTGCCAATGTACGTAACGGACACTAAATAGGCGGAAAATGTACAGTGCGGTTTGGTACAGCAGGAATTGTTTGATGCTGAAAAGCCATAAATTAAAGAAAAATAAACAACAAATGAGAAATGATTGCAGCAAAACTTGTGCATGGATACGGTTACAATATATATCACAAGGATCATTCTATATTAAATTATAGATGTTTATGCTATATTTTAGCCCCTGGCACATCTGTAACGTGCTTCATTCATGTTAAAGGTTATATATATTATATAAATATATATATAACAATACATTAATGTATGCGTATAAACGCGTTTTACATTGTAATCAATTAACCTTATAATGTTCGTTCAATTTTAACATTATTATACATATAAAATAATTTTGTCCTTAAATTTTCAGTCACGCATTATTGTTAGTTTAACTTCTATTGTTCATTTACTCTAGCACTACCGTTATTCCTACTATTCATCCATATTAGAATGCACAACTGATTCTGAGAACTTTTGCTTTAAAATGTTCCGTGCTAGTCCGTTAACTACGGGTAACCGCGATGTGGGAGGATGTCAATCGAATAGCGCGGTAGAAGAGTTAATTGTGATCGGAACATATTAAACATCGAGACTTCATGGAAATTTTCTATCTAACTTTGTTTGGTCGTTTTGCATTTCGATCCTTAAGAATGCGCCATGCTGCGCTAAACCGAGAGGGACTGTAACGATACGATTATCCCTTGTGTTTCTACTTCAGCTGGTCGTTGAACCAAAAGTTTGAAGACTTTGCAGTATTTATGGATCTTAAACAATGACCGCATCACATCCTGTCCAACCAATGGTTACTCTATTATAGCAGTCATATCATGATTTATGTCGTCAGGTCTGGTCAGGTCTTCAGGGAGGAAGCAGGCCTTGGCAGAACGAACGTTTACATGTATTAGTAAAAGTAAGCGGTAAAATGAACTTTAATGTTGCAATGATGTTAACCTGGTTTGGCTACCTGTAAGGGCCTTAAGCTAACCAAGGAACTTGTGAAAATGTGCTATGATGTTTTAACGGATAAAGCTGTGCTGGTGTTGCTGGCTAACTGGGATTAGCCAACGCATGGAACGACAGAAAAAAGTTTCAGGGGCACTTTGCTGTGTTGCCTCTCCCATGGTAAGATTGATATTTGAGACTTGACTGAACAAATAAATGTTGATGGCGTAAGGCGTATTATAACGTATTGAAGGTAAAGGATGGGACAGTTATTTAAATGATGTGGTGTACCTCAGTATAACATACACATAAGGGAGAACACCAAGGATTGAGACCGGATGTCTATTTGGCAAAACATGGGCTCTAATTAAGAATTAATGTAACATAAGACGGGGTGATCGAAAAGTTACCGTCAAGTACTCCCTTCAGGTTCTTGACGTTCAACAATAATTACGCAGGAAGAGTGTCCTGAAATGACCATGTATAGAGGTACGTCAAGGCAACCATTCATTTGCGACCACGCACCAAACTACTTGCGGTCGTTTGTTGCACAACACCGCTTATATGTAGGCAACGTCCTCTTTGCCACGCCAAAGCCTCCTAGGACTGGTACTTCAACGTCGGTGTCTAAACCTGTCGGTGGAGCATTGTGGTGCTCTTCATCCGAAGGCCTTTTCTCCATTTGAGTCGGCTTTAGCCGATTATTATGTACAAGCATGTGTCGCCCAACGGCGTTTTTTGGGGCCCAAATCACACAAGTCAGCGCAGATATTATTCCGTCTACCACGTAAGGGCCTGCCCACTCAAGTTGCAACTTCGCTACTATTTTTGCTACTAACGCCTGATGCAAATACAAGTGGTCACCGGCTTTCAACTGGACACCGGAAACCTTCTCGCAGTAGGATTCCTTCTGTCGCCGTTGCGCTTTTGCCAATTGAATGCGTGCCGCTCCATGTGTGCGTCGAATGGAGCAAAGAAGCCTACTGATGTATTCTGCACCCGACGACTTGTTGTGATACAGTTAGTCGGTCATCCGTGGGAAGTCTAAATATTTTACCCGTCCACATACACAACGGAGTTTGCCCGGTAGACGAGTGAACCGTACTGCAGCAGGCCAATAAGTAGTTAGGCGACAAAGTATCCTACTCGCTGGTGTTCTGGTCCACGAAGACCTGCACAAGTGACTTCAACGACCAATTAGTGCGTTCAACCGGTCCATTCTCTGTTGGATGTTAAGCCGTTCGCGTTTTATTGATACAGATTGCTCTGCAAGCTCCTTGACCAGTGTGATATGAAACGTAATCTCCTATCGGAATACCCTTGGCTAGGCGCTTCCCCTTTGCAAACCCAGCGGTTCCTCATTGCTGTTGCCACAGTAAGTGTAACAGCCTGCGTGACTGGCACGGCTTCACACCAGTTGGTGAAGTAGTCTACCAGGTCCAAGATTAGATATTCCCTCTAAGCATTTCCGATGGCGGCTCAACAAGGTTTACTCCAACTATTTAGTTCAGGTAACCTGATGTCATGGACTGTAGTGTTGCCTTGTGAGCCATTTGTGGATCTTTGAACGTCGCGCATCCTTCGCTACTTTGACAGAACTTGACCACGTCACTTCGTTGACGTGGCCACCAGAATCTGCAACCCGCCGCCGATTCGAGTTTATTGACCCCGGCGTGTCCCAGCGGTGGGTGCAGTTCAGGCTGCACTACATAACTAACGCCTGTTGAATTATGATCCGTCGGGCCGAAATCGATGACCAACACGAGCTCATCGATGGCGAGCTTATCCCACAAGCCCACATGCGCCGAGCATCGTAGATTACGCCCATTTCTTTCAGAGCTGTGTTGTCCTTTTACCATCGCCGTTCTTTGTACAGAAGTGGTAGCTCAGGGTCCGAAACCGGTGCTTCTTGCCAACGACCATACTCGTCTTTCTGTAGGATGACTAGCGTTACGTGTTGCCTACTGCAGGAAGGACAATTTCCGTGATCTTGAAAAGGAATCCTCCATAGCGCGTCTGCGTAGCCGTGTTGGTTCCCAGGCCGCCAGTGACATGAGAACTCATACTCCCGTAGCTGCTCTTGCCATCTAGCAAACTGACCATCTGAGTCCCTGAATTCCTGCAACCACCTGAGCGGTTGGTGAGCCGTCCGTACTAGGTATTCTCTTCCTACTGGGTAGTGGCGATTTTGTTTTATGAAACACACTGACGCCAACATTTCTTTCATTGTGGTACAGTAAGTCCGTCCTCTGGACGTAAGGCTTCTGCTACTGAATGAGACCATTCGTTGGATGCCGTTCGCACTTTCAGGTCAAAACAGCTCCAATGGTCTGGTGGCTGGCACACGTGTCCAAAATACATTTCCCAGCGTGTGGTGACAAGTCGGGAAGATTAACACAGGTGTGGTACAGGTAGACTCAAGCAATCCATCAAAGCCTTCTTGACATTCGCCCGTCCACTGAAAACTGTAAACATTCTGTAGCTGCGAGCTTAAAGGGGCTGAATTCCGTGAACTCTATGATGAGGCGACTGCAGTACGATGCCAGCCCTAAGAAACTGCGTAACCCCTCGACACTTATGATTAGTGGCCCCTCTTCTACCTGATCTGGCTTGCGAGGATCTTCCCGGGTGCATCCCCGAGCTATGAAGTACCCGTGACGGATAACTAGTTCTTGTAGTAAGGGACATTTTATGGTTGGAGTTTCAGGCCTACATTACTTAAGCACGTTAACACTTCGGCTAGATTGCTTAGATGTTCGGCCTTCTTACTTCCATGTATGATGACATCGTACAGGTAGACGAGGCAGTTGTGGGGAATTAACTCTTGAACCACTTTCTGCATAAGGCGTCGAAACGTTGCAGGGCGCTTGCTGGGCCGTAAGACATTTTTTGGAATGTATGGAGGCCTGAAAGAACTAAAAAGACTGTCGGTGCTCGGTCACTCACTTCGACCTCAACTTGCCAGTAACCAGACATCAGACCTAAAGTACTGAAATAAGCTGACAATCCAAGCACGTAGAAAAGTTCATCAATGCAGGGCGGTGGATGTGCATGCATTCGAGTGACTTCGTTTAGCCGCCTTTAATCAACCCAACCTAAAACCACCGTCTTCTTCTTTACCAAGATGACTGGGATTGCCCATGGAGAACTCGCGGACCGTACAACCTCCTACTTTAACATCCCGTCTATGAACTTTTGCAACTCGCCTTGCCATTGCACTGAGATCCGTCTTGGGTGAGCCTTAATCGGGGTCGCGTTCCCAGTGTTGGTTAGGCGTTTCATTACGCTGGTGCGGCCCAGGTCACCAGTCTTCCAGGCGAATGCTGCTGCGCGGGATAGCAGCGCCCTTTTGAGTTTCCCAACATTCGCTCGTCCATGGGCAGGTAGATTGATCAGATAAAAGCGTCTACCCGGGGTTACTCGTTCGATAGGCTCCCGCAAGTCATAACTGTTTAAGACTGTCGGCCTGGCTTCGGCTGAACAATACAACGCCATCGTCGGTCACCAAGTGACATTTGTCCAAACCCTAGTGACATCTCAGACGCCGCAATAAATCCATTCCAGTAATTATATCAAATGGAAGGTTATCAGCGACAATAAACTCGTGGTGAAACTCCTCATTAGGAACGTGCGCCTGAGCTGTGCTAGCTGCCCTAACTTACAGGGTTACCTCATTAGCAGCGGTCAGGTGATAGCGGCGTAGCGTCCATGAACGATCTGTCAGCGACTTGATTGCATTAGGTCTGACTAAGCTACTGCCTGCTCCTGTGTGGATGAGACCTACCAATGAGACTCTTGCCATCATTAGCTCTACCGTTAATGATAGCGCGGTCGTTGTGCATGTGTCATAGAGCATGAAAGCTGACATCACACGGTCACACACACCTTGAAGATTTCGACGGCCATGGCTTGGCGGCTAGTTGCCTCTTCTTAGTGGAGGAGGGCGGAGCCTTCGGAAATTTGATTGTACCGGCGGTGGCGAGTAACACCACTGATTAGAAACACGCTTCCAATTCCTTCTTTCCGGTAAATTGTAGTTAGCGTGACTGCAGCCTTTCCGCGCACATTGTTCCACAGTGCCCATTGATGTATCCACTTGCTAAATTGGTCCCATACTTCTAGTGCTGCCGGGAGACAACTAGGGCGGCGTAACCGAAACTCTCTTTTTATCGATGGAGGTTGGATGCCGTCGAGCCACTGCACTAAAGCGCCCTCGTCCTGTTGTTCGTTCGTTTTGGCTGCGCCGACAGTTAATGCCTTCCTCAGCCGTTCGCGAGCCCATGATTTGCTGTTTACCTCGGTCCTTGATACTGGTCGTGTAAGGCTCTGCGCAGTTTGTCGGGCAGACCGGGCCGATCTACGAGATGGCAAGGGGAGGCGAGGGTTTCCATGGTGATCTCTCCACCCAACCCCTTATTAACCAAAACTTTATCAAATGCCTTGCCTGCCAGTAGGATCAGAGTACCCGTACCGCGTTCGGGGGCCGGAAAGTGCTTGACGTAACGTTGCACTTGTTGTTACCATCAGGGATAAAGCGTGCCTGGTAAAACATTTTTCGTGAGTGGCAACTGGGTTATGGAAACCGCTGCTGTATGATTCACTGTCAACTTCTGCATGGCGTTCGACAGAGATTCCGAAGCAAAATTAATACTTACACCAGGAGCGGAAGTGAGCAGCGAAATTTCTTCGTAGGATGGGTTAATTGGCATTGCCGTTTGTTGTATCAAGAAAGCTGCAGGACAGGTAAAAATGTATCTCGTAACTTAACCAAGTACAACTGAGTCAATCCCTTGTTAAACGGAGAGTCAAGCGACAGATACACGACCAATAATAAAGTATGAATTAGTCAGCAACTCAACCAATGAGATTGAGCCAACCGATGTTGTTCACATGGTTACCGCATTATCGTTCCCCCTCCGAAAAGCCGCCTCAATCTGGTTCGTAGCGATCAATAGGTTTCGCCGTTCTTGCGGACCGACGCAGCTGACGTCGTGGTAATGTTATCTCAGCCGGGTCTTCATGCACAGGTCGGTCGGGTTGATTAGCTGGTCCGTGAGCTAGGTGGAGTCGACCCGCGTTGACAGTTAGGACGTTCTCCAATCGATGGGTGCCCGGGCCAAGCGTACGATCGATGAGCACTGGAGCGGAAAGCGAGGGTGTGCCTTCCTTTGTCGCCCTGTTTTTGACGCGAACTTATGTTCCGGCTGCATTGGTGTCCATGCTTTAGCTAGTAATTTTGGGAAGTTGCTATGCGATTTGAAACTGCGGCATCTCTCGTTGATAAAAGGTCATATCGAGCATTTAACTTTGCGCGTAAAGGCCTTCCTAGCATCAGCTCCGCTGGCGTTCTTCCGGTGGCTCTGTGGTCACATGTCCTGTAGGAAAATACCGCGGGTAAAACTACATAATCCCAGTCCGAATCTCCTATGTGTATGGCTTGTATAGCTTCTTTTAGAGACCGGTTTAAACGCTGAACCATGCCGTTGGCTGCAGGCTTGTAGGGCGCAGTTCTGGGGTGCTTAATGATATGGCAAGGTATAAACTCTGCGAATTCGCGGCTACAAAATTGTGGCCTGTTATCCGTTACTAGTTCAAGCGGTAAACCGAAACGGCTGAACAATTGTTTAAGCAAACGTAACACAACCGAAGTAGTAACTTGGTCGCACATGTGTACTTCAGGCCATCTAATGTAAAAACATGTAGCAACAAGTAGATTTCGCTTATTCGTAGGAGCAGTAGCGAAAGGGCCCATAATATCAATGACGATTTTGGTCCATGGTTTCATCGGGTAAGCAATTGGCTGTGTCGGGGCTTTAACGGGCAAAGAACTTTTGTCCGCTAATCGGCAAGCATTGCCATTGACCACAAATGTCTCAATTCTGGATGCCATTCGTGGCCGCCAGAAATAGCGTATCACCCGATTTTTGGTCCAAACTATACCTGGATTTCCCTCATGTGCACAATCTATCATCTTGGCCATCATCTGGAGCGGAGCTAGAAACACTGAACCGCGCATCAGGCAAACGTCGACCGCTGATAGTTCATGTCGAATTGAATAATACGGAATGAACTCACCGGGAACTTTGTTATTCTTGGGTCAGCCCAGTTGCATATATACAATGATCTCATGTAGTAAGGGATCGTGAGCATTGCCCTTCGTAGTTCCTTGAGCGTCAAGGCAGACAGGTTAGCTCCGAGACTGGAAACTAGTACCGCCTCTCTGAGTCTCTCTTTATCATCTTGCAACCCCACCGGTAAGCGAGATGGGCCGTCAGCAATCTGATTTTGCGAAGCTGGCCGGTACACAATTTCACTATCATAGTTAAGGAGCCTGGCATACCAGCGATCGATTCGCTTTGGGCGAGATCCTTTAGACCAATTGCTGAGAAGAGCTGTCAGGGCTGAATGATCAGTACGCAGAATAAACGACGACCGAACAGAAATAAATGCCACTTATCACATGCCCACACACATGCAAGCACTTCTGTTTCCCCAACTGAATAATGACTTTCGGAAACTGATAGCTTTCGTAATGAGTAGGCAATAACTTTCTTCTCTCCGTTTTGTATTTGTGAGAGGACAGCTCCGAGACCGATATCAGAAGCATCAGTGGACACAAAGGTGCGGCAAAATTCGTCAAAAATGGCAACTAAGGGAACAGAGGCAACGCTCATTCTCAGTTCGTCAAAGGCATTTTGCTGATTGCTGCCCGAAACGAACCACGGTCCTTTCTTCGTTAGCCGTCGTAATGGATCTGCCACAGTCGAAAAATCTGGCAGATAACGCAGGTTATAAGAGCACATTCCTAAACAGGACTTTAGTTCTGTCAAGTTTTTGGGTCTTGGCGCTTCAGAGATGGCCCTGATATTTTCATCACTTGGTCGAATGCCACTGCGTAAAATGACGCGTCCCAAAAACTGAATTTCTGGTGCATTGAAGAGACATTTTCCTGCGTTCAGACGCAAATTGAGATCACTGAGGCACTGGAGGACTTTGTGTAGCCTTTCAACATGTTCTTCCTGTGAGGGGCCGAAAACAAAAATATTATCCATGTAGGCAACCCGCCCATCGATAACTGCCAGGGTGTGGGTCATGAACTTTGCCAAGCGGCGGGCGCGGAACGCAAACCCACGGGTAAGACTTTGTAATGAATTAGTCCATTAGGAGCAAGGAAGGCAGTTAGGTGTTTGGAATCATCGACCAATGGCATATGGAAAAATGCACTTTTCAAACCTAGCTTGGAAAAACAGTTGCACCAGCTAAACGTACAGTGAGTTCATCATTAGATGGCAAAACAAAGCGCTCTACGACGATGTGTTTGTCCAGTGCCTGCAAATAATTGCATATCCGGACAGTACCGTCTTTTTTCATGACACAAACCATCGGATGCACCCACTCGGAGCAGTCGATGGGTTCAATCAAATCATTTGCCAGCATCGCATGTAAGGCTGCTGGGACCGCTTCACGTTTTGCTAACGGAATGGGTCGAGGTTGACCATTGGCGACCGGTTTCGCATTCGGTTTCAGCTGAATTCGATTCACAGCACATGGAATACTGCTGATAGACTTCTGGAAGAGCTTGGGATAATGTCCCCGCCAGCGTGCTACGTTGACGGAAGAGATAAGCATGCGGTCGAATGATGGTACAATGTGCAAAGCCACCATAGCATTCCTCCCAAGCAAGGGGCGTCTGTTGTCCAATGAAACATACACTGCGACATCGGCAATCACAGATTGCAACTGAAAAGGCACGATAATAAATCCCAATATGGTTAGTGTGTTCTCACTATAACTCCAGAATGTATGTGATGTGGGATGTAAAGTATGCTGTGATAGGTAGCGTTCATAACATTGGAAAGGCACGATAGTGACTGGAGAAGCAGAATCAAGTTCCATTTCCAATGGAATAGCACCGTTAACGGTAAGGAGCCATACAGTACGAATGTCAGCAGCGGGAAACTTCGGTTCAACAACGGATATGGTTACACAACCTGAAGGTATGGAGTCAGCGGTGATTGAATAGATATTGTCTTGAGTTGGAGCGGTAACAGGGCATTCCGGTGTATCATCCGCTTTAATGGGCGCGACAGCCTGCGATCGACAACAGCGAGCATAGTGTCCAATTTTACCACAGTTATTTCATTTGAGGCAGCGTGCAGGACAGCAGGCAAAATTAGCTTTGTGTGACGTGCTTCCACAACGATAGCAAGATAATTTGTCTGTCGGACGTTGCCGGAAAGATTGCACTCTCGCCACTTCAGCCAAGCTGGTGAAACAAACCTGCTTCGATTGCAACAAAAGTTCCGTGTTTACTCGGGCTAATTCGCGAGCTCGATCCCACGTAAGTGTGCAAGCGCCTTCCTGCACTAGCGCCTCACGTATGCTATTGTCAGCGATTCCAGTAATCAGTTGCTGAGTGAGTAGGCAGCCTTCAATCTTTTTCTGTGGAAAAGACGAGTAGGCACACGGTTGTACTGCACGACTCAGTCAAGCAATGAACTCATTCAAGGGTTCGCCTGCTACTTGGTGTATTCAAGAGAAAATTTATTGCGCAGTAAACACGTTCATTTGGTAACTCCATGCACGATCGAGAGCCTTGAAGGCGTCTATAACCGATTTGCATCCCTGGAGACCCAAATCGTCGAACTGCCGCTGTCCCTCATCTCCGAGTAAATATCGAAGCAGCTTCAATCCTTTATCCTCACTAAGCGCAGTAGGGACAATTCTGATTAAATCCAAATAGTTTAGGAAGGATGATTTCCAACGGAATTAGGCATACGATGTCGGCCTGCTGCCGCAATCGGTCCAAAAAGGAGATTTAGGCCTGATGGAAAGGTTCATTTTTACCTCCGCGACGCCACAATTTTGTATCAAGAAAGCCGCAGGACAGGTAAAAATGTATCTTGCAACTTAACCAAGTACAACTGAGTTAATCCCTTGTTAAACGGAGAGTCAAGCGACAGTCACACGACCAATAGTAAGGTAGGAATGAGTCAGCAAGCCAACCAGTGAGATTGAGCCAATCGATGTTGCTCATACGGTTACCACACCGTTCTTCCTTGCTCGTGGTATTGTGGCCAGTTATAGCATGCAGATAATGCAGAACTCCAAGGATTGAAGCGTAACGTCTATTAGACAACAATTAGGGTCTACAAGGACAAATCAGTGTAGTATAAGTGGGGTGACAAACTTTATACTCACCTGCTCTCTTCAGGTTCCTGTCCTTCTTTAGTAATGGCGCAGGAATGACGTTCTGAAAGGCGGTTGGAGGGTGTGCGGTCAAAGAAAAGATTCAAATTCGTCCACGCACAAAAATGGTTTTGCTCCTTCGTTACATAAATGCCGTGAGTGATGACGATCACATTAGCTTTTAAGGGTCGCGGAGGATGTAAATGGAAGTGGAGCGGTTCTAATATATGAAGTCATGTAAAGGTTTTTACAATATCATAATTAATCAATAACGTTATAATGAAGTATACTTTGGATTTGTTCCAGTGCTACATGAAAAGGTGATGTTATTGCTTGTGTATTATGTATGGAAAGTTAGGATAGTGTTCGAAACGGTAAACATATGTGGGGACACAAATTCACATGTAACTTAGTTCTACATTTAGTTGCTGTTTCAAAATGAGTTCCCATAGCGGAATACTTGGGAGCATTATGTTAAAGGGAAGTTGCTTTGGATGGTACATGATGAGACCTTTGTTTTTAAGACACCTGTTTCTTAATGATTACGTCTAGCTCGAGCAGAATATGGAACTTCGTCTGTGTTACTTAAATGGTGTAAACTTTAACCGTCTTCATGCTTATTCCTGCTGGCGGATGCTTAAGTGCACGTTTGCAAATTATAGCGGAAGTTGTATATCTGCCATCTGCAGCTGTAATTTTGGTAGGCAGCAGCAGAATGACGAATTTATGTAGGTCCATAATTATCAAGTATTGATGTTTAAGTTGCAATCGTGCGATAGGTGGAAGAAAGGGATACTCGAAAAGCTGGATGGGAACACGACCAGTTGGAAGAGAATTACGTATGATTTTCTAATATAAGGGGTGCGCATCTTTCGAGGGAAAATGATAACGGCAATTTTGCTATTACGAAGAATTTCTTTGGTGAGCTTAATACAAACTGGAATCAACTGCGCAATAATTTTCGTTGTGCGAACTTGGGGATCCAAGTCGTCAAGCAATGACACCTAAGAGACATGTCAAATACGCGACAGTATATAACTTGAACGCAAGCTGTATTGTGCGGGATACATAAATAGGAAGCGACTCAATCAGAGCGAGAAACAATGCAGCAAGGTTCTAACAAAAACAAATTGTGCCCGCGGAAATGCCGTTAGTAAAACAAGTGGTCGTCTGAACGTTACAACCACGGTAAATTCCAATGTTGCCGAATAATGAAACGATGTGTTTTCCGGTACTACCTTACAAGAGCCTCCCCTAGAAGGTTGGAAACGTTCGATGGTGCTGCTAGTATGAAATAAATGGAGGTGAGGACGGGCGCGAATAATTGCATGGGCTTGAACAACGACCTTTAAGACGGATTGGGCAGCAGAGTTCGCTGCGTACAGGCTATCGTTATTAATTATTTTTAACGATAGTCTGAACCAGAGTGCCTCATTGGTAGGCCGTCGGAGCGGGCGGGTCGGATTGTAAAACTGGTTAGTCCATAAAATGGCGGACAGGACATTCACTCCGTCAAAGACCCAACGGGGCGCACTTGCGTTGTCACTCGTCCTACCACACTCCAGTTCACGACCCATGTCCCACGAAGAACTCCGGCGTCCTTATCTGCAACGCTTAGTCAGGCGTTTTGGGACCAAACTGTTTGTGACCACCGCGGCCGACAGTCGGGAACCGGGCCTTGGGTCGGTTGGCAAGTAACTCGGGCTTGCGTTGAGCTGGTTAGTGCGTCACTCGAAAGTTCCCTTAGCAGGTACAGCGGTTGTGTTTCTGCAAGGTAGAACTCTGAGGGAGTGGGCCAGGGTCGGGGAAAATGGCTTGACGCCAGAGAGGGAACATGACACACATAAATGCAACTACAGCTTTTAGACTTTTCAAGGTCTTAAGTTTTGTGTTGATGTAGAAAAACGTTTGTAGATGAGAAGCATGGTTACCACTTAAGACGAAAACTGCGTGGTGATGGAAATAGCAACCGTTTACAAAAGCTATAAAACGGTCAGGACGTTTGATCTGTATACCGCGTCGGTCCGTTTTCTGTGGTTGAAGCAGGGTCGGTTGCGTGTCCAGCGTAACGTGGGGTTTCCGTATATCCATGGTTTGGAAAATCACCGCAGGTGCAGGCGCTTGTGTAATAGCATCAGGATGGGTTGTAGGTGGTTCGTCAAAGGTAGTCACTTTGAGGCGGTCGCTGGACACACTTACTCGGTGACCATTTTGGTCTCATGTGAAATGTATCGGAGTCCATAGTAGGGATCTTAACGGGCCAGTGTGAGGAGGCTGGAGAAGGCGCAGCACTGAGTCGGTGCGGAGAAAGACTAGTGTTCAGGTAGAGGGTCGGCTGTGCATTTTCACATCTCTAGTCTACACACGGGGAGGAGTCGGACGTAGTGGATGCCTGCTTTGAGCTAGAGTGGACGCATGTTTAGGCGGAGGCATATCTGTCGATGCGGAAGGCGAAACGAATGTCACTAAACGTCACTGTATGCTGCTTCTAAACTACGTCTGTTTCACGCTACTATGATCGCAAAGCCTCGAAGAACCACCTAGCCGTTGACCCATTCCTATCTCATCTATACAGACCACGATCTGCATTGTGATGCCGCATCGGTCACAACCAACCGAAGTTTCAACTTTCTTATTTCTTCACCTTATGCTTGAGGTCCATGTGACCTTACATTTAATTATTAGCTATCTACGAATTCCGTAAGTCCATGCCTTCGCTCCCTAGCTAGGCCTGTCTAACGCTAGTATGACACGCTAGGAAGAAAACCCTAGCCTATGGCTCATTCCCACCACAGCTTTACATGTAACCATTGGGATTGTAATTCCGCAACACTCAGAACAATCCGACAGGAAAATCGACGCATTTCCTCAACTAATGCTTGAGGTAGCTGCGGCCTTAACTTCGTATACCTAGCTAACTCCAGCTTCCAAAAGATGATGCCTGCTGCCCTGCAGCTCCGTTCGTTTGACCTTATTCTGACTGATAGTCTTCGAGGGAGCACCTGGCAAGTGGCCCACCTCGATTTCATGTTTACAAGTTTCCCTTTGGATTGTGATGCCGCACTGGCTCACAAGTACCCGGATTGTCATCCTGTTCATTCCTTCATCTTGTTCTTAGAGTCGCTTTGGCATTACATCCTAATTAGTATCTAGTTCCAGCTTCAGAATATTTTACCGGTAGCTCCCAAGCTCCTTCTTTTATCTCTAGTTTGACTACTAGGCTATGAAGAACCACCTAGTGGGTGGCATGCTACCATTTCCTCTTAAATGACATCCTTTAGGACTGTGATGCCTCATCGCTCACAACCATCCGACTTGCGAACATTTACACCCGCTCACCTCATGTCTTAGGATATCTCGGCCATACATTCTTAGAAAATATCTCCCTCCGGATTCCGATTGCACTTCTCCACTGCTTCTTAGCTCCCTGTTTTATTCTAGTATATCTGCCAGGCTTTAGATTGTCACCTGAATCCTGGCTGACCCCTAGTCCATATTTACATACTTCTATTTGGATGGTGACGCCGCATTACTCATAAGCATCCGGCTTTCCATCGTTCCTCTTCCTGTGCCTCATGATTGAGGTCCCTGCGGCATTCCGTTCCAATTATCGTCTACTTCCGGATTCTGAAGGTTGATGATCGCTGCTCCCTAACTGCAACTAGAAAACTACTATATCTTATCAGTCTGCAGAACCACCCAGCCTATGGCCCCTCCCCATTTCAGCTTAACGGGCTTCCACTGGAACTGAGGTGCCCACTAGCTCACAAGCAGCTTCATGATTTAATTCCTACTTCAACTGGAGGGCCAGCTGTCATTGCCATTCTGTGATCTTGTTTCAGTGACCAGCATACTTTTCTCTGACGACCACTATGCTACCGAGAGTTAAGGGGTATGCGCACTACCGACGCAACATTATGTTGCTCTTACATCTGGAGCATGCTTGGCTTGTTCACCCATTGCCATTGTAACCTTTGATGCCGCCTTTATTGTACGTCTTAACGCAATGCACCTACTGCTCCAGTTTTGCCGGACTGGCTTGCTCTCTGCTTCTCTTAAACTACTGGGACATTACCTCTCTCGATTTAGCTGACCCAACTATCTGTTTTCGTTACTTGGAGAGCCTCGTGGAATTTTTCACTGTTTATCACCAATCCTTTGCATTTGCCTCCCCTTTCGGTACACTGCAATATGAACGGACGGCTCTTGCGACACATTGTACACTAGTCTGCCACAGCTTTACCGAATAATACAAGCTTCTTCTTCATGGCTTTCACCAAGGATAATTGTGGCCTTCGTTCACCATTTCATCACTTTAGCAACGCACCTTTCCAATGCCCGTAGTTTCGTCGAACGATGCGATTACGCTTATCTCCCTTTGGGTAATGCGCCTTACAGGACATTCTTCGCGCGCTGTATTTGTAGTCTGAGCCACTCCCGAGACCTGTTGTAAGAAGGCATCTCTAAACCCTATATACTGACACAAGCTTACAGGGTACAAGGAACTAGGTAACACTAAAGGCAATCACGCACCTAATAGTGTTCATCGATGCATTCTAGTTTGTGTGTCTGCTTGGTTTCCCCTTTATCGTTGCTTGTTTTCCTGAGATTTCCACAGATACGGCGGCTGGCGCAGGACGGTTCATCCTCGGGCAATGACTGATCCAGCCTTAACAGTCAGCCGAGTTGAAATAATTAATGTCTTCTCCGGGACCTCAATAGCGTATACTCCTGCAGATGATTCTACGTACCCTCCTAATGTATCATGCTTTTCGCAAGTTGGAGAGACGCCGCACGCACGGTGTCTACGCAAACGGGTTTACCTCGCCCCGTAACCACACTGCCACAAATTACTCTCTGGAATTGTCCTTACATGGATGGCTGTTTTCACTATGGAGATATGTGCTTCTATCACAAGTACTTTACTTGACGTAGACAGCTTTGCTGCCTTCCACTGGTGTTCGAACAACTGGGTTCGGTGCCTTACGTATCTGTAAGAAAATTTTAATCTTTCTCTTACCTGGAGCTTTTCTGATAACATAGCATAGAGCCATTACTGGACATGAAGAAAATTACTCTCGACGATAACTTACCTGTGGGGGAACTCGGTTCCCCTCTGTAGACAATGTGTGCTTTTTCGTGACCTGAATTCAATTGTAAGGCCCTAGTACTCGGATGTTCCACCCATGGTACAAAAAGCATTAATGCGATCTTCCTGTGGATACTTCATTTGCATGGGGAATCTCATTTTAGCCTGATAAGACCTATTTAGCCACAACGATCAACTGCACTTTTCACCTGAAGTGTTTAGTGAGGGCAACAGAGAAAGAAGTTTTTACGCAAGGACCAGCAAAGCACTAAGGGAAAGCCATATTCCATTAGATCAAAATCATTACACGCCTAAGCAATCCTTCATTCGGCTTTCCAGCACATTTCAGCTTTTGACCGCTTTCAACGATGGTTGGCGCACCTGGACTAGGAAATTCGTTTATCGAGTGCATGAAATTGCAGCTCACCTGACCGCGGATAGCCGACTGCACCTTCGGTTCGTAGGATAAATTACCAGTCATACATTACCATTCAAACGGTTTGACGGCAGTGTTCAAGGACGTGGTGGATTTTGGCCTGGCAAACGTCTCATAATAATAAACCACAAATGTCCGTTTCTCAACGCTGCGACATGGCTGATATGACTCGGCAACGAATAAAGGCCGTGCCCAACAACACATTGGCAAGTTAACCAGAGCAACCTTTCACATCCTTTCAGTATATTTTGGGTATGTGCACTACAAGGCACTTCTCTATCTCTGCCAGCCGTCTCCGATCTATATATTACGCTGTCCTGCTGAAAGTCCAACCGTTGACGAGGCGTACATCCTACCGGACGCTCCAGTGCACGTGGATATAACTGACACAGAGGCCTCGGACGGCTTGGTTGACACCCCAAGTGGAAGACGAGTCACGAGCTCCTGATCCATTAAAGAATAAGCGTAAGACAGCAAGGAAAGCGCGCAAACCCTCCGCCCCCAAACCGGAAGGTGACAAAATGCTCAAGAAACAAGCGCTTGAGTTGGTAACACCACCCAATATTGCAATTCTCTCATTAAGACAACAGGTGCCGTCGCCTTCGGTCCCACTGATTCCGGTCAAACAACCCTGTGGCGTGGTTGGTAGAGCATGTAGAGTAAATACACCTTGTCGAGGCGAGGCTTAAACAGATAGCAGTGTGATTTTAAGAAACTTCACTAAATTTACTGCCGCTCTTCCCACCGAGCGCATGCTTGATGATCTTCGTTGACTTAAAGTTTGCGTGATCAGGCTTTTACCACCAGGTTTCCCTGGCGTTACTGTCAGGAAGCTCATCAGATTGGGGGACGTTCGGGATGGTCAACCAAATCCTTGACCCTGTCTGCTTAGGGTGGTCCTTTCCACCCCCGAAGAGCGCAGTGCCTTACTGAGATTTGCCTTCAAGCTCAGAGGTACCAAGGTTAGTGTGCAACCAGACCTTCCGTTAGCGGATAGGTTAAAGTTAAAGGAAGCCATCAGAGACCTAAAAGCCCGGCGTGCACCTGGCGAGCAAGGTCTCCGATTGGTGGGTTCTCAGGTGGTCAGCCGGGGTCATTTTCCGCCCGGCCAGAACCTATTCTAATTTCGCACGACCCAGGTCTGGTCGTGCCGAAGCCCTCCAAGTGGTGCTTATTAACGTGCTTATCGTGAGGGAAAATATGGGCAAGGGGGCCTGCTCGTAGACAAATCTCGTCCAGATATACTTGCTTTCACTGAAGCATGGCTGCCTGAGGAAATCACAGATGGCGAAGTATATCTGCCTGACTACACACTGTTCCGCGCTGACCGCTCTATTGGCCGGTAATGGATGGAGTAGCTCTTTATGTGAGCTATCACATCGACGTATTGAAGATCAGCGTTTTCAGTCTCTCGACAAATCTGTTGAGGCTCGCGCAGTTTTGATTTGCGCTTACTCCGTTCAGATTACGGTCATGTTAGTGTATAGAAGCCCTATGAACACCTCAAATGGAATCACTGGGTTTATACGCACTCACTCTGCGAACAAGAGGTTTGTTGGGATGATCGATCTTGTAGTTCGGCCCTGTAATCGTTCGGTACAGAACTGCTGGAATTAACGCTGCAGGTACCTCTACCCCAGTACGTGAGCCTCCCCAATAGGTGCATGAGTAAGCAGCAGCCGTCCGTCCTAAATCTTGTTTTTGCTAGGTCGCTTGACCTTGCAAATGACATTAAATACGACTCGCCACTTGGCGCTAACGATCACGTTTGCTTGTCTTTCCAGTGTACCCTTATCAGGCCTTGCCAAGCGACTACCAGTTGGGATCCGAAAATTCGGGCCGCGGACTTCCAAGCGATGCGGGATAAAGCTAAGTCATCGCCATGTGTGATATTTCAGACCGACACTGCTCACATAGCCTGGAAAAACTTAAGGCTCACTTCGACATTGCTACACATAACAGCCCACTGGTAAAAAAGGGAATCGAGAGCTCAGCCTCCCTGGATAGATTCTGCGGAAAAGGGCCTGCAAAAGAAGCGGTCTAGATGCTGGCGAGCGTACCGAACAGCTCCGTCGAACAGCGCGTTTGACAGGTATCGGTTGGTTCGACATGAGTGCAAGCTAAATTTGAGGTTGGCCCGGCTTCAGTATGAAACGGGCTTAGCTGATGCTGCTTCGAAAAATTCCAAACAATTCTTCGCTTACGTTAAACGACGCTATGGTGCGAACTCGCCCATACCACCATTGCTTCGAGGAGATGGGAACCATGCCTATAAAGCGCCTATGACAAGACATGCGTGCTTGGTGAGCAATACTTAAGCCTCTTTGTCGGCGAAACAACTACGCCATGATGAGTTAGCCTCAAGGGTCTCTGAGGACTGTTGTCTGGATGAAATTTCTGTAACTGAGTCCCAAGTTCCCCGGTTGATAAGAAATGTAAACCCAACTAAGGCTTCCGGGCCAGATTCTGTTCATCCAAAATTGTTGCACGAGTTGGCAGTGGAACTCAGTGGACCTATGACTTGTGTGTTTCAGAAGTCAAGCAACAGCTGTGTCTTGCCTACCGAATGGAAGGAGGCTGTTGTCTGCCCGATATCCAAGTGCGGTGACAAAGACCTACCGGATAATTACAGGCCGTCGGCTTGACTAGCGTGGTCGTTAAGTTACTTAAAAATTAGTACCAGATATAGTGGAGAACCATTAAAATATGTTTAACCTGCTTAGCCTCGAGCAACATGGTCTTCGCAAAGGATTTTCGTGTCAGACGAAATTGCTGTTAGCTCGTGAGTGCTGGGCCGAGGCCGTAGACAGTGGACATGCGGTGGATGTGGCATTCTTTGCCTTCGCCAAGGCCTTTGACACTGTCCCCCATTCGTGACTCTCACTGAAGTTGAGGTCGTATGGAATTTCTGGTCACGCTCCACAGTGGGTGTCAGCTTAAATGGATGGACGGGAACAGTGTATTCGTGTTGGAAGCAGTCTTTCGTTTCAATGAGCTGTACTTGGCGGCGTTCCGCAAGGCTCTGTCCTAGGTCAGCTGCTTTTCTCAGTCTACGTGAATGATTTGCGGGAGGAGCTTGCGGTACCATCGCTCTTATTTGTTGATGACTTAAAGCTCTGGAATATTGTTGACATCCCTGGAGGTCCCGTGACTCTTCAACAGGCCCTGGATAGACTCTGAGAATGGTCTGTCTTGTGGTTGCTGCCCATAAACCGGGCAAAGTGTTCAGTGCTGCATATCGGAGCGTCTGCTTCCTCCACAAGTTATGTGCTCGATGGGCGTGAAATTTCTCAAGTGACTCGTCAGGTTGACCTAATCTTCGTCCACCGTTCCACACTACACTCTGGAGACAACTGGAAGTAGGCGGCTAATAAAGGATTCCGGATGTTGTGGCTTATCCGTCGTTCTTTCGGGACCCTAACCGCTGATGTGTTTGTGAAGCTCATCTCAGCATTCGTGCGACCTCACCTAGAATATTGCGTCCAGGCCTGTCCACCATGTCTTGTCCCGGACAAAATGGTACTAGAAAGGGTTTTGCGAGTCGGAACTAGGTCGGTCAAGGGATTACGGAGACAAACGTACCCCGAAAGCCTACTTAGTTTGGAGGATCAGTCAATGCACTATCGAAGGATGAGAAGAGACCAAATCCTAACCTACCGTAGGTTGACTGGTGTCCGAGAGAATGTAAGAATTGCCTTGAAAATCCGCTATTTCAGCGATTATTCGATTATTAACCATTATGGCATCGATTTCGAACGTTCCGGAATGTTCTTCTTCTGCACGTGATAAAAAACCACCTGACACCTAGGTCAAAGATATGGGGAACCACTTACCTTGGCAGATGACCTTCCAATTCTAGAAGTCGAAGGTCATTAGAGACCTATAAATACAGTCAAGGTACGCAGTCGTTGTACAGTGTTCGTTGACGGCGATTAATAGGTTATGTTGGCAAGGTCATTAGCGCTTTGCTTTTTTCCTTCGGTTGGGCTAGAAGTTTTGTGAAGCAGTGAATTGTTATTTTGGAGTTGCGTCTAGTGAGAAGATTATAACAAATGGCGACGAAGAAAATTGGAAATGTGATGAATTTTTCTGCTGAACAATTCCAAAAGCTGCTTTTTAAACAACATACTCAAATGGAGGCACAAATGAAAATGATTAAAAATCTGACACAATCTTTGAGTTTGCAGACAACAGGAGCAGCGCCGCAGGACACGCAGGCTAGTTTTGTTGATCTTCTCACGAACGCCATCACTGAATTCCATTATGATGCGGATTCTGGATGCACTTTCAAAGCGTGGTTTAAACCCAGGGAAGACATCTTCCAGACGGAATTCATTAGCCAGAACGACCCATGAAAGGTGCGATTGCTACTCTGCACGCTCGGAATAAGTGAACATTCAAGGTTAATTGACGACATTTTGCCCAGACAGTCCAGCAGACTGTCAAGGTGAGGGAGACACTGCTTGGGATCGACCAAGGCTAGACCGCTAACAACCCGGTAGCCTGGTAGTATTTTCAGAGAATTTGACTGATCATATGAGGCTCAATTGGAACAGGGCGCTGACAGTTGGTCGTCCGATTGAAGAATGATTGAATACAGACAGCGCTCAGTCATCTGAACGACGGCCAGTAATGTTACAGCAGTCTGAGAGAAGTCGGAGATCAGGAGACCGATCAGACGACACTTGGTTAGTCAGTGCATTGAGATTGATTTGGACAGATAAAATGGAAAGTAAATAGAGAGGATCGGCAGTAAGGGATAAGAAAGAGAGGGAAGAGGCTATGTTGACATTGGATGAGCAAGTTCAGCAGCTTCTGGGGGTAATAAAAGCTGATTTGAGTCTGCAGAGTCTAGACCGTTAACCTACCGGTGGAATGGAAGAGGTCACAGAGAAGAGGACTAGTCAGATGAGGCTACGTTAAGGAAGAGCACTGAGATTTAGCTGCCCGATTGAAGCCAAAGAGCGCAGCGAGGAGATGACAGTCAGGATAAAAAGGTTTGCTGCAAGTGTGGAGAAGCCAACGATGCTCTCGTGAGAAGGAGTAGGAATCGTACAGTTCTGGATAATCACCGGTAATATCACCGTAGTCTGGGAGAACACAAAGAGCAGGAGATCGATCAGACGAGACTGGATTAGTCGACACCTCAGGGGGCCTCGTAAAAGTCCCAGAAAATTCGCCTGATCAGATGAGGATAAATTAGGACAGGGCATTGTAAGATGGCCGTCCGATTGAAGAAGGATTGATTGTACAGGTTATAGCTGGAAGTGCGTATTTAAATAAAGGGTGAACAAGTCTAGCGGGCTGTCAACGTAAGCGAAACATAGCTTTGAGTCTACAGAGCCTAGATAGAAAAACCTTGCTGGTCTGGACAAGGTCAACGGAGCAGACCGATCAGGTGAGACTAGGCTATTGCAGCGCACTGAAAGTTGGCAGTCAGCTTAAAGAAGAAATGAAAGCAGAGAGCGCCATAAGGAGAGGAGACGGTCCGGCTAGAAAGAGGTATTCTTATAAGGTGTGGGAAGTCCATGAGGCTCACGCGGTAATGGGGACAGAGCGTTCGGTCTTCCGAACAGATGCCGGTAACGTCACAGCA
Organism: Dicrocoelium dendriticum; assembly: GCA_944474145.2. Classification (NCBI taxonomy): domain Eukaryota; kingdom Metazoa; phylum Platyhelminthes; class Trematoda; order Plagiorchiida; family Dicrocoeliidae; genus Dicrocoelium; species Dicrocoelium dendriticum. The sequence goes on from OX104063.1 coordinate 99,802,125, forward strand.
GTCTGAGAGAAGTCGGAGAGCAGGAGACCGATCGTACGAGACTGGATTAGTCAGCACATTGAGAATAAATCGTACAGTGAAGGTGGGAAGACAAATAAAGAGTCAGCAGAGATGGGCAGTTTTGGGATGGAAGACGCTATATGAATACAAGGCATGCAAGCCTGGCACGCTCGCATGTGAGAGAAGTTGTGTGTTGGTGATGCAGAGCCTAAAAATAAATTACGCTAATCTAAGAGGAGAATAGGGTAGGGCACTGAGAGCTCGCTCTCCGGTTGAAGAAGCACTAAGGACAGAGCGCGATAAAGGGAGGACGGAGTCGAGAGAAAACGTTTAGGGATAAGAAATGCGACAGTTAACGTCGCTCTCAAGGTAATGGTGAGATAGCGTTCAGTCTTCCGAGCAATGGCCGGCAGCGTCACAGAAGTCGGAGAGCAGGAGACCGATCAGACGAGACTGGATTATTCGGCGCATTGTGTTTGTGGCTCTAGTTTTTTGGGATACGGTTGTAGTGGGTCGAGTTGTGAACAGTTTGAAGATGAACGTTGCTGCAGTAATAAATGGTAAACCATTCAGGCAAACTTTCGCGTGAGGGAGGCATTGCGTTGCATCAGCTTTTAAGCTTTGGTATCTATGTATGAAGGAATCCGATACAGAAATAATGAAGCAAATGCTAGGTAGAATGATAAATAAACTAGGGGTATAGGAAAATATTGTGCACTTAGGCGTTGCCGTCCACAGGTGCAGCCTGGTTTGTGTAATTGATGGAGGAGATTGCGCAGCATGCCAATGCGAGGAAGTGTCCGCTCCTGGCTCTCCGTGTCACCCATCTGTCCGGTCATCTGCTGCTCGCGGTACGTGCACATTCACAAAGAACAATTGGTGCGCAACCTTTGATATTGACAGGTGCCATCAACTAAGTTCGGCTGTCCACTGTAAATATGTGACTTTCGAAACAATGGTTGCATTGTGTTGTCAATGTCTAAGTATTTAAACGTTTGTACATACCCATGTGTAAGGTTGCGACAAAAGCTATTTACTGAAGGTCTGCATCGAACACCTCCGGGTGCATCCGTTTGTTGCTCATAAAACAAAGGTCGCTATGCTCCCATTCCTTTCCCATGTAATATACTAACACGCGGTCTTACTATTCCCATTGTGTTTAACATTTTGCTTTGTCTAGCCAACAGATGGGTCATGTACAATGGAACTTCTCTTAGGCGTCCATCCGCTTTCGCCTTCCATCCGCTTAGTAAGTGCGTTTTCAAACGCCACGGTATATTCAGTATGGCTGAGGAAATACTGGAACTATACCTATGCCCCCTCTCACTAATAACCTGCGGAGCAGAATATGAACTGTCGATAGATGATAATCGCTAGTCGGTCAATCGTGTTGATTGTTCACTTGCCACAGCAATTCCATGGAAATTTCTCTTCAAATGCTTAGTCCAGTATGGTCACACGAGGGACAGTCGTTGAACACTGTGTTTCAGGCGTCAAACTTTACACTTTATGCGTACTGTAAGCGGGCAAGCGATGGAAACCTTGTGATGCAAACCTATCCAACAGACTGGAAACGTACACAATAATTCGCCACCCTAGCATTGATACGTACTAAGCACACATTTCGCTCGGAAATATCCAGCGCAAGTTAATTACAAATGAGCTTATGGATGGTCGGAACCATTATTCTGCGATGCACCGGCTCTCTAATCGTTGTGACACTTAGCATTGAGCAGCTGGTCAAGCTAGGTTTATGTATCCTACAAATCGATTTCAAGGAGCAGAAGTTAGATAGCGTGGACTGGTGAGTAATACCATGGAGTTTACATAGTAGTATGAATCACGGTCCGATAATAATAATACGAAGAGGAAAATGCCGTAGCTCACCGTCTCGGGATGTCACCGTACTGGACTCCGCTTGAGAAGGTAGCAAGAATAGCATGGCATAAGTCGTGATTAGTACAACCTTGTAATAGGCAACTCTTGAATTCATCGCGATATACAACCGAGTTAAGTAAGCGCAGTAAAGGTAGTTATATGTGGCACATTTGTTCTATGAAGGCGCAACAAAGCCACCAGCTTGCACCAAGTCAGCAGTTAATCTTTCGAGAATGAAATTGTACCCAAGCGCATCTTACATGCTTGATACAGAAAAGGATTACAATGAAAATAACGGAGGTGACGTACTCAACGTTTCAAGTTAGCTGGGAAATAGTGTGATTATATCCACTGCAGACTACCTGTGTCGGAAGGTAAAATCAGAGCCGGTTATGATCGTCTCCTGTCCGAGGTGAGCAAGAATCCACAAGGATGTAGAACCACCAGGCAGTCCGGCGTGTGTTAATATTTATTTTACCCTAGTCCTTTCTCCTGACCGCTAGCATATCTCGACCAATTCATCAGTGTCTATAATACTGCTTGTGCCCAAGCATTTGTATTTGGTTGTCACAACGTGTTGCCACTCTACCGGAACCAACTTAATGGGCTGTCTGAATCTCAGTGGGTTTATCTGAAAGTGGAGCAGTACAAGTGGGCGTATAGAGACACTTGAGATTGGATGTATTGATCCCATATTGCAACGCGCAATAAGTCACGGTGTCGCATGAGATGAAATGTAATAAGTTTCATCTGTAAAGTGGGAAGGTATCGACACACGGACAGATGCAAGCGGAACTTGTAATTTAAGCGAGCCGCATTTAGATAGCTAGGAAGCAGATAATGTTGTCAGGCGAGTGAAACTGTCACCAGTTTGTCAGACTGAAGTGCAGCGCTTACAAGTGTTTCTGAAGGGTTTCTACTTAGTCATACAACAGGAGATATCAGCTGACATACCCAAGATTCCTGGTTCGAGTTGCAGTACTGCAGTGTTGCGAACGGGCTTTTGTTCGCACTTGTGTACGGACTACGACAAACTGGATAGCGAAACAGAAACCCTCATGAACAATAACATTACGAATGTGTGCGCTTATGGATTGAATTTAAGGATAACAGCCATATTCCACTAGGGTTGGAAGATCTCACTACAAGTATAAGCAACCTACACGCTAGTCTTTGGTTAGTTAACATGTACACGTGAACTTAAATGGCGGCTATAAATTTAGTCAGAAGCGTGGGTATGAAGAACAGATTGAGACTGATAGCTGAATAGGGAAACAAGTGCCATCAATACGGTTACCAGGTGAACTGATACACACTAACATATGCTATAATGCAGTCATGTCGTACCATTAGTGTGTGTGCTGCAGATGCTGTCTGCTATATGCATTAGATGGCGGTAATATCACAGCTTATGTGATAACCGCAATGACACGATCACCGAAAGAATATAACTAGCAAATCCCACTGCGTCATGTCCTACATTTGGCTTTTGAAACGTGCTCAAACTGCTTTAGACAATTTACAAAAGTAACCTGCATAACATCCATTTATCCAACCGTTGGAAGATGCGGCTGTATACTCAACTGTAGCGATAAGCTATTTACCCAAACGACAGACTGGTTGTCAGTCTTGTGTAATGCGTTAAACCTCCATGGTCCAAACAAGACGTTAACTACGGTACAATTGAACAAAATACAAGTCAAGCGCAGTGTGTGCATACCTTAGTATAGGTAGTGGAATCGGGTCTTTGTAATGTGCAGAAATAAGGCAAATCACACGGATGAGCCAACGTGTGGGTGCTTGTAAGGAAATTGTTTGGGCCTTGGACATCGAGTCTGCAAAATGCATTTCAAAGCTGGGAGACGTTTGGTCATTGGGTTCCAGGAATAGTTTTTGAGCACTACACCCAATTTGTTCAACCGAATGCACGGACGAATGTGGTATATTGTAAGCAGCAAGAGTTTAGTAGCCAGAAGTTAACGCGGCCCATTCGAGTGCTAGCGGCGTCACCATTACAGCTAGCTTTTAGGATGATAATGCATGAGAATAGGCGACCAATCTAAGGGATTCATTAGTGTTCCTTCTAATAGGTCACACACGAGCTGTTGAGGCCATTCAGTTGTGCATACAGAGCAGGACTAACCGGGGGCCTATGTGTTGCTGACATTCAGAATGAGCAACACTCATACCTAAACCTTTGAAGACACTTCGATGTCACTCGCAGTACTAGTGGCACCCTGGTCGGAGACTATGTCTGCATGGATTGTGAAGCTTCAGTGAGTGAGACTGTAAAGCACTACTCGAAAGAACGTGTTTCTATGCTTTTGAGCTCCGGTCACTGTGTGGATACTGGCACCCAGTGATGGAAACTCCTACAGCGCATGGCAACTTGCATACTTGCGTCTGGTTATGGAGGCCGTAGTCCGCCTGAGCGATTAACAACTGCGTAGCGTCCTTGTGGACCGTAATAATGCGGACATGTATGACTTCGGGTTGGAGGCAAGAATAACAGTCATAGTTCTTTTTAATCTAAGCACCTGCTCGTCGAATAATAAAGCGCGCAATAAATAAGGATATACTGAGAAGGTCGAACAACACCCGCCTTCCGTCTGACACACCATTGACGTCCTTTTGGGTGTACGCAATTAGGCATAAATTGATTCGTTCCGTTCATCAGTCAGGACGCACAAACCACTGAGTTGGAGAGTCCTAGTAATTATGCAGCATTCCCGGTCATTAAGAGCACTTCAAGTATAACACTGCGCTGAACTAAGTGTATGTCAGGACTAGGTACACGTACGAGACCGCAATAGCATAGCGGCTGAGAGAGTACTGAGTAATTCAGAGTAAACGAAATTGACCTAATAGTTTCGATCGGGAGTCTTCGTCTAAGAAACGTAAAGCACTGTGTTTCCTTTATCATTCTAAACACGACAATGATGACGAAAGGTGACAAAGTATACCGTGAAGGATACCTTCGACACGCCTGACTGTGTGCAAGACATGAAAATTGCTGACAGGGTAATGTGTTCAATGGTCGTACAGTCTGTGTTCAAGAGCATCCCATTAAGAGAAACGGTGGATTTCTTATTGAGCTTATCATGGGTAATAAAGTAATGTTACCGATTCGCGTGGAATATCTTGAGCAGTTGCTGCTACGATGCACGGAAAATGTGCAGTTCTTATTTAAAGACAAGCCGTACCGACAGATGAATTATGTAGCCATGGAAAGTCTGCTTGGCTCAGCATTGGCTGATATCTTCATGACGCTGGTTGAAATGAGATGTGAGCCTCATATCAATCCAATGTGTTTATACAGGCGATACGTAGATGACACACTAGTGCTCGCCCAAGTGGGGACGCTGTTCTATCTTTTCTCAATATGCTCGATAACGCAATCCAAACGTCCGTTTTACCTGTGAACTGGAGTATAACAATTGCCTACCGTTTTTGGATGCATTGTTGACCAGAGGAGAAAAGGGCTCCATAAAGCGTTCCGTTCACAGGAAAGCTACATGGATAAGATTTTATGAACACTCCACAGCTTTGCACTTATAAAATACAAGCGGTGCTTAGTCAAGAAGCTGTTTAATCGAGCCCGCAGAATATGCACCGACAATGGTTTGGATTCGGAATTGCTGTTTATCACACAGACGCAACGGGCCAACGGATATTCAGTGGCTTTTGGTAGCTTCCACAGTAAACCAAAGGAAAACCGGCTGAGGGTAATTACTGCGCCAAAACTTCTGTCCACTTTCAAGTACTTTCAAAGGTGTTATCGTGGCCGCCCAACTTGAACGTCGTTTGCATACAGCGATTCGCCCGCAATTCAATACCGCCAAATTCTGTCCCATCTGGAAGACCGTGAAGTTGCCTATGCCTCCAGTGTGTCCTACTCAATCGATCTCCGCCACAACCCATTATATTTAGCAATTCGTTTGTAACTGCGGTAGCAGTTACATTAGCAGAACAGATCGATCCTTGGGTAAGCGCATTGGAAAGCATATCCCAAAACGGATTGCTAAAATATCGACACAACCAGTAGCAGAACGAGAAAAGGTATCTAAGCTGCCGGCTTCATGGATGGCCAGACATCTACGCGAACCAGGCCATCAAGTTGTCCCTAAGTCAACATTTACCGTTATCTATCAAAAATACAATCCCAAAGTATTGAGGTTTGCCGTAGCGGTGACACTTAACCGGCATCGCCCTATCCTTTGTGTACAAAAACCATTAACATTCTCCCTGAAGTTTCCTTGGGGTACATGTCCCTAAACATCAGATCGTTGATATACTATTCTTGCATATACGTAAGTTTTCTTTGCGACCAGTTTCAAATCTTCGATTTTTATGTCACGTGAATCATCTATATGAAGTTAGTTTGCGAGTGAACAGGTTACACGAACTGGTTCCATGTCGCAATACCGGGCCTCTCATAGTCCTTTTTAGCAATCGACCTAATTATGTTAATAGTGAATGGTCATGGATAACGCGGTGTAGCCCAACTGCGGTAAGAAAACATGGTGTATGCAACCTCAGCCTAAACTTAGAGCAAATGTATATCACCAATTTACTTCACCATAACACATCCATTTGGCCTAGCGTAGCTACGGTAAATAACGTGCTGCTACACAAGACTCAAACGTGAGAGTCTGAGTACGGTTGTCTGGTTAACGTTTGTTCCTGTCTGGCTTCACCCGTCCACCTCTTTTGTAGCTCGTCGCATACAGTCCGCTGTGTAAGATTTCAATTGATTTCTGATACCCGCGCTAGAACAAGTGCATCATCTTGGACTAGTAGTTACTAGGCTTACAAAATACTCAACGTTTTCACTGCGTATGCAAGTGTCTTGGATTTGTGTACTTATTAGTCTGACACCAGGCAGGCAGAGCATCTAGCCATATTCTGTTATTGATTTATTTAGTTATTTACCTTGTATGTATCACATAGAATTCATCCACACTAAGCGTGACTGCAGGTTTTATTTTCCAGGTCAACGAATTTCCAATTTAATGTAAAGCATTTCCGCTGTTTCCCTTAGGAAAATTGCAGTTACGACTGAACATTTCACTCGTTGTTTTTATACAGCCGGGCTTACCCAGCGTGATAACTAGTAGTTTATCGGAGCTTTAGAGGCACAAATTTATCAGCGTACAAATAATTTATATTTGTATTTGGTTGTTTAGTTAGACCAAACGTTTGGTGATAAAGAGCCCGCAGGAAGCCGTTTGTGATGTTAACGGGATTCACCATCAAACAGGTGGAAGTTTTCTTCGCATTTGGACTCAGCTTCAACAAGCGCGTAACAACTATTCTGTATCTTGCTTCTACATTTATGCGGCCGACAAGCAAGACGTTAAAACCAATCGCAGTCAAACTCAGCCAAACGTTTTCCGTCACAACATATTGTATCTAGCGTTTTGTCTAAAGATGCGAACGCAGGTATATCGGCAGACATGATCGACGTCGGCAAAACGAGTCGAGGAGCACATTGCAAAGTTGCTTGAAGATAATAGGTGAGGACAACCACAAAGACAAGCTATGAGCTTTAAACTGCCTATTTCTTCCATTGCTAAGCATCTTTTGAACACGGGCACCGAGTTAAGCACGAAGTAATTTTTACGCTTATCTGCCGCAGTACCAACGACAAACTACTAGCTCTTTGAGGCAGAAGGAAGTAAGCGCAGCCGTCCTGGCCGTTGTGTGTAATAAGCAGCTGACAGTGACACTACCTTCCATGTGGATCGTAAAACCAGTCTCATCCCTTGGGATGTTGCGGTGGTCAGTGACGATTAAGACCTACGCATTTAACATTCAAACCAGTGATGGCACTTTTTAAGGGCTCGTTTCAATTGTTTTCCCTTAGCATGTGATTGGAGAGCGCAAAAGGATATCTTCTTGTAACCTGCGCCTTCTCATTGAACTTTTTTGAATGATACAGTGAACAATAACTTCGTATTTATTGGTGCTATATTCGTCCATGTGATAACTACACGACGCCCTATCTGCTGTATAAGATATGTTTAATGCAGCCGAGACCTTGTCATATTTTCAATTCATTAGCTGCGCATTTTACGTGGCTTGTACCTACATTCTTCCTTGTTATGCTCCCACAGCTTCTTTGCTCTATAGCGCAAAGATATGGTATGTTTGCCTCTATCCCTTAATTGACGTTTATACTGATGACCTTCCGCATTGCGTTTATAATTGGTCTATCCTTTCTGCACATTTTCAGGTGGCACAGAAACAACAGAGCATTTCTTTTCATATTACCTTTCCCCAACGGACGACAGCTAAGAACGAAGCACTTTTTAGCTGTTGTCTGATTGAAGAGGCAGTTATTCCCTTTGGTTGCTCATAGAAAGCTAAAGATGCCATTGTTGCCATGGTAGTCACAGGTTTGTTGTACATACCAGCTGTTATAATACCATTAATAGCTCGAGCTTTTCTGCCTTCCTTAAATGCCAGTGGATGCTTGTTGTTTATCCACCGATTAGGGCGGTTTTCGTACCTGGCTATTTTGCTGGCTGTAGCGATGGGCTGTTCCTACAGTCTTTCGAATGATAGCACCACAGACCTTTGTGCGGCATCCGCAATACTTAGTAGTCCATCATCATCGGGCAAAGACTAATAGTGCAACCCGGAAACTGCTGGTGCACTTACAATACTTGGTAAATGAATTTTATCTACCAGCTACCTCGCCGTTACAGTGTTCTTCTCTTCTGTCCTAGACATGCTCCCTGGTGTGTCCTGTTTGAGTTAATATAACACGATGGTAGTCTTTTATTGCATTAGCAGTTGGTGTGCTAGCTGAGTACGCTGTAATCCTTCCAACAGGTACTGCATACTCGTCTTAACACAGGGCATAGCCTCTGAGTGTCTTAAGACGGCTCAGCCACGCTTTCTGTATTCCACCCATCGCGAACCTATGTATGCTATCTCTAATGTAGGCTGAAAGTACCGGATTACATTAATACCAACACCGCAAGATAAGTAGGTTGATCAAAAAGACGTCGAGGTGCATCTGAAAACAAAGCCTATTAGACAACTTTAGGTTCCACCGCTGACCACATAAAACAGTGAACCTAATGGAACAAACATAGACGCCGCCAGTGTAAATAAATCATCAGAACGTTACTGGTATCCGTCGTTCGTGCACGTTCCAAGGGATCAAGCATGTATGGCGGACGCATGGTATGCGTCACAGATACACTGCAGGTTAATGAGATATGGGGTATATAACATCAGAGAATGTGGCCATCATAACAGTGTGAATGCAATGTAACCCAAACAGAAGGTAGCAAACATATTTGGTTGACTCGGGAATACTCTATAGGAAGCTTGTCAGACGCATGCTGTAATGAAACCAATAGGAAGCGGTCGCTTGCATGTGAAAGAGCCAAGGGCACGGTGTTGCCCTTTAGATGACTATCATGGTAGCTCCCCCTAGCTAACCGTTTTGAACCAGCTTCAGCTGACAAGAAAAGTACAATTGATATTTAGGAGCTGCCATTAAGGTCGACCTCAGTGAGGTTAAACTAGGTTTACCGGAACTAAGATTTTCAGCTAGGGACCAGAGCAGCTTAGCCAAGCGTTGGGCGCAGAGCTTTAGGCACCTACTTTGAGCCCATTGCTTCGAACCGCCCTCAGTGGCAGTCAGTAACAGAACAACCGCCAGTTGGCTGTCTTTATTTGGAACACTCGCAATGATGTTGCTCCAGGTTTAATGGTTCCACTTGGCTTTACCTAAAAGGCAGCGTGGAACCGCCAGCTACTAATACTGCATTGTGGACTACTAACCTTTTCATAACGCTAAAGCGCCGGTTACACTAGGAGAAATAAGACATAATCTGTGAGCTATGCACTGTTAGTCCTCCTGGATTCTAGCTCTTAGGGACCACAGCTTCTTGTTACGCACTTATCCTGAGAGCCAGATATCCGCGTAGTTAAGTAGCAGTAGAGTGTCAAAGGCAGATCTAGTTGCAGGGATATATTTACTTGCACAGCAAACGTACACAGTTTGACTAGGGGTAAAAATAACACCTTTGAACACTGCTAGCTAACAGAAGGCAAATGCACAGCCCACGAGAACGCGCACTCGTTGCAATCAATAAGATCTCCAGACAAAATACCTTTGCACATTTTAAGCCATAGAACGGAACGGAATAATGCGCACGGGTTGCTGAAGTATACGATGATATAATAACCTTAGCTAGGACTGTACACAGACAAAATGTTGCAACACTAGTCTGCTACATGGCTCTCCTCCAGTAGGGAATCTGTAAAAAGTCCTTTACTTTAAGGAATGACGGTACAAAACAGTCTAGCCTTCAGCGAGACCAGGTTCGGAAAACTGACGCCTGTGCTGAGGGGAGTCAAGCAATCGGCCGCTAGAGGATTCCAACTCGGGTCCTTCCTAAGGCTTCGTAAAGAGCTACAACGTTGGTGTGATCAGTTCAAAGCTTTAACATGGTTGCTGGAGCCGTAAGTTGCTTATGTTTCCAATTGTAATGAAGGGGTTCATCCAAAAGTTAAAACCAATGGTGACAAAACTTTGCTGTGCGTATGGAAAGCAGACTGAAAAGAGCAGCGTAACTGCGTGGCATTAACCTAATTTTGTACAGAGAAAGATGTATCAAGCTGCAGTTTATAATCAAAAGGTTTTGTTCATTGGTTTTAGGGAACTTCTGTAGGGGCATCAAAATGAGACAGGAAGTGAGACATGCTTTCAGAAAATTATTGATCGCTAACGAAATTAGAAAACAGAACCGGGATTTTCACTTTCCTACTGCTTCTATTAATGGTAGGGTAGGTACGGGTGGGGTTAGATAATCCTGTAAGTTCCGCTGGAGCTGAATGACTGGTTGTATGTTTCGGCGCTGGCCCTGATGACAAAGGCTGTGGAGGCGCACGTTGCACAATACAGACAAATTTCTCGAGGAATGGTGGCTGGTGTCGGTCAAGGTTGACCTTATCAGGCTTACGTTAAAGTCAATAACAAACGTTTTGTCGCTCCTGTGTACGAGGCGGTAATTGTAAGAAGAAAAGGTTGGAGTGGCCGGCTTACGCTGGCAGTGGAATTGAACACGTACCCGAACTTTGAGCTCTGCGCTGCATTGGCTGCACATGTCACATGTTAACAGATAGGCGAACTGCGTACTTGCATATACTGAAGTTGTTCGTGCTTTGGTGACAAACTCACCAAGCAAGCATTGTATACAGCCAAAAATAGTGAAATATTAGCTGCGCGCAAATCCTTTTTACTCGCGTTCCTTATGTCTTAGAGAGCGAGCCGAATTGTTTCGTGCCAGCAGGCCCTAGATTGGACCCAGTATGGTGCTTCTACATGCCAGTGGAACTTTCTAGTCATCCCAGTTGCTTCAGGGTGCTATGCGGCGATCCAGGTGCTCTAAGAAGTTGACTGATGGATCCGTTAAATTGCGCTGTACTGTAGGTGACGGCTATGCTTAGGCAACGAAATTGGACTGCTGAGCTTTCGAGAAAAGCGTATGCAACGGTCGCTAAGGCTCAATTATCTATCAAAATCGCTCTAGGAAACGTGTAAAACTTTGACACAGGTGTGGAAGCGCACTTATACTCCGCATAGAAGCGAAGGTTCTACCAGATCGAGGTGGATGTGAGCGAACTGAGAGCCAGGAGCTTAACAGATTTGCGATATGTTAACATTTCGATTGCTCTGGTCAGTCGCTACGCAATACAGGCAGAAAAAAGCACGCAATATATAGGGTTCACACTTAGTAACATAGATAAGCAGATAAAAATGATGGGAATGACGTAATCAGGACCAAGGCAATCTAATTGATTGTCTCAGTTGTTTCTGGGCACAGAGCACGGGACACTTCAACCTTATTAATAGCGCCTCGCCAATTGCCAACAACGTCGGGTTCCTGTTGCGCAATAGCACCTTGAATGAGTCGACTGGGTTCACCTGGTGACGAGTCAGCATGAGGTGTTTGGAGATAGACGAGTCAGGGTTCCGGTTCATTCTATGTTTCGCTCCACCTTCGTTAGACAGCAACTGCCTTAGCCACAATGGGAAGTGTTCCGCCACCCTTTGAACCAGCCGGCGACCAGTCTTGCCTATGTAAGTGTCACCGCAACTGCAAGTGAACTGGTAGATGATGTTAGAGGCCTAACTGATTGGCGCGCTGCTCGAACGGATGTGGAGAGGAATCCTTCGTGTGGTGTGACTAAGTCGTAGTTGGGCGGTAGAGTAGGTGCGCATTAGAGCGGACCTGAGCTTGTGACCAACTTCATTTGCTAAGTGATCCCCCTTGAAGGATAAGAACAGATAAACATTCTTCCTCTCCGCAGTTTGTACGGGCAGCTTCTGCTTTGGGGGTCTGCTATGGGTCTGAATGAATTTATCCGGATACCCATTAGCTAGCAAAGTCCGGTATAAAAACTCTTCTTCAGCTTTTCTGTACACCGTGCGCTGCAATGTGCCATCGGTCCTTCTCTTGATGTGCACGTCAAGAAACGGCAGTCTGTCCTCTTGTTCCTTCTCCTGTGATACGGAAAGGTTCGGATGAATTGAGTTCAGGAGGGCAGCAAGACGATCAAAATATTCACCATTAGTGAAGACAAGAATATCATCTACATAACGCTTGTAAAGCTTGGCTTCATTTATGGAGACAGCAACTTTCCTTTCAATCATACCTAGGAAGATGTCTGCCAGAACTGGTCCCAAAGGACTGCCCATAGCGACGCCGTCAATCTGTTTGTATGCTGTCCCTTCAAACTCAAATCGCACATTCTCAGTACACACCAATATCAATGTTAGGAAGGAATACACGAGTCGAACAAGCCAGGACCCCATCGCCTCGGCCGGCTATCCAAACCCATCCGCCCTGATTGGGGCGAACAGAGAGCCAACCAGGAGAAGCGGCCAATAAACGCTAGGTTGTAGTTCCGTTATTGGCTATAAGTAAACCTTTCCAGGGCTTTCCACGGTCGCTTTAAATATACTGTTCAAGAACTTTCCAATTTACCTTTATAATGAACGGTGTGATTTGCTAATTCATTCCTGTTGCTCTGCTAGCCCGATTCGTCTTCTCTCTGTCCTGTGAGGGGCCAGCGATTTCGGGTTTGATTGGGAATCAAGCGTCCATTCAGGTGAGGGACGAACACTTCAATCAAGTCTCGCAGAAACTCTAGAGGAAGGCCCACAGAGAAGTTCCGACTCAAAAGAAATTGGCATAGGTCGTCAACCGTTCCACGTAGGGGCACATTCGTGAACAGTGATTCTACGTCTATTGAATACATGAGCTCCGCGTCAAGTGTTGTTCGTTCCAGTATATTCACCAATTCAAAGGAGTCTCAAACAATGGGTGCTCAGGAGCTTACGCACGGGCTCTAGAAGCTTTGCCAACCAGCGGGCTACTTTGTGGTAGGGTGAGTTATTCATACACATTATTGGGCGTAGTGGAATTCCCGCCTTGTGCAGCTTCGGCGCATCCTTCATTCTTGGTGTTTCTGTCCCTGTCAGCTTTTGCTGCCGATATTGTGACTCGGAGATATAAGCATGAAGCAAAAGAATTTGTAGATGTCTCGTAATTTGTTTTTTCACCAAGATATTGTTTTCCAGCGTCTTGTCAATACGAAACTTGCGTCCATCTCCGAGAATCGACTCCATTTTTGCGGTGTTTTTTCTGCCTGTATTGTGTATCGACTGATGAGAACAATAGAAATGTTAACATATCGCAACTTTTGTTTTCTTAATGCCTTAATGAAGTGGCTGAAGGGGACTCAGTGTTTCAAGCTTAACAGATACCTGAGTGCGCTTTTAGTCTGGCTGTACCTCTTGGTTGGCAGACAATGTAGGCATGTGCGTGCTTAATCGCGGACAACTCGGTTGACGTTTGGCAAACAAAGAGTTCTGTTACGAGCTTCTGCGAGGCGCGTATGCCGAGATGCGACGGGTTTCGCAGTGCACTAAAGGCGAGG
>OX104063.1:99816117-99862716 GCA_944474145.2 Dicrocoelium dendriticum
TAATTGCAGCGCAGTATTGATATTTTAATGGGGACCGTTCCATCCGCCACTGTCGCGATTTTGAATGCGGGCCGTTGCTCATTAGGGCAACCTATTTCAGCGTTCTCAAAAAGTAAGGGTTTTATTGGGTACTTGCACAGCGTGCTTGTAACGAGGTCAGTACCTCAAAAGATCCAAAAACTGATCTGTACCATACCTAATTGCTAAGTTGAATAAAAGTGGAGAAGTTGATATATAACAGTAAGTTGTTAAAAAGAAAACGCTATATTTAAAATGGTTTATGGAAGTTAACTGCATGTATGGGAGAATGTATGGTAAATTGTCCAAGACACAGGAAAATCCACCTACAACTCAAAACCGTGTGTACCGGAATCACACTGCCGAAAAAACCTTAGTTCCAAGTGGCGGATGGGACGCTCCGATTTTAAGGGCTTCTTAAACGTTGAAATATGTTAGTCTACTAATATACCTAAGCCAATTTCAAGTTTCCTATGAACGAAAATGTGCTGAAACGTTGTAGGAAATATATAATTCAGGCGTACCTCGCATGGTGTGCTGTGATTGTACGTTAGTGATGAATTCTTATAAAGTCTCATTTTCTGCAACGATTAAATCATTGAATCCACAACGTGATATAAATGAAATCATGCAGTAAAATAAAACGGAAATGGTAGTGCTGTTAAATGTTAACCGGTAAAAGTGATGGAGAAGCCATATTTTTTGAAATATGCCAATTAATGCGGAACTTGCAAAATCCATATAAGCAGTACACAGTTATACGTAATGATCGGCATAAGTTAGCTGCTGAAAAAGTGACAAGTGTAATGTGAACTCAGAAGAAGTGTACAGTTGTGTACTGCAACTTATTGACACGGAATTAATTTCAAAATATTAATGTGGCAGCCATCCAGTAGGCTTACTGCGCAGTGATGGTGAGAACTTAATGATAAATAGAAATAGCACGATATATAATACCTAAACATAAATGTATATTTAACACTGTGATACTGCATTTTAAATTAATACCACTTAACCCAGATAGTATGGATAAATATCAGCCAAACTACATATATACGTATATATATATATATTCATATAGTTATTTCTTTATACTATATTTTTATATGATAATAGAAATGAGTATAATTAGCACAAACTGTTATATACTGAAATACATGTTCTTAGACAAATTCTCATATATATATATGCTTGGAGGCATCCGGTTTCGGATTTGCCTGGCACTGTGGCCAATCCCAGGACGCCTGTGCCCACAGAGAAAAAATGAGTGGATTGCCCTGCACCCACGGCTCCAATCACGCACCCCATCTTCAGTGTAAACACGGAGGAATAAAACCGGAAGGCATGCGGATAAGAACCCCGATTCATCAACGGAGCCGGCCCACACTTATTCAAAGTCCAACGCGAGCATACTGTATTTGGGAATCCATTGCGCTCAAGGCGGTGGCTGGACCGTAGTCAGCTCCGCACTGAGTGCATGGAGCCACTCTTTCATCCTAACTCAGCCACAAGGATAGTACAACCCGTCCCCTCCAACAACAACCAACTGTTTCCTGGAGCCAGTGTGGACGAGGTAGTGGGTAATAGACAGCTAGGCACCTTGTCAACATGAACAGCAAGCACAGCTACACCGGGGATATCAAGCCTCAGCCAATCACCTGAAACAGTAAGATGTAATGAAATAAACAGCATATTGCATACAGATACGGATACATAACGCTTCACAAAATAAGCAAACAAAAATGATTACGAACGAATTCGCGATAAGTTCACGATGTCAGAAGGTATATATTACAGAAATGCCCCAAACAAGAAAATACTATCGAAATTAGCTACTTTTGGTTTAAGCGATTTGTGCACATTTATAGAAGACAACACTAGTAGACCTTTATATAAAAAGAAAAGCGTCGGGACAGAATTACAAAACAATCGACTGAAATATATATATATATATATGGGAGAAACTCTGGCAGTTCAGGTGGAGGCTAATAAACTTCATCATCACAAAACATCTATTCATCGAATGTTTACACATGACATTAACTAGACCAGCCTCAGCTCTATCGGGCCTCTATCGACCAATACAACTTTCAGTTGCACGGATAAATATAAAAAGGATCTGCGAGCGCGCAAAGTATATGTCGTCAATATGGTAAGGGCTGAGTTGACGTACAAAAGCAACGCAACTTTCGCGACCATCAAAGTTGCAAGCACGCCCTCATTATCACCATTTTACACGTTAGCTAGAGGTGAGAAACGTCTCAGCTACTGTGATGCAACACCTAAAAGAAAAGTGAATAAAATACAACAGGTACAAGCCAGCTGAGCTACCGGTAATAGATGGGCATCGTTCTGGTAAGCTACCTGTCGTCTGCTATGCAGCAAAAAAGTAATTTCCTATGCAAAAAAATAAAATGTTAAATAATGAGTTCATGTTTGGAGGGGAGGCTGAGAGGAGTGGGGTGGGACAAAGAAACTCATAGCTCAAACCAAAATGGGGTCGGCTCCTAGCCATATCAGCAAATGTATCCAGCCAAAAGTGTTCATCGTCTTTCGGACCCCAACCAGGGAGCCGAGATGCTCCAACCGAGGCCAGCTAAGAACTCAGTGCCTTGTTTCTTCTCGACTAAGTCATCGCTTGGCCACCCCTCTTATTTTTCCATCCCCACCTTAGGTGCGCAAACAAAGCACATCGCGGGTGTCGGTGTGCTGGCATGTGTAATACGTGGCCAAGTCATCGGATCCTGGTGCGTGAAATAACGGTGCTGAGCGGTTCAGTTCCTTTTACCTTGCCGTAAACAAGACGTCGAACACGATCGTCGCTCATGCGGTGTTCCCACCAGATGGGAGCCAAATTGCGAAGGCACCGGTGGTACAATGTAACTAGCCTCTTTATGTCCGCTGATCTAAGGGGCTACGTTTCACAAACCGTACAGTAGCGTCGAACGTACCGCTGCATTGTACACTCTACCCTTCAAGGCGAGAGTGATATCGCGCCAGCTCCATAAGTGGCGAATGTTAGCAAAATGGTCTCGAGCTTTTGCTATACCATTTGTGATATCATCTTCAATCCGACAGGCGCTGATACAACATCCCAGGTAGTTGAATTTTTGAACGACTTCTGGCTGATTCCCAACAAGGGCCAGAAAAGGAGACGGTTTAGGTCAACCATGGGGTAACATCTTGCACTTCCATGGTGCAAAGCAAAGCCCGAAGCTGCTGACAGTCAGTGCTAATCCATCCAGTGCATCTTGGCACGTCTGGGATCTGTCATCGACTAGGGCAATATCGTCAGGATACTGCAAGTGAAGAAGACGTTCTCCTAGGAGCTGAACCACACCTTGTATTTTTTGTCCTGTTAAAGCGATTGCCATGACTTCGTCAACCGGGAAGTAGAAGAGGAAATATGACAGCGGGCATCCTTTTCTCACACCGCTGGAGATTTAAAAGGCGACGACAGCTGGACGTATACATTAACCCTGCCCGAGGTACGCGCGTATAATGTTGGGATAATTATTGCATATTTCTCAGATACTCCTTTTCTTAGTAGACAGCCCCAAAGTGCACATTTATCCACCGATTCGAACTCACCTTGAATGTCGAGGAACACGACAACGGTGGGCTACCAATATGTGTGACCATGCTCCAACAACCAACGCAAAGTGAAGATGTGGTCCATGCAGTCACGACACCGACGAAATCCGACTTGCGCTTCACGAATATGGCTTTCACAAGTGGCATCCAGTCTGTGAAGAATGAGAGAGGCAAGCAATGTGGGGGCGATGGGGATCGCACTGATTCATCTATGGTTGCCGCATTCCTATCGTGAGCCTCCCATGAAAATTTAGACTATGACGGAACGACTCCAGTCGGTTGGGACAGCTCCTGCTCCCACAGTTTCACTTGTAACTCGTATAAATCATGCACACAGCAGGTCCCCCGAATTTGAAGAGGGCTGGTTGAGGATCATCTGGTCCCGCGGCTTCATTTAACTTCGACAGTGCGATCTCACGTTCGACTTCTGAGGGAAAGGGTGGATCCATAGGGACAGCCCAGGACGAAGGGCGATCAGTCACCGGCGAGAAAGCTAACAATTCCGACCGATTAAATTGAAGTTGACATTAAAGTGATCACCCCAACGTTCCATGCGTTTTGACAGGTTGTGGATAGGCTATCCACTCTCGTCACGTATAGTTTCACTAACCCCAGATCTTCTGCTGCTCTTTTCCAGTAGCAGCCAGAATAACTTACCATAATTACCTAGGGCAGCAGCCATTTCCATCTCTGAAACACGATGAGACCACCAGGATTCGCGGCCTCCCTGCAGACTAGCACGAAATTTTGGCCGGACATAGTTGCGAGTTTCATTGTGTTCGATTCCAGCCGGAATATACCAGCAAGCATGGATACGTTCCAGAGAATGTGAGGAGACCCCATGTCCATGTTCGCGATTAGACTTACCACATAGGGATTTTCCTGTTGCTAGTAGGGTCTGATGAAACTGCGATAAGTGAGCCTCAACTGCATGCAGGGAGTGCTTCCTCAACTCGCGTGACGGCGTAGTTTGATAGGCATGCAGAAAAGCTTCATTCGCCAGCTGGCTGTTGTCAGTGCACACACAACGTCCTCTCGAGAGTCCGCCAAAGCACATCCGCAGGTCAGCATCTACATGTGCATGGTCGGTGTCCACAACTGTGCTCCAAATAGAGTGACAGTTCTGGAAGAAGCAATGTGCTTGCTTTGCTTCAGCAGGTGGTTCGAGGCTGGTGGGCGCCAAGTCACCCTGCGGCAAGTGCTGTGTCGGAAATTAATACTCGCAAGAAAGAAGCGAACATCTTCACACAAATGAAGCAACTGTTCACGGTTATCATTACGCGAGGCTACACCATGTTGCCCGCCCAGACTCAGCTCATCAGCGGATAATTTTCCAAGTCGAGCGTTTAGATCCCCAGCCAGCACAACAGTATCCCAGCGTCTTCTGTGGCGATTGGCGATATAAATCGTCTTTTACCGAATAAGCGCTGGAGTTTGTGGGGTGTATAGGCAGCGTTGATGAATGGTGGACATCTGCTAACCTCGCGCAACTTCGAAGCTTTGAACGAGGCAGCTAATCGGACCGCACGGTCCGGTTACTGGTTGGAATCTAATCAACCAGAGCAGCTTCAGCCGGGGACTCAGAACAATTCCAACCCCGGCTTCGCCGGTGCTCTAAGCTGCATCGTCACTGGATAGGCGCAATGAGAAAGTGCTGCTGGTGTCACCTGATGGGTATCGCAAAGTGAGCACAGAGTTCAAGACATGCAGGCGGGTTTCCGACAAGCGCAGATATCGACCGAGAGAGTCACTTATGTTCGGACAAATGCAACCTGTGGACCGATCTGTAGCAATGTGCATACATTGGGGCATGCTAATTTAAGAGTTGCTCGAGTGCTCTAAATGGAAGCCGAGGAATTTGGTTTGGCCGCTTGCTTGCACGTGAGCCTGTCGACAGAGCAGGAATGACGCTGCACATTCACATGTGTTGAAAGTAAAAGCCTATCAAAAAAATATAGGGGAGGGCCAAGAACTCGGTTTTGAAAACTGGGGGATACAACTGAAGCTGGAACGGAACGGTAAGAGTGAAAAGGAGTAAGAGGAGGAATAAGATGGTTAAGTTTGAGCAGTAGCATCAAAACCCCTATCGACCCTGCTCGATGCAGCAGATAGGACACGGTTGATTATCCTCTGCGTTGGCCAGACTTTCAAAAAACTATTTGATGAGCTATTCACTGTATTGCTTGGGCAGTGTACTGTTAGGTTGCCCATGCCTAGACAGGAGAACGATCCGGTTTCTCAACCAGTCTTTGGTTCCAAAACTTGACTGCAAAGCAGCGGGTTCGAAGTTGGGCTATAAGGAGTCCTTCCAATGGAATATGGAGCTGTCTCATTCCAACCCCAAACCTGGAGGCTGAGTTTGTCTGGCCCTTAACAATTGACCAGTGTGGTATGAGTGGCTCTGAAGGCGCAACATCATCACCCAGCATAGCTCAATGGATCTCTGAGGCGCGCAAACTATCGCACCACCGTAAGGTCCAGTCTCATTGCGAGGGCGCACACAAAACAGTGCGTAGCCCGATAAAAACTCTTCCGTCTGCGTGACCTCGGGGACAACCGTGTATCAGTGCATGCAAGAGCATTTTCACCGCGGTTGTCAACTAAGGTGTTGACTTGGCAGAGCTTGTTTCGCAGGATACGCGAATTATTGAAGATCAATTGTATGTATTTGGTATCGTAAGTCCGGGATCGTGAGCCACCAGAACCGGTTCTGGCAGGGAGAAAGTGCATCGCAGATACACCACGCGAAACCCAAGTAAGAGCCCATTTTGGCTGCTTCACGACGGGCTTCAATATTGTACAGCCACCCGTAAATTTAACATCTCCGTCAAAGCGAGATCTACGTGCAACATGACACCAGTGCCTTTGAGCTTAAAAGAGAAAACTCGAGGAGATTGGCATACCTCTGGAGCGGACCGAGCAACACGCAACAGCCTTCTCAGTCGACAAGCTACGGAGTCTAAAGCGCTTTCGCACAGCGCCGCTGGTAAAGCCTAGCGGTAAAGTTTTTGAAAGCATACCTTAAACGAACGAAGATAAGCTAGCATATACTCCTTTAGAAGAGCAGCATGACTTAGTGGCAATACTGAAAAGAACACTGCAATTAGTATACGAGTTTGAGCAACACGGAGTAGTTATCAAACGCACTGTTGACGTTTGCGGGTGCGTATTACCGTCCGATTTTTAGACTCCAACTTCGTACATGAATCAGCCTTGGATGACAGCTTAAGTAGAAATGGGGGAATGGGGATACGGCATCTGACGGACATGGTACGTCCGCCTTGGGGTTTGCAAATTTTTAACCTTCTTCCTCTTCATTTTGACAAGGGCAGAAGCCCGATTGTCTCCCTAGCTAACAGACGAATCAAACACGGTATCTGAGGGTTCGTTGCCAACAGTGTTGCTACTAAATTGTTACTAGCAGTTGATTGTGATCAAACAGACGCCGGGTCCGGAATAGGTATCTTCCACTGCCTCCTGCCGGAGACCTAATCAGTCCAGAAATTTACCAAAGGAACCAGCCTTCCAGTCCAGCAAATACAGCAGACATCAGGCTTTCCAGCGACCTCGGACTGCTAGTTACTGACGTGTAATGCTCAGTGCTAGGCAGATTCAGATGGACTGGAACGATAGGAAAATCCCTTGAGTGTTCCTTCTTGAGCAAATCTTTGAGCCAGGAAAGATAAGGTGCTAGTTCTTGATAGATCTAAAACCAAACACCCGAAACACACCCCGATCAACCAGTTACTGCCCACGTTCCCCGCACTAGCAGTCCGCGCTGTGTAGGTTATGTGAAGTAAGAACGAAGTAGAAAGTAAATGAAAAGATAAAGGGGAATGAAAGTCATTAAAATGAAGGATAACACCAAAGAGTGAAGAGAATGACAGAATAAAAACTAAAAGTTTGATGGACATGGTCAGGAGAAGGGAAAGGTTTCGTGTTGCCACCCAAGAGCGTCTAACTGACGCTCGAAACCCTTAACCGTAGGTTCACTGACTACACTTTCTGGAAGCGAGTTCCAGAACTCGATAACTCTACGCGATAACCAACTTTCCGCCCTGATCCGGTCAGAACGCGGCTTGTGTAGCTTCATGGGATGACCGCGAAGACAAGGCAACCTAGCCGGGCTAAATAGCCAGCTCAAGTCCGGTCCATCCTTCCCTGTTAAAATGCGGTAAGTAAGGATTAGGTCTCCTCGAAGCCGTCGGTAGTGCATTGAATACATACCCAAGCTAAGTAGACGCTCGGGGTACGGTTGCCCCCGTAACCCCTCGACCAATTTGGTACCGACTCTCAAAACCCTCTCGAGCTCCATTTTGTCCCGAACAAGACAGCGCGGGCAAGCCTGGAAGCAATATTCCAGATGAGGCCGGACGAAAGCTGAGAACAACTTCACAAATATGTCGGCAGTTAAGACCCCGAAAGAACGGCGTATTAACCATAACATTCTGAAACAGCTACTAGCGGCCTTCTTCCAGTTTTCGCCAGCATGCAAACACGAGGAATGAACGACACCTAGGTCTACCTGGTTGGAGACAAGGGGGAGTTCGACCCCACCGAGTACTTAACTCGAAGTCGGGAAAGTTGCACTTATAAGGAGGACGGAACACAGCCTGATTTATGGGCAGTAGTCACATGGTAGACCAGTCCCAGAGTCTGTCCAGTGCATGCTGTATGGCCTCAGAACCCCAGGAACCTTTACAACCTTCCATAGCTTAAGGTCATCAGCAAACAATAGAGATGGTACTCCACGCTCTCCAGGGAGATCGTTTACGTAGATGGAGAACAGCATCGGTCCAAGGACCGAGCCCTGTGGGACACCGCTAAGGACCGCTTGCTTAAGGGATAAGCTGCGACCCACACGTACACACTGCTCTCTTCCCTGCAAAAACGCATATACCCAGTGAAGGGCACTGCCAGATACGCCGTAGGACCTCAGCTTTTGTGATAGCCTCAAGTGGGGTACCTTATCAAATGCTTTCGAGAAGTCTACGAAAAGCACATCCACTACGTGGCCATTGTTCAGTGCCTCGACCCAAGCTTCACGAGCAACCAACAAATTTGTCAAACATGAAACCCCCTTCCGGAATCCATGTTGTGCACTGCTGAGTAGATTAAATCTATTCAGGTGACATTACAACGAAACTCTCACCAGCTTTTCAAGCAGTTTGACCACGACGCTAGTCAGGCTATTTGGCCTATAGTTGGCTGACAGACTCCTGTCGCCATTTTTGAAGACAAAATAGCTGACAGCCTCCTTCCATTCGGAAGGTAATGTACAGCTGTTAAGTGACTTCTGAAACACCATCGTCAGCTGTCCACTAAGTTCCTCCGCCAACTCATGCAGAAGCTTCGGGTGAATTGAATCAGGTCCAGCTGCTTTGGAAGGGTACAGTTCTTGCAGCAGTTTAAGGACTTGCGTTTCCACCACAGTAAACTCGGCTAAATAAGAACCCTCAGGTACTCTGGGGATAAGTTCAATGTTAGTAAACGCGGCCTCACGTACAAAAGCCCCTGCATGCTGTTCCCCAAGTATACGCGCCTTCTCTGAGTCCGCATACGCACGAGTTCCATCGGCCCGCATCAAAGTTGGGATTACCGAAGTTGAACCACAGCGTCTCTTAACATAAGCGAAGAACTTCTTCGGATTTTCCGAAGCTCCATCAGCCAATTCCTTTTCGTACATCAGCCGAGCTTTCCTTAAGTGTTGTTTACACCTATTTCTAGCCTCGCGGTATCTGTCATAGGTGCTAGTTGATGGAGCCGCACGGTAGGTCCTCCAGCATCTAGAACGTTTCTGAAGCAGATACTTGCAAGTGTTATCTATCCACGGCGGCCGCGCTCGTGTCTCCTTTCTCCTCGCAAGTGAGATGTAGGGAGAAGACACTTCCGTGAGATAAGATTTAAATTTATCCCAGGCCGCCTGAACCGTATCAACCACCGAGATTTCACAACGCATCCCAGCAGCCTTGGTACGCATTGCCTGATAGTTAGCACGCCATATGTTTAGAAATGGCTTAGCAATGATCTGGTAACGCCTGGTCAGAGTACACCTGAACGATAAACACACATGATCACTAGCATCTAAGGGAGAGCTGTAAGTGATGTACCCTACGAAGTCTAGTGACTTGGCAAACACTAGATCTAAAATAGACAGGAGTTGAGCGTCCATGTACTTAGTGTAGAGGTCCACGAACTGATGCAACGGTACTTGTAGCATAAGCTCAAGTAAATCTGCCCCGAAAGTACCTTCTGCCGAGTTGCAAGAAAGATCCGCCCAGCAAACCTCTGGTAGATTGAAATCCCCCAGTATCAAACACCTGTTTGCTGATTGGGAGCGAATAAAGTCAAGCACCTCTTTGGACGCACTCCCAGGGCTTCTATACACAAGTACGACTGTAAGTTGAGCTGAGGAAGTGTTAATTACTACCGACAGCGCTTCGACAGTTTTTTCTGCCGACTGAAACATGTAGGTGCGTGAAACGTCAAGTTCACACCTAACGTAAATAGCAACGCCGCCGCCTTGTCGGCCAACGAAGCGATCACATCTAAACAGCGCGTAGCCAGACAGATGTACTTCACCGTCCATGATGTCCCGAGACAGCCATGTTTCAGTGAGTGCAAGTATATCGGGATGAGACCCATCTACAAGCAGACCTATCTCGCACATCTTATTCCTTAGGCCCTGCACATTGCTTAGCACTATCTGAAGGTAGTCATAATGTCCAGCCCTGGGTCGTGCGCTACCAGTACTGGTACCGGTAGGGAGGAAACAGACCGCCGGCTGACCACCCAAAAACCCACCAACCGGAGACCTAGTTCACCGGCCGCTCGCCTGGTTTTGAGGTCCTTAATGGCCTCTTTTAGCTTCAGCCTATCCGCTAACGGGAGGTCTGGCTGAACGCTAACTCTAGTACCCTTCAACTTGAAGGCAAACCGCAACAGCGCGTTGCGTTCCTCCGGGGTAGATAGGACTACCCGAAGTAAGCGCGGTCGAGGGTTTGGGGCGTTAGCTTGGACGTTACCCAATCTAGTCAGTTTCCTGATAGGGACACCGCGTAACCCAGGAGGAAGAAGCTCCATTACGCACATCTTAAACCACTGTAGGTCGTCCAATGTATGTTCGACAGGAAGTGCAGCAGTGGATTCCACTGCGTTACGGAATATCACGCTGCTATCCACGAAAGAATCACCTCGACGAGGTGTATTTACCCCACGGGTTTTGGAATTTACATGAACGGCAACCGGCTTAGCCGCAGGCAATGAGACTGGGCGCAAGGTATCAGATGACGTGGAAGCAACTGCAGTGTACGTCTAACGCTCCAGGTTGTTTGTCCCGTCAATCTTGACGCTTTTTGTACCTGCCTGAAGAGTTCGGGCAGTTCTGTTTCGATTTTTCTTTCGTCCTGCAGGCGAAAAAGCCCGTGGCTCAACGTCTATGCCCGCCCCCACAACCTGTACCCATGGAACACAGGATGAAGTGTTTGGAGTAGGCACCGCTACTTGAGTAACACGCGATGTTTACTTCTGGGGTTTTTACCCCCTGCCTGCACAACCTTAGGTGAAACTGAGGGAGTCGCATCAAAAGGTGGTGTTTCCCGCTCAGGTGGTTGCATCTTGAGCGTCTTCTCACCTCTCGGTTTTGGTGCGGAAGGTTTGCGCACTTTTCTTGCCCTCTTTCGCCCTTTCTCTTCTGGCCCAGGAACCCGTAATAGCAGTGCATGCTTTAGCAAAGGAAAGCAAATTTCTTTTGCCATCCTTCGGTGAATTACATGGAGGGGCTAAACAAGTGGCAAACTTATGTACATGGCGGCGAAAAGTTTTTTGTGACAGTCAAATGGTCTGAGCTACTTGAATGTATGAAGAACGGAGTGGACGATAAGATCCTTACTTTTAGCCTACACTTGCAATTTGGCGGCTCATTAATACACTTGTAGTGACCAGGAGCTTCCTCCGTATGACTCTGTAAACTATTCTATAATATAGTAAATTAAAGCATTCTTCTATATTAGGGAATCGGGCGATTTGTCTTCTGGAATGTCGTTCATGTTGGTTTGAAACACCAACACGATATCTGCCTATAGCGTGTGCGACACAAGTGCAAAGGACGCTCCATCCAAGCACTGGACACCCGACTACATCCTTCCTGGTTAGTTCTCAATTGGTGTTATAGGTTTAGCACTAGCTGGCACTTTTTCAAAATAACTTTTACCCTAGCTTAACTTTCGTGTGCTATAGCTGTTATCTTTGGCTGGCCGCCTAGTCTCGTACCGGATATACAGCGCACGTTCCTCGCGATATACAATGAATCAATGGTATGCTTGTTGTATTGAAGCAAAACGTACGTGCTGCGCCAATAAACGTGCTTATTCTAATAAGCAATTAAATACGTTATTATTAAACACTTCGACACACAATAACTCAGGCATGATCAAGGGTATATTAGCGATTGTTTCTAACAGATACGTTGCTTTGTATGAAATGCGCTATTTCCACCATATACCGAAGTTACCAAAATGGCTGATGTACTGGTCAAGGACGGAAACTTTAAAGTTGTCGCGAAAGCCTGGCTTCAAGCATATGTACTGACCTAAGGTATACGTTAGTGAAGCTAAGTAGAGACAGGAAGGTGGCTTGGTACACATATCCAAAATGCATTGTAATGATATGGACGATAGCTTTGGTTAATTTGCCAGTGCGATTTTTGGGCAGTGAGTTTATTCAGTGGTCAGTCACATCCGCTAGGTGGCAGTGCCGTTACACGGGCATTTGTGACTTGTGTAGGGATAACGGTTGTCAGGAGAATACCCACCAAGTCATGAAATACAGCCGTCAATTCTTTTGAATGATAAAGTATAACTGACAAGGTGTCCTAAGGCCCGATTTTACAATTCGCTAGTCTCAGTCGTAAGTGCTCCAAATCCCTGCATTGGACAAGCAATTTGCTTAATCAAAGTCCGCCATTAGTAGTTAAATCCGGTCAAAAATTTGATCGCGTAGGGGAGCCAGGCAAAAGATCGTGCAGACGAGTGTGTATTTCAAAGTGATGAACTTTGGCCTTTACTTTGTGGTATACTGGTAGAAGCCTGAAGACTACGTGTCTAAGTATCCACACTAGAAGTGTCAGTTAGTGAGTACAGTGGATGCTTATGGTTTACTTTGTTCCATCTTAGACAAAATTGCGGTTCCACATGAAACTGCGAGCTTCAAATGTTTTGGGTTAATTCTGTTCAAAACCTGAGTAGAACTATCAGAGCAATAGTGCATAAGCCCTGAGTTCAGGACACTTAAAAGCATAGTTTGTCAACAGAAACGGAACAGCCTTCTTCCACAGGCAACCCATTATTAAGAGAAACTGTTTTCATGTATAGTGGTGGCTCAATGGTATGCCATCAAACAAGTCTCCAGGTAAGTGATGTATTAAAACGTTCTTACGAAAGTGTAAGGCGCTGAACCCAATTGTTCAAACATCTAAGAGAAGCAGCAATTCTCTCCATGTGAAGGTAAAGTAATTGTGATAGAAGCATCTGACATCCATAGTGGAGAAAGGGGAACCATTTAACGGCATAATTCCACTAAGAAAATTGTGGTTATTTGATTGCTAGACGAGCTAATCCCATTTCCTTATACACCATGCAAGCGGCAGCTCTCCAACTTGCCAAACGTATGGGCCATTCGGAAGTTACTTGGAATCTTCGGAATGATGCTTGGCTGATGAGCGCCCGGGAGAAAGAGCATTAGCTTCAAAGCAGCTGACTCTTGCGAATCGAGCAGCCAATGCCAGTGGATGAACCATCAGGCAGCGGTTGCCGTACATGTATAAATGTCAGGAGTGGCAAGCAACGAACAACTGGCATCGAAGCAAACATTCAGGCTGGAATGCCCGTCAAACGCTATAATATGGCCGATTGCAAGCGTTGGTACATAGTTTTATGGAACTATGTAAATTTCTTTATGATATATGAGTTACAGGTGCCTTCTTACTTCACGCCTCACGTGTTGTTCGGACTGTACCTACAGCCTACGAAGCGGTTTATGCAGAGCGCAGCGTCCGATGTGAGATAGGCGTGTTTGCAATGTTCAAGTAAAGTTACGAGTACTGGAAGGGTGCATAGAGGAAAGGTAATCAATGGTCTAAATTATCCATAAAGAAAGCCGGCAAAAAACCATTATTAGCTTAGGTGAAGCTGAAGCCAACTGGATCAGGATGCAGGGCAATGAACAGTCATTTTATAACACAGCTTTCAAAGAAGAGTAATTGCAAATAATCTTTGAATAGCAGATGCAAGTGAATAGTGGTGTTGTGGGTTAGTGTTGGCACTGCTGATTCTGAAGTGCCGATAAAAATATTAGAAATCCTCCAGAAATGAGAGGGACGGAACACAATTGACCAGAGCTGTGCGTTACCTAGTGGTTGTTCCCAAGGATATATTTAGATTGAAAAGGGAAAACGCGGGCCCATGTAGTGATATCCATAATGAGACAGAGACTGTATTTAAGAGCAAGTAGAAAGGTTTCTGTACAACTCTTTCGAATTACGAAAAATCAAGTACATTTAGTTTTGAATCAGCAGCAGTTGTTTCTGCTCCGTTAACCGTTTATCCGTGTTTGATTAAAAATTTGTATTGGTGTCATTATTTCCAGGCATACAATGTCTTCTTTTGTCATTGTATGTGCATTGTTTCACAAAAGCATAGTTTTCCGAAATAATCGTCGATACCCGTTTTAAAACACTTCACAGAATCGGCCTCTAATAATCCGTCGGGCAGTGTATTCCATAGGTTTACGATTCTTTGTTCGATACCAATCTGATGTGATACTTTGTTCATGCTAGGGACCCTGAGTTTGTAACCGTGTCCTCGGGTGTTACAGGGTCCTCGCAGGTGAAATATTGGCCGCAGTATGGGGAAGTGATTCAAGTGTAGTACTCGATGGGTCATAATAAGGTCAATTCTTACTCGGTGATAGGATAGTGTGTACAGTCCAAGCTTTTCACAACGTTTTTCATACGGAAGCCTTCGCAGACTAGGTATTATTCTAGTTGCGATTTGCTGTATTTTCTCCAAGTTTTCAGTTTCCCATTGGGTTATCGGATGGTAAGCTGGGGCACCGTATTCAAGGATTGGTCTAATGAGCGAGGTGAATAGACGAGGGACAGTTTCTTCGGACCATGTGGAGAAACTGCGTCTTAATGCCCAGAGCATACGAAGTCCCGCACGGTACATTTTCTCTGTATTTTCTGATGATCTCATATCATGTAGTGCTAGAATTACTAAGTCTCTGACAGATATGTTGGGATGGAGCAACTGGCCGTCCAAGGTATATGATCGAGTGGCTGGGCGTCTGGTGATACTGATAAACTCCGACTTGATTGCGTTAAGTGGGAGTTGCATTTCAGTGGACCACGTTGACAGTCGCTCTAAGTCATGCTGGAGACGAGCGCAGTCGTCCTGGTTTACAATGATCCTCCAGATTTTCAAATCATCTGCAAACAGGGCACATGGTGACTGGAGCTGCTGCGGAAGATCGTTGATATGAATAAGAAATAATACTGGACCAAGTACAGTTCCTTGAGGCACACCACTGGTCGATGGGAACCAGTCTGTCAGGTAGCCATTGTCCTGTACTCTGAACGTCCGTCCCACAATAAACTTGTGCAACCACTGAAGTAACGTGCCACCGATTCCGTATGGTCTCAGTTTACCAAGAAGTACCTCGTGGTTAACTCTGTCAAACGCCTTACTAAAGTCGATGTACACCACGTCAACATCCTTCCGTTCATTGAGAGCTCGTACCCACTGGTGGTTTGCGTACATCAAGTTGGTGATGCAGGATCGCCCTTTCGTGAAGCCGTGTTGCGCTGGCGTCAATACGTCCATCGACACGAAGAACGATAGCAGACAATTTTTCACAACCTTCTCGAGCACTTTGGATAATACCGAAGTCAAACAGATCGGTCCGTAGTCCTCTAGTTTACTCGAATCACCACCCTTGGGAAGCGGTCTCACTATCGAGCATTTCCAGTCGTTCGGGACACATCCTACAGAGAGCGATTGATTAAAAAGTTTTCTCACTGCTGGTAAGATGATAATCGATAGGGACTTGAGTATTAGTGGGTGAAGTCCGTCTGGTCCGGGGGGCTTTACATTATCGAGGTTGACAAGTAGCTGGTATACTTCGACTGCATCACATTGTAGGCTGTCGAGCAAGACTGGCGCCACCTGTGCCGGTACTGAAACTGCCGTCGTTTTACTAGAAAATACGGTGAGGAAGTGCGTAGCCAAGGCGTCCGCACGCTCCGCGCTTGAAATGAGCGTCTCTCCTTCTAAGCTCTCTAAGACCGGTAGGTCACCCCCAGGTTTCAGTTGACGTTTCAAGTAGGCAAATATTCTTTTGGGTGTAGTTATAGCCAAGGATGCTAGCTCCTGTTCGAACTTTTGGCGTTTCTTGATCTTTGCGGCGTTACATAAGTTAAGCTGTTTCTTGTGCACCGTGTAATCTTCATCACAACCCGAGCTTAGGTATCTATCCCAAAGTTTGCGACGCAGTCGCGTTAACTGTCTATATTCCGTATCAAACCAATGCGGTTTGACAGATCCGATTTTTGAATACTTAAGGGGAACGAACCGAGTACAGAGCGAGTGAAGCTTCCCCTTCATTAATGACCAACAAGTCTCAAGTGACGCATCCTGTGGTAGTGTCCAATCAGTCTGACTTGCAGCTTGGACGAGCCCGTTGAAACCCGTCTTCCAATAGTTGAATGTCGGTTTCCGTTGATTGTAATACGTTAACGACAACTCTAAGCTTGCCACAATGGAGCAGTGGTCACTGTTCGCAAGAGGCTCGACGATTCATATCTCGTTCAGCTTCTGCTCGCAGCTCGTAAGCATTAGGTCCAGACAAGGTGCCGAGTGCGGAGTTACGCGCGTCGGTTGCATGACATTTTGCGTTGCCGCGATTTCAATAGTCATTTTAGCGAATTGTGCCTCAATGTTGCCATGACCGGGAAGAAGTCGAACGTGTGGCCAAAATATATTATGAAAATTTAGATCCCCCATCAGTAAGAACTGAGAGCGGCTCATGTGCTTCCGTACATGTGGTAGCCAATCGCAACAGCGGTTTAATGGGCTCCGGTAGATAACACCCACTATTAGTTCTGCGCGTCTAAGGCGGATTGTGCACCACAATTGCTCGCATAAACTATCCTCGCTCCGATAGGTGCTGGTGAGTTTGCCAGATAGTGAGGATTTTATGTACAACATAACACCACCATGAGCCTTTGATTTTCGGTCGCATCGGAAACAAGCGTATCCTGACAACACGACTTCTTGGGGTATGACAACAGAGTTCAGCCAAGTCTCTGCAAGTCCTAATACATCCGGCCGCTCTGAGACAACGAAGCGGCACAGTTCGTCACGTTTGTTCATTAGGCTGCACACGTTGGCGAATGCCACACGGAGGTCCTGGGAGGTACTGCGGGACGTGCCTGGAGGTTGAGCAACCGGTTGATACGGGTTCGTACAACCTTCTTGATCACCCGAAAATTTACAATTTGTAAGTTAGTCTCACCTTCCTCTGTACGGCGTTAGAGCTCAATGACCGCAGTCTTCAAACGATCCCTGTCTTCGGGTTCCAAGTCTCGACGGAGGTGGACTTTTTGCCATTCAGCCTTGACAGACGAGACAGTATGAGCTGCGGCATATTAGGATTTGCAAAGGTGATCCTCAGAGGTCGACATGACTGGTTAGTATTTTGGCCAAGTCGAAGTACTTGTTTAATCGTCACACTGTCCTCGCTCACGTCCAAGAGTCTATCGATGAGCCCCTGAAAGAACTCAACATCGTGATCATAACGTATCTGAGGGTTTTCATCCTTGGACTCTGGTACATGGAAGACCATGAGATTATGACGCCTCAACGAAATCAGTGCTGAACCTGCCGGAGCAGAACTAGAGGCGCTTAACTGATTGGGTTGTTGTTTATCAGCAGGTGACGTCTGAACCCGCTTACGTGGGCCCTTGCGCTTTTGAGTGGTCCATGGATCCTCGGTGTTCAGAAGTTCACAGACAGCCTCGGAGAAATTCACGGACCGATCAGTGAAGCGGCATTTCGTAGCTTCCGAGTCTGAGTTGTTCATCGGTGGGGAACATTGAAGCTGGGGCTCAGGCGGGGTCGAAGACGCTGGTGGTGGTGCAGATCGCGAAGTGACAATAGAAGGCGAGTTGACAGAGGTACTTTGACGAGGGCGTTTGTTCCCACGTAGTGAACGGTTTGTTTCCATCTGAAAGAGAGACTTTCCCGTAGTTGTTTGCGGTCTCTGCATACTCTGATGTCTTGTACCGCGACATATATCACATAGAATTTGAAAAAAACGATGTCGGATATCGAGCGATTTTCGAAACACGTCAACGGATAAGCCAATGCGCGAAATATGGAACAAAACATCACGACCGAAACACCGAAGTGCATGAGCATTATTTCCCACAACTTTTGAACACGAACCACAAGTAGCTTGAGACGGCATCACAAGCTAGAGCAAATCCAAGATGGCGGACAGAAGTGGCAGCAAAGCAGATCAATGAGATCTCCGGACGTAGCTGAAGAATAGTCGCCAAATTTCCACCGCTTGGAAATTACGCCAAAGGAAGAATATTGGTGCAAAATTTACACAGATGAAACGCTGGTAACACAGTAATCCGAGGCAAAAGTAGTATCCAACACACGCTGATTCAAAAATCCGCGACGTCCGTGGGTACAGCCAGATGATATTCAGTTAGGACACGAGGTGAATAGCGGAAACATGAGAGGGTAATGCAGTGTAGTATAGTACGGGAAATAATCTTCCTGAGATGATGAAATAGAGATCGTTCTAAATTCAGCAGGTCGCAATAAGTGCGGTCCAGCTATGTCTAAAGCATTGCAAGGAATTTAGGGACGACATGTTGAGGAATGTAAGACTAAAGCTGGCGAACAGACCCAATCAGCGATATTTAGCATGGTAAGTTAGTAGAGAGACTGGTAACTAACAGATAGTTTTTACACTTTACCTTAATGTATCTCTTGATATAACCCCGCTTAGATATCAGCAGTCACAGCGCCAAAACCTTGTCTAAAATTCAAGCTAATACGCCAGCCAAGTGAATCAACAACACTGGTCCTTCCAAAAGCTATCAGCTTAGCGATGTTACTTGGTAAACACTGGCACAATCGAAAATAACGCGGAGTTTACCTGGTTACTTTTCTAGCGTTAGCGCTTGATGTGGCATATGCCACGCTTTATTCTTGTTGCTATCTAAGTCACGGTCAACTAAATCCACAAAGCCGCTTGACATATGTTCCTCTTTGGCAGCTAGGTAGATTTGACATAGCTCTCGAGCAGTCTCTTCCGCAGGACTTCGGACTTCATTAAGTGACTTGATAGTTAGTCGAATATTCGGGAATCCCATCCACCGCGGTACCCTGAGTTGGTAATAGAAGCGGCACTTAGTGGCGGATGATTCAACTTGCTTTATAGCTTGCTCATCTTTTACGGGCCTTTCGCGGCTCGTACTCCGATGCTCGGTAAACTCTAGTTGGTTTATCCGTTTGAGCAATACGTGCCCTAGATCATCCACTAAAATGGAGATTGTACAAATGTTCTACATGTCTTTACTCTAGACTGCACCGAGCAGGATAAAACTAAAGGGAGTCTGTAATGTAAAACGTGCAGTGGGTTTACCACAGCTAGGCAGGAGCCCCCTGTTGGCCTCTAAGACCTTTACGAATATAAGGACAGTTATGCTTTTTACGCTAACTGGAAATATCAGGTCCTCCAATGTGTCCAAATTTCCGGACAGTTTAACTCTGGTATAAGTTGCTTGACGTGAGGAATCTTTTTAACGGACCAGGCATGACCCAAGTAAGTAGGCCTTTCTTCCTTTAACAGCAGCAACCTTAGCGTGGCAAAATCTGGGTAAATTCGTGTGTCACTGTTGACAGTAGATGTCCTAAATAACGGTGGTTCAGTCGGAAGTATATCTTTTCGTTATATCTGTTCCTTTTATCATTGCTTCGCCTGACCCTGGATACTGTAATACATCCGTCAATGCCATTTTGTCATTACCACCTATTTCAACGTTAACCACTCACAAAGGAATTTGCCAAGCGTCGCCACCGTTTTATTAACTACAGCACCCGGTAAAAGCGTTGGAAATTTACGTTAACTTCAGTAAATGGTGAGGTATTTACTCAATGTTATCCAACCCACAAGTTTACCGAGGTTTACAATGCGGCAGCAATGCGTTGGTTTATGTTGAGTGGAAAAGCGAATGCCTGACGTGTCCCGTAGAAGGTTGAGCGTAAAAATCGAATTAATAAACCTTGTCAGAATTAGAACGTGGAAGTCATGACTTCCAATGTGGTTTGGCGTAACGTAGCGCACATCAAGTAGTGTGACAGAATATAATCAAGGCATCTTTGTAAAGGGATATAGTAACAATATTTTTCATGGCTTTGGCACCCTGGGGAGAACGATTGTCGACATTTCAGTCGGCTGTATTAAATGGCAAGCTTAAATTGATGATGATGATATTTTGACAGGTTCTAGGATGCACGACCTGGGTGTTGGGCTGCTCAGTAGGACATCGCGTCTTAGACACCGGTAACGTGCGTTTTATATTACAGGGGTTTGCAGCCTTCGCACTAGGGAAGGCGCGACGGAGCTCTAAAGTTCTTTGTCGTCTGCGTTGTGCGGTATCCAGCGTGGTAGGGTGGTACTTCTGCCAGGGTATCTACGCTTGACCAGCGTATGCTGTGTGCGGCCGTATGTACGCGCCAAACACTTTTGAAAAGATTGAAACATCAACCTTCCGGAACGTCCTCCGGAGGCTAGTGTTGCGTTGCTTCCTCTAAGACTATTTTAGTCTGCCCTAAACTCCCAAGGT
Source organism: Dicrocoelium dendriticum (assembly GCA_944474145.2). Lineage (NCBI taxonomy): Eukaryota > Metazoa > Platyhelminthes > Trematoda > Plagiorchiida > Dicrocoeliidae > Dicrocoelium > Dicrocoelium dendriticum. The sequence continues at coordinate 99,836,651 of OX104063.1, forward strand.
CTTTATGCACTAGCCCGCCCAGACCGCCCTCATGATTAGCGCGTGTGGCACTTCTGGGCACCGGCGGTAACCGTGAGTAGCGTGATGGCATAGCTCGTTACACCGTTGTGTTAAAATGCAGCATGTCCTAGATAGACCACGTGTAGGCGTTTTCCAAGTCATCATGTAGGGCTGTGTGACCCTTCTCTGCGGCGCTATCTCGCCATATCTTCAGAGCCTCTGCAAATAACAGCTAGCCTGGAGGCAGCACGGTTGAATGATCATTTAGGAAAATCATGAACAGGCATGGCCTGAGTATCGTGCACTGAGGTAGGTTGCACCTAACTTGGATGGCTTTCGACAGGGTGCTGCGCACCGCACATTCATGTGCCGTTAAACAAAGGTGGCCTAAGGATCCTAGAACGGGATAGGCGTTGCCATAGCCCTGCAGTTTTTGCATTAGGATGCGATTGTTCGGGCGGTCTAATGCCTTTGAAAACCCAGGTATGCTAAATTCACTTCTAGCTCGGCGTCAACAAATTCCGCCCAGCTTGTACCATCTATCATTCGAGCATTTGTGCAACACCGCACCTGATATAATACTTGCTGCGCCGAATTTAGAACCTTGTTATTCTCCATAGAAGCCCTGTGCGCCTAATCTGCAATGGACTCCATGACCTTACTGCGTACCGGAATAAGTGTAATCGGACGATATTTCGCTGGTTCAGCACGGCTAAGTGTTTTGTAGGTTAGATGATGGCCTTTTGATTCCACAGGCTGGATAAATGCACCTCATTAAGACATCGCTGAAGGAGTGTTGGTAACAGCCCATCTAACGTCATGCCCGCAGCCTTCAATGAATTCAGGCAATTGCCCTCCGCACCCAAGGAGTTGTAGTCGTGCAAGGACCTCAGCAGCTTAACTACAGCTGCGGTTGTGAATGCTTTGAAAGACATCAATTTCCATTAACCATGACAACATCAAAATACCTCCACCCCAACAATTTCTAATTGCTATATCGCACCTAGCTACAGTTAGTGGACGTAGTGTCTTTCCGGGCCTACACAGTCCTCTGCAACATCCTTAACGTGCATGGCAGTGGAGCATTTACGCGCTATACCGCAGTTTGCTTGTAAAGCAGGACGGTCCGAAGCTGTATTCCGTTGCCCCGTAACATAAATTGCTCACTAACGGCTCAAGCCGCTTGTAATAATAGGTTCGAAGCATTTTGGATCCGATGGATGAGGAATGCTTTTGATGCCTAATAGGCTGAATTTGCGGTTGATTGCCTTTTGGTTCAACTGGAAGATTATGTGAGGTTAAAGTCGTAAGCAAAGGACCTCAAGTAATTATGTATCAGTTTCCGGGTATGCACGCCGAACTTTGGTTTACTAGATCTCCGTCGCCTTTTGGGTATATTACTTGCCAATACAAAGGAACGGTTTCGGTCTGTTATATAGAGTACACACTACCTTGACCTTTAGCGCTAAATTAGCATCGTGAGTCCGCAGAATTAAGCGCAGTCGACGAAGCAGGTTCTCAACGTTCCAAGGAGTCTCAGAAGCCCTCCTCATGCCCTTGGATTACACAAATTTTGAGCGCTTCCCTAGCGGGACTATCGAAAAATTTGAGCAAGTGGGGCAGTCTAACCACCAGATTAGTCGTATCCTTAAACGCGCTTGGCTGAAAAATGCGACTAAACTAGATATATGGCATGGAATCCCTATTATGGCAAACGATGTTTCGCTTAATCTGCTTTGATAAAGTTTCAACTGCTTCGGTCTTTTGTCCGTAAAACTATCCGATGGATGACTCAGCTTCATTTGGGTCTAACATAAATCTTTCAAAGATAGGACCGCTAACAGTTAGACATTGTGCATAGCTAAAACGGGCAACACCGAACCAACAATCCTACCTCCGGATCCGTCGTACCATTCCTTACGTTCGACTAGAATATGCAGTGGAGCCTATTATAAGTAATAGGGCCCCAACTATGGCAAATGATTTCGCGCCTTGGATGCCCATATAAAATTTTAACCACTCCGGTATCCTTTCTGTACTAAGAAACTCACATACGCACTATAGCCTATAATTACTGTATCTTTGGTGCCAACCGTTAGTGGACGAACTTTACTTGGTAGTATCTGCCGGTAGTAAAGTTAAATAAATTATACACGCTGCAACTTATCTTGATATACACGCTTATTGCGTTTCGTGCAGCTTCTCCTTTTTATTCAGCACTGTAACTTGGGTCCATAATACTCAACCATCCATTGTTTGTACACAACGCAATTCGCAAAGTTGGTTTATCTTCATTTAATATACCTGCTTTACTTTAATTGCAAGGTTTCACATTTTTATCTCATCCAATTGGTTGATTAATTTTTATATACTTATCATTTTCAACGTATGCCGATCGTTATACCACTTTTCCCGACAAATGTGAGGTTTACGTACCTCTCATGTCGTGCAACGACCTCCGAGTGGGCTGCCCAACAAAATGGGAGCGACATGAATGAGTGAAAACCCGCCTATGCCTAAACCGAGTATGTCTCGTTCGAAGAAAAGTGCAACATAATCTGCATGTTCTCAGTCCGGCAATAGCAGATCCGCCAAACAATTGTTTTTTATCAATTCCAACATGGTGGAAGGGATAGAGGTTTCTTGCGTCCAAGCATTAGGCAGAATTAGCCGTTTCAACTTAAGAGGTATTTGTGTAACCACAAGGTTTACGTATACTTTAATAACTAAACAAATTGCCCGTTTGATGTTAAGGATCCACCTTCTTCCGTCACGTTTCTCATCGAAACAGGAGCGAGTCGACATCATCCCTGCGAACGCAAACGACAAGCGCTCAGCTCTTACAAACAGCCTGCATGCATCTAGCAGTTCTCTGGTAGTTCTGTTTGGTCAGCGCATGTTGAACCCCGCCTTTAATCTTCGCCGAGCTTTTCAGTGGGTATTTTTGGTTGCGTCTGTGCCCTTCTTAATTAGCGGTATCTAGTTCCTTCGACCTTATGAGTTGTTTGTTGATTCTGGTCGCCAAAGTCCTTTACACGACTGTAATAAACTAGATGCTGCAGGTGTTCTTAAGTAGGCTCCGGTAATCAGTCCTCTATTTCGAATCGCCGATGTACCTTCAGATTATGCGAACCTACTGTCTGCATACCCGCGACTGGTACCAGCAACTGCAGAGCTTCCACCATTCAGGTTAGAGGTCGCTCATCACATTGTCACGCGCGGTCCGCCAACGAGTGCAGGACCATGGTGTCTGGCCTCCGAAAAGTTACTTGCTGCAGGCGCTAAATTCGATCACATGCTTAAGCTCGGTATCATATGACCCTCCAGCAAGACATATGCGTCCCCTCTCCACATCTTTCCGAAAAGATTATGTGGGAGTAACGTACTTACGCCGAACATCCGCCTCCAAACAACGTAACCACGCCTGTTTGCTATCCTATCCCACATATCGTGGACCTCACCGCCGGTCTGGCGGATAAAATTGTTTTCAGTAAAATCTACTTCTTGGGAGCTTGCAACCAAATTTCAGCAGCCGAAGCGGACATATCTAAAATTGCCGTGCCCCCTCTATTTGGTTTGTTAGAGGTCCTGCGCAAGCAAATTGGTCTAAAGGATGCCGCGCATACTTTTCAACATTTTATCGACGTAGTTTGCCTTGGCCTAGACTTTGACTATGCCTACCTCGACGACACATTGATGGCGAGCTCCTTTTGGAGAAGCATTTATGCTACGAAAGCTTTGTGAGCGTTCATCTCAACAAGGTGAGACGCTCAAGGCAGTAAGTGTTCGTTTGGTGTTGCTTTGGTTAGTGTTCTTGGCCACCATATCACTTCCGCAGGCGTTGTGCCCATACCGTGTAAAAGTAAGGCCATCACCGACTACCACGTGCCTCACACTTTCAAACAGATAAGCTGCTTTGATGCCTTTGTCAACTTTATCACCGTTTCATACTTAGTAGCGCTTCGCTTGTGCAACCCCTCACGAACCTTCTGGGGAGATGCTTAAGAACTTCGATTTTCCTGTTTCAGTACACGCCGTCTACCAGACTATGAAAGAAGCTAACGCCAACATACCTTTTATAGCGCATCACGACCCGGCAGCCGCACTGCTGCTCAGTACCGACGCTTCCGATGTGGCAGTTGGGGCGGTCTTGCAACAAAACGTAGGTGACGCATGGCAGTCGTTGTCATGTTTATCCGTCCTTCTGCAACCTGCCGAATATCGTTTCAGTAATTCGGTAGAGGAATAAAAGTCACTTACTTACCCATACGTCATTTACGACATGTCTTAGAAGGCAGCACCTTTGCCGTCTAAACCGACCACAAAACAATGACTTACGTGCTTAGCTGGACTACCGACGGACACTCTCCCAGAGAGCCGCGCCACCTGGACCATTCGCTCAGTTTACGACCGATATACGACATTGCTTACTTGTACACAACACTGTCGCCAACTCGCTTTCTGGAATTTAAGCGCGCTGTGCTTACGCTGGTAACGCTATCGAATTAACAGCCATGGCCGTAGCGCAACATAATGATCTTTGGATTTATATAATAAGCCGGTCTCCCCCACTGGACATAAGACGCGTTCCGTTGACCTTAGCAGACGGAACTATACCCTGCAAATTATCTTTGGGCGGGCCGCGTCTAGTCGTCCAACGCGCGTTTTGGCAGACTGTGTTCAACGCGTTGCCAGGCTTGTCTCACCCAGACGTTCGTGCATTGGTTAAACTCATAACCACGCGGTTCTTCTGGCGCAATGTCAAACGTGACGTTTGTACTTAGGCAGCTGCTTGTCTTCCGCGGCAACGTACAGAACTGCAGAAGCACACGGATAGTCCCGTAATAACATTTCCCACGTCAGATGCAGGTTTTCACTACGTGCACGTCGACCTCCTAGGTAATCTACCGACTTCGAATGGCTCTGTAAATCCTTTGATCTGTATCGAGCCATACACCAGGTGACTAGAAGCTATGCCCACACTTAACAGCTCTTCAGAAACGGTAGCGAAAGCCTTTCTGGAGAGCTGGGTAGAACAATACGGCTGTCCCGCCTTCGTGACCACCGACCGAGGACAACCTTTCTCTTCGACTTTTCCACGTTGCTTAAGGATTTAGGCTGTCGCCACTTTCAGACGACGGAGTATCATCCGGCAGCTAACGGCATGTGGAACGTTTTCACTGTTAATGGAAGCCGCGCTACGTGTGCAAGCAGATCCTTTGTGTTCGGAAAACTCCTCTCGTCCTCCTAGGCTTAAGAAACACTCTCAATACCGCTTTCTCCGCAACACCAACGCAGCTGTTCTAAGGCTGCACGATACAGTTGCCCGTTCAGCTGGTAGCACCAGCTTAGTTTACTTCCACTTTGACTACGGAAGTTACAACTATCAATTGGCCCGCCACATGCGTGAGCTACGTCCACCAGCTCCGCGATCGCAGAACACACCAGTGTACATGCCGAGCTGCTTTCTAGCTGACAACACGTCCTCCTTCGCGCAGACAATGTTTGTAAGCCCCTTTAGTTATTGGACATATGACATTACAAAGTGCTACACCGTGCGAACTATACGTACGCTATTGACCCATGGGTCGACGCGAAGTAGTCACCATCGATTGTTGGAAGCCTGCCTCTATGGAAGAAAGCACCTCGCCAACTTCGCATAGTAGTATTTCGTGCGACCTCACAACTCACTGCAACAACTTTCAACATCCTAGTGTAGTTCCTCCAAACCATTATCCAGGTCTACCAGCACCATCCGTCCCGACATCTTCTTGATTTAGCCCGCCGCTTCCCATGACCAAACGCCGTTGTAGTGCGGTGCGGATGCCCCTTCGTATTTACGACAATGTACCGTGTAAATAAGTTTAGATTTGTAGATATTGTACCTACTTTCTTCGATTTTCGGTCGATTAACTTTTTGAAAACTAACAGCAAATCAAAAAGCTCCGAAAAACCTTTTCCCTAAGTACATACTACTAACAAAGCAACCTAAACACGCAGACCATTCATTGTTTCTTCGGGCGTTTTCAGCGCGTGTTTTTCTATTTCCTCGTCGCTACAGACGCCACATCGCTTCTTCGATCAACCGGCCCACACCAATAATGATTTCTAGGATCAGCGCAGGCAATGAGGACCTTGACGCGAACCCTGGTCGCTTTCACCGCGTTACGACGGTTGTTTATTCCTGGGACGATTGACGTTTCTCCTTGGAAGGCGCGTTGTATTGATGTGGAGCGAATTGCGGCGCGGTGAGAGAGCACTCCCAAGCACACCGTTTGTCAGTAGCGGACGTTGAGGTTTTGTCGGCCTTTTCTGGAACAGTTAATGTTTTTGATTTTCGACTAACCCGCTCCAACGGCTCATCGAAGTGCACATTGCCCTGAAATCAATAAATAAAGTCACAAACGGCATAGTGGGCTCCGACCTTCGGTGAACTGTCTTTTGACACAAACCTCCATGCACTTACTTGGAACGATTTTGCGCAACCAACTTTGGTTCACCCGTCATTTTTGACATCCAAGGCTTCTTTTGTTCATCCTTCTAGGGGAGCTCTATAGCGTTCCAAAAGATAAGTATTAGCTTTTTATACTATTTCACCGATGTCCAGTTGTACACTATTCTCTTTCTTATTTAATCTCCCTTACATTAAGTCAGGGTTGACTTGCATCTTGCTCGAAAATTACTCGTCTTATAGGACCGTGCGCTAACGTGTTTGCTCTTGTATCGCTTCATCCGTCCGCCTCTTCTTGTAACCCATGGAATACAATCCGCTGCGTCTGACTCCAATTTGCATCTGACTTTCGCGTTTCAATTCGCGTACCGTCTCGGACTAGAATTCGGTAGTCCTACATGTCAAATTTTGCTGTATATTATGATGAAGAGCATGTTTCCTGTACGGCTAAGACGTTATTCAGCAATAAAATTTCAGTCTATTTTATTAAGTTATTTTGCGTGTTTAGGGAATTGATAACACGCAAGCTGCTATGAAGCATGCGGTATTATTGATGCAACACAATCCTCACTGGTGTTTAAACATAAACATTTTCGTCCCCTTATTCACAAGCCAGTCGTCGCAAGCGTAACGAATATAGTATTCCAAAATTTTTATCGTCGCAACACTGGTATTCGGAAACCTGATGGGTTATAGAGCACCACATCTTGCAGACCAAGGGAAAGTTGACAGTTGTTGGATGTCCTCTAACAATTATCTCGTTGCAATTTGAGCTTAAACAGGACATTGACATCTCCTAAGCAGGAAATTCCGAATTGATGATGTGTTTTAGCTCTTACGCTGGTAACGTATTTTTGGTGACAACTTAAGCATTAGTGCCATCAGCCTATAACTACTTTTAGTAGCTATAGAATGAAGTAACTGCAAACAGTATGAGTTGATCAGTTTGCGGGCCTCCTCACATCTAAGAAAACAGGAATCCTGAAATGCTAGTCTTTTAACTCTACACAATCCATATCTGCCCGAACTGTGGAACTGTAGCTCAATTTGCGCTAGACTTCTATTCGTGCATATGGTGTCGGTGTAAGCATACCACATAGAATGGGGGAAAATCGCAAAATTTCTGGTCAACTACGGCAATAGTAAAACTATAATCTCACCATAGTTTCGTTCAAACAGCCGACGTCTACGTACACACGCGTAAACCAGCTGTCCACTTCACTAACGTTGCGATAATATCATCAACGTTCTACCGGGAGTTCAAAAGTGGAAAGATATGGTGGTTCAATTGAAGCAATACAAAAGTTGTTACTCGATTTTGCTTCCTGTCCATCTACATATATTCAACTACACATTAACTAAGGACAAAAGTGTAATAGTTTATGTAAAGCGTAGGTTATCTAAGCGCAAACGCTAAACCTTCATGCAATCGTTATATGTACCACGCTGAAGTAACTTTAAATAACCCCTTTTCTATAGGATAACATTACCTGCACGAAACACCGCTGAAGTCATACCTGCGACGCTCACCTGGACAAGTAGTCAACACAGAACAAAGAAATTCCCCGCACTTCGCAATTCTGACACACTAAAGGAACCCATAAAACTAAGCAAATCAATACAAGGCATGTGAGTCGTCCGACTTCAACAGCTCCAACCGCTTGCGGTTGACTCCCAAGGAGACTACACAACCATGGGAAACAAATTGGCAAAACTTGACTGCGGATATCCGCGAGGGTAATCGGTCAGATGCAATCTTGTCAATGTCGTATCACCAGTTGGCAATGTTGCAGGACGTGGTGGGTTTTCGGCTGGCTGGCGTTTTCCCTACAAAGAGCTACAGATGTCTGTTTAACAACACTGCGACGTGGCGGATGACTCACCACTCAAGAAATTCACTGCCCCAATCACATCTTGGCAAGTTGAACGATACCACATTTAGAAATTCTGTGCACATATCTGCTCCCGTACGAACACGCCTATATATTTGATCAGTTACACGCCACTATTCCTAAATATTTTTGCACCTTTTTCCTCCGGCTTCCCTCACCTGACCCGCACTGCGTACACAACCTCATCGGACTAATTCCTCATCACCATACTCCACATTAGTGATCTAATTCTTATCTCTACAGCTCGCACTCTGTGGACGTACACTTCGTAAAACATTTGGGCTATATGGGCCCACACTACTGACTTCATCTGTACTACTCCCGCTCTTGGTGCTTCTAATCATGCTATCATGTACCATAGTGCAATATATTGTTCATGCCCAAAAGGCGTGCCTCGCCTTGTTGAGAATAAAATATTTATTTACTTATTTAGCTGTTTATAAAAATATTACTTTCCTAAACATTGCTTGTTGAAATAGTGATTGTATTGACAGGTCAGCTAATTACAGCTGCTTAGCTACATCCGTTAAAATCTGGGTGGGGTTTTACGGTGTACTGCCTGCTTGCTTTTCTTCAAAACGCTTCCCTCTATAATTATATCTTTTTGGTTTTTGCATGCCGTAACATCAGTGAGCTACAGAGGTTAAAAATGTTCCGCGCTAAAGTTTATTAGCAGGGGTGTATTTGGTTAAACGCACAGCTGCGGAATGCGGCTATGTGTATTTAATGGGTTGTGCCTACCTGTCCTTGAGTTCTGCTTTATTTGCTCAGGTAAATAACCATGGTAGATAAGCTTGAGCATGCCTAATTTGGTGAGGCTCCATAACTTTGAGAACAAACTATTTATTATTTATTTATTTAATTAATACGTTGCTTCTGCGCCTGAAGAAGGGTTGTGGTAGGCGCATATACACGCGAGACGGACAAAGGCTTCCTTACACGGATTCCGTAATGGACCTCGGCGTACTCTACGCTGAGATTTGAAACTCACGAAAAACACAAACAGTCTAAGCAAAATTGAACTGTGTAGGCTTTGCATGCCCAACTGAAGCATTTGCACTTTTTGGAGAGGCTTCGCAATCACCTCTTCTGTTTTCGCACAAGACCCCAGCTATTGTAAAATTCTTCCGCTTATTATCTGACAAATCATGCTGACGTGCAAGGATAAGACCGCATTCAGCATGTAGCCACCAGACTAATCTCAAATTTACGGTGTATATCGTACGAAGACATGTGTGACGATTTAGTTTAGTTTTGGCCTCATGAGGATGTACCGAATTCTGTAACATGATCAGTTCCTTATGCTGATAAAACACTGCTGCACTTGCGCGCACCGAAAATCATTCGCGGATATAGACGCAAGCTACCAGCGCTGGATTTGAAACCTTCAGCGCACTCAATACGTTTCGCGGTGCCAGTGGTGAAATACTGGGACTTGGTCTTAGAAATTGGTTAAGCATAGGTAGGTGTCGTAAGTAATATCCAAAATGCCCAAATTTGCTAATTTCAGATTTAGAGGACGCATTGCAACTAAATGGCATTTCAAGCAAAAGCAAAGGGCTGAATTCACGAAGAAAGTGGTGAGGTAATTCCGCGCATGCGCATGCAGGCAGGAGAGTCTTCACGTAGAGCGAAGGACAGCTCGCACAATTCCTGCTGGGTGAGAGCTATGTAGTGGTCTGGAGATTCCATGGTTTGCCAGTGTAAAATTCTAACTAAAATTATTTAATTGTACACTTAGGCGGCCAGTGTGGTTCGTTGAACTTATTGCTGAATTTGCTTGCTTGAATGGAGCATAGCCAGTTTTGCTTGGCGCTCGTTTCTGTAGCAACGCGCGACAGCCCAGTGTGCTGTGAATGCTCCGATCCCTTAGCTGGAAGGTCAACTGTGTACATTTTTGTAGCTAACCAACTGGGAACAATTTACTGTAAAAATTAAACTTTCCCTGCAACCTGATATGATTTTCCAATCACTTTCCAAGATCCCACTACAGGCCACCCACCAAAACATCTGGATTAACTGGACAGGATTGATATTAATTGCGGCCACTGGACCACCCCTCATACGCCTGAGGATAAAAAGTGTATAGCGGACGACTGAGGCTAACAATGCACATTTCAGCTTCAGGCCAGCATAACATTTACTTGGGACCAATTCCTGTATCACAATACGTGATTCCCAACATTGTTCTATTTGCATCAACAATCCGCTCTAAACCTGAATAAATTATGCGGCCGAACAGTTGTTACAACTTTATACCTTTTCCTGGAATTCACTCAGCTGCTCACTTCCATAGTCAGGACTATATTTTTAACACCACTTGCTGGTCGCAGATTTGCTTGTACGTATTTTTTGTGCCTCGTTGGCGTGCCGCATGCGACACCGAGAAAATAAATTGAATTTTTTATTTACGATAAGGAGTCTTACCAACAATAAGATATGTTGTGTCTGGATGGGCCTAATTGGTGTACCATTGATGGTTAGAACAATGTTGTAAATTTAAATCTGTCAAAGCCTTCCTGTTGCATATTTTGTCAGTGTAAGTTACTGAATGCGATCAAGCTGTAGCAAATTGCATCTACTGTTTCCTTACATGACATTGCACGAGCCAACTAACGAAAATAGGTGTCTTCAAATACTCAACGTTACTCTGCCATGTAATACAACCAGCTTGCTTCCATCGGCTGCGAATAACTGTACAATATCACGGTGCTACTGCTTACGGACTAGACGGTATTTGATCATTAGAACAAAAGTTCGTTCTAGCATGCGCACTAGTTTCTTATTTTATAGAAATGAGTTGACAAACTCGGCAGCCAGTGGAAAACGGATTGGCCCTATCAGCTTCGCCATACCACTTTTGGGTGGGGCCTTGGATACCATTCAGTAAGCAATGACAGGTGAGAAGTGTGAAATACGGGACAGTATAGAAGTCGGAGGCGACCGAACCCACCATATATTGTGCAGGCTACAAAAATAGAATGCGATTGAGCCAGAGCAAAAAGCGGTGCAGCAGGTACGCACCAGAACGCTTTGTGTCAACGGAGGTGTCGACAGTAAAACAAGTGGACGTACTGAAGATTAAAAACAACCGTAAAATCCAACGTTGCAAATTACTGAAAGTGCGTGTTTTCTGATATACTTCGAGGGCCACTCCCTAGAAGATTGAGGGATGAAAGCCTTCGATGGAGCTGTTAGTTTTGGAAAACAGAAAGTGAGGATGAGTGCGAATAGTTGCATGGGCTTGAGGAAAGGCATGCAAGACGGTGTGTATAGCAGTGTTCGCTGGGTCCAGGCTCTTGTTATTTATTAGGTATGATGATCGTGTGGACCAGAGTGCATCATTATTCAACCGTCAAGGCGGGGTGGTCCGATTGTAACCAAACTGACTAGTCCAGAAAATTGGCCGACAGGCCTTTCCCTTTGCTGCAGACCTGACGGTGCGCTTGGGAGGTGTCACACCTCCGGCGCACTTTAGACCACGGTCCTCGTGCCAGGAAGAAACCCAGGTGCCCTCGTCCAACAAAGAAATCTGGCGCCCTCGTCGACAAACCCTAGCCAGGGGGCTGGTGACCAACCCGTGCATGGCTATCTGCGGCCGAGGGCCGCTGACTGTTGCTTGTGTCAGGAAGGGGGTCTTGGGTCGGCCGGCGCGTCAGTCGGGGATTGCGTTGAGCCCGCTGACAAGTCACTCAAAGGGTAGCGTTGGCAGTTCCGGCGGTTGAGTTACTGGAAGGCAGGACTCAGATCGGTGGGCAAGTCGGTGGAAGTGGCTTGTCGCATCAAATGGAACATGGCATGCATGATAGAAACAAATGCGTCTTTTATATTTTGAAAAATTTTGGGGATATTGTCGATTTTGCTAGACGTTTGTGAACAAGACGCAGGCTAACCACTAAAGACAAAAGCGGCGTGGTAATGGAAATAGGAAACGCTTACAAGATCTGAAAATCGGACTGGACGTTTGATGTGCCTACCGCGTCGCTCGGTTGCCTGTGGATGAGGCGGGGTAAACTGAGGGTCATGGAGGGATTCGGGATATCCAGTGTTAAAGCATGTTAGAGCAATTTCTCATCTCTCCAAACTGTTTCATTTGGACTGTCATCATTAATTGCCTTTCCTGGTTAGTTGTTTATGCTGCGTTGCTGTAGATATCCAGATGTACCTCCAAGGCCTGACAGAAATGTTATTGTTAGCCAAAGAAACACGCTCTACCAGTGCCATTAGCTGTGCTTAATACATTTGACCCCACTGGTTAGCTACAAATTGTCCTCGTAGGCTTTCTGCATCACTACGCATTTCCGCAGCTTTTTAGTGGCCACTCCATAACTCTAAAGGTTTTACTATCTTACACTGCCTGCAGCACTTACCTACACAGTTTTGTTGACAGTCTGTGCTCCCGTATATATCCACCCTTTATTAGAAGGTTTAATCAAAACACCATTGCCGTTTACTGAAATGTCTTTAACAGTCGTTGGTTGTACCTACGACTCCTAGCCACTGGCGTAATTGTACCTCATCCTAACTGGCTACCATCGTAAGAGTAAGGCTGCGGTGCTCGCAACCTTCTGACTCGGCAAACTTTACATCCCTTTACCACACGACTGCTCCTATTACGGTTATATTTACTTTCATATTTAATTTCCGCAGCTGTAGCTTGCTGTTTGCTCACCTTGCCCCCGTTTGTTGAGGATCCACCTAGCCCCCGGCTTATTACAATTTCATTCTGGCAGACTTCTATTTATAGTGGGCATCCGCAGTGCTAACACAACCGTGATAATTCAACATCTCTCCTTTACCACATATTTGTTGCACTTTTTAACACACTATGGACTATGAATATTAAGTACTGTAACTTTCTAGCCCCATATGTTTTGCTGTAGCATGTCGTGATTTTTGCAGAGTAAACTGGACGCTGACCTACCTCCGTTTCAGCACAGTGGGCGTCCACTAGTTTTGTGACTCCGCCGTCTTCACAACAAACGGACTTAGCGAAAGAGATTTGTTGTCCCTTTACCGTATACTTGATGTTCTTACAGTATTCCTTTCTCATCCATATCTACTAAAGGACCCCGAAGGTTGCGGCTGCCCACACGGTAGCTCCACCCGGTTTACTCTGATGTGACTGCTTAGCCATGAGTAACCATATGGCCTTCGGCTCATTTCCATTGTATTCTAGAGGGCTTCCTATCCGGTTGTGATTCCGCAGTGCTCACAAACATCCGACTTTCTACTTCATCTCCCACCACCAGCTACATGCTCCGTCGGCTTATCATTTTGAAGTACCCCATTCCGGACCCTGGAGGTTGCTGTCTATTTCCCTCTAGCTCAAGCTATTTCCGCTTGGTAGGAATGCGAGGCAGAACCACAACATTCTACCTTCACTATCCACTGTTTAAATTTATGCTGTGCCCTTCGATAATCCACGTCCCCTTAGGTATATTTAAACCTTAACACATCGCCACTGTATCCCCTGGTCTCCGACTGCATTTACTCGAAAAGTACATAGCCACCTATTTGATTTTGGTTGACGTTATGCGCGTTTAGCTACTTGCTAAACCATACAGGAACTAAGCGCAAAAAAATAATTCCAGGACGCAGCAATTATTTCTAAAAATACCATCATTATGGCCAGCATTTATAGTTTGCAGCATTTTTAATGATATATTTACGTTATGTTAGTCGGATTTCCTGGAACATTTGCCCGACATACCTTCTTCTTTTCATAATCATCTAATGGATAGTACGATTACCAGCATAGCTTATCTACGGGACTTGCCTGCAACCCACCTAGCCCACAGAACAACCGCCTGAATTTAAGCACTAGCACAGAAAAGCACAATGTTGCTTCCGAACGCTTCCAACCTGCGCAACACGTCAGCCTTAATCTCATGACTGTACAATATCTTCTACATTTTCAATGGGCTCAAACCTATCCGGTAGATGCTAACCCAACCTGTGAACCAAAGGAAGAATTTAAATGAAGCGGAACTGCGAATACCTGCCAGTTAAATTGGTCAGAATTCAGTCTTGTCAGTTACACTTGACTGAACGTACGCTTGGTGACAGTGTTTCAGTACGTGGTGGGTTTTGGGGGACCGTTTGACGACAGGTCGGCGGTGAAATTTAAATTTTTGTGGTGGCAACTGGTGCGTCTTTTATTCTAGGTTAATAAATGGCATTCATAATACTAAGGATGGCTAGGATAAATGAATGTTAATCGTTTAATAATAATACGTGGGGTATCTTGTGTAAACATTATACGGAGGTAAAGTGGTTAAAGTGAGTAAGGTCGTAATGGTGGCGGAAAGTCAAGGGATGGAAATGCGTTGAAAAACCGGTTAATAAATGTAGCGTTAGTTTACCTGCGGAAATGCTTTGTAATGTAACCTGTATTGATACAGAAACTGTCTCTGTATTATAAGCGGAAATGACTTTTTTCAATGCAGCAGGTGGATGGGTGAGAAGTCTTCACGGAAGGTTAATTGCATTATGTTGCACATGGGCGACTTGAAATGCAACATTTTAAGGCAATTTATTTATTTCGTTTATGCTAATGAACGGAGATGCGCAAATAATAGGTGTGGAACTTACGGCTTATGCTTTGAAGATAACCTGGAAGTAAATGTGATGTTGAGAATCTGTAGAAATAAGTTCAAGTTCAAGTTCAAGTGGGACCGGAAAAGTAGGATAAATCCCCGTGAATGTTCCTTCCTTGACGCGTCGTTGATCCAGGATACTATTCGTCCGCGATAACTGGAATCCAGAAGAGTCAGATCAGCGCGCGTGAATCACACCACGGTCAACCAATTAATACCCACGCTATCTGCACTGGTAGTCCCCGCCCCACCGGTCAAGTGAAACAAGAAAGAGAAGTACGAAAGTAATAAGAGCGTCAAGAAAAAATAACGTAATAGACTTAATAATTGAATAAGACGAATAAGCTAAGACGTGAAGGGGAATGTTACGAATTGAAGGCCAAGAGCGTCGAGTCGGTGTTCCAACTCTTTCACTGTTGGTGCCAATACTACGTTCTCGGTCAGTGCATTCCAGGAATCCACCACTTGGCGTGATAAACGAAAGTCCGCCCGGACTCCATCCGATCGAGGTTTGTGTAGCTTCAGCGAGTGACCTCGGAGCGATGGAAGCCGAGCCGGTTGGAAAAGCCCGGATAAATTGGGTCCGGTTTTACCGGTAAGTATACGATAGGTCAAGACTAGGTCGCCTTGAGGTTGACGATAGTGCATCGAGAACATTCCCAGCGCAAGTAGTCTTTTTGCGTAAGAATGGTTCCGCAGTCCATGGACCAGTTTGGTTCCAACTCTCAACCCTCTCTCCACTGACATCCTGTCCCTGATTAAGCAAGGTGGACAAGCCTGGATGCAGTATTCTAAGTGTGGCCTGACAAATGCTGAGAATAACCTAACAAACATAGCGTCCGTGATGATCCCGAATGCCCTGCGGATCATCCACAACCTTCTGAAGCCCTTACACGTAGCTTTCCTCCAGTTCTCACTGGGTTTAAGTTCTGAAGACAATGTGACCCCTAGGTCTACCAATTGGGTAACATGGTGTAGTTCATTACCTCCAAGCAAATAACGCGTTTGGGGGCTATTTGGCCCTATTCGTAAGATGGAACACTTTGTGTAATTTATGGCAACTGCCACAGAGCAGCCCAGTCCCAAAGTTTATCGAGTGCCCGTTGCAGAGTCTGGGGTCCATAGAAGTCAGACACTATGTGTCAAAACTTTAGGTCATCTGCAAACGTGAGAGATGGTACCTCCAGCAGTTCGGGCAGCTCGTTGACATATAAGGAAAATAACAACGGGCCAAGCACCGAACCCTGAGAGACCCCACTGAGGACTGATTGTCGAAAAGACAGACTAGACCCCACACGAACACACATCTCCCTTCCTTCCAGAAACGTGGTGATCCATTTTAGTGCACCCCCGGATATTCCGTAGGACCGAAGTTTCAAGGAAAGGCGAGCATATGACACAGTGTCGAACGCCTTGGAGAAGCCAATAAACCCTACATCAACTGCATGACCACGATCCAAGGCATCCGCCCAACATTCGCGTGCAGCTAGCAAATTAGTAATACAGGAATGACCCTTGCGATAGTCGTGTTGCAGTGGACTGAGCAGACCATACTCCCGCAGGTGGTCCTCAAGCACACCTCTGACCAGCTTCTCAAATAACTTGACCAGTACAGTTGCCAAACTTACTGGTCTATAATTGACAGGGAGAAGCTTGTAGGCCTTTTTAAAAATCGGACAAACGATAGCATCCTTCCAGTTCTTGGGAAAGGAGCAACTGCAAAGCGACAATTAAAACAAACGCGTCACTGGGCCACATAGCTCGCTTGCGAGTTCGTACAGAAGCTTAGGGTGCATAGCATCCATCCCAGCGGATTTAGCAGGATTTAGAGCCTGAAGAAGATGGAGAACTTTGCCCCTGAAACTGTGACGTGTGTTAAACAGGAGTCCTGGGGGACTCTCATTGATAGGTCCAGGTGCGGCAATTGCTCATCCCGAACAAAAGTTCCGGCATACTGCGCACTGAGTAGACATGCTTTTTCGTGATCAGTGGTGGCAGTGGCGCCGTCGCTGCCTAATAACACTGGGATAGATGAGCCAATGTTACTACGCCTTTTGACGTAGGCGAAGAATCTTTTGGGATTCGCGGAGGCTGAGTTAGACAGTTCCATCTCATAGCTAAGTTTAGCAGCTCGTAAATGACTCTTGCAAGCATTCCGAGCTTCACGATAACGCCGAAAAGTACATTCTGAGAGAAATGTTCGGTAGATCCGCCAGCATCTTGCCCGTCTATTCCTTAGCTGGTGTGCGACTGAGTCCAACCATGGTGGCGTCGCTTTGGTACCCTTCTTTACAGAAAGAGGGATGTGCTGGTGGGATATGTTAAAGAGGAAAGAATTAAACGTATCCCAAGCCGTCTGTATATCATCATCCGGCAAGATGATGCATGGGAAACTTACTGCCTTGGCTTTAATAGACGGAAAGTCGGCGTGCCAAATGTTCGGAGTCCGGACCCTGCGTGAATCGTAGTCTCTAATGAGAGCACAAGTGAATGACAAACACGTATGGTCACTGGCTCCCAAAGGGGGACCTTACTCAAGGTCACGCACAAAGTCAACCTACTTTGCGAAAATTGGTCCAACAGAGAAGGAGCATGACCCACCATGTACCTGGTGGGTCGATCGACAAATAGGTGTAAGGGTACTTCCAGTGTCAAGTCAACAAGCTCGGCAGCCAACCCTGTTGTCGCTGCCTCATAGGATAAGTCATGCCAATTTACTTCAGGGAAGTTGAAGTCCCCCATTATTAAGCATCTGTTCGCAGAGTGAGTGCGGATAAAGTCCATGAAACTCCCAGAAGCGCTATCAGGGCTCCTGTACAGCAGCACAATTTTAAATTGCGTTGATTCAGTACAGACTTCAACTGCAAGGGCTTCAACAGTTTTATCAGCTGCGTTAAAGGTGTGTGTTTTGGATATGTTTACACCACATTTGATATACAGGGCGACACCACCGCCGCGGCGATCCGATGGGCTGTCAGATCATAGTATTGCGTAGCACAGAACGTATAATTCACTGTTTGTGATGTCAGAAGACAACCAAGTTTCAGTGAATGCAAGTACATCAGGATGGGAGTGGTCTATTAGAGCACCTACTTCACACATTTTGTTTCGCAGGCTACTGTTATTACAAAGGCATTACTGTGTGCATGAATTATAAGATACGGAATAACATGCAGAAATGTGATAAGGAATAATGCCTGACTAACATCTACTATTCCTGTATGTTTGCGTCTATAAATGGGTAATGTTAAATGAGGGTGCACGGAATAGGTTTTGTTGTTTGTGTCAGTGATGATGAATAGTTGCAGGTGTTAAAGTAGTTTAAGTATGCATATGTGTTTGGTAAGCTCTATGCAAGTAAGATTAAGTTGGTATGTGCTCAGATACCTAGGTGCATAGGTAAGCGGAATATGCGAAGGTGTCCATGTAAGCCACATATATATACATATATATATATATATAGCAATCTGTATTCATATATACGGAAGTATATGTATATATGTGTATAAATATACATATATATTGAGACGACAGTGTATATATATGAATATACACACACGCACATATATATGTATGTATAAATATATATATATATATACGACAACAATGTGACGATTGACGCATTGGTGTCAGAGAAGAATGCAGCATTTGCTGCACATGTTGCAGACCCCAGTGATTGGGGAAGAGTAGTCAGTTTGGCAAACTTCGACGGCGACTGACCCGAGAGCTCCGTCGCATTAAAAATGCATGGTGGACGGAGAAGGCGAAGCAGATGGAATGCTACGCCGAACGCCGTCAACACAAGGAATTCTTTGACTCCTTGAAGGCGGTGTATGGACCGAGATTGGAGCCGCTGAGGACACTGATCGATGGTAGTTCAGGCGCTACCTGCACCCAGACTGCAGACATAATGCAGGTCTGGCGGAAACACTTTGACTGTCTCTTGAACAACCGTTCAGAGATCGACTGGCCTACATTGAACGGCCTGAAGCAGCACGATGTGAAGGCGGATCTGGCGGATACGCCGAGACTGGATGAGACGCAGAGAGCACTTGCTCAGCTGCGAAACGGAAAATGTGCCGGAGGTGATGGGATCCCACCTGAAGTATTGAAACACGGTGGACCCGCGTTGTTGACTGCGCTGCACCACTTGGTGCAACGCGTGTGGATTGAGGAGGAAGTGCCTTCTGAGCTGAAGGATGCCCTTGTGCTACCACTGTACAAGGGCAAAGGGAGCAAGCAATGTTGCACGAATTATCGTGGCATCAACTTGCTGATTTGTGTGGGCAAGGTGGTTGCCCGAATCCTGCTCAATCGCCTCGTGAGTCAGGTTGTGGAACCAAACGTGGCGGAAGAGCAATGTGGATTCCGTTGGGGTCGCAGCACTGTGAATATAATGTTTGCGGCTTGTCAGTTGCAAGAGAAGTGCAGAGAACGACCGCAGCCATTGTATTCGCTTTTTGTTGATTTCACCAAGGCATTTGATACGGTGAACCGCGAGGCACTGTGGCTGGTGTTGGGGAAGTCTGGATGCCTGCGTAAGTTTGTAAGTTTAATTGAATGTCTGCACAGTGGTATGCGAGCGGGAGTGCAACTGAGTGGAGAGACCTCTGATGACTTTACAGTTGTCTCTGGTGTGAAGCAAGCTGTGTAATAGCTCCTGCCCTGTTTAATATCTATCTGCATACAATGTTGTCTTGCGCTTTTGATGCGGCTTGTGCTTACGATGTTCATGTGGAGCACCGTATTGATGGTGGGTTGCTGAACATCCGTCGTTTCGGTGCGAGAACTCTAGTCTGTGAGACAGCTATCCGTATGTTGCTGTTTGCTGACGACTGTGCGTTGTTTTCACACAGCGCGGATGAGTTGCAGCACATGACTAGTGCTCTGGCTTCGACAGCGGCCAAATTCGGGCTCACCATCAACATAAGCAAAACTGTCTGTCTCTTTCAGCCTTCACCGGAGGTGCAATCTTCAATATTGCCGCGAATCAGCATTGGTGCTGAAGTATTGGAAACCACCTCCCGCTTCGGCTACCTTGGGAGCGTGATGTCGACTGACCAGCAGCTACACGTTGAGTTGCGTATTCGCGTGTCGAAGGCAGCAGCGGCATTCGGGAAGCTTGAGTACCGAGTGTGGAACAATCATCAGCTTAGCATTGGCACAAAGCTGATGGTGTACAAATACATAGTGCTGTCCGTCCTTCTATACGGCAGTGAAACGTGGACGATGTACCGTCGGGATGTGCGATATCTCGAGCGGTTCCATCAGCAGTGTCTGCGACGAATTTTGCGGATCGGCTGGGGCGCCAGAGTTGCAGACACGGAAGTGTTGCGCCGAAGTGGGATGTATGTAGTGGACTGTATACTTTTACTGCGACACCTGAGATGGCTCGGTCATGTGAGCCGTAGGGATTCGACGCGAATACCGAAACAACTTTTATACGATCAGCTGAGTATAGGGAAGCGGCATGCTGGGAAACCCAAGTTACGTTACCAGGACATGATTAAAGTGAGCCTCACACGTTCTAATCTTGATTGCAGACCATGGGAATCGAAGGCGGTTGATCGTGGTGCATGGCGCGATTTAATCACGACGGCAGTTGCTGAAGTGCGGGAGAAAGCCCTCATGCATGCAGAGAAGAAGCGGCAAGTGCGGAAGCGGCAAGCACCGATGAATTGTACTCCATCGACATCGAGCTCATTGTGCTGTAGAACATGCGGTCGCGAGTGCTTTAGTCAGGCAGGCCTAGTGAGCCATGAGAGAGGTCACTCGGGACCACTGCCGAAGCGACGACAGGTCCCGCAGTGAACGTAGGCAGCACCGGCGCAGTGTTTGTAGGCACGCTGAATTCGATTTACTAACCACGTGCTTGCATGCTAAGTCTCTTTATTTCAGGTGGTGGGTTTACAGCTTAATGCTTTTCTTTCTCATATAAATATCTCCCTGTACTCTATTCCATTAACTTGCGCACATCGCTTCAGCCAATTGTATTCGATTTCCATAACATTTTCGTGTTCGTGGCATTCCGCGAACTATAATTCCTGACCTCGTGCACTTAGTTAGGATTTGTTTGTAAACAACTTATTACCTATGCTATTTAATTAAGGATTTTGTCACCGTTTCCTTATGCATTAATCGAGTTTTTCCCTTTCTCTTTTTCTTTCTCTCCTCTCTCTCTCAAGTGTTTGGCTGTTGTTTGATATCCCCGGTGTGGCTGCGCTTCATGTGCATGTTGACAAGGTGCCTACCTGTCTATTACCCACTACCTCGTCCATACTGGCTCCAGGAGACAGTTAGTCGTTGTTGGAGGGGACGGGGTGCAGGGTCTTTGTGGCCATGTTACGATCAAAGAGTGGTTCCATGCACTGAGTGTGGATCGGACTACGGTCCAGCCACCGCCTTGTGTGCGCTTGATTCCCCAAATACAGTGTGCTTGTGTTTGTCCGTGAAGGAGTGTGGGCCGGCTCCGCTGATGAAACGTGGTTCCCATCCGCATGCCTCGCGGTCTTATTCCTTCGTGTTTACACTGGATATGGGATGTGTGGGTGGAGCTGTGGGTGGTGCAGCGCAAGCCATGCTTGGTCCCTTTCTAGGCGCATGCATCCTGTGGCTTGCCAAAATGACAAGCTAATCCGAAAACGGATGCCGCCAACAATATATATATATATGTACAAATGCGTTTGTATATTGTACGCAGATATATACATATATGTAAATATGGATATATATATATGCATATGTATTCATTTGTCTCATACATGTGCATAGCTGTACATATGGACGCAGCTATTTACACAGGTGTATATGGATACGTGCATGCGTACGTGCAAGCAATGAGGGTACATGAGATTGCATACTAAAAAGAGCACTTCCATTTCTATACATATATATATATATATGTACGTACATGCGCATATACATATACATATATACTAATACATACTTCGTTGGCGGCATCCGGTTTCGGGTTTGCCTGTCACTTTAGCCAGACACAGGACGCCTGCGCCTACAGAGGGACCATGGATGGCTTGCGCTGCACCACTCACAGCTCCAACCACCCACCCCATATCCAGTGTAAACACGAAGGAATAAGACCGGGAGGCATGCGGATGGGAGCCACGTTTCATCAACGGAGCCGGCCCACACTCCTTCACAGGCAAACACAAGCACACTGTATTTGGGGAATCAAGCGCACACAAGGCGGTGGCTGGACCGTAGTCCGATCCACATTCAGTGCATGGAACCACTCTTTGAGCCTAGCACGGCCACAAGGACCGTGCACTCCGTCCCCTCCAGCAACGACCAACTGTCTCCTGGAGCCAGTATGGACGAGGTAGTGGGTAATAGACAGGTAGGCACCTTGTCAACATGCACATCAAGCTGTAGCGCCTGTAAATTTACTTATCTTTCATTGTACATTCCTTTCCTATTACAACCAATTCTTGTACATTAACCTTGTATACTTGTTTTGATTGATACATAACACACTTTTTGAACCACGCGGGCAAATCGACGTGTTCTCTCTGTGTTCTTCTGTCGCGGATTTTATGGCATTGTCGGTCACTACGTTCTAACTTAGAGCAATATTCATCTACAGACTGATCGAGCCTTTCTAGCTAAAATAACGTGGAAAACAGTGTTTGAATAAACACATGAAACGAAACTTGACTATTGTCAAATTTTCTCTGATCCACGATACTGGATCGATTAAAGTGGACCTGGCCAAGCGATCTTTGGCGCTTACTGGTAATTTTTCCGGTTGTTCCCAGTTTTAATCCCGTTTTGCACCCTGTTTTTGCCTTTTCATTGCGGTCGTTTTATTGTTGTATACATGTTGTTCTTCTACTCTGTTTACCACATGAACATGGCTGCCTCGCTTAACACCGAGGCAGCTGGAACTATGGGGGTCCTCATTTGATGAGTCTACTGCATCTTGCGGACAGGTTAACTGTTCAAAGCCAGTAACAGCTTTATCTGGCGGTATGCATGTGGCACCTCTCGCTGCCGCTCGGGTAACACAGAAAGCTATGTAACCGGCCTATCAAGCGCTGACCCAGTACACAAATGCCAATTACTGCTAGCCGTTCTCTCTTCTTTTCAGCTGTGCTGAATGCTGCGCTCATTGAGCGAGGCGCCCGGCTATCACCGGTGTTAAACTTTCAGCGTTGGCTTCAAGGTTGGCAAATGTTGAGAAGGCGGTAGCGAAACTCGCCTTTATTACGTCGCTCGACGCAAAAATGGATTTGGTTTTAAAATCCCTGAATATTTCGATTGAGCACACTACAGTAGCCGGCAACATTGCTGACGATCCATTCGCTGGGGTCTGTCACGCGGTCCTGAAGGCGCACATCCTACCGGCCAATCTAGGTAGCATTGCTGGCTATCCTTATGAGCCGATCAAAGTGCAGAAAAATTTGGTGCGGAAATACCAAAAGCCCACTGCTAAACCCAGAGAATTAGTCGCCACGGCGTCGAAAAAGATGCCGTCTTTGACAGTCGGATAGTCATCTGACGATTGTGCACAGGAGAACCTTCCGAAGATGCTGACCACCTCGGCAGCCAATGAACCAGCCCGTTTTGAAGAGGTGCTGGTAACTGCTCAATGCGATACAAGGTCAAAGGCCCCTGCCCCGGTGAACCAAAAGAAGAAACGGACTAGATCAGCTCGTAACACTTCGAAGGGGCTTGAAGACCCAGAAACTAGTAGGCCGCCAGCAGTAGAGCGGAAAAGCTCCGCTACGGTTGCTTCGACGTCGTTTGTAGACAGGGACAGTCCCACCGCCAGTTGTAAAAACAGCTGGTATAGGGGTCGAATCAAAGGTACGTGGGGTAAACACTCCCCGTCGTGCCGACTCTTTTACGGATAGTAGCGTTATATTCCGTAAATTTACTCAACCTGCGACTGCCCTCCCAATGGAACGCATTTTGGATAACATCAAGTTGCCCAAACTATGCATCAGAAAGTTGCTTCCACCTTTTGTCACTGTCAGAAGCTGACCAGATTAGGGAACGTCCATATCTCCACGCTAAATATGCGACCCCTACTATGTGGCGTAGTCCTTTCTACCCCAGAGGAACGCAAATCATTACTGCGGTTTGCATTCAAACATATGGGTAGTGGTGTGAGCGTTCAGCCAGACCCACCACTGGCGGATAGGTTGAAGTTAAAGGAGGCTATCAAAGACATCAAACCTAGACGGGCGACTGGTGGGCAAGGCCTTCGTCTGGTGGGTTTTCAGGTGGTTAGCCGGAAGTTATCTTCCTCCTCATCAGAAGCTTTGCTGTTGGCGCACGACCCAGGGATGGTCGTGTTGACTTCCTTGAGGTAGTACTTGGCAACGTGCGTAGACTAAGGAAAAAAGCGCACGAGTTGGTTCTACTTGTAGACAAAGCTCGTCCCGACATACTTGCTTTCACTGAAATCTGACTGTCTCCGACTATCACTGACGGTGAGATATGTTTACCTGGCAACGCGCTGCTTAGAACTGATCGAGCCGTTGGTCTCCATGGCGGTGGCGTTGTACTTTATGTTAGCTGTAACTTAGGTGTGTTTAGGCCCTGCACAATACAATAGTCAGAGCAGACTGTTGAAGCCCTATCGGCCGTTTTGTACACTTCCTCTACCCAGTTTAACAGTATAGTGGTGATAACAGAAGTCATGGAAGTTCCTCCAGGGGGCTCCTTGAGCTTTGTTCGCACTCCAAGTCTAGACTAAGTGCTTAGTCCCTAGAGGAATTTCAACCTCCCGAAGTCTGTTGGGCCCGTTCTTGCTTGCAATTCGTCATCAGGAAAACATTCGGTGCTGACTTCCCTGGAACACATGACTCTCCCAAGTGCACTTTGCACCAGGTCGTTGACTTTTCACTAGTATATGGACAACTAGAATACCATTACTTATATTTGGTTTTCCGGCCTAAGTCCCTGGACTTTCAGGGACTGAGGTTTCACACGGTTGCACCTCTAGGGTCCAAAGTTTAAGCTTGATTATCACTTCGATGTGCTCTTTCTAGGCTTCCACCAAGAGACGCTGTTGTATTTACTTCCGAATATTTGGCGGGCGGTCTTTTAGTGCATGCAGAAACATATGGTTCGTTCTGAAACTGTGAGATCTCGATGGCTGACTCTGTCCAGTTAGCCTGGGATAAATTTAAGGCATACCTTACGGAGGTTTCCACTCCCTATATTCCACTCATGAGGAAAAGAGGGTTAAGGGCACAGCCTCCATGGATAGATACCACAGGCAAGTACCTACTCAAGAAACGGTCTAGATGCTGGCGAACCTACCAAGCAGCTCCATCAGCCAGTACCTATGATAGTTATCGAGAGATTAGAAATAAATGTAAGCAACATCTCAGAACTGCTCGTCTCCAATACGAGCAGGGTTTAGCGGACTCGGCCGCAGCTAATCCCAAGAAGTTTTTGCTTACGTTAAAAGACGCAGCGGGGCAAAACTGTCTATACCAGCTTTATTGCGAGCAGACGGGACCCGTGCGCAAACTGACTATGACAAGGCTTGTATACTTAGTGATCAGTATACTGGGGTCTTTGCTCGGGAGACCTCTTTACCACAGGTTGAATTGGTTTCAAGAGTTCCAGAGGATTCTTGCTTAGCTGAATTTAGCATAACGGAGACTCAGGTCTTCGAGCTACTGCAAGGCATTAATCCCTCTAAAGCTTCCGGTCCTGATTCAATTCATCCGAAGCTGTTGCATGAATTGGCCACTGAGCTGAGTGGTCCGCTCACATGCGTGTTTTCAATATCGCTGGACAGCTGCAGCCTACCTTCGGAATGGAAGGAGGCAATCATCTGTCCGATTTTTAAGGGCGGTGACAGCGCTCTACCCGCGAACTACCGGCCTGTCAGTTTGACAAGCGTAGTAGTCAAGTTGTTTGAAAAGCTGATAAGGGATTCAGTGGAGAACCACCTGAATAGATTCAACCTTCTCAGTGTTGCGCAACATGGATTCCGCAAAGGATTTTCATGTCAGACTAATCTACTTGTAGCTCGTGAAAGCTGGGCCGAAGCGGTAGACAGTGGCCACGCTGTAGACGTGCTATTCGTAGATTTTTCGAAAGCTTTTGACACTGTTCCACATCTTCGGCTCTCACTAAAGTTGAGGG
>OX104063.1:99863212-99926208 GCA_944474145.2 Dicrocoelium dendriticum
CCGTCTCGTCTGATCGGTCCCCTGCTCTCCGAATTCATTCAGACTGCTGTGACGTTACCGGCATTGAATGAGAAGTGCGAACGCTCTGTCCCCATTACCTCTCGAGCCCCATGGACTTGGCCACACCTTATAAGTAAACCTCTCCCTATCCGGACCGTCTCCTTATGACGTTCTCTACTTTCAAACCTTCTCTAATCGGACTGCCAACTATGTGCCCTGTAATAACCTAGTCTCATCTGACCGGTCTGCTTCTTTGACCCTTTCCAGACCAGCAACATTTAAACGGTCTAGACTCTGTAGACTCAAGCTATATCGCACTTACGTTGACAGCCTGCTAGACTTGTTCACCCTCTATTTATATAGTCACCTCCACCTCTCGACCCACTCGATCTGCCCTCCTAAAATTAGCTGTTGGACTCAATGTCGTTTCGCCGACTAATCCTGTCTCGTCTGTTTGGTCTCCTGCTTTCCAACTTCTCTCAGACTCCTGTGACATTACTAGCCAGCGTTCAGATGACTGAGCGCCGTTCGTATCCAATCATTCTTCAATCGGACGAGTGAGTCTCTGTCACTCGTAACTTAGCCTCAGCTGATCAGCCAAATTCTATGGGACTGCTACCAGGCTACCGGGAGGTTAGCGGTCTAGGCTCCGTCGATCCAAAGCACTTCCTCCCTCACCTTGATATCCTGCTGAACTTGTTCGCCCTACGTTGATATAACCACTTTTATCTCTGACCAGTCCGATCCGACTGACTCCACTTGCCTTCCCAAATGAACCATAGGACTCAATCACAATGCGCCGACCAAGTCCAACCTCGGCAGATCGGTCCTCTTCTCTCCTACTTCTGCGACGCTGCCTGCTATGCTCGGTATACTGAATGCTCTGTCACCATTACCTCTAGAGCCTCGTTAACTGTCGCATTTTATATCCGTAAACGTAAACTCTCAACTCCGTCCTCTCCTTATCGCGGCCTGTCTTCATTTCTTCTTCATCCGCATAGCGAGCTCTCAGAGCCCTGCCCTATTATCCTCTTTGACTGCTTCCTAACTAGCGAAATGTAGTTTTAGGCTCTGTATCACCATCACACAACTTCTCTCCCATTGCGAGCCTGCCTGACTTGCATACCTTATATTCATTTAGCCTCTTGAATCCCAACCCATCCGTCTCCGCTGACTCTTTATTTACCTTCCCACCTCAACTGTACTACTCACTCTAAGTGTGCCGACTAATCCAGTCTCGTCTGATCGGTCCCCTGCTCTCCGAATTCATTCAGACTGCTGTGACGTTACCGGCATTGAATGAGAAGTGCGAACGCTCTGTCCCCATTACCTCTCGAGCCCCATGGACTTGGCCACACCTTATAAGTAAACCTCTCCCTATCCGGACCGTCTCCTTATGACGTTCTCTACTTTCAAACCTTCTCTAATCGGACTGCCAACTATGTGCCCTGTAATAACCTAGTCTCATCTGACCGGTCTGCTTCTTTGACCCTTTCCAGACCAGCAACATTTAAACGGTCTAGACTCTGTAGACTCAAGCTATATCGCACTTACGTTGACAGCCTGCTAGACTTGTTCACCCTCTATTTATATAGTCACCTCCACCTCTCGACCCACTCGATCTGCCCTCCTAAAATTAGCTGTTGGACTCAATGTCGTTTCGCCGACTAATCCTGTCTCGTCTGTTTGGTCTCCTGCTTTCCAACTTCTCTCAGACTCCTGTGACATTACTAGCCAGCGTTCAGATGACTGAGCGCCGTTCGTATCCAATCATTCTTCAATCGGACGAGTGAGTCTCTGTCATCCGTAACTCAGCCTCAGCTGATCAGCCAAATTCTATGGGACTGCTACCAGGCTACCGGGATGTTAGCGGTCTAGGCTCCGTCGATCCAAAGCACTTCCTCCCTCACCTTGATATCCTGCTGAACTTGTTCGCCCTACGTTGATATAACCACTTTTATCTCTGACCAGTCCAATCCTACTGACTCCACTTAACTTCCCAAATGAACCATAGGACTCAATCACAATGCGCCGACCAAGTCCAACCTCGTCAGCTCGGTCTTCTTCTCTCCTACTTCTGCGACGCTGCCTGCTATGATCGGAAGACTGAACGCTCCGTACCCATTACCTCTCGAGCCCCGTGGACTTGGCCACACCTTATAAGTAAACCTCTCTCTATCCGGATCGTCTCCTCTCCTTATGGCCCCTCTACTATCATTTCTTCTCTAATCGGACTGCCAACTCTTAGTGCCTTGTAATAACCTAGTCTCATCTGACTGGTGTGCTCCTTTGACCTTTTCCAGACTAGCAAGATATACCGATCTAATCTCTCTAGACTCACAACTATGTCTTGCTTACATTGACAGCCCGCTAGACTTGTTTACCCTTTATTAATATAGGCACTTCCATCAGTAACCTGTACTCTCACATCTTCAATCGGATGACCGACGCTTAGTGCCATGCCCTTCTTTGTAATCATCTGATCAGTGTAATTCTCTGGGACTACTACGAGGCCTCCGGATGTGTCGACTTCTCGAGTCTCGTCTGTTTGGTCTCCGCCTTTAGGGTTCTCTCAGATTACCGGGATATTACCGGTGCTATTTCAGCACTGAACCTTTCATACTTCGCACGAGAGCGTCCTTGGCTCACCACACTTTAGTAGTAAACCTTTTGCATCCTGGCTATCGTCTCTTAATTGCTCTCATGAGTTACTCTTCGCACTGCCGTCCGCATTCTTCCGCTCATAGCTGATTCCTTAAATTTCCTTTTCTTCTTGGAACGTTGCTTTACCTATGTTGCTCCCGCATTCCGTCTCAACCTAGTTGTCCTTAGTTTCACCTAAGATGCCGCTCGCATTCGGTCTGCTGTCATCATCATCGGTTTACCTGTTCCTCTCCAATAATCATATTCATCGCTTAACGTTGTCTACACGCTTTGTTATACACTTCTTTCTACCTAGTAGTTGTAGTCTGAGTCACACCAGCGACGTGATGTAAAGAACGCGCTTGCAAATCATGTATACTAAACAAAATTACATAAATTTTAATGTATCATAGGCACCGTTGCGCGCCACCAGTCTGTGTTTGTGCTTCTTGCTTCGTTGCTGTCTTTCTGTTTGGCTGCCTCTTGTCCGTTGCCCGTTTTCTCTCGAGATTTCCACAGATACATCTGCCAAAGCAAGAAGGTTTATCCACTGGGAATGGTCGACCCACTTTCAATAGCCAGCTGGTTTACATGCTTGTTCTTTTCTCCGGGAGATGAAGAACCCACACATCGTTCCAAATGGAGCTCTTTCCGCCATTCTGGAGAAGCTACCACCACGGGGTCTAAACAAATGGGTTTAGCTCGCCTCGTACTCAAAGTAGAACAATTTACTCACCCGGAATAATGTAGTTACATGGATCCACTGTTCCACAACCGGAGACTGACAATTCTGGCGTGATTACATTCACTGCCTCAAACATTCCGATTCTCCAGTCACCTGGAGCTTTTCTGATGTCATTTCACGGACAGCACTGCGCGCGCATAAGCGGCTTTTCCGATGATTTTTCCTGGAGCTCTCACTTGGTTATGGAGACAATTACACTTACATTTGAAGGAAACACTTGTCCACTTCGCGGAGAATAGCATTTATTCCTGTTTTGGACATATTCAGACACAAGAAACAACTGCACTCACCGTCCCTATGACAAGTCCAGCATGGATAGCTGGACACGGGTTGCGAGCCGGACAACATAATAGAAAAAGCCGGCCTCTATTAACAATATGTTTACTCACCCGCATCATTATCATTCGACTCTGCGACTCTTTTACATCATTGACTGGCTTCAACGACTATTGCCGGTTCAGTACTAAGCCATTTGGCCAACCAACGAAAAATTTTGGCTGTCAACCGACTGCGAATAATAGAGTGCAAAATCGGTCTATACGATGTATAGCCGACTAGCACTACAGTCCAACGGAAGCTACGACAGTGTTCCAGGACGTGGTGGGTTTTCGCCTGGCAAGCGTTCTTCCTATAAAAAGCCACAAATGTCCGCTTAACAACACTGCAACGTGGCGGATGTGACTCGCCACAAAATAAAGTCACTGCTATACATTTCACACTGACGCAGTCCTCAGCCTCCAACATCGAGCCTGAGCAACTGATTTTACTATGAAGAATGCTTTAGTGGAGTACCGATCATCCCGGCTTCGTAATGGTCATTGCTTGCACTAAACCTTGTTTGGGCTCCTGTGCTCATGGATCACTACATGTAAAATTTACCCCCCACTTGTATCTTGACGCAACAGTTTTTGCGCGCCACGGCGCCATTATGATCCTTGGTCTGACTATTACCTGACAATATGCTCGCTCTTATGGACTACATCTTTTCGTTTATTCCTTTCATTGTAACGAAATGTTTTAATATTCCAAAGAAGCTGTGCTTGTATGCATATTTGATCATGCCTTTTAGAGGTGTGTCTCGTTTTACAGAGAATATACTATTTATTTATTTATTTATTTATTTAAGGGATTATGCACCCCTTGCTGAAAGCCACCTGTTACAGAATCATACGCCAACCTAACGTCCCAAGAAGCATTTCCGCATTGCAACATGTATATTGGAGGCATACCAGCAGTGGCTGATCACTGAAGGGATGGACAGGGGTTCTGAAAACAAAAAGGTGAACAAGCAATGCACTTACCAGAAGTGCAACGGAGTATATACGCGGCAGCACATGTAACATGCAGGGAGACTAGTAGTGCCGCATCATTCCAGTAATCCTCACAGAGAGAGGCATTCTAAAAGGCATCTATTAAAATCCCATACCCTTACGGAATGTGCAAAGGAGTAGACGGGGGCGGCATATGTGATGTCGTGGCAGAGCGGTACTTCAGCGTCACCCATTTAGGATTGACGGATTGACTGTTGTAGCCAAAGCCGCATTAGGGCACACAATACAGTTACCGTACGTGAAAGGAGGTACGTAGCGGCGGCAACTGTGACGATAATGCTGACCGGTAGTCCCGGATCACTCATGCAGGCCGCATGGATTCCCATGAATTGAAAAAGCATTTGTTAACAGCCAACAAACTGATTGCCGGTGCGACGGGGTATCTATGTTGCAGGACAGATTCCACGGGGGAATACAATTTATGGCGCACCAGTCAGGGATACACAGGTGTCCTACATCATCATCATCATACACGTTAGCTAGAGGTGAGGAACACCTCAGCTACTGTGCCGCAATACATAGTAAAAGAGAGAAAAATGTAACTGGTGCAAGTTGGCTGAGCTACCCGTAACGGTGGGCATGGTTCCGGTAAGCAACCAGCCGGCTGCTCTGCACCAAAAAATTACTATGCATAATTATATAAGGCTACATAAAGGAATCGTGGTTGGAGGGGAGGCTAAGAGGGATGGGGTGGGACAACGAAACTCACAGCACGAACGCCACTGAGGTCGGCTTTTAGCGATATCAGGAAGTGTGTCCAACCAAACTTGTTCATCGTCTTTCGGACCCCAACCAGGGAGCCGAGACGCTCCAACCGAGGCCAGCTCAGAAGTGATGGTCTTCATTCCTCTCGACCAAGTCATCGCTTGGCCACCCCTCCTCTTCTTCCATCCACACCCCCAGCGCGCAAACAACACACGTCGCGTCAGTCGGTGGGCTGGCATGCGTAACACTTGGCCGAGCCATCGGGGCCTGGTGCATGAAATAACGGTGCTGAGTGGTTCAGGTTATTTTCCTGTGCCATAAACAAGGCGTCCAACACGCTCGTTGCTCACACAGTGTTCCCACCAGGTGTGCGCTAAATTACGAAGGCACCGGCGATAGAAAGTAACTGGCCTCTTCAGGTCCGCTGCTTTAATTGGCCAGGTTTCACAACCGTACAATGGGGTCGAACGTACTGCTGCATGGTACACTCTACCCTTCAGAGCAAGAGTGATGTCGCGCCGGCGTCATAAGTGGCGAAGGCTAGCAAAAGCGCTTCGAGACTTTGCTATACGGTTCGTGCTTTCATCTTCAACGCCACGGGCGCTGATACAACTTCCCAGGTAGTCGAATTTTTTTGAACGACTTCTAGCTGATCCTCACCAAGGGTAGGCGTAGGAGGCGGTCCAGACCAACCTGGGAGAAACGCTTTGCACTTCGAAGGTGCGAAGCAAAGCCCGAAGTGACGGACAGCTAGCGCTAATCTGTCCAGTGCCGCTTGGCACGTTTGTGAACTGTCACAGATCACGGCAATATCATCAGCATAGTCTAAGGCAAGAAGTCTAAGACAAGAAGTAGCTCCACACCTTCTAAGTCGTGTCCTGTGAACGCTAGTTCCATGACTTCGTTAACAGCGAAGTTGAAGAGAAAAGGTGACAGGGGGCATCCTTGTTTCACGCCGCTGGAGGTATTAAAGGGCGACGACGGCTTGCCTGAGCTACGCGCGTATAATGAGCGGATAATATTTACATAATTCTCAGGTACACCTTTCCTGAGTAGACAGTCCCAAAGTGCATGTCTATGCACCGAATCGAATGCACCTTTTATATCGAGGAACTGGACAACCGTGGGCCGCCAATATGTGTGACGGCGCTCCAACAACTGACGCAAGGTGAAGCTGTGGTCAATGCAGGCATGACCACGACGAAATCCAGCTAGTTCTTCACGCATCTGGCTTTCACGAGTGCCACTCAGTCTGTGAAGGATGACAGACGCTTCACAGTCACTGTACTCCACCGTCTGTTGCTTTCGTACAACCTCTCCCTGCGCACTATAGACAATGGTGTCGGGAACAAAAGGAGATAGTAGTTGCAGGGAAACTTTTATTGGTACAATAAAAGATTCCCTGTTATCTAGCTATAAATGAACGACACCGTGGACGCTCTATCTAGGGGATTGGAGCATGCACAGCACACAGGTCAGTCGCGAGTTGCAACCGAAACGAGCGCCAAGCAGAAAATGGCGATGAGCAAGTCAAGCATTCGAACTCAGCAAGCAGTTCAACAAACCACACCGGTTGCCTAGGTGTACAATGAAAGAATTTTAGTTAGAATTTTACACAGACAAACCGGGGAATCTCCAGACTGCTACACGTATGATTGCAGGTTAATATGGCGGATGTGATGCATCGGAGATGGCTCAGTGAGGGCGCAAACTAGGCAGGCTATGGGCGGTGCATGTAGGTTTCACTGTGAAACAACAGTCATCATGGATAAAAGCCGTTACCTGTGAGGACGTATGAATGAAGGTGCTCATGGCGGACGCAATGCGGGGAGGTGGCTCTGTGGCGGCGCAAATTAGGAAGGTAATGTGCGGTGCATGTGGTTTTCACTGTTAAACATTAATCCAGGATCAGAAATCTTACCTGTGAGGACGTATGATTGCAGGTTTACATGGCGGAGGCGATGCGTCAGACGTGGCTGCGTAGCGCCGCAGACTGGGAAAACAATTGGCAGTGTATATCCGTTTCCCTGTTACACAGCATTCATGATGCATCAGAACCAATACCTGTGAAGATGTTTCAATGAACGTTCAGGACACCTAACCATGGGTTACATGCAATCATCAAAGGAGATGCAACGTACATAGCAACACATTCACTGGCATTGAGTTCCCCTGTGGAAATGACAGCTGAATTACGGTGCCTAAAAGAGCGTTCATAACCGGAGTAGTAGTAGGAACTTACCGTTGCCTAATGTTTCCTCGATGCTGCCGATCTTTCGGCACCATGTTCAATTCGCATTGGCAGGTGTTCATATCATCGTGAAAGTTAAGCACTGTGTGCTCTAAGGGAAATGGACTCAGTGTAAGGGCACGGAAATTTGAGATACCTGAAGCGGTTAACATGCTACCCCGGTAAGGCACGTCATGCTGACACTAAGAGGAGCACGAGAAGCAAATCAATTCCTCGTCACCCGCATAGCAGACACATGACGCATGGTACCATTGGGAGCAGGCGTCGCACATTACCCATTGCACCGATTCACCGCCAACTTCAACATCATCCTCCTGCTGACATACTCCGCAGACGTCCTCTGAAACCAAGGCCTGAGTACGGTGTTTCGGTTTCACTGGAACCCTGTAGCCGGAGGATGTCCGGGTGCAAAGCTTACGGAACCCTTTGCCCCTTAGCGCACTCTTATCGGGGCTAACCTCCGTCACCCTGCACTTAAGGGGCGATTTACGTTTCCTGGACCCACCTGTCGATGTTGATGGAACAGGTGTTGCCGTGGCAATTGCAGGCAGCACGTCATTCACCTGTGTTACTTGCAAAGGGGCCCGCACTTCGCCTGCCGACGTGCTGGCTACCGCGGAGGTTGAGCCACCATCAGACGTTCCCGGCGTAGGCAAGCCGCATAACATCTGTACGTTTGCCTCGTTATCTAAATGAAGGGGAACAGGCCACCTCGACGTTCGCCCATACAACTGAAAAGTCACATCCTTGTACATGAGCAACGCAACCATTTTCAGGTAGGTCAACGCAGCGGAGAAGTTCCCCGATCCGTAGCTCACCAATTGAGTGCCGATGTCCGCCAAAACATCCTGTGTTTTCCGAAGTTTTACGGTGCGGCTTACAACGGCATCGCTGTCCCCTACATTACGGTCTACAATCTGCACACGCTCATCAGACGCAACACACTCTGAGGATGCTATGGAAGGTTGCCGGGGTGCGATCCACCGACATCCATGCATTATGTCCTCCGCAGAGTGTCTGTGACGCGCCCCCACATAAAAAGGTGAGCACGTGGGAGTCGCCACTGCCGATTGAACTCGCAATCACATTCACTGCCCCGTGTGATGTATACCCGACGCACTTTCGGACGAGAACACGTAACAAACCAGTAAGGCCCATCAGATCTACAACGGAGAAACCTTTTGCGCAAGGAAATGCGCTATGAACACATTGCCTGCGAAATCGCTTAGGTGTGCGAAAACGGAAGCCACTGAGGACATCTCCGATGGAACAGCAATTACGCTCATGCACCGCCTACCTATTATGATGTTCCTTTCGTGCACGATACTGTTCGACCTATCAACCACGCAGGTGAACAGAGTGAGTAGTGATGACCTCTCAGACAAATACTCCTTCAGATGTTTGTTCTCATTCTCTACCCTGTTCGTGGTGTGGCAGCCAAACAGCACAGTATCCCTTAGTCTGTGAGCCGCCCAAGAGTCCGCGTGTGGAAGCCACGTTGCGCACAAATAACGGTGGCATTCCGGATTGGCAAGCCGCACCGCGTTCAATATTCTATCAAATACGGACGCATCACGAGTATATATAAGGTTATGAAGCCAACCGCGTATTTGCATTCGGCGAGCATCTGAGATCCCACGTAAGCGACCGCAACGTCGATCCATGTCCACTTTAACATGGTACCTGCAAAACACTACCTTTGCGTTGGGATAAAAACGTCTAAACGCCCGGAACTGAGCAGCACATTTATCCATCACCACAGTGTGGCAACGTACGCTGCTAGGCACCATCTCCCGCATCGCCTCCACCGCTTGCCCGTAGCTGTAGGACGTCTCATCAGGTAATAGGGCGTAGAAAAAGGAAATCCCTAGACCTGTGACGTCCACCAGCATGCAATGCCACAAAATGTAGCCACCATAATTGAGTTGGTGCGTCGCATCGCATAACAGCACCTCCCCATAAAGCTTCACAATGCCGCGAACTACCGATGGAGAGAAGAACACATAACGAATCTGACTTCCCTCCGACACCAATCGGCACACACCGTGCCGATCCAACATCGTTGCCACCTCCGATACTTCACATGCGGTTGCATTCCGATGACGAATGCGCAAATTGCTCAAGTCCAAACGGGTTACACGTTTGCCATACTCCTGATAGATGAAGCGCCGCAAATCAGGCGTGCTATGGAAACTGCCCATCAAACGAAGCACTTCCTTCTCTTGCACCGGAGAAAGCCGACGGTTGCGTGCATACAACCAGGGGTTATCCAAGTGAAAATCATGACTATGCTTCATGAAGTAACTTCGCACGACATATTTCCCTTCCTTGAAAACCACGGAAAATCGCGCCTCGCAATTGTAGGATTCGTATCTATATGCGTTAGTCTCCATGTTGCATAAATATTAACTTACCGCTTGCCACGCGATCCTGAACGTTCACAATGAATGCAACGGTACATGATGTAACCGTAGCAGTCCCCATCCGGTAACTGCTTCCTCCTTCCACGATGGTATGCCGCAGCAGACTTGGAGGATGCACGGGAAAAACAAGTCGCCGTTTCAATCTGAAAACGTCCCAATTGCTTCTCCAGGTCTTCAACACTTTCATACTTCCCAATAACCAATGACCTGAACAGCTCACTATCATCCACAACCATAGCGATAGCAGAAAAAGCAAGTATGGCCACCAAAAAACAAAACAAACAGCATGCACATGCACCATTACAGGTTATCATTTCCACCGCCTCGTACTTAACACACAATCCAATTCCCACACACACCCTCCACCCATTTCCAGGTATTTGCACATTCATCCTCCTTGGCAATGTCGCTACGCAACCGTTGCTATGTACACTTTGTACCACGGAACGTCACGAAGCAACACAATTTTTTCTTCCGGCTATCAAACAGTCCCGGGTTTTGGCCTAGAAAGTGTTCACCCTACTAACAACCTTAAACGTCTGATTAAGGACACTGCGACGCGGCGGATGTAACTGGCCAAAAATAACTTCTCTGCCCTTTGCATTACACTGACAAGTCACCCTGATTCACATATCACTACTTATAATGCATATGCTCACAAATATTACATATGTTGGGCGGAGCCTGGGATACTAGTCGATAAACAACGACACGTAAGACGTGTCAAATACGACAGTACAGAAGTCGGAGGCAACTGAACCCAACGTATATTGTACAGGCTACAAAAATAGGAAGCGAATCAGAGAGAGCGAGAAACGTGCAGCGTGGAACTCACCAAAACGGTTTGTGACAACGGATGTGCAGTCAGTTAAACAAATGGACGTTTCGAAGGTTAAAACAACCATAAAATCCAATGTTGCAAGATACTGAAAGAGCATGTTTTCCGTTGCACTACACATACGCTTATTAAGCATCCTTGTTCCCCCAGTATCAAAACAGCACAAACTGGGCTGTTTTTTACATGCTCACTTTACATTTTTACATTCCTGTATGTAATCTATACTGAACTTTGCTAAACGTCCTTGCATATGCAATGTTGCTCACGCACAGTTTGGCGTGCCTCGAAACATTCGAGCATAAAATGTCATATAATCAGCTAGCTTCCCTGGTGCTTTCCTAAAATGTATACAATTACCACTTTGAATGCTACTGAATACACGACAACGTAAAGATGCTTCCACTAAAAGGTTAACATAAACGCATATAAAGTACTTATTATGAAACCTAATTTTGAGTAGGAGGTGGACACCTATGCAAATAGTTGTACATCGCGTGCCTTTGGGAATGTACATATGCGCTACGTGGCTATATCCCTTATCTTCCACGGTTTATTTTTTGTGAGTTTGTGTGAGGTGTTTTAATCGCAACTAGACTTAGCTCGAAACCTAGTAATCACAGAACGATCGCATTTTATTAGGTGTTGGGATCCTTCATGGACTTATGCCTTAAACATTCCACCAAAGGTTCCGCAGTGACTACGCTTCCTCAGCTGTGGAGGGTCGTCATATTACAGAAGTCGTGGTTCTGCACGAGTTGTAGTAACAGTCACATATTATTCGTAGAAGAAACGGAGATGGTTAACTCCCTGGCAAAATAGGAATCTCAATGAATCTAGCGCTACATTTTTCGAAACATTGGATCAAGGAAGAGAGAAGAATAAAGCACACATGATGACCATCATTCCATGCTGTTAGCGGTAACCGTTAATATTATATCATACGAATATTACGTTCTTTATAATATACCAGGCTACCAGGAACGTGTCACTATTTCCAGGTTCTTCATGGGTTCTAAGATACGCCCTGTTACCCTTAACTTTTTACCTTTCTTACTTTTACATTACCGTCGCACAATTTGGTTTTGAAGTTTCCAGATTCACATCCCTGTTAATTTTAATTCACAGTGACACGGAATGCTTCGTAGTTCTTTAATTTTTGTACTCTGGATCGCGTTCAGCTATGAGCAGAAAACCGTTGCCTTGGTTATCTGAACAAAATCCCTGCTATGTGTTTGAGCTAGGAAGTGTGTGCAAGGGATCTTTGGACATTTAATAAGCAGAAACCCATTGTTTATGCGTTGGAACATCATAAAAGTTGCTTATATTGCAGCCTGTATAATATAACTAAGCGCCATTGAACCAAAACTGTATGACTTATACGTGTAATCTTATCCGTTATGGTATGGAAGGCAATTCCGCGGTGAGCAATTCATGACCACAACCACACTGACTAGATACTAAACGCCAGCAAAATGGACAATACCTAGCCCTACGTGTTTGACGTGCAGTCACGGCTGGTAACATGGTACCTCAATAATTAGGGTCGTGAGAGCATTATGCGTTTAAGGTTATTGAAACGAGCGTCTTGCGTCGCTTAGACATGAAAATTTATCTGAATATTTGAAGTAAAGACACTACAACGGCCTTCTAACTCTAATAAGGTATAAGCGCATAAGTCAAAGCTAACTTAGGCTCTGAAGCCAACACAAGAAACTTAGACAACTGACAGTCAGCCAAAGCGCCATTCTACACAGACTTCGTCGGAGGCGAGTTTCGTTTGGTATTAGATGAAGGTTTGTGTAAGTAAGTTAGCTTTTTAGCTAGTAAACCGAGTGCATGCAACAAAGCGTTTTGTTAGGCAGACTTAATAAATAATCAAAGATGGTGTGGATACATTTTTGTAGTTATACATAGTACAGGTTCTGCAGTCTTAAATTCGTTACGGCAAACTAGACCTTAACTTATTACATGCGCGCTACAAGGTTGGATTTGAGACGTTTGAGTTTGGCAACATGCGCTTTCGTTGGCCAGAGAAGTAGAAGCTTACGAGCGGTCGTTTGTGAAAAGCATAATGCTGCTAGCCAGTAATTGTCTAAATTGTTTGATTTTGGTTTTTGCACGAAGCACAATTTGTTCAATACCAGCCTACCCATGAAATGACATAAACTTTTGGACTTCCTTTATTTCTTAAAGAATCCGCTTGCAACCGCTGCACCTTTACCAAGTTTATCATAGACGCATGCCTTCGAATTATTCAAAGTTTCAACAATTTTTGGCCCAAAATTTAGCGACTGACGCTTTCCTCGTACTAAACATGTAGCAGTCTGGAGATTCCCCGGTTCGCCTGTGTAAACTTCAAAACAAAATTATTTCATTGGGCACCTATGCGACTGGCATGGTTTGTTGCATTGATTGCTGAATTCGAAGGCGTGACTGGCTCAACGACAAGTTTACTTGCAGCGGGCTACGGTTGCAACGCGGGACTCTCCAGTATGCTGTGCGTGCTCCGTTTCGCTAGCTAGTGCTTCAACTGTGTCGATTTTTCATAGCTATTTAACAGGAAATCATTTACCGTACTAATAAAAGCTTCACTGCAACCGTCTCTGTCTTTCCGAATCGCTCTTCGGGCTCCCGCTACAGGCTACTCGCTAAATTGATGATACCGATTTCGAAAAAATCTCAGCGCCGGATAGTTCAAACTTTTCTCTGGTGGGCATGTGTTAGGGTTAGAACCAAAACCTAACCCGAATAAGACCCAGGGGTTTTGGATAGTCGAAACCAGACTGTGCTACCGAATTGTGTTCGAACTTGTACGTGCAATTAGAACACGGAGCCAAACATGTTTCAATTTGTGTGCACCAAATGACTACATGTGAAGTACACAGTGTTGGCATGTTTTTCGCCCAAAACCAGAACAGTGTGTTTGTTTTATGCAACAGAACATTGTTATTGTCTTTTTGGCCCACACAACATGAAACACTTGTGAAAAACACACCTCCTATAAAATTGCACATGTTTCGACTATCACGGACACTCGCGGGTTTGTGCTATTGGCATTTTTGGCCCTTGGGGTTTTGTGTACTCAATACACATACTACTCACCAGTGTCGCGTGTTCTCTCAATACCTTGGCCACTCAGTCAGGAGTCGGTGTGAACCATCGCGATTGAGTCTATCTAGTGAGACCATATCAGCATGTTTCATACATTTGTCATATTTTCCGGTTTACTTTTGCATGCGGTAACCTACTTTTGCGTCATACGTTTGTACCATGGACACTGTGAACCATAATATATTTTCTCGTTAGCGATGTATCTCTCTACGTGCCAAAGTTTCGGGACGTTGATCTTTTTTGTGATTCTCTTTATTTTAGGCTGTTTTCTAACCACAGATTCACTTCCGACTACACAATTTATAGCAAACCAATGTCCAATCTCCCCAAGGAGATATCAAATCAGGTTCGAGGCGTCATCATTTCATAGAGAGACAACCCCTAGTAGGCTGTCAAGTAGGCCAGGAGTAAGCGTGTTATGACCTCCGAGAAAATTCGCCTGCAGCAGGTATTCTGTAATCTGCAGGTGGACGACAAACTGCTTTCAACCCTTTTACGAGAGATGCAGCAACCTCTGGGTTTCTCAGCAATGAATGAGAAGTTATTCGAGAACTATGACTGCAGCTGCTACCAGAAAACACGCAAGCGATTCTTGCTCGCATGAGCTCGGTTTTGCCCACTTAACTAGCAGACTTAGCGAAAGAAATTATTGAGCAATCAGAGCCACAAACTGAGGCCAGCAAAAGCTACAGCTTCGCTGCCCAGTGCACTTCTTTCACTGGCTTGCCAAACAACCTCCTCGTGGTGCCAGCTGGGTGGTTCGGAATTTTCCCGTTCCAGTAAATGGTTGAGCGGCAGTGTTCCAGGAGGTGATGGGTTTTCGCCTGGCAAGCGTTCTCCCTATAAAAAGCCACATACGTCCGTTTAACAGCACTGTGACTTGACGGACGTGACTCGCCACTAAATAAAGTCACTGCCCCTTGCTTCATCCTGGTGAAGCATTGTATTCCAGCAACGTCATGTTGTACTTCTGGGGAGCATTGGGCCCCTGTTTACAAAGCAAAACGAAAGGCGTATGAACTGAGCAATCAGGCACCGGCTCCCAATGGACGCGATTCCCTGAATTCGCTCCGCTGCCTTGCGGACAGGCTATTCAGCCAAAGGCTCGGGGTGGTGTCCCTTAAGTCAACACCCTACTTCGGCTTGGGCAACGGGTAGTATCTCGCCCTCTGAGGAAACCATGGACATTGTTGTGTTGCGTTTTATTTTACTATTTCTGTACCTTCGTTTGCATCCCATGGTTTCTGATGGCATTATGTCTATTCGTAGACTTTTGCAAATATATATATCTATATATAGAAGCCTTGCAAACACAACTTGTGACACTTTGAAGCCAAGTTCAACAGCATACCATGAACCGTGGTCGTAATATGCGACCAAAATTTTCCTTTAATGGTTCCAAGTCCAACAACAGGCTCGCTTGCTGTTGGAGCATTCAGAGATTTTGTGTTGCAGCTCCTAAGTGTATAAATCCTTGAAACATCGCAGTGAAGCAGGGTAAAGCCTCGATAGGTCCGGAAAGGCCACGTACTAATGGACTAGCACTAATGGACTAGCCTGCTCCTAGTTCCTTCAAACAGTCATGCCGATTCCTTGGCCTGGTTAACTATTATAGACGCTTTATTCCTAACTGAGCCAGCATTGTTCAACCAATGACTGACTTTCTCCTCAGTAAACAACGCTCTTTTCATTTTCCAGACGACGCTAGACTGTCTTTTGGCAAGCTCAAAACCGCTAACTCCAACGTCCCGCTTCTCGCCCATCCCGACATATTAGCATCACGTTCCCTGACAACTGACGCATCCGAGTCTTCCGTCGATGCAGTCCTCCAACAACTCATCGACCGTTGATGGATACCTCTAGGTTTCTTCTCGAAACATTTACAACCTGCCGAATGGCGTCACAGCACTTTCGGTAGGGAACTGTTGGCTATCTCATTAGGTACCAGATATTGTCGTCACTATCTCGATGGTCGACATCTTACAGTCTTCACTGAGCACCAGCCAATAACGGAAGCAATCAAGGGCTCAACAGACAAGTATGCTCCGCGGAAAACGACCTAGACTACGTCTCTCAGTTTATGACAGATGTGGAACATGTCTCAGATGCTCTAAATCCCGTCGCGCATGCGCTTTCTCGAATTCCTCAGACTAGTTTATTGCCTGGCACCAACAACGACCTAGCCGCCATGGCTGCTGCCCAACAAACTGATCCCGACAAAGACAAGCTACTACTCAAAACCTCTTTGAAACTACGCGAAGTTCCACTAGCTTCATCCAAGGGGACAATTCTATATGACGCCTCAAAAATGTTTTCCTGCTCCATAGTTTCTACTTCAATGCGTCGAATAGTCTTCAAAGCTTTACACAACCTGTCTCATTCCGGCATACATGCGACGCAAAACCGCGTAACCGAGCGCTTCGTATGGCACGACGTCAACCGCGATGTTCACCTTTGGTCGAGCGAATGCTTAGTGTCAGCGTGCCAATGTATACCGACTCAACAAAAGCTTACTTGACATCTTTCCCGCTCCGGCCTCTGGTTTTCCAGGTGTCCATGTCGACCCGGGCGGATCAGTGCCCCCATGCGTAGTCTAGGTATACCTCATTACCTGTGTCGCCTGATTCACTCCTTGGCCAGCAGCGATTCCGATAGCCTACTGTTCCTCTGAAACAGTTGCGCAAGCCTTCCTAGATCGCTGTGTAGCTCAATTTGGTTGCCCAAGCATAGTCATCACTGACAGCCGAGTACACTTTAATGGATTCCTTAGCACACTACCTAAACTTTTGCTTGCCAACACAACCGAACCACCGCATACCACACCGCAGCTAATGGGATGGTAGAAAGCTTCCACCGTCAACTCAAGTCATCAACCTGTGACCAATCTAGCACATCCCGGCAAAAATCAATTTCGCTCGTTCTCATTGGTATAAGCAACACGATAACAGCGCATTTACACACCACTCCATCGTCACTAGTCCTTGGATACACACAACGCAAACCTGATGATTTCGTCTTACCAAAGGCGCCAACAACCTTTGATTATGGCGACTACGCAGCTCGCCTATTTCATCACATGCGACAGCTTCAGCCTGTGCAACCCAGAGCACAGAGTTTGCGTACCAACGTAGACAACGTTTAACTACTTTCAAGCACGTATTCGTTTGCACTGACTGCGTCCGTTGGCCCCTCCAACCTCCTTATTCTGGCCAGTACAATGTGGTAGGCAGAAGCGACAAGACGATTACCATTGAGTACAATGGTAAGACTGAGACCACAACGTCGAGGGACACAAACCAGCATTCCTCGGCATCTCTGACACTTGGGTGCAACAAGGGGCCAATTACAAAATGCGTCCAGATTTTAAAGCTTTGCTGTTGATGTGCACCTAGGACAAACATATATATATATATATCTCCCTGAAAGAAAACTTGTGAGACAGCCCAGAGGCTTTTTATTCGATAATTAAACAGCGTGTGTTGCAAATGTCCATCAGCAGAAAAGGTTGCGTATCTGGCCATAATTTTATTTGACCAGTTTCACACCAGTGCGATGTAAAAGGACAACCTGAAAATTTAATTTGTCTTTCCGGACAAGTTAACTCGGAAAATTATCAAACTGACAAGCTGGAGTTAATTACAACTATACACAATACCAACCGTTACTCGCGTAGGTATACAGAGAAAGATATAGTTACTCAAATCCAGCATGAAGTTACGTATACATACTATCGTAGTGCCAGTAGAAGTTGCATAGGTAAAGGGGTCTTTTTGACTGTTTTAAAAGTGTTAGAACGCTTTTACTCATTGTTTATTTTGCAATGTAGACCAGAAAATCGAAAAGATTAACATTGTCTGCTTGAACACCCATGTCATTTGGAGAATCCATTTTGTTATAGCAATGCAAACTACGACGGGAACGAGGTGTGTACAGAAACATCTAATAGCCCTCAACGTTATGTATAGGCATAGGAGCCTTCTACACATTTGACATCAAATTCAAAGGCAACAAATGTTCAAGAAAATTTGCTTAGTTATACCAGAGGCCGAAGTTTTACCGGGGCGCTCCGCTACTCAAATCTTTTCAAATGACATCAAATACTGTTGCTTTAGGCTTAGAGAAGATCAAAGTATTGACAACAAGTAAGTCGGATTTAGACAAGTCAACGCCTCAAAGACAGACTCCCAAGCGTTTCCGAATACTTTGTGCTATTTCAACTCACCTGCACCTGAGGTGCATGGTAGCTTGGGCACACGATTAGGCGTCTGTCTAAGAATATAGCAGGAGGCTGTCCTGCCTCTGTAACATAGTACGATTAAGAACGTCCAAACTCTAGCTTTGACCATCTGCCTAGTACGGAGCATCATATTCGGACTGCTGAC
This sequence comes from Dicrocoelium dendriticum, assembly GCA_944474145.2. NCBI lineage: Eukaryota > Metazoa > Platyhelminthes > Trematoda > Plagiorchiida > Dicrocoeliidae > Dicrocoelium > Dicrocoelium dendriticum. Next base: position 99,881,642 of record OX104063.1, read on the forward strand.
GGATTCAAAGTCGTCTGCACACTATCGAAACGCATCTCTAGAGGCCTAAGCTGGCGCCTCCTGGCCACTGCCGAAGCAATGGCCATCAGGCTATTGTAACCTGAGTTATGCAATCAAAGAACACTACTACCAGTTCGTAGTTTGCCTTGGCCGTATGCAGGATTTCGTCTCTGTCTGACAGTAACTCGAACCAACTATAGGCTCTGTTCTTCATGTGCCTCTAGGTTCTTACTTCCTCTGGGTTTCTGTGTATATACATGCGACGCAAGTGTGACTTCTACGACCCGATTTGATTGAAATATCGATCGGCTTCACCCTACCTTTATTAAACTGTGGTCTAACCGCATAATTGTAAATGGCTGATGAGAATTATCAAAAAGTTACCTCTTCGCAAATCTTATTCTGCTTTCCAATATGTAAATCTAGTTTACAGCTATGTTTACTAACCGACTGCGCCCATGAGGAATACAGGTTAAAATTTACACCATGTACTTCTTCGTAAATATTGGTATTCAATAGAAGGAGTTGCATTTCACACAGCCACTGTCTGTGATTTATTTATCTAAGAAAGTTCGTCGCCTTCACACTCAGTTAGGCATCCACAACACATACAGGTATGCGCTTGAGGGCCGTTTCTCCCCATTAGGAATCGTAAGTGGCGTCTATCCCCCAGATCCGCACCGATGATCGCACTCTTATGAGACAGCGACATTTGTTCTTGATCCCTTGGCGACGGCGCTAGGCCGCTATGTCTGATATCTAACCGATATAGCGCGGCTCATCCTCCACTGTCATTCATGTCATGAACGTGCAGAGGAGAGGGCTAACTCCCAAGTGTTACGACTTCCTTTTCAAATCACCGCTAATCGAGGCGGCATGTAAACTGTTAAGTTAACTATTGATTATTCGTGAATGATAGAAAGATTTATTGTGTTTTTGAAATGCCTCTTCGCAAACTGAGTTAGTAAGCCGCCTAGGTTAGTAGCAGCTTGCATAATCACAGCTCTGGAAGTAGTCCTGTCCTTCGAACGTTCATAACAATCATGACAGTGACGCGGAAACATTTCATACCATGGTTACGCTGTGCTATGTATACAGTGCAGGTTTTGGTGTGCGGGAAATTTTTGTGTGCTCACCTTGCCGAATCGCTCATGGTCATGTATTCGCATGTTCCGCTTCTCAGAAATGATGGGTTTTTTCTTCGGCGAGGGAAGGATTTCTATTCTGATGCTTGGGCTGCTAGTTTACCAAAAGTCTTTCTAAACTTTCTGCGGAAGAGTTGGAATGACATTCAGTTAAGCTGGTCTAAGATGTCTCTTTCAAAAGCGTGAACGAAACGTTACATTGCGTAACAGAATGTACCTTCTCTTCTCTTCGGTATATTCTGCATAGCATGTCTAGTCAATTAGTAAAGTCGTGTGTTCCTTATAATGCAAAGAATTGCTTACAACAATTCCACCGATCATGAGATTTTTGCTGATGCGCCCAAGATGAAGTGTCGAACACCTGTTTGCTGTTCGAAATCTGGTGCGTGAGGTGACGTGATTGTACAGCGGGTAGATAAGAATTAGTTCTTGCATATTTGCTTTAAACTGTACACCGTAGAAAAGAATATGAGTGCATGGTTAGTTCAGCGAAACTTTCAATAAGTAGTTCAGCTTGTAAACCATTTCCAACGTTGCATTTGGAGAACAGCAAATTACGGCCATTAGACAGTAGTTCATGCTACGCAGCCATGGCCAGCACCACAGAAACTCAGTTGACGTGGACTTCTGTATAGTTGCTGAGTTCACAGAGAAGACTACTTTGTATTAAAGAATTACTTTACCACCATCATCAGTTCTATTGCTTTTGACAGCAGCAAACCGAGTAACTTGGTCATAGGAACAGTTATCTCAAGACCTAATCAAGTTACTATAATTTTGATGAGATCCCGCGGTTCTGATGACCGGCGCTCCCTATTTTGGCCAACAAGCAAAGAAGACCTTGGACAGTAGTGTGAAAACAGGATAGCGTTTCGATGTTAGAGCGCAATAACGGAAGTTTAATTTGGTTTCGGTTCTATGCCGGCTATTTGGCCTTCGGCCGCTAATCTTTTTTAGTAGCCCCTTGGTTTAGTATTTGGTTTGGTTACTTTGAATCTGAAAGTGCTCCAGATCTCGATGATCTCTCATGCTTCGCTCCCTTTTATCGCGTGTTGCGGGAGCTTTTGTGTCTTTCTCTCCATATGACTGTGGAAACAAAGGTTTTATCGAGGTTTCAAATTACTGTAAATTGTGAGCGGTTGCCAAGTGTCGCCTACCTGTATATGCAAGAGAGTGCCAACCGTCACGTTTGAGGCATCGGTACTAAGCGACATTGTAGCTGCCGAGTCTTGGTGCACAGTAGAAGTTATGTGGACGTTGACCATTTTAAAGCTTTGAAAGCTGTGCTGTGTCAGGAAAATCGAATTACTTGAGCTGATGACGGTTACGTTTGTGGGGGATTGCATTAGCAAATCCCAATGAGGTAGCAGTCCGCGGTAAGAAGGTTGGATACCGAATAATGAAAAAAGAAAGCAAGGAGCTCTGGATCCAGTGAACTAGCAACTACATTTGCCGATCCGCGTGATAAAATTTTCGCCCCTTGGCAGCTGTAAATCCTTAAATCCTCGAAATCGGTTCAGAGTAAAGTGCACATTGGTTTTGGGTGAAATAGATTATCCGTTTTGACACTAAACGTGATGCAAACGACCACAATGGAAAAAGTAAGGTGATCGCTGAGAAGAACATTTGCACAGGTGTGAAACAGGACACAAATATGTTGCTCGTACTGAGTAGCATTTACAAATTCCATTCTCAGCTTTTTTTAGAAATGTTGCTCTTTATATTTGATATCAAATATTCAAAAGTACTAAAAATGCCGCCCCCTGTCACAGGCCGTTCATGGCGGACGGCCCCTCCTCATCCCCACTATACTAAGCCTCTCTGGATTTATGACGGTCCAAATATATATTCGCTCTCAACACATCATTATACATTAGCTGAAGGTTTGAAAAACACATCCGTTATTACAGAAGAGTAGTAAGGGGAGTTGTATGGTATGGGTAGAAATTCGTCACATTTAGACTCACTGAGACAATCGTCACACATACGGAAAAGCACTGTACGCGCCTTTCATCCTTTCAGGAATCGTCAGCAGTGCGCATTCCATCGGACCCCTGGTAGGGCTCCAACCCGCAACTCGACTGTTGGCAGTCCGTGGTTGTGACCACTGAGCTACGAGGGACGGCAACGATCATCTGAATAAGTTACTAGATGTGATATAGCGCCGCCCACATCTAGTAACTTATTCAGATGATCGTTGCCGTCCCTCGTAGCTCAGTGGTCACAACCACGGACTGCCAACAGTCGAGTTGCGGGTTGGAGCCCTACCAGGGGTCCGATGGAAGGCGCACTGCTGACGATTCCTGAAAGGATGAAAGGCGCATATAGTGTTTTTCAAGGCGTGTGATGGCTGTCTGAGTGAGTCTAGATTTGAAGAATTTCTACCTATAATATCAGCTATTTTCCCCAATATATAACGATATACGAAATATCATGATTCTAAACACTACTGAATGCAAAAACAGTCAAAACAATGCTTGGTGGCATTTTATGCTTCGAGGGAGCAAAGGTGTTTGGAGAGGAAAGATAATCGGGACAGGAATGGCCAAAGAAACTCACGACGCAAACATCATTGAGGTCGGCTCCTAGCTATGTCAGCTAGTGTATCCAACCAGATGTGTTCATCTTCCTTCGGTCCGCAGCCAGATAGAAAGTGGACACCAACCGAGGTCAACTTCAAAGTGATGGACTTCATTCCCCTTGATCAAGTAATCCAGTGTCCTCCTTGTCTGCGCTTCACGCCCCCAGCGCGCAAAAGCCTCACGTTGTAGTATTTGGTGTGCTGCCGTGCTGGGCACGTGGATTAGATATCAGAGCCTGGTACATGATATAACAGTGCTGCGCTGTTCACTCGCTCTAGCTGCACCACTCAGGCGGCGTCTAACACACACACACTGCTTACGTAGTGCTCCACCAGACATGGCACAAGCTCCGAAGATAGCGATGATCAAACTTAACTGGTCCATTTAGGTCTGCTGGTCTACTGGGCCAGGTTTCGCAACGGTACAGGAGAGTTCAACAGCGGCTGCCCTGTAAAGTTTGTCCTTCAGGAAGACAGTGATGTCGCGTCTGTTACACAAGTGGCGGAGATTTGCAAACTCGCTTCTGGCGTTTGTTATACGGTTGGTGATCTCATCTTCCATACCAATGTTGTTGATATGGCTGCATGAATACGTTTAGTACCCCCAATTCAAATGCGTTGGCTACATATATGATTAACAAACCAGTGCGAAATAAGGCTGTGTAATAGCTGTGCGACTGTTAATTGAGGCACAGCACGTTGTTGTTGCCAGTTCGATACGCTGCGCTTTACGATCGGTAGTTTGCTTTTCAAATGTTTCACGTAGAGACAGGAGAATTGCGACTCTCTGCCGAGATGTTACCCAAAAAATGCATATTCCACGATGTCATTTAGGTGTAGACAGTACTTATCAGATGCAAAGCTCATTTTAAATTGCGATTTTGTCTTGACACACATTTCGGTTACAGGTACATGTAGCAGATCAATAATTACTCACGGAAGGCCAAGCATGGTGTACCAAAATGGAACAACAAAACGATGGTATGTTACGGGTGAAAAAGTAAATTCCTAACACCTCCCGTAGGACAGACAGAATGGGAACCAAAAACTGGTGAAAAGAATGCATAACGATAGAATGAAAATTATTTTGTGGGATTCAACTCATTGTTCACATGAAAGCATGCACAAAAGAGCCAACCTCCGTTGTGTAACTTACTACTGGTTGTGTAACGTTCGTCAAATTATGTCGTATGTCAATGCAAAGAAGTTATAGATTGCAGAGTAATTGGGTTAGATCATTGTCAATGCGCTCCTTAAACACAACTAAATTCGGAAAAGAACAATGAAAGATGAATGTATACGGGTTAAGAAGCGTTGCTTTACAAGTTCTGTTGGAGAGTTGCTAGGGATATCGGCATAACAATTATGATAATAATGATAGTAAAACAGTTAGTACTTTAAATATGAATATAAGGACTTATCACTTGCTCCGCGATAGTTCTGCAATCCGCTTAGATTCACAGTACCCGCAGTTAACGTCAAATAATTCCGGGATAAACTCCAGGTGTAGGATGGAGACATAGTACTAAGTGACAAAGTGTAAGTGGATGAGTGCATCACCCAACCGGCTTTTAAATACTGTTAGTGTCTGTGCAGAGACGACCGATACTGAAAAGCACTTCACGGGGAAATGAAATTTCTGCGACACTCCAAACGGCTGTATTGTTTTGAGAGTTTCAATGAGTGGCCCATCAGTGTTGCATTGGTGCTGAGTCGCAGTAAAGGGCGGCACACATGATGTGGGTCTCGCAGAATCAAGTGTTTCGTAATCAGGTTGCCTCGTAGTCTGCGATAGCTTCCAATGAATTCACCCAATCGTTGCAGCCTCTCCTGGTATGAAAGATTGTGCATTCCAATTACGTTCTTAGATGTCCGAGGTTAAAGTGGTGTTTCAGCCAGGGATGCCAGGCTTGAGTTGCGTATTCGACATGAGGGCGTACATACGCGCTGAGCATTTGTCGAAATATGGAGCATTTTATTTGTCCAAACGTCCGCCTCAACAGCCCGATCTGTCGGTTCCCAATCTTCGAGGCCTTTTCGGATTGCCTGGAGCAACCCAAGTCATCTTGAACCAGCACAGCCAAGTCATATGCGAGAGTTGATTGTTGTAATATATTCATTCCGAGTCGGTATGAGTAGCTGCTCTGATGTCGGATGGAAAGCACCTTGCATTTACTGACGTTGAAATGCACTGAGTTTTGGGTCGACCATTGATACACCATATCTAGGTCACTCTGAAGCACATGTTGGTCGGCGTTCGCCTGGATCCTACGCCAGATCTTGACATCGCCGGCAAACGTTAGGAAGTTTGAAGCGATTCCCTGTGCAAGGTCATTACTAAACACCAACAACGAAGGTGGACCTAGAACTGAGTCTTGCGGCACACCACACTCGACTTGTATGGGGTCCGATAAAGAGCTCCGAAATCTGCCCACTAATTGCCGTTGAAGTAGAAAGTTGGCAATCCAGCTTAAAAGCGGGTCACATATCCCGTAATGCTGGAGCTTCGAGAGTAGTATCGGAGAGTCTAAACGATCGAAAGCCTTTAAAAATCCTGGTAGATCACATCAACGCCTTCTCCAGAGTCAACTGACTTGGTCCATTTACTGCGACGAACCTACACTAACAAACTTATAACTCCCCCTACTACTTACAAATAATCAGTAGTCGCCTTAGCAGCTTACATGTCACCTCTATTGGTGGCGGCTTGCAAAGGAAGCCGTTGCTCTGGGGGCCAGCCCTGTCCTCTGCACCTTCATAACATGCAAAACAGTAAAGAATGAGCCCCGCTATATCGTAGTTAGATATCAGTCATGGCGGTCCGCTGCTCAGCGCCCATGACTCAGTGACATAAGTCGCTGACTCGCGAGCTTAAGGTCGTGGGTTAGAATTCGGCAGGATTCGGCGGGGGCGCGCTACTTACGAGTCCCAATAGGACGCAACGGCCATCTAACGCTTTCCTGGATGTGTGGTGGCTGTCCGCCTGTGTCTGACTGCGACGAACCTACACGAACAACCTTATAAATCCCCCACGTGATGATGTTACAGTTTCCCAGATAACACACCAGTGCATCGGCAACAATGGATTCCATGAGCTTGGAGAGTATAGGAAGAAGGGATACTGGACGGTTGTTGGGGGGATAATTTATGCTGCGCTTTTGTGAATCTGGGTTACTATTGCAAACTTCCACCTGGCAGGAGCTTGATTTTGATCTAAGCAAGGCTAGAAAAACTGAGCTAAATATCCTGCCAGTTGGCTCCCTGCTGCTTCGAGTACACCTGCCCGAATGGTCTCGACACCCGGAGAGCTGTGTCTGCGTAGAGACAACGGGTTTTGCAATAGTACCTCCGCGGTAAACGTTGCGTGGGTTAGTCTTGACGTGGCGACGATAAAGGTTAAAAGACCACTTGATGGCAAGACCCTCTGATACGTGGCGGATTTGCCTTCTCCTAGCAGTTAAGTGCAGTGGTTAAGTTAGGCTACCTAATTGTCCCAATGTTCTGGTGCTAGATATTCTATGTACATCTGCCATGCTACGTTGCGTACTGTCATCCAGTTTCCAGTTCTGCGCCTAAAGATACAAACTGATGTACACTTAGTGCATATTTCTGAAGTCTCTGCAATCAGTTGACGGAATTCGTGCTGCGTAGCGCAGGGCAGCCTGAATTAATGCCACAAGGTCGCGCTGCTGACGACTGATTGCAAGTTATGGTCTACAAGCTTGTATATAATATCAGGCTAGTTAGGAAGGTGGACTCCTCATACTTAGGCCAATTAAACTAAAGCATCTTTTGGAGTGACCAACCACCCGCCTCGTTCAGACCTCGCTGAATGCCTCTTGATTTCCTTGGTCGTCAATCTCTCGTCACAGCGAGAAGCACAAATCCTATAAATCAGACGTGTAAGCTCATGGATGAACAATAAGGCAGATGCGGTCCCAAAAGTGATGGTTTTGAACTCTTTATTTTACATGCATCGGATCGGACAGCGCACTCCAAACTCTGGCATGCAGTTGCCGATTCTGCCGGAAATGGGAGCGTTTTCAGCATTTTACATTATCAACAGAAGATGGACTAAACGGACATTAAACATTACGATATGTATTGCTCGAGATTGGGCGACGTCACCGTAAAGAAATCATTCGAACACTTTACGTCCCAGCACTCAGTCGCAGTTTTGCCATCTAAACCGGAATCGGCCAAGGAGTGCATTGAAGGGATTATGTAACGCCCCACCTCTATCTGCTTCTACACGTTCACTGTTATTCGCTGTAACAGAAGGACTCGTATTATTCTGTGCACCAGCCCGTAGGCTCCATCAGATATTTGCCTTCATTCGAACGCGCAACTAAGTCTGACTAAAGAAGCGGAGATCCGAAAATTCCAGCGTTTTTCACTAAGTGTTGATCTGAAGCAAGGAGAAGTGAGTTTTTCGTTTGCAAACCGGTTCTATCTCTTAGATGGAGATACTGCAAAATGGTCGGTAATGTCAAACTTTCAGTTTGAATAAGACAGTTAGAATCAACAAGAAACCCGCTTTAGATAGTATCTATTAATCAAAATTGGTGAGTGGTAGACTCAACGCGTAACCGATGGGCACTTCGTAGTCTGTGCTGCGCGGAATGTCTACAGTAATTGCGCTTGCCGTTGATTCCAGCTAGGGCACTTCGGAAGAAATATATGACAACAAGTTAAATAGACTACTATAATGAAGTTATCGTTCTTCCATAATTAGTTTATCTGTTTTGAGTAAGCAACTGGGCACAATTAGCGCTCCTTGGAATAATGGAAGTTTATGATAGTTCTGATAACATAGTCTAGACTCACATATCCCTTGAGTTAGTTTGTAGGAAAAACACAAGTTAAAATAATTTAATACCAAGGTGAAAAGCACATATGTGGACCCACCAAATCATCCACGTTAACACACAAGTGAATCCGTTTATCCCGATTTCGTGGTTGAGGAGCATATACTTTCTCAGCGTCTTGTTGTCACTCAAGAAACGCAGATTGTGCAATGCTTCCTTGCGTAGTTGTTTTTAGACAGGAACGCCAAAATGCGACGTTGCGTTCGACGGCCTGCAACCAATTCAAGCGGCTTTCCAGCCGACAATCTTAAGTGAGCAATTTCAGCTGGTGGACTCTCGGTTTTAAGTTGCCGTTAATTTTTAGGCGACTACAAAGTTAACAGTAGATCTTCACAATCTAATACACCAGAATTCCCGATACATCCGAGGACGGGTTTCCCAGTCCCAAATGTTTGCGGCTTTTGGAGAAGGATTGGATGATTGAATCGGTCGAAGACTATTAAATGTTCGAGGAAAACGACATCGGTTCCGGTCCCACTATCTTCCATTTCGGTCCAACTGCCAAAAGTAATCAGTAGGTTAGGAGTACGTAACCGATGCTGAAGGAACCCGTGTTGTGGCGGCACTATGATATTGCCTGTTTCTAAATAACCCATTGGTGACTGAACTATGACTGGCCACATTAGGTTTTAGAAAGCTAGAAAAGAATCATAGGGCGATGGTTGATGGGCTCCGAACGGTTAACACTGATGAAATTCCGGAGTATGATACACTATTCCAAAGGTTAGGACCCTTAGGTTCATCCAGGTTTCTTTGAAATTACCTGGATAATGCTTGACCATTTTCGGATCTGCCACTTGCAGTACTTTCTGATGAATGTTGTCAACTCCGGAGGAACCATGAGTGCGCAACGATATTTGGTCCCTCAGAACAGTCGCCGAACTAAAAGTGTCGAAGGTAAATACTGAGGTCTGTGTGAATAGATAGGAATGTGACGCATAAATGACGTAATACTACCCAAGTGGATTGCATCACTCTTAGACCCACTGTTTGTGTATCAAGAAACCGTCTGCACCAAATCCATGTTGGGAAGAGGCTTTGGATTCCACTGGTTTTCTGTTGCAGAAAAGCGCCTGGGATCATATTTTGCAAACTCCCTAAACGATCTGCATAGGATGAACTTAAGTGGTCCTGGAACGAGACCTTTTACACAGATTAATTAGGCAAATCCTGTCAAGCCTTGTTTGAAGCCACAACGCATTAAAATGTGTCAACCTCGGTTGCGCTGTATGGATGCGTGACCAACACTTGAGTTGGACCAAATGTTGACATATGGAGACTTCACCGGCTTGCCGGATGTCTATTTGTTAGTTTATATTCAACACTATTTTCTCACTGTACACGCAGGTGCTCGATGCAGGAAGTTATAAGACGTGTTAGCGTTAGCAGTTTCCACCCGGATGCACTACAATATACGCCCGGTTTCGAAAGTGTTGGTCTCACAATCATTCCCAACCGGGGCACTAAGATACCATCCTAAACTTAAGCTACTGCGTCGCGGCGGGCTACGCTTGTCACAGAGGCTGATGCCTAATTGTAGTGATCACTTTGGTCAAAGCATTGATGACGGGTAGCTCAGGTTGTTCAGAAGGCGGTTGAACTGTTCGCTGAGCTTGGCAAATTTGTTGCAAACGTTGAGTCCGCAATCGAGGTAACAGCATCAGTGCGAAGTTGAATGGCATGCAATAGCGAAGCGTAGAGTAGAGGAGCCTCGGTGAGAGCGCTTTGATGGACAAGTGTACCAACAACTGAGAGGAACACTCATGGGATCAGCAATTTCGGGACTCATTACAGAATCCGTGATGCAGAAATTGGAGCGCATTGCACTGCCATCTATCAGTCCGAAACTCTGGATGCGATACGTGGACGACACATTTGTCATCGTAAAACGGAACAGAGTACAGGCCACGCACGATTTGCTCAGCAGCACATTCGAGGATATCAAATTTACGATTGAATTAGAGGAGGATAACAAGTTACCATTTTTGGATGTACTGGTCACTAGGAGTACCGACGGCTCTCTGCAAACGAGCGTATATCGGACGAAAACACATACGGACCAGATATTAAACTACCACAGCAATCATCCGATAAACCAGAAGAAGAGCTGCATTCAAACCCTGTTCAAATGAGCGGAAACGCACTGCAGCACAGTTGAATCGCGGAAATAGGAAGAAAACTACCTATAGCAAGTGTTTAGAAACAACGGTTATCCGAGAAATTTCATCAGAAGAAGCTTAAAGAAACGAACGTCTCAGCAACAGCAGCAGCAGTCACCTGAGCAAGCAAACAAACGGATAGTGCTCCCTTACATCAAGAACATCTCCGAACTCACAGGAAGATTGCTGCAGTCACCTGGCATCTCCGTGGCTCACAAACCATGTGCCACTCTAAGGAAATTGATCTCAAGACCCAAAGAAAAAGTCAATCAAGCCGACCAATGCAATGTCATCTACCAGATAAAATGCAGCGACTGCGATAGAAACTACGTCGGACAAACTGGAAGAAAACTTTGTACACGAATAACCGAACACAAGGCGGCTGTCAGAAGACATGATCCGCACTCGTTGGTTTCTGCGCATGAAGATCAAGAAGGCCACCATTTCGATCTGGAGAACGTAAAGATTCTAGCACATGGAAGTACAAAAATGCGAGGAAGTTTTTGGAAGACTGGTACCCTACAACGAATTCAATCAATCGACACGTGGAACTGGACGCAGTATACGCAACACTACTGGCGAACGACGGACAACGCAATCGATTGAATCCGATAGAACGTGCGACTAGACAACCAGAACTGAGGACAGACTCACGCACAAGAGCAAGCAGACAAAGGCCAGGAATCACAGGGGGTCAACGTCAAACGTCATCTGCCCACCAACCCAGCTGAACGCGGACCGAAGTCCCAGCCAATAGGATCGCTCGTCTCCACAGGCAACCACGACGATATAAAACCGCACGCACACCACGCTCAGTGCACTCTCACCGAGGCTCCTCTACGCTACGCTTCGCTATTGCATGACATTCAACTACGCACTGATGCTGTCACCTCGATTGGTGACGAAACTTTTGCAACAAAATTGCCAAGCTCAGCGAACAGTTCAACCGCCAGTGATCATTTTGAAGCACTCGTGTGACTGGATTGCGGCGCGCAAGCCAAGTCCTACCCCGATTCGTATTGAAGTGGACCTCAGTCAATCCGATGACTCAGTCAGCAATTAAATCATTTGCCTGGCGGGAGATTGGTCTGAAACGTGAGCACGCCATAGGCAAAATGTGTGATCCCACGCAGCTGCAACGCGCATATAGCGCTGCTCTTCTCTAACCAGCTTACCTTTACTCTTACGTAGAACTTTGCATACCTTATCGATGGACGATGGGATATCAATGGTACAATAGTTCATAACAGGTACAAAAAAGCCCAGGCTTAAATATCCCGTGGGCTGGTAATGGAAGAAACTGATACTTAAATAAATGTGGCAAATAAACTACGCATCAGTGAAACGATTGAATAATGGCGTACAGAAGAAATGTTTTGACAGTGAGATAGTACCAGGCAAAATGAAATAACAGGTCGATATGCTTAATACCCATGATAAATATCATGCAGATTTCTCATTCCTCCACCCAGATTGACGTGTGTCACTGTAAGTCATTATTCCAAAGAGGCTAGTTACCTTGAAAATATACAGAATAACCGCTCATTTAACAACGTATAGGGCGTTCACTTTGGCATCCAATTGTTTTTTGCAAACAAGTAATTTGGGGGCACAGGCAACTGAGCTTGGAAGGGTGTTCCCGGGTTGGCAGATCCGGAGCGCGAAGTACGTTCTCAATAATCTAGACGACTGTATTGGTGACTCTCTTTTAGGCTAGTGCTTCTGAGGCTGGTGTTCGGGCTGTTTCAAAAGTTAGCGGGATACTTGACTAGAGTCGCACAGTATTTGGTAAAATAATGTGAGGTCTCCAGATATCCGCCGGCAGCGCCCACTGAACACTCCGAGTGGCTTCAGTAGTTGCTGTTACGGAATGTTACGCAACCGCTTGCCAAACTTCTTTGCTCAATGTGGGGGAGTTTTGAGCACTGCATGGTCACGCTGTAGCCAAGGATGCCAAGCCAGGACTACATACGCGACGTGAGAAGGCAAGTAGGCATTGAGCATCAAAGATATGATGGAGGTATCCAACTCCCGGATGCCCTCCTCAAGAGATCAACATGTTGTTAATTCTTTTTGAAGTGGATTCTACCTGTCTGAAAAAACCGGATTCGTCCTGTGCCAGCACACCAAGATCGCGTTCCTGTAGGCTTGTCTGCAGAACCTGCCTCTCAAGTTTGTACATGTAAGCGTATCGATGGTGGATGTGAACAACGCAGCACTTATCCACATTAAATGGCAGCGCGTTCCTCACCGACCAATGCCATGTCTCATCGAGGCCGCGCTGGTGGATCCCGTGATCGTCTGTTCTCTTGCTTGCCCGCCAACATTAACGTCGTCGGCGAAGAGTAAAATTGTTGCTACGATAACTTCTTCTAGAACGTTAAGCAAAACTAAGAACAGGTGAGGCCCAAGTACCGAACCCTGGGGTTCGTCGCACTCCACTCGAATGCGGTCCGATAGAGATGTTTGTACTCTAACCACCAATTGCTGTTAGCGGAGTAAGTTACCAATGTATCCTACTATGGATCTCCGATGCCGTACTGTTGAAGTTTATGAAGCAGGACTCGATGATCCAAGCAATCGAATGCTTTCAACATCCGTTCCTGTACCCTCGTTGACTATTTCGGTCCAGTTGGAAAGTGCTATCAGCCGATTCGTGGTACATGATCGGTGTTGACAAAACCCTTGCTGCTCCAGTACAACGATGCCGTAGCTCTCCAGGTAGCCCATCCTTAGGCCCAGGATGACCACTTCTATGACTTTGGCAAGCACATTAAGTAGGGTCACCGAGCGATGATTGACAGGATCAGATCGATTTATTCCCTAGTGAGTGAGAGTTATAATACCTCGTTTCCACGTTGCCAAAACCATGTTTTCGTCTAGACAAATCTGAAAGAATACGGAAATCGGTTAGGCTAGGTTCACGGCTTCTGTCTGCAGTGCTTTAAACCGATTGTTATCCAGTCCAGGAGGGCTGTGTGTATGCAAGGATAATAGCTTTTTCAACACCGTTCCTGTCGTGAATGTAGTGCTGGATAAAATTGTTGGTGTCTTGACAGAAGCAAGAATAGCGTTAGAGGTCGGTACCCTTTGGAAAATAGTTGAACTCTGGGTGGCAAGGCGTTGGCCGCCTCTTTCACTGTGGTGTATGCTCAACAATCGTAGTGAGTAGTGTGTTTCCGCGCTACACTTTACGAAGTCTATTCACGTGTCTGTAAAGAAACTTTTGGTTCGAACAGAATCGTTTCACTAGCTTCTGTTGTTGTGTTACCTTGTCTTCATGAACCAACTGCACAGAGTAGTTATGGTGCACTACGTACGCTGTGCAATTTTCTGCGCTGGGATTTTCTGTTGTAAATGTGTGATGTCCGATCCGTCAAGGCTATAAAATTTGTGTTCGGTTTCTCGGAAAGGAATCTTTTTGGTGGGACGATGGAAAGCCTTTGGATCTGATACTTTTGTGATTAGTGATGTGAAGGTGTTCAGAAATGTTTCCCAGACTATTTCTCGGGTGCATTCAGTCATGATTAACCAACTAGCGATTTCAACAAATGCGGACAGCATGTGATAATGCGCAATAGATTGCACTTTTCCGGGATCTGCAACTGGGTATTGGACGTAGCAAATGTAATCGAACAGCGAAGTTACATGATCGCTTCAACCCAAAGGACTGCGCAATTTAGCCCACCAAGCATGAGCATGTTGCTGGTGAGCAATAGGTCTAAAATCGACTGATTATCTTCTCTTCTGAATCAGGTGGAAGCGCTCTCGTGATTATGCGGGAGTGTATTAGATAGTATATAACTTGCAAGTGGACTTTGAACCGTTCACCCCCGGTTGTTGGATTTTCTAGATAATGAATGTTGGAATCGCATAGATTGAGGATAAGGCTGTCTTATTAATATACGCCAGACGAAACTTATTCTGTGGTCCATTTCCGAAGTGGATTTAGCGACGCGTAAACTACGGGCACAAGATACATGGCATCGAACTTCAACCATAGCTTGCACTATCGTAGATTATTATCATATGATTGTGCGTCGTCTATGAGTTCAGAGCCTAGGGGCGTTTTGTAACAAATGATCACTTGCCCTACCCTACCTGTTCTGTGGTTGTGGAGAACTGACATTCCGGCTAGCGTGATTTCAACGTATGTAACCTCACAGCATAGCCACGTCTCAGTGACCGTGATCATACCTTGAGACTATAAAGTCTGCTGATGACAGGCAACCTGTTCACTAACATGTGGGAGATGCTGTTCTAACGTACACTTACTCATTGTTGCTTTCCCCATGAGGCGCGTGCTGAAACGGCTGTTCATTACGTAACGATACTCAGAAAACATATAGTGTTTTACCTTCTCAAATTAAGGATGCAGGTGGCGTGCGTTTGCCTGATACATCAGCTGGTTAGGCCTACAAATTCGATCGTTGCCGTTCTCCTTGGAAGATTATTTTACACTACAGACTGCGGATGCTATATTTCATTAGTATCTTTGAAGCAAATCGTTTTTCTGATCGAGTCTCAAGTTCAGTTTCTTCCTACTCTGTCAACCATTTAAAAACGTAACGTATTACTGCTTTAAATCCATGCTTCATCGAATACGGCCATGAAGTCAGGAAAACTTTCAAACCAGTTAGGAATAAATGTCTTGGAATAAAGCAAAAGCATCACGCTGGCTGGAAATCTGGCCTCAGTCGCTGTTCTGTCGACAAATCGCAAGTCCCACCGACACTTTCCTGTAATGTGCGCTCGCTTGTTCGTCAAATCAGTGAGCATGATGCTATTATGTAGCGGAAGCATTCTGTTACAAGAAAGTCGGTAGCATACTGATGTGAAACATGAGACATTTCAACTAGACGTTTATTTTCCCATCAGGTCTGACCGTCCCAGAAAGCTCCAGTTTTGTGGTGGTGGCGTTATACCTAACATTAATCAACCTTGGTACAACAGCAATCGTAATCTTCACATACTCAGCGGTTTCTATAGGCCGCCATTTGGTGGAATACAAACAGAAATTCTTAAGTGGATTGAATCAGTCATCGTTGGAACCATATATATTGCTCCTGACACATCTGCGTCAGGGTACAAGCTACTTAGGACCGCTTAAATTAGATTTTTCTAAATGTATTGCTGTTGGCAAAGTTAATAGCAAGGATATAACATTCCTGAGGAAATTGGATTAGTAGACATAGTGACTTTTTCGACCAAATAAGCTGCCCGCTATGACGCTGTTTATCCAAATAAACGACAGTTGTTTTCCATACAAAATTGGCTCCATAAGCAACTTAGACCATAGTATTTTAAAACTGCGTCCCGTTATATACATAAAATCTAGTTTTCTAAAGTTGGCCAGAAGTCCTTACAAGATAAGCAAACGGCAAAATTACTCCTTCGAAAATATCACGGGGCTCAAGAAGATCTTTGCTTTAGCAGATGTCTCGATCTTCAACGAGGAAGACCTGTCGCCTCAATGTAACCTTACGGATTATATCAAATAACGCTTTGACATGTGTTGTCCTGGTGAAATGATCTACCTAAGGGCAGACAGACTTTCACTACCATCACTTAAGCTGCTTCGAAAGATTAACGAATGGGCTTACACGTGCAAGAAAGCATTCTTGCACTTGTTTCGTGTCAAAAGCCTAACTACGGCAATTGAATCTGAGATAAAAAGACTAAACCTCTTATGAGTCAAAGCTGTGCTAGACAACCATAACTGTCACGATCTACGAAGGCTTTTGAGGCAGCTCTTTGGTAAGAGCGTTGGAAGCCGGAGAGGCGAAGAAGATGTGGATAAACTGAATTCAGAGTTTAGTTCCACCTCACTAAGCTCATATTTCTTGTCCGCCTTCATCAGTTCCAGTCCAGCTGCGCCCTTCGATCAAATCAGAGTTCACAAGAAACGCAAAAGTTTAAAGGCAAACAAAGCTTTTGTTCCGGATGCACTCACACCACTAGCTTTGAAAGTGTGTGCTGATTCTCTCACACTGTCTTTAACAGATCAGTTTAAAAAATACCTTACCATGGGTGTGATTCCAGACATTTGGAGAAACGCCAGTATAACCTCAGTACCAAAAATGAATCTCAAAATTATCTTCCAACTACATATACAGTTGTGTTTTTAAAAGTTTTAGGAAGACTATTAGTTCCGCGGATTTGTTTAGCCTCTCCTGAGCACGATATCTACCGGTTCATGTATAAACCCCAGCGCACCACATTGGATGCAGTGGCATACCTTGTTCATTGTTTAGCTTCTGCATTAGATCAAAAAGGTAAATCATTATGCCTTCTCTTCCTGGATTATCCGAATGTCTTTGGAAGCCTGGATAGGTCAAGTGGCTAAACTTGTAATCCAAAAATGGAGTTCACCCTGGTGTGAGTAATTTAGTGCGTGACTACTTTACAAATCGTATTCGTTTCATCAAGTTGAACGGTAAGAAATCCTCTGTCCTCCGTGCCGACTGTGGTGTTCCACAGGAAGCAATTTTATCTTCATTGCTATTTTCTTTGTATGTTGCAGGTCTCGCTATATAAACCACGTTTACAAGGTGCAAATATGCTGACGATGTTGTGCTGGGATGTATGGTCCCCACTATCCCGGTTTGCTCCTCAATTTAACGTGGGCTGATAGATCTGCTTGAATGGTTTTCATCCAGCATTTCTACGCTTAATGCTTCTAAATGCAGTGATGAACGATTTAATTTTCTTCGTGGTAATAAGTTGCAGTCCCTCATAGATTTCTCCGCCACCGTCACTGTGAATGAAAATCCCATACCCAGCTATTTCACCGTCATGGATTTGGGCGTATTTTTGTCACAGAATCCCTTTTATTCCACGCATGTCTGTTACATTTTTCAGAAAGTTAAAATCTTACTTTTATGACCTCCGTCTTAGGGTGTTTCAGTACCTCGTAGTTTAATATTCAGGTTTGTGACCACTTGCTTTATTCCCCATTGGTTATACTACTCTCCTGTCATTTTCCCTGGACTGCTTTAGAAAGACTACACCTTACAGGAGTGATCTATAATGTACATTGCTAGATGCCGCGGCTTATCTAGAGACACATCAGTTGCTTTGATCATTTCTAGACAACTCCATGCCTGCAGTGCTTTTTCTAAAGTACTAACTTATCGATTGCAGCTGCATCACAATGATCCTTCCAAAACGCTCTGTTTCTCTTCTACTCGTTTGAAATGCCGAATTTTATTCTTCTTCACGTCATCGTATCGCAATATTGTTTTGCTTTATCTCTCATCTTTGCTTCTTGACACAGTAAAAGTCACTAACATGCTGCGCATGCAGTTGTTGCAGTAACAGTTGTGCATATTTCCCATTTTTCTCCCCAATCAAGTATATAGATATTCTAACCCAGGTATCCATAGTGGTGGTGTCAATATTGGGAATGTATCCACTAGGGTTCATAAAGCTTAATTTGGTTTGGCTTGACTTAATTTTCAACTAAGAATTAGTAGTTCATATTTTTACATAGGGGACAAATCACTGCAGATGCATGCAAAATCTCTAGAAAAGTACATCTTTGCAAAGGAGAGTCTTTCATGAATAATAACAAACTGTAAGTAAGCAATAAGATCAAAAACGTACAGCGGGGGATCCGTTCACTAAATTAGTAAGTATAATAAATGCCCTTCCTGGAACAAATACGTACCTTGTTAATTGCATTGAGATACGATCGAGCAAAATAGTTATAT
Organism: Dicrocoelium dendriticum; assembly: GCA_944474145.2. Classification (NCBI taxonomy): domain Eukaryota; kingdom Metazoa; phylum Platyhelminthes; class Trematoda; order Plagiorchiida; family Dicrocoeliidae; genus Dicrocoelium; species Dicrocoelium dendriticum. The sequence goes on from OX104063.1 coordinate 99,900,107, forward strand.
CTGCAAACTGATGTATGGTACTGAGATCGCTATAAATCGTCATCGCTTCTGTCGAATGGGCGTTAGACATAGTTAGTCTGGAGGTGTAATTCTGACAGTCATCGAATGAACTTGTATTGATGGAATTGGATGGAGAGAGAGGAATCTGGTAAAAGTAAGCTTGATGCAATGGGAGTTAAGAGAAGCAGGACAGTTGCGTGGTCATTGCTTCGGAATGAACCTGTGACCCGTCCCGCAGGCGGTACCGACACAAAGAGGTAAGGTTAAGATAGGGGTGAAGAAACATTTGCGAGGAGGTCCATATTTGTGAAATAAATATATGCAGGGCCATATTCAGGCTAAACCTTAGATAACAACAAAAATTACTCAAATACGAAAATGTCTAAGCTTGAATTTATTATTTCTTGATGAGGCCGCGGGCCAGTTGAAAAGTTAACGCGCGCTACATTTGGCCCGCGTGCCGGAGTTTGGACATCCTTAGGCTATATTGTAGAGGGGCCGCTCCCAAGAATGCCTCGGGGGAGCTCTTCGGAGCTAGCTGGGAGCGGATCGAGAAGGACGGCTAGCGACGAGCCTGGGCCCGGAACTACGGAGCGGAAATATGCGGACAGCGCAATAAATCAGACATATACGCCGCTAGCGCATCCCACAGGACCGAGGCCGAGCCGATTGACGCAGCCCAGAACAAGCAAGTCGAGAGCTCTCGAACGACTCCTGGCCGATCCACATCGGGTACAGAGAAGTGGAGATCGAGGCGAAAACAGGAAGGCGGGTCTTCCAAGTCAGACCTCCCGAGGCGAAAGGACTGGCTCGTCTCTAACATCCGTACCTGCGTTGCGTTGTGGGACGGAAATCTAGTCGATATTCGATGGCGCGCGTGAGACCCGAAGGTCTGCCCATTTTCGGTGTGCAATAAACGTCCACCCCCCCTATCGTGTCGTTTTCGCTACAATATGAACAGAACAGGACTGGAAAAACTTGTATCAGGTAAAAGCAAGGCTGCAAATTAAGCATTTACAAAACAGATTTATATTCCAAATCACTCTAAACTATATATAGAGGATATTTGAGCTGCTCTTGTAAGGACAGAAATCCGGCACGTTGAAATTTGGCATAGCCGTCGCGCTACTGTTCACAAATTCTCATGCAGCTTGTCAAAAATAATGGATACAAACCTTTTTGTTCATTCCATGCCATTTGAGTAGTATTGGGTTTGCGTTTGCTTCGTCGGTGGATTAGCACTTAGGTTGCATCTTGCGTACTTGTTTAAATTGATTTCCTTCATTTGCTCCGCGCAATTGCGCTAGGTGTGACCTAGAGACTAAACACAAATCTTTAGTTGGTCAATGTGAAGTAACGTCATATCTATCATCAAATGGCAATGTAATATTGCCAAATCTATAGCATCCGATATTGCGTTCTAAACATTAGTGTATCAGGCGATGGAAATTCGAACTGAACAGCACTCTGATTTTCACGGGTTGATGATCATTCGATTCCCAATGAAATACTTCGGATAGGTAAAAGCGGTAGCGTACAACAGATGCTGTCTGAGACGTTATTTCCATGGTGGATATGATCCTACTTGCCAATAGGCTTTCAGTGCAACGCATAATTATGGGCAAGCTAATTTAGGTGAAAGTGTGCGTTTCCAAGAAACCAGTTAAGGTTGATTTCGTGTTATAATCGTGGTTCCTTACACACAGCAATTATCATTTTCAGACTGCATTATAGTTTATCTCTTAAGCTGGGGATATCACTAGAGTCCTTTAAGGAAACTCGCCAGGAGTTCCCTTATTCTTAGTTGTCTCGATTGGAAAACAATAGTTCATAATCACGAAAGCCATTCAAGCCCAGTAATTATGGCAACTTTGGTAGCAACGTATCGATAACGCTTGTAGACGAATATGTAGACTGATTTAAAAAAGTCATCCACAAACACACTCACGTGTAGCCTCGTTGTATAGTCACGCGATTCAGGTAGATACCTTATTTTTCAATAATAATTATAAGTGCTAGTATTTTGGGGCTTTCACTCAGGAGCAAAACAATAGCCTTTATTTGGCACCTTCTACATATAAATAGTAGACGAAAGTCAGAATGGTTCTGATTTGTTAGAGAGATTAGCTTGTTAAATGGCCAGTGGAGTATTCGATCCAAGCGCTGTTTGATTACGGCGTCGCAGTAATCACCCGCCAGCTAATCTCATTGTTTTCTAAAAGCTGGCATGTTGAAAATGTGCGTTCTGTCTGAAGTGAGCCAGTTATTGTCATGAATTTTAATAGGGATGCTCGCAGTTCATGCTTATCCACCGCGGGATTGGTCTCGTTTCACTTGCCTCCGGTCTATTTGCATCCATTGTGCTACGCAAACTATCTCCGTTTCATGTATCACAATAACGGGAAGAACAAATTGTCTTCTTTCCTGGCCATGGGCGTGTGGATCATGTCTTCTAACAACGCCACTCCTTGCGGAGGCCAACCATTATGACTTTCCTAGACATCCATGGGTCGCTTGCTAAGAAATAGAGTCCCAGAAATGTTTATTCCTATCCGACGCACACTCTGCTTACTCATTTCCAGCAATGTGAGGGCATAGAGCAATCTTTCGTTGTCCTTCGATGTCAAAATCCATGTGCGACAAGATCGTACTATGTCCCCGTTACCCTTCAATTTTACGCTTAAAGACCTACTATCGAGAGCTCTGGAAGTTTACCACTATTTTGGTCTACAGCTACTACCTTGTAAACGAGTGACGGGTTAAGATAATGGCGATGATATCGGTTTACTTGGTAGTGACTCGAAGCGTATACGAACCATACTGAACTGCTTGGTGATTTACGTATTTAGGCATAGAAAGCGTTTCGCCCTGTCGAAGTCAAAAATGCAGAACCAGCATGGGAAATTGCTGGTTCCTATACTCATTCTTGACGTTACACAGGTTGAATAGGTAGGTAGCTCTGTCTACCTTGCTAGCTGCATATCTGCTGGTGTTACCATTGGATTCAACCTTTCTCTCCTAATCACCAAAGCTCTGTCAGTTTGTATCAACCTGAAACGTTTGTGGCATCGTCTGCATGTTTACTTCTTGGTAATGGTCGCGTTTGCAATGCCACCGTTCGGACGGTGTTGTTATATAGAAGCAATTCGTGACTAGTTCACTTAGGTGACATGCACCGGCTCTTGACCTTCGACGATGTTTTTTGAAGAGGATTGCAACTGTGTGATGGCAACAACGTACCTGAAACGCTGAATTTGGACGTCCTTTTGCGAAAGCGAGTATCACCTCCAGCAAACTGGTTTTGCCGCACAATTTGAGATGATTCTGTCACGTCCTGCGTAAGCCAGCGGAGCCTTTACCCCATGGCATCTTGCCAACCTGTGCACCGCTAGACTGGAAACCATCTCGCGGTGGTCAGCCGTCCAACTGGCGACAGCATATGAAATCCTTGGATTCACGTCTTTTTGCCGTTAGACCCAAAGTCAAGTTGGAGGGAGGACGAAGGACGAAGAGTGCCGATGGCGCGTAACAATTCAGGATACGGCGCGCAATCAAAGACAGTGAAAGCCTTGTATCTATACTTGTTTGGATTAAAAGTTTCCATTTCAGAGTATTAAAAGCCATTAAAAACACCTTAATATGTGACGCAAGTTTCATAATTCTCTCTGCACTGCAGTCTCTTGCAGATTATTCTGTGTCTAGATTGGTCACGTGAGCTAAGCAGCAACGCTTAGAACACCAGGTTAGTATTTGTAAGACTCTAACCTAGGTGACGGCATGATGATAACAAATATATTACCCGCATGGAGGCCAGCGTGGCCATTGAGCTACTGTTTTAACATGATGTCTTTCACAAATTACTTTCAGACCCTGTTTCCAATGAATGCGAGTTTATATTCAGCTCTGCATACAAGCGTATAATTGCATTCGTCAAACGAGCACCGCGTGTTCATTTTAAAGAGAGAAGCTAACGAGTAATGGGATCAATTTTTGTTCAGATTACTTTAACACCTAATACCAGTAACGCAAACATGTTTAGATTACCACAACATTTTTTAGAATGCTGAAAGTGCCAAACAAAACGAAATGGTCACGTTACGTGACACAGCATCTAGGGCTAGAGATGTGAGATACAAAAAGATTTACCACAGTTGATTAGAACAAGTTTATACCAAGTAAATAAAAGAATATCGGATGAAAGTTCCTATCAAAAGGCAGGAATCTAGAACAGCTGAAAATGTTTGGTCTTCCCTAATCCATTCGTCGCTACCGTAAAACCGGTACACTGGTTTTGATACTGTGTGGCAAATTATCTGAAGTAAACTTTATTATCCGTGGATTTATTATTTAATAGGTGCGAATCGAGATATGAATGCATGCTATGGTCGATTTACGAAATGTTTGCGCGATTCACCGTCTTAATCTGTCATTGTGCAGAATAAATAGCCTTATAAATACGGATTATTGTGAGCATACTAACTGAATTCAAGTAGAATGAACGACTGAATAAACCCAACTGATGTTACGAGATTGTATTACTTCTTGTTGTTTTACATACCCTAGTGACCTATGCTTGTTGAATAGCGTTTGCGCGTCGTTGTTTGGACGAGAATGTCCACCTGTTCCCAAATGGTCCCTTATCTCGCGAGTGCTTAAAATATTCAAGTATCATGCTTACATATATCAAATGGCATATCATATACCATAGTCAATTGTCAATCGTGCAGGTCCGCGGCTGTCACCTATGGCTTAGTGGCACTAGCTACTGGCGTCCGGAGGTCATGGGGTCGGAAACCGACAGAGATCCGATGGAAGGCGCACCACTGAGAAGACACAGAATATCGAAACAGCGCTCTCTTGTGCTTTTCCTGACTTGCCAAAGCCTGCTGACTGCGCGTGGACCTTGATGAATTATCTGTCTTATAATTTCTGTTAGCAGTATACACGAACAAAAAGATAAAGCCTAAGATGCAAAGTTCATTGGTTCTTATCCATTGCCTTTGTCCTTGCGGGATCGATGAGTCAATAGCTGGGCAAAGTGACAGTGGGTGGAATGCCAACATTTGTACACGCCAGTTTGTCTGGCTGCTTTGGAGAAATTTACAAGCAATAATTAATTGATTAGACAAGTGCTTGAATTGCATCTAAGTAGGCGCCCTGAAACATATGCGGGAGGAAATTCGAGCGCCAACATGTTAGCCAAATGTAGTGCATTAAAAGGGTAGACAATATAAAACACATAACCGCAAGCTATTTTTGCTTACTAAGATTGAGAATTCCCGAGATCTAGGGAGGTCGACTTCAAAGAACCGCTCACAGCCGGTTTACGGTTTAGCAGAGCCATTCTTAACGGAAGTAGTATGCCCCCTGGATGCCAAAGAACATTAAAGGGAAGCCATGGGATTGGAACATGTTGTAGGGGGCCATGGGGGCCATAGGGGCTATGCTGTGAAAAGTGAGTTATGCTAAGACAAATAAACTTCCCTCTGCAGAGGTTTGTTCTTTTATCTGGGTACTAATCGTTCCTGGGAAATATCGGACAATGAAATGAATTGCGCGCGCAAGTGACTGTTTACAAAGGTGTGAAAGCCAACTCCGCCAAGCTTGCGCAGATTTCGCCGGGTTCACCTCAAGCAAACAATCACCATACGGCGACTTGGACTGCGCAAGTAATAACCGATTCGTCCCCAGGACTTTGGTGCCTATCCACACTGAACAAACTAAGCTCTACTCACGACATTGATACATTTACTGTACAAGCTGCAGTGAACCCACTGAACTTTCCACAGCAGACTGCGGCAGTAGCCGCACAAAGCCACACTGACACCCACTGAATTTTCCTCAGGACACCACCACTGGGTGACAACTCAAGTTCAGTTCAGTCATTCCCGTTTGGGTCTCAGTGCAGTACCATCGCAATGAGGCTGGACCTTACCGTGATGCGATGGTTTGTGTGCCTCAGTGATCCATTGAGCTATACTGGGTGGTGCATTGTTGTGCATCTTCAGAGCCACTCATACCAGATTGGTCAATGGTTAGAGGCCAGACAAACTCGGCCTCCTGGTCCTCCAGGTTGGGGGTGGGAATGAGGGTGGCTCCTTATTCCTTAAAACGGACTCCTTGTAGTCCAGTGCCGAACCCGCTGCCTTGCGGCCAGGTTTTTGAACCAAAGGCTTTGGTTGAGTACCCTAATCGTTCTCCTGTCTAGGCCTGGGCAACCTGACAGTATCCTGCCCACGCAATACAATGAATCACACTTCAAACAAATTTCTGATGCTCTGGCCACCGCAGAGGATAATCAACGGTGCCCTATCTGCTGCATCGAGCAGGGTGGATAGGGGTTTGGATGCTACTGCTCAAGCCTTCCCATCTGCTTATTCCCCTTCTTGCGCTTTTTCACCCTTATCGTCCCGTTCCAGCTTTACTTTTATCCCCCCTGTTTTCAACCCCCAATTCTCGGCCCTCCCCCACCTTGCTTCAATAGTTGCTTGTCTTTTAGTTTCAACTCACATGTGAACGCAGAGCGTCATTCCTGCACTGTCAACAGGCCCATGTCCAAGCAAGCGGCCCATTCCAGTTCATCGGCTTTCATTTGGAGCCCTCGATCCTCCTTCAGACTGGCATGCCTCAATGTTCGCACATTGCTTCAGATCGGTCAACAGGCAGCACTTGCCCGCACACTAGAGACCCTATCGATTGATATCTGCTGCTTATCGGAGACCCGCCTGCAAGACTCGAGCTCTGTACTCACTCTGCGATCCCCTTCTAGTGACACTAGCAGCACTTTCTCATTGCGCCTATCCGGTGACGATGCAGCTTCGAGCACCGGCCAAGCCGGTGTTAGTATTGCCCTGAGTCCCAGGGCTGAAGCTGCTCTGCTTGATTGGATTCCAATCAGTAGCCGGATGTGTGCGGTCCGATTGGCTAGCTCGTTCAAAACTTCGAAGTCGCGTGGGACTAACAGGTGTCTATTCGTTATCGCTGCCTATGCACCGACAAACTGTAGCGATGACTCGGTAAAAGACGACTTCTATCGCCAACTGAACGAACTCCTTCGCCACAAAAGAAGCTCGGACACTGTAGTGCTGGCTGGGGATCTGAAAGCTCAAGTTGGAAAATTATCCACAGATGAGCTGCATCTAGGCGGCCAACATGGTATGGGCTCCCGTAATGATAACGGTGCGCGGTTACTTCATTTGTGTGAGGATGCTCGCTTGTTTCTTGCGAGCACTTATTTCCGACACAGCACCAGCCGGAGGGTGACTTGGCGCCCACCAGCCTCGAACCAGCGATGGACGCAAATCGATCACATTGCAATTAGTTACCGCTGGAGAGGCTGCGTCCAGAACTGTCGCTCGATTTGGAGCACAGGTGTTGACACCGATCATGCACTTGTATGTGCTGACCTGCAGATGCGCTTTGGTGGACGCCCGCGACAATGTTGTGAGCGCATTGACACCGGCAGACTGGTGAATCCAGCTGTTCTGAACGCCTATCAAATTACGCTGTCATCCGATTTAGATAAACGCTCACTGGATGCAGTTGAAGCTCACTGGTCTCATATGCAACAGGCCTTACTAGCAGCAGGCAAATCCTCATGTGGTATGTCTAATCACCAACATGAACATTGGGTCTCTACACAGTCTCTGGAACTTATAGATGCTCGCCGGCATATTCCGGCTGGAAGCGAACACAATGAAACTCGCAAATAGCTCCGGGCAAAACTCCGTGCTAGCCTGAAGAGAGACCGCGAATCCTGGTGGTCTCGTCGTGCATCAGAGACGGAAATGGCCGCTGCCCTTGGTAACCATCGTGAGTTATTCCGTCTTATACGGGAAACGGGCAGCAGGAGACCTGGTGTTAGTGAACCTATACGTGACGACAGTGGACAGCCTATCCACAACTTATCAAAACGCCTGGAACGTTGGGCTAAGCACTTTGAAAGGCAATTTAATCGGTCGGAATTGTTAGATTTCTCGCCGACCAGTGATCGCCTTGCTCCCTGGGCTGTCCTTTTGGATCCACCCTCTCGCTCAGAAGTCGAACATGAGATCAAACTGTTGAAGTTAAATAAATCCGCGGGACCTGATGACCTTCCTCCAGCCCTCTTCAAATTCGGGGGACCTGCTCTTGTGGATGATTTACACGAGTTACTAGTGAAACTGTGGGAGCAGGAAACTGTCCCAACCGATCGGAGCCGATCCATCCTAGTCCCAATTTTCAAAGGAGGCTCACGATCGGAATGCGGCAGCCATAGAGGAATCAGTCTGATCTCCATCACCTCCAAATTGCTTGCCTCTGTCATCCTTCACAGACTGACTGGCACTCGTGAAAGCCAGATTCGTGAAGAGCAAGCTGGATTTCGTCGAGGTCGTGGCTGCTTTGACCACATCTTCACCTTGCGTCAGTTGTTGGTGCACCGTCACACATATTGGCGGCACACCGTTGTCGTGTTCCTCGATATCAAAGGTGCATTCGATTCGGTGGATAGACATGCACTTTGGGACTGTCTACTCAGGAAAGGTGTACCTGAGAAATACGTGAATATTATCCGAGCATTATATGCGCGTAGCTCGGGCAGAGTGAGGGCTTACGGCAAGTTGTCGTCGCCCTTTAATATTTCCAGCGGCGTGAGACAAGGATGCTCGCTGTCACCTTTCCTCTTCAACTTCGCTGTTGACGAAGTCATGGAAATCGCGTTCACAGGACAAAAATTAGAAGGTGTGAATCTGCTCCCAGGAGAACGACCTCCTGACTTAGAGTATGCTGATGATATTGCCCTAATCTGTGACAGCTCACAAACGTGTCAAGCGGCACTGGACAGATTAGCACTAGCTGTACTTCACTTCGGGCTTTGCTTCGCACCCTCGAAGTGCAAAGAGTTTCTCCAAGATTGGTCTGGACCGCCTCCTATGCTGACCCTTGGTGGGGATCAGCTAGAAGTCGTTCAAAAATTCAACCAATGGGAAGTTGTATCAGCGCCCGTGGGATTGAAGATTTGATCACGAATCGTGTAGCAAAAGCTCGGGGCGCTTTTGCTAACCTTCGCCACTTATGGCGCCGGGGCGACATCACTCTTGCCCTGAAGGGTAGAGTGTACAATGCAGCAGTACGTTCGACCTTACTGTACGGTTGTGAAACCTGGCCGCTTAGAGCAGCGGACCTGAAGAGGCTAGTTACGTTCGACCACCGGTGCCTTCGTAATTTAGCTCACATTTGGTGGGTACACCGCGTGAGCAACGAGCGTGTTCGACGCCTTGTTTATGGTACAGGAAAAGGAAATGAACCGCTCAGCACCGTTATTTCACGCATCAGTCTCCGATGGCTCGGCCACGTGTTACGCATGCCAGCCCACCGACTTCCGCGACGTGTGTTGTTTGCGCGCCGGGGGTGTGTATGGAAGAAGAGGAGGGGTGGCCAAACGATGACTTGGTCCAGAGGAATGAAGACCCTCACTTCTGAGCTGGCCTCGGTTGGAGCGTCTCGGCTCCCTGGTTGGGGTCCGAAAGATGATGAACACGTTTGGTTAGACACACTTGCTGATATGGCAAGGAGCCGGCCTCAATGGCGTTCGTGCTCTGAGTTTCTTTGTCCCACCCCATCCCTCTTAGCCTCCCCCTCCAACCACGAGCTCATTACCTAGCCTTATATAATTTTGCATAATAATTATTTTTGGGTGCACAGCAGCCGGCTGGTAGCTTACCGGAACGATGCCCATCCGTTACCGGTAGCTCAGTCAGCTTTCACCAGTTGTTTTTTTTCTGTCTCCTTTTTTTCTTTGTATTGCGGCACAGTAGCTGAGGTGTTCCCCACCTCTAGCTAACGTGTATGATGATGATGATGACTCAGTGCAGTAGCGCTACTTTAAGCATTTTTCTTCTCCAGTCTCAGCTTGATGTATGTCTGGCGGTTAAGTCACTTCAGACAGCAACGTTCTGAATTTAAGTGGCTATTCTGCGCCTGTGGAGTACTATATCTGAAGAACGTTCGTTCGTTCGTCCTGTGTAAGAGTGGAAAGAGCTAGGATGCGTTATAACGCCTTCTAAACATTTAGCTCAACTGTTTTCAAATTAGCGAGCATTTTTATCAATTTATATTACACACGTGGATAACCGCTTTCAATGTTGAGTGAACCCTTCATCAACCAGTTTCTTGACCTTCTGGCAGTCGCAGAATATAATAAACGGAACCCTATTTGTTGCATCGAGCAGGGTGGATAGGGGTATGGATGCTACTGCTCAGGCCATCCCGTCTTCTTATCCCCCTTTTTGCGTTTCTTCATACTTATCGTACCGTTCCAACTTTACTTTTGTCCCCCCATTTTCAATCCCCCAATTCTTGGCCCTCCCCCAACTTGCTTCAATACTCGCTTGTCCTCTAGTTTCAAATCACACACAGCCGCAGGGCGTCGTTCCAATCCAGTCAACAAGTCCATGTTCAGCCAAGCGGACAACGTCAGCTCGTCCGTTTCCCTTTGGGGTCCTCGTATCTCGCTAAGACTGGCATGTCTGAACGTGCGCAATTTGCTACAGATTGGCCAACAGGCATCAGTTGCCCGCACATTAGAGACCCTACCGATCGATATTTGCTGTTTACCGGAAACCCGCCTGCAAGATTCGAGCTGCGTGCATACTCGCAATTAACCACGTGCGAGACTGGCCGCACATTCTCTTTACGCCCGTCTGGCGATTATGCAGCTTCAAATGCCGGTCAAGCAGGCGTCGGCATTGATTTGAGTGTCCGGGCTGAAGTTGCCTTGATCGATTGGATCCCAGTAAACAGCAGGATGTGCGCCGTTAGATTAGCTGGTTCGTTCCGTGCTACGAAGTCGCGCGGGAACAAACGGTGCCTCTTTGTCATTGCGGTCTAAGCCCCTACAAACTGTAGCACTGATTCGGTAAAAGATGATTGCTATCAGCAACTTCACGAGCTCCTTCGTTACAGAAAAAGCCCGAATGCTGTGGTGTTGGTTGGCGATCTAAACGCCCATGTGGGAAAATTGTTCTCTGATGAGCTTCATCTGAGCAGCCACCATGGTGTAGGCTCCCGTAATGATAACGGTGAACGCTTGCTACAGCTGTGTGAAGATGCTCGCCTCTTTCTCGCGAACACTAACTTTCGGCACAGCACCCGCAGAAGCGTGACTTGGAGGCCACAAGCCTCGGGCCAACCATGGACGCAAATCGATCATATCGCGATCAATTACCGCTGGAGAGGCTGTGTCCAAAACTGTGGAGCACGAGCGTGGACTTTGACCACGCACTTGTCTGCGCCGACCTCCTGGTGCGTTTCGGTGGACGTCCGCAACGTCGCTTTAATTGCATTGACACCAGCCAGCTGGCGAACCTAGGTGTCCAGAATGTGTATCAAAGGGCGTTGACATCTGGGCTGAGTAAGCGTCCACTAAATACCGTCGAAGATCACTGGTTGCATATTCGTCAAACGTTACTGTTAGCAGGCATGTCTTCATGTGGAAACGCAAATTGCCAAATCGGACATTGGGTCTCTGCACAGTCTCTGGAACTTATGGATGCTCGCCGACGTATTCCGGTTGGAAGCGAATACAATTAGGCTCGCAAAAAACCTATACGGTTCTCTGCCGTGTATAGTAGTGCATGCCTTTGTCATGTCTGGCTTTGCGTGCCACGGCAACAGTGATTGCGACCCTCTCACTTGGGCGGTCAACCAGCTTCAGATTGAGTCACATCCGATGCAGCCTCAAGCGTTGTATGATGCAGGAATGGTTTCTCTAGACAGTTTAGATACATATAGTGTATCAGTCACACCTTATGGAGAGCTTATCACATGTCTGATCTGCAAAGTGACCTGCTGTGGGCGTATTCCATACTCACAACATTTGCAAGGCGCACTGCACCGTAAGCGATCTAATCACCAAGAACCTACTTCCTGCTCCATATGCGACAAACATTTCTGCTCATCAGACGAATTGAATTTACATTTATCTGGTATAAAACACCGTAAAAAGGCTTTACTTGCCTCTTCAACTGCCACTGTAAATGAGACGGCTAGCGGTACCTTCAAGTGCATTCCGTGTAACTTAGAATGTTCATCACAACTTCAACTGTCGGATCATCTGAAGGGACGAAAACACCTAAAGTGCATCAAGTTTAAATCGGCCGATTGGAACTGTGATGTACTATTGCCCTCCGCTCTGACGAATACGCATTCGACGTCAGAAGATTGTACAGCGTCAGTAGGTCAGAAGGGACGGCCTTTTGCGACGAACACTTCTAAATCACTCTGCAGCAAAAGCGAATATCTGTTTGAACGCCTGATAGCCCTTGAGTCGGCTATCCAAAACAGCTCTTCCCACTCTCTTCCTTCACTTCAACACTTTTACAAAGAATCGGATAATTTGTCGAACGAATTGTGCACATTATCATCTGGAATCGCACGAAGCCCTCCTTGGACCATCCCCACAAATACTAGTACACAACGTGACGTCCCATTTTGTAAACATCGGACGTGTATCGTTCACCGCGCGCTTCTGAGCTATGAACTGACGGCAAAGGTACCAGATTCCACAAAATCCGAAAAGTAGAGTTTGCATAATGGGGTTTTACCTTCCCTTCTTCCTTGCATTTATGCACGGCGTTTATTTCACGTTCCTTTGTTGTACCTCTCCCAAGTTCACTTGTATACAGTTAAAAATCAATGTTTATTTGTTCACTGCCAATTTTTATTAAAGTCGCAGTATTTCATTCATAGTTAATCTTTTGTTCACCACATTATGGGCGCGACCAGCTCACCCAGGGGGGATATCCTCGGATTATGCTCCGTAACATATCTGGAGACAATCATTATTTGAGACTTAGACGGACGTGTGACTTCATTTCTTCCTGTCATATTCGGTTGCACGGCTGTTATTTTCCAAACTGACCATCTTAGTCAGCGCTCCGAGCGATTACGCGGCAGCTGAAATTGCTAACTTGCATGTGATCGAATACACAACAGAGTGCAGCCGAGAAGCCAATATTGATCCTGAATTCAATGTACTTCTTTCGCCTGTTGACCCCTCCACCTATTGCTCACAGAATTTTCGTTCTTTTGTCTTTTCCACATCTGTGTTTTCTCCCTGCTCCCTCCTCGTTTCATTTTATTGTGTCAATTCGTTTTGAACTAACTGGGTCGATTTCTCTTTCTAGCCTCTATATGATTGTAATGGTCTGACGATGAATCATTGAAAGCATTTGCTCACCAGAGACTTAAATGGGAATTTTCAAGTTACTTAATCAAAACTATGTGCTAGCCTGAAGAAAGACCGCGAAATCTGGTGGTCTCATCGTGCCTCTGAAATGGAAACAGCCGCTATCGTTGGTATTCATTGTAGCTTATTCCATCTGATACGGGAAACAGGCAGCAGAAGACCTGGTGTTAGCGCGACCATACGCGACTAGAGTGAGCACCCGATCCACAGCCTGTCAAATCGCTTGGAGCCTTGGACTGAACACTTTGCAAGACAATTTAACCAAGCTGAGTTATCGGTTTCTTTTTCGGGCATTGAGCGCCCTTCTCATTGGGCCGTCTCCTTGGATCCACCCTCACGCGCAGAAGTCGAACTTGCGATCAGGCAGTTGAAATTGCATAAGACCGCTGGTGCAGATAGAATTCCCCCAGCCCACTTCAAAAACGGGGGACCTGCTCTAGTAGATGATTTACACGAGTTGCTAGTGAAACTTTGGTAGCAGGAGACTGTCCCGACAGACTGGAACCGCTCCATCATTGTCCCAAGTTTCAAGGGAAATTCCCGTTTGAAATGCGGCAATCATAGAGGGATCAGTCTGATTTCAACTGCCTTTAAATAGCTTGCGTCTGTCATTTTCCACAGACTGAGTGGCCTTCGTGAAAACCATATTCTTGAAGAGCAAGCCAGATTTCGTCGAGGTCGGGGCTGCATCGCTAACACATCTTGACCTTGCGTCAATTGTTGGAGCACCGCCATGTTTATTGGCGACCCACCGTTGTCGTGTTTCTTGTTAGAAAAGGTGCCTTCGATTCACTGGACTGATGTGCCCTTTGGGACTGTCTGCTGAGAAAAGGAGTCCCCGATGAATACGTAAACATAATCATAGCGCTGTACGCGCATCGTTCGGGAAGAGTGAGGGTCTATCGCAAACTGTCGCCACCCTTCCATATCTCCAGTGGTGTGAGACAAGGTTGCCCGCTGTCACCTTTCCACCTTAAGTTCGTTATTGATGAAGTCATGGAAACAGCGTTCGCTGGACACGACCTAGAAAGTGTAGAGCTACTTCCTGGTGAGCGACTTCTTGACAGAGTATGCGGACTTTATTGCCCTAATTTGTGACAGCTCCCAATCATGCCAAGCAACACTGGACCGACTAGCACTGGCTGCCAATCGTTTTGGGCTATACTTTTCCCCATCGAAATGCAAAGTACTTCTCCAAGATTGGCAGGGACTCAACCATGCGCTAACGCTTTATGGTGATCTGCTAGAAGTTGTTCAGGAATTCAAGTACCTGCGCAGCTATATTAGCACCCGTGGGATTAAAGATGAGGTTACGAACCGCATAGCAAAATCTCGAGGTGCTTTTACCAATCTCCGCCACCTGTGGCGCAGACGTGACATTACTCTCGTCCTGAACGGTAGAGTTTATAACGGAGCCGTCCGTTCAACTTTCTTAGATGGTTGTGGAACCTGGCCTATCAGGTCCACGGAAATAAAGAGGCTCGTCATATTCTATCATCGCTGCCTTCGCAGCTTAGCTCATGTCTGGTGGGAGCACCGAGTGAGCAATGAGCGTGTTCAACGTCGCGTATTTGGTGCAGGAAAAGCGTGTGAACCGCTCAGCACCATTATATCACGCACCAGGCTCCGATGGTTGGGCGACGTGTTGCGCATGCCAGCACACCGACTTCCGCGACGTGCATTGTTTGCGGGTTGTGGGTGCGGTTGGTAGAGGAGGAGGGGAGGCCAAGCGATGACTTGGTAGAGATGAAAACCCTCACTTCGAAGTTGGCGTCGGTTGGTTCATCCCGATTGCCTGGCTGGGGTCCTAAGGAAGGTGAACACGTTTGGTTGGACACTCTTGCTGATATGACTTGGAGCCGGTCCCAATGGCGTTTGTGTTGTGAGTTCCTTTGTCAGTCCCCCTCCTGCTTAGCATCCCCCTCCAATCACGATCTCACTCGTTAGGCATAATATTACTCTCTTTTTATGGCATGACAGCCAGCTGTTAGCTCTCCGGAACGACGTCCATCCGTTACTGGGAACTCAACCGGCGTGCCACTAATTGTTTTCCTTTTATTGTCCTTTGTATTGCGGCACAATAGCTGAGGTGTTTTCCACTTGCAGCTAACGTGTATAATGATGATGATATATGTCTAACACAATGTGAACATAAGGAATCTTCTTCTAATACTCACAATAATCGAATTCCTATCCAACACGCCTTGGGTGCCATGTTTGGCAATAGCATATGTACGTTCTTAGTTTGGTAGTAGACAAGCCCGTGCCGGTTACTTGAACTATCCGGAATTTGCTTTGTTGTTTGTCTCCTCTGTCCTCCATTTTACCTGTAATCATTGTTTGCCACAACTTTCCTGTAATGCATGTGGGTCCAGTGAGCATTGCCATTTTCCGAGTTCCATTTGGTTTCTTCCTTGGCGTTTTTCAAGAACTTTTCTTCAGTCAGCTTATCTATCCACGGTATTCTCAAAGTATCCTCAGAAACCACCTTTTGATTGCCACTAACATTCTTTCTACAATTTTACATTTTAACATTGTAGCTATCAACAGATGTTACAAGTAGGCTTAACATATGTTGTATCTTCTAAGCTCACGGTCAAGCAAGAATACATCTTTGCCACCAAGCATTCATAGTGCATGCGTGTTTCGCCTTGTCGAATGATATTTTTCAGTACCCATGACATAATTGCGTGGGAAAAATAAAACAATAGTGGTATGGATATATATATATATATATTACTCATTTCAGAAATGAGCTCCTCAGCAAAGAAGCAGTGTCCGCAGTACTCATTGGAATACCTGTCAATTGGATTTATCGCATTACCTCTGAACCCCACTCTCTCAGCCTATGTGTTTAATTGGCCAAGACACTCTTTCAAATGAAATTATACAACCAAGTAAACTGAAAAATCATTTGGAAAGTGTTCGTAAGGATGAAACCGGAGTGTCTGGATTTTTTCAGGAAGCTGAGGGATAGATTCGAAAACAGACCAACTGTAATGACAATGGTCTGACAGGGCAAAAAATGGCGAAAGGATTTACGGCGTCTCATAAAAACAGCGGTTATATCCAAAATTTGCAGTTCACATAAATTTTGAGCAAATATTATCTTGCCTTCAGTATCAATAATATTGTCCAACCTGATGAAAGCGAATCCACAAAAAGCAGGTCATACCATTCTGCTCAGCAAGCCGACTGTAGCGAGGTGAATAGATGAGATGACTCAGGACGTAGCAAGTATTTTGGTTGCTTCATTACAGTCCAGAAAATTGTTACAAGTAGATGTATTTCCTTTATCTGATAACAATGCTCTTTTCGTGGCAGTTGTTCGACACTTCAATGCTAATGAATTAGTGAATGTGATGCTGGTTGCCAGGAGAATTAAATCTCATACGAATCACCGGGCTATATTTGAGGTAGACAATATCTATCTGACTGGAAACTCCATCCCAATGCAGAACTTATTTGCATGTGCAACAGATGTTTCTGCCACAATGGTCGGAAGAAATAAAGGATTTCTTGTCATGCTAAAAGATGTTCTCCCTTCTGCTCATACAATTAACTGTGTGATTCATCGCGAATATCTAATGGCCAAGAACGTGAGAGGGAGCGTTTAAACGATTCACTGTCAGCTGTTAAAAATGGTCAACAATTTCAAATTGTACCTCCTTCAAGATCGTTTTTCCCACCAGATGTGTGAGGAGAACAGCCAAGATTTGCAGTTTCATACGGAGGTTAGAGGGCTCTCAAAGGGCAACTGTCCGTCATTATGTTACACTCTGGGACACCATAAACACAGTCCCTTCTGGAATGGGTCATAAAAGAAAACTGTGAAATCTATGCCAGACTAGTTTTAACTAGCTGATGCTTTTGAAAGCTCCTTAGTAAATAAAACTCTTCAAGGCAAGTTGAGTACGCTCATCTAGAACAAAGAATCAATTATCGCCTTTCTTAAAGAGATAGATGTGTATGGTTAAGACATGGGACGTATGGAATTTTCACAGTAGTCAGTTTTCACTAGTGACGGAGTAACTGAAGGATAAAGACTTGCTTGTTTGTGCCAGTCATCTACAACCCTGAATAGATAAGAAAGATAAGTTTCATGAGTTGATTGACATGGAAATCCCAAATTGGATTTTAGATCCATTTGATGTAAAGCCCCGAAATGTTGGAGTTATAATCCAGGAAATTTTCATAGTGCTTCAAAGTAACGCACTAGCAAAATCCAAATTCAAGCAATATAAACTATATCACAGATTATTAAAAATAGCTAAATGTATTTCCTTGCTTTTCCTTCCACACAGTTAGTTAAATGTAGATTCCGCAGAGTGGTTTCTCTAACATAACTTAAATCCAGATTAGACCTCACGGCAAGAGGATACTTCAACTCTCGCAATCAAGTCTGGAGCCCGACATATATGGTTGGCGGCATCCGGTTTCGGATTTGCCTGTCACTGTGGCCAGCCACAGGACGCCTGCGTCTACAGAGGGACAATGGTTGGCTTGCGCTGCACCACCCACAGCTCCAACCACACACCCCATATCCAGTGTAAACCCGAAGGAATAAGACCGGGACGCATGTGGATGGGAGCCACGTTTCATCAACGGAGTCGGCCCACACTCCTTCACAGGTAAACACAAGCACACTGTATTTGGGGAATCAAGCGCACACAAGGCGGTGGCTGGACCGTAGTCCGCTCCACACTGACTGTATGGAACCACTCTTTGATCCTAACACGGCCACAAGGACCGTGCACCCCGTTCCCTCCAGCAACGACCAACTGTCTCCTAGAGTCAGGATGGACGAGGTAGTGGGTAATAGACAGGTAGCCACCTTGTCAACATGCACATCATGCGCAGCCTCACCGGGGATATCAAGCAACAGTCAATCACTTGATAGAAAGATAAAGAAAATAAATCGAGTAATGCATAAGGAAAGGGGGACATATAACTTAAAGTAATGAGCATCTGAAGTAAGTAGTTTACAGAAGAATGCGAGATAAGTTCACGAGATCAGAAGGTGTACTTTACGGAAATGACACGAACACAAAAATGTTTTCGAAAAGGACCAGAATTGGCATAAGTGACGTGTGCAAATTTATAGAAGAAAGTACAGGTAGACATTTATATGAGAAAGCAAAGCATTGGGACAAAATTGAAAACCCACCACCTGAAATAAACAGACTTAGCAAGCAAGCAAACGGTGACATAAATCTTAAATTAGTGAGCATATGAAATAAGTTGTTTACAAAAGAATACGTTTACAAAAGAATACGAGGTAAGTTCACGAGGTCAGGAGGTTTATTTTACGGAAATGCTACAACACGAAAATGTTATCGAAATAACTACAAGTGGCTTAAGCGACGTGTGCAAGTGTATGGAAGAGAGTATAACTAGGCATTTATATGGGGAAAAAAAGCATTAGGGCAAAATTGAAAACTCACCACCTGAAATAAAGAGACTTAGCATGCAAGCACGCGGTTAGTAAATCGAATGCAGCGTACCTACAAACGCTGCGCCGGTTCTGCCTACGTTCTCTGCAGAACCCGTCGGCGCTTCGGTAGTAGTCCCGAGTGGCCTCGCTCCTGGCTCACTAGGCTTGCCTGACTCAGGCACTCGCGACCGCATGTGCTACAGCACCATGCGCTCGATGTCGATGGAGTACAATCCATCGGCGCCTGCCGCTTCCGCACTTGCAGCTTCTTCTCTGCATGCATGAGGGCTTTCTCCCGCACTTCAGCAAGTGCCTTCGTGATGAGATCGCGCCATACGCGCCGATCAACCGCTTTCGATTCCCATGACCTGCAATCAAGATTAGAACGTGTGAGGCTCACTTTAATCATGTCCTGGTAACGTAACTTTGGTTTCCCAGCATGCCGCTTCCCTATACTCAGCTGACCGTATAAAAGTTGTTTCGGTATCCGCGCCGAATCCATACGGCTCACATGACCGAGTCATCTCAGGTGTCGCAGTAAAAGTATGCAGTCCACTGCATACATCCCACTTCGGCGCAACACTTCCGTGTCTGCAACTCTGGCGCCCCAACCGATGCGCAAAATTCGTCGCAGACACTGCTGATGGAACCGCTCGAGATATCGCACATCCCGACGGTACATCGTCCACGTTTCACTGCCGTATAGAAGGACGGACAGTACCATGGATTTGTACACCATCAGCTTTGTGCCAATGCTAAGCTGATGGTTGTTCCACACTCGGTACTCAAGCTTCCCGAATGCCGCTGCTGCCTTCGACACGCGAATACGCAACTCAACGTGTAGCTGCTGGTCAGTCGACATCACGCTCCCAAGGTAGCTGAAGCGGGAGGTGGTTTCCAATACTTCAGCACCAATGCTGATTCGCGGCAATATTGAAGATTGCACCTCCGGTGAAGGCTGAAAGAGACAGACAGTTTTGCTTGTGTTGATGGTGAGCCCGAATTTGGCCGCTGTCGAAGCCAGAGCACTAGTCATGTGCTGCAACTCATCCGCGCTGTGTGAAAACAACGCACAGTCGTCAGCAAACAGCAACATACGGATAGTTGTCTCACATAACAAGCTTGCTAAAG
Organism: Dicrocoelium dendriticum; assembly: GCA_944474145.2. Taxonomy (NCBI): domain Eukaryota; kingdom Metazoa; phylum Platyhelminthes; class Trematoda; order Plagiorchiida; family Dicrocoeliidae; genus Dicrocoelium; species Dicrocoelium dendriticum. Next base: position 99,919,900 of record OX104063.1, read on the forward strand.
GACATCAAGCTCAATGTTCACATTAATTTTACGACAAACATATGGTTGCACCTAATTCATGATATCGCTTACAGTTAAAAGCCAGCAATAATGTAATACAATTTTAAATATAATGATCAGTGCTGTGTAATTACAGACAAGTACCTTGCTGTTGCCGCACAATGAACGTTAACTTGAGGCTTTGAATTTAAAAAATGAGGTTTATAGGGGAAAGGGTATTGATAGCAAGATTAAAAATGCAGATATCCTAACAAAAGATACCCATATGACCAATGGAAATTACAGATTTACGTCCTCTGGGTGTTACGGATTGCTGAACTCGTAGTGCTCAAGGGTAGGGGGCCATGAGAAATAGAAAGGTTCAAATGGAGGCCAGGGTTGAATAAAGTTTGATAATGTCTGGTTTAGCACACCGGCAGAATTTCTATAATACTTCCGTGCGGAACCTTGCAAAAAGCATCCATTTGCTATTTGCCGCCACCAAAAAGTGTTTAGCCTCACGGCCAAAGCACAACCGCTATTCTCGTCAAGTCATGGTTTATGCATTTGTCATTAGAAACATCGAGATTTAGAGGTCTACGCAAGTCATGTCAATCAAAACAGCATCGACGCTTAAACACAAGCTAGTATGCATGGCATACTGTGATTTACGCTCGAGCTGATTGTTAAGAAATACCGAGTAAAGAAAAGGGTTGTTAATCGCCAGAGCAAATTCCAACTATGGTAGTGAGAACGACGTTAGAGGCGCAGAGTCTGTATTGCTCACGTACAACGGGTTCACAGGCTAGCGTGCGTGCGAGCACGTGTAGAGGACATTTCCTGATCACCACGCACCACACATTGGTCTTTCACTCGGCGTCACGTTCGTGCCGCGGCATCAGACGGTCAGTGGAGTCGCGACTCGTCGATCTGCCCTCATATCTTCGGCTCCGCACGTCCTATTCCGACCGGCCTGGATTACTTCTAATGCTTTTGACTTGCTTACTCGGGGTTGCGTCGCTCTCCTCGTGATTATTTCTGGAGGCGAGGCCAAACGCGGTTCTCTCCGGAAATTCGGACTGTTCACCAATACGTTCCTCGCTCTACTCGGCCTGGACTTGACATAGTTTATCTTTCAACTTGTCCCGTAGGCCTCGAGCTACTTTGTCGACTTTCTTCCTCGGTGTCTTCGTTACTTTCCATCTTCCTTAGTTTTCGGGGCTTGTCTGTTCTGCCAGTGATTCCTGCCTTCCTTTCACTACACCCTAGGTTATGTGCATTCAAATGTAGTCAAAAACTGTAATCCAAACTATTTTCACATAATAAGTAGTTTGGAGATGAGTTGTTGACTAGATTCGTGGTGTCCTTGCTCCTACGCCATAGGTTTTAACTCCTTGGAACGAGCAAACGAATAAATGGTAGAAAACAACACAGCACAAGCACTACTGGTATATAATTAAATGATCACGCGCCGTAGGAATGAATTTTGTGGTGCTGCATGTGCCGTGTAAAGTACGGAAAAATGGACTTGAGTCAGCTTTTAGAGTGGAAAGTAAACAGTTGGGTTTTATAAATGCAAATATGAACTGATACGGGGTTTGCAGCGGATGCCGAAATTTTGATTTCAGAATGCAGAGGTATACAAGGGCGAGACTTTAATTTCATAAAAGATGAACTAGGGGACTGTTGGAGGTGGAAGAAAAACACAGGTATACTTGTGTAACCTTTCATAACTCTAGACTAGCGTTTTTTGCTGTATTGCAGAACATTTGTTACTACCGCTTGTTACATACCCCTCACACGTCCCGTGGTTCTTTGAGATCGATAAATTCAAATTAGCCCTCAGCCGTGATTGGAACTGGAATTAGAGTGTTTTCATACACACGCCGGCCCGTGTAGTGTTCCGCAAATATACCTCCTGTCCGGTGCGTTGTCTTTTTGACTCGTGGGGCGCAATCTAAGAAGTCGAACGCCTGGGGACACAACAGATTTTCTGGCGACGGAGGTTCCGGTAATCATGTCAATTTCGTTCGAGCAAATGCAGATGCTTCTTCAACAGCAACAACTCCAGTTTGAAAAATCTCAACGACAGTTGATCGAGTTGTTATCTCAGAAACTGAACATCCAAAGCGAATCCCCGACGACAACCGCACGGCCATCGGTGGAAGCTCTTGCCGCTTCAATCACAGAATTTGTTTTCGATGGATTGAACTGACTGACATTTGAATCCTGGTTTTTAAAGTATGAAGATATTTTTCGAGTGGAACTTGCAGACCAAGACGATGCCTGGAAAGTTCGTTTGTTGTTGAGGAAACTTGGCGCAGTCGAACATGAACGTTATACAAATTTCGTGTTGCCGAAGAATGCAAGAGACTTCAGCTTCGATGAGACGGTGAAAACGCTGACGCAGATATTCGGTGGGCAGGCCTCTCTGTTCAGTGTTCGCTACAATTGTTTGAAGTTAGTCAAACGCGATGCCGTTGATTTTGTCACACATGCCGGGATCGTAAATGGCGAATGTGAACGATTCAAACTGGGTCTGATGACACCTGATCAATTCAAGAGTCTTATATTCGTGTGCAGTCTCCAGTCCCACGCAGATGCCGATATTCGAACACGTATTCTCCACAAGCTCGAACAAGAACCACAGTTGACGCTGCAAGAGATTAGAGCCGAATGCCAGCGACTGATTAACTTGAAGCACGACACAAAAATGATTGAAACTGCTGACCACAGGACAGAACCCCAGATATGCCGCACAGCTATCCGTGGTAAAGTGATGAATCAGAATCGGTCAACTCAGAAGCCCCCGACCGCATGCTGGAATTGTGACGCTTGGCATTTTGTGAGAGTGTATCTACAAAGGGCATCAATGTCACAAGTGCACGCGGTTTGATAATAAGGAAACCCACTGTCGAGTTGCGCACAAGTTCAGACGTTCATTTCCCTCGAGATTGCGCACAAACATAAACTTCAGAAGGGCGAAATTTCATGGACCGGCCACAAAGGTAGTTCTCATTGCATTTCGCACGAAATTCGCAGGCATGAGTAAGTATTTAACAGTAAAAGTCAATGATATTCCAGTCACCTTGCAAGTAGATACGGCGTCCGACATCACAATCATTTCGCGATCCACTTGGAGGAAGCTTGGAAGATCAGCATTCATGCGCACAACTCTGACGGCTCAGAATGCATCCGGGGAACCGCTGAGATTGTATGGTGAGATTGAATGTGAGGTCAACTTCAAGGAACTACAACTCCGCGGCACAATCTACCTAGTCTCATGCACCGACGTCAATCTTCTCGGAGTCGACTGGATTGAAAAGCTGAACTTGTTTAATGTACCACTGAATCGTGTCTGTGCTGAAAGGAATGTCACGGTGCACTATACAGCCATACCGACTCCTCCGGGTCAAAGCACTCTGAACAGCTACAAACGAAGTATGCATGTGTATTCCAGTCGGAACTTGGACACTGTAAGAAAATGCAGGCAAAATTTACCCTGCTTCCGGATGCCAGACCAGTGTTTCGACCCAGACGTCCTGTCCCTTATGTTTCCCAAGCACTTGTTGAACAGGAACTTGATCGATAGCAGCAGGCCGTAGTGATTGAGCGAGTCAATTTTTCACCGTGGGCTGCGCGTATTGTTGTGACCAGGAAATCGAACGGTTCTTTTCGTTTGTGTGCAGATTTTTCAACGGGCCTGAATGCTGCACTGGAACCCCATCAGTATCCGCTTCCAATCCCTGACGATGTGTTTGAAAAACTGAACGGAGGCAAGTATTTTGCTACTCGTGATCTTGCAGACGCCTATTTACAGTTAGAAGTGGAACCGAAAAGCAGGAAGCTTCTAACAATCAACACGCATCGCGGTCTCTACCAGTACAACCGTTTGCCATTTGGAGTCAAAACGGCACCGGCAATCTTTCAGCAAGTCATGGATGCCATGCTAACGGGTGTAGCCGGAGCGGCAGCCTACCTGGATGACATCATCATAATGGGATCAACGCAAGATGAGTTATTTCAACAATTGGATGACGTGCTACAAAGAATCAAAGATTACGGTTTCCGAATACGAGCGGACAAGTGCAAATTTTTCCTGAAGTCAATTAAGTTCCTGGATTTCGTAATTAACGAGAACGGCCGACGACCCGATCCCGAAAATATCGAGGTGATAGACCAGTTACGGGCGCCATCGGATGTCACAACTTTACGGTCATTCCTTGGGATGGTGAGTCATTATAGTGAATTTCTACCATGCATGCATCGCTTGCGTCATCCTCTAAACCATCTGCTGATGAAAGACGTCGAATGGAAATGGTCTGCACAGTGTCAACAGTCGTTCGAGCAGCTGAAATCTCTGCTGAAATCAGACTTATTGGTTACGCATTATAACCCGAAGCTGGAGATTATCGTGGCCACGGATGCCTCAAGCTGTGGAGTTGGTGCTGTCATTTCACATCGTTTTCCAAATGGATCCGAAAAGGCTATAGCACATGTCGCACGAGCGCTGACGGCATCCGAAAAGAATTATAGTCAGATTGAGAACGAGGTGTTGACTATCAGTTTGCAGTGCAGAATTTCCATAAGATGGTATATGATCGACGGTTCACGTTGGTGACTGATCACAAACCACATCTGGCAATCTTTAGATCCAGAAAGGGGATTCCAGAGTATACGGCCAGTCGACTTCAGCGATGGGCAACTCTACTCTTGGGTTATGATTTCAGCATGCGATACTCGTCTACGGATTCCACAGGGCAAGCGGACGCCCTTTCCAGATTAATCGATACCGATAAGCGAGTCAGAAGACGCAGTCGTTGCCTCCATCGCAGCCGAAACGGATGTCAACTACATGGTACATGACGTCGTGAGTAATTTACCGGTCACTGGCACAACGGTGAAGCAAGCCACTAAACAGGATGCTTTGCTACAATAGGTATTAACCTACACAAGACGGGGCTGGCCAAAGAAGTGCCTGAAAGAAGCATTTACACAGTTTTCACACGACGCAACTCTTTGTTTGAGGTTGATTCCTGCCTGTTTTCTGCAGATCGCATTGTCATTCCAGAAATACGCAGGTCACTCGTGTAACGGCAACTGCACAAGAGCCATCCAGGAATCGCTCGCATGAAGGCGCTTGAGCGCAGCTACGATTTTTGGCCCGTGATGGATAGCCAAATTGAAGATATTGGCCGATCGTGCTCTAGATGCATCAGTGCCTCCAAGTTACCGGTACGTGCTACATTACAAGCTTGGCCAAACCCTGAGTCGCCCTGGTCGCGCATACACGTGGATTTCGCTGGACCAGTCGAAGGAGTGCATTTCCCCGTTATTATTGACGCCTACAGTAAATGGCCGGAGGTAATCACTATGCAAAACACGTCGGCCAACAGTACAATTATTGCGATGAGACATGTCTTCAGTCAGCACGGATTATCAGTAACAGTCATGTCAGATAACGGGGCACAGTTTACGTCCTGTCAGTTTGCTGCATTTTGTGCACAGAGTGGGATCGAGCATGTGAGGACGGCCCCGTATCATCCGCAGTCTAATGGCCAAGCGGAAAGATTTGTGGATACCCTGAAACGAGCATTGTGGAAGTCAAAAGAGAAGGGATCGCTGAACGAAAGATTGGAACGTTTCCTGTTGAACTATAGAGTCAGCCCGAATCCTAATGCACCACATTGGAAATCAGCAGCTGAAGCACTTATGGGTCGAAGGTTGAGAACCACACTAGATTTGCTGACCCCCAAGCGCCCGTCTCTACAACTACGGAATTCAGTGATGGAGCGTCAGTACAACAGGCGGTATGGTGCAAGAAAAAGGATTTTCAAAGTGGGCGATCTTGTGTTTGCAGCTGCGAATCAAGGACGGCGGATCGCATGGATACCAGGACGAGTCCTGCGGTGCCGAGGCAACGTGCTGTATGATGTTCAAGTGGATACACAGGTGTGGAGATGCCACGTAAATCAGTTGAGGTCACGTTATACACATAGTGCCACCGTTCCGAAAGTCAACGGACTTGACGTCAATGAATTGCTGGACACCTGCAAGCCTAGTACTCCTGCAAGCGGTGGAGTTACTCCAGTGGAATGCATGGAAAATGGAGCTCGTCACAGGCCAAAGGAACAAGAAGATTCCTGCAGCCTCTCCAAGTGGATCCGCGTCGGAAGAGTTACGTGAACCCCAGGTAACCCGCATTTTTAAGAGAGGGAGGTGTTGGAGGTGGAAGAAAAACACAGGTATACTTGTGCAATCTTTCATAACTGTAGACTAGCGTTTTTTTCTGTATTGCAGAACAGTTGTTTCTACCGCTTGTTACATACC